>JBBGZY010000320.1:0-750000 GCA_037952925.1 Lithobates clamitans
AAGTGTGAATAGAAAAGAAAAAGAAAGAAGGAGAAGTCCAGAGGGGACCGTGCAACAAGGGTGACGTTGAGCAAAAACATAGAAAGTTTATTTGTGATTACCTCATTTCCAACCAGTCAACTTTTGCACTTTCTGGTCCCAACAGCACGACATATAGGAACTTGCATTCCCTTGCAGTTTAAATTATGTAGACCCTATGGAAACACCATCTCACAGGAAAGACAGTTCACAGTTTCCTTTAAATTAAAATTCACCATGTTATGTTGTACTAGCAATTCTACTAACTGTATTGTGGCAGCGGCTTTGTGTAGGTTATACATCCCTTGGCCAATTGATGATGCTCTATATTTTAGAAGTTGTAACTACGGCCCTCTATTAACCTATTTTGGACTTTTCCTCCCTCCTCCTGCTCCTTCATTCCCAGGCTGAGATACCCGATGGTTGTCGCCTTTGGTTGGTCGTGTCCCTTCTCCTGAGGGGGTGGGGCCGTATCACATATGCCTTCCTGGCAGGGTGGGGAGACGCAATGGCCCGGCGTCTCCCCAAGCGCCCATCAGGTGGCGGCACCTGTATTGGGCGCTATCTCTTTCCCTGCCAGCGGCATCCCGGATCCCTTCCGGGCGCCGTGCTCGCGCGCGTGCGACCTGCAGCGCGGTGCGCGTGATGTCACGGCGCCTACGCATTTGCGGCGGAGGCGATGGTGGACCCAGGAGGACTACTCCTCCGGAACGCCGGGGGACCACACAGTGAGCGCCGCTGACGCTGCGCTCATTTCCCCCATTGGAGGATCGGACATGGGAGGGGACAATCACCCGCACCTGAAACATTTTTGCCTAATCAGCATTCTTATAAAATCACCTAGGCTGCAAGGGTGGCCTAATGGGACTCATTGGTCCCATCCTATGCCCCCGTGCTGCAGCCTTATACACCAACTGGTAAGAACTTATGTATTTCCTTACTGCTTCTCCTTTCACACTATAATTTTTTCATTTGCCACATCTGTATTAATCAACAATTAATTTTTTATATACTTCTAACCTTTCAGAACTCTGCAAGTTGTCTTGATTAATCGTGCTCCACACGTAAGGCCATTTCATCCATTCATTCACTTATTTACTCATTCATTTTCCAACACGTGGTCACATCTTCTCATTTTTTGTCATTTACTTTTTTGGTTGTTTGTTTGTTTGTTTTTCTTTGCACTCACCCCAGCACTTTACGACTGGCGTCTTCTATTCACTTCACTTTTTTCCCCCCCCCCCCCCTTTTTTCCCACTCCCCCCGCCCTTCCCGGCCTGCGGGCCGGGTCTTCCTCACACTTCTTGATCCCCTGGCTTTCCCCATTCATGCTCACATCACGATTCCCACGATTTCTCATGTCTCTTTATTCGTGTTTGTCGGGTACTGGCCCATACATACATGCATGCATTTCTGCCACTTTCTATGTTTTTGCTCAACGTCACCCTTGTTGCACGGTCCCCTCTGGACTTCTCCTTCTTTCTTTTTCTTTTCTATTCACACTTCATACCCCACGGCTTTTCCTCCTTCCCCCCCCCCCCTTCCCCCCTCTCCTCCCCCCCCTCCCTCCTTTCCCTTTCCCCCCTCCCCCCTCCCCCCTCCCCCTCCCCCCTCCCCCCTCCCCCTCCCCTCCCCCTCCCCCCCCCCTCCCCCCCCTTTCCCCCCCTTCCCCCCCTCCCCCCCCCCCCCTATTCTTTCCTCCATCACATTTATTTCATTTTCCTGTTCCTTGCATGCTGTATCCATGGGCCTACCCCCAACCTGTATCTGTCAATATCTTCATAATTATAATTATAATTATGGTATAAAATTACGGTAATATGCTACTCCCCCTCATTGCCTGAGGGGTTAAAACTTCCTGACCCAAAGTCTCATTTATATTTAGTACTTTATTACCCTGTACAGGTGCAGTGCATGCCCCTCCTCTCCTCCACCTTTTGGGGGCTATTGATTGTGTGATCCCTCGTAAGGTATGTGTGCGCGATTTCTGCCCTCTTGGGGGACCGACCCACCGCCTGGGAAATTGGAGACACGTGAGAGGGCAATTCCCTTACATTTTGGCCGTCTACTATCATTTACGAGCAATTTTGACTGGTAATGTTATAATAATATATAGACTTGTTCATGCAAATACAGATATACTGTTTGGTTCTGTTTTGTTTTGAAACATTTTTACATCCCTACAGTTGTTAAACCACCTATCCTCTGAAGATGACCCACTGGGGTCGAAACGCGTCAGGATCTCACGACCTTACAATTTATGCTGTTTTATTTCTGTTGCCCATGGTTGACTGTACTGTACATTGCCTCTTGACCCATGTTACATTCTAGTTCATGTCCTGACTTGTATATGTCAGAATGTATTAAGTAAAACCCGCTCTACATCAACATAACCTTTTGTCTATCTACTTTATTTGGAATTGGATTATACTACAATATTGGCTGCAGTAAAGCCCCGTTAGGGGGTCTTCCGTTTTTCATATACATATTTTGGGGTGCGCAGCCTCCTGTGTCTTTGCTCCTTTGAGTGTCCCCCTTTTTGTTGTTGTATCTATTGGGTGGTTAAACACCCCTCCCCCGCTGTTCTCGACACTCGAGCCATGACACGAACTATGAACTGTCTCCTGTTGTATACAACTTTGATATGTCTTCTCCTGTTGAACTCACTTTATTGTATTGAGACTGTGATTTTTCTTCTACCCAGGATGAGTGAACCTATAGGTGCAGATTGGGCCAATTTGAAGTTCTAACATGGGAACTTTTTGAACATAAATTTTATTTATTTGTGATTACCTCATTTCCAACCAGTCAACTTTTGCACTTTCTGGTCCCAACAGCACGACATATAGGAACTTGCATTCCCTTGCAGTTTAAATTATGTAGACCCTATGGAAACACCATCTCACAGGAAAGACAGTTCACAGTTTCCTTTAAATTAAAATTCACCATGTTATGTTGTACTAGCAATTCTACTAACTGTATTGTGGCAGCGGCTTTGTGTAGGTTATACATCCCTTGGCCAATTGATGATGCTCTATATTTTAGAAGTTGTAACTACGGCCCTCTATTAACCTATTTTGGACTTTTCCTCCCTCCTCCTGCTCCTTCATTCCCAGGCTGAGATACCCGATGGTTGTCGCCTTTGGTTGGTCGTGTCCCTTCTCCTGAGGGGGTGGGGCCGTATCACATATGCCTTCCTGGCAGGGTGGGGAGACGCAATGGCCCGGCGTCTCCCCAAGCGCCCATCAGGTGGCGGCACCTGTATTGGGCGCTATCTCTTTCCCTGCCAGCGGCATCCCGGATCCCTTCCGGGCGCCGTGCTCGCGCGCGTGCGACCTGCAGCGCGTGCGCGTGATGTCACGGCGCCTACGCATTTGCGGCGGAGGCGATGGTGGACCCAGGAGGACTACTCCTCCGGAACGCCGGGGGGACCACACAGTGAGCGCCGCTGACGCTGCGCTCATTTCCCCCATTGGAGGATCGGACATGGGAGGGGACAATCACCCGCACCTGAAACATTTTTGCCTAATCAGCATTCTTATAAAATCACCTAGGCTGCAAGGGTGGCCTAATGGGACTCATTGGTCCCATCCTATGCCCCCGTGCTGCAGCCTTATACACCAACTGGTAAGAACTTATGTATTTCCTTACTGCTTCTCCTTTCACACTATAATTTTTTCATTTGCCACATCTGTATTAATCAACAATTAATTTTTTATATACTTCTAACCTTTCAGAACTCTGCAAGTTGTCTTGATTAATCGTGCTCCACACGTAAGGCCATTTCATCCATTCATTCACTTATTTACTCATTCATTTTCCAACACGTGGTCACATCTTCTCATTTTTTGTCATTTACTTTTTTGGTTGTTTGTTTGTTTGTTTTTCTTTGCACTCACCCCAGCACTTTACGACTGGCGTCTTCTATTCACTTCACTTTTTCCCCCCCCCCCCCTTTTTTCCCACTCCCCCCGCCCTTCCCGGCCTGCGGGCCGGGTCTTCCTCACACTTCTTGATCCCCTGGCTTTCCCCATTCATGCTCACATCACGATTCCCACGATTTCTCATGTCTCTTTATTCGTGTTTGTCGGGTACTGGCCCATACATACATGCATGCATTTCTGCCACTTTCTATGTTTTTGCTCAACGTCACCCTTGTTGCACGGTCCCCTCTGGACTTCTCCTTCTTTCTTTTTCTTTTCTATTCACACTTCATACCCCACGGCTTTTCCTCCTTCCCCCCCCCCCCTTCCCCCCTCCCCTCCCCCCCCTCCCTCCTTTCCCTTTCCCCCCTCCCCCCTCCCCCCTCCCCCTCCCCTCCCCCCCCCCCTCCCCTCCCCCTCCCCTCCCCCCCTCCCCCCCCTTTCCCCCCCTTCCCCCCCTCCCCCCCCCCCCCTATTCTTTCCTCCATCACATTTATTTCATTTTCCTGTTCCTTGCATGCTGTATCCATGGGCCTACCCCCAACCTGTATCTGTCAATATCTTCATAATTATAATTATAATTATGGTATAAAATTACGGTAATATGCTACTCCCCCTCATTGCCTGAGGGGTTAAAACTTCCTGACCCAAAGTCTCATTTATATTTAGTACTTTATTACCCTGTACAGGTGCAGTGCATGCCCCTCCTCTCCTCCACCTTTTGGGGGCTATTGATTGTGTGATCCCTCGTAAGGTATGTGTGCGCGATTTCTGCCCTCTTGGGGGACCGACCCACCGCCTGGGAAATTGGAGACACGTGAGAGGGCAATTCCCTTACATTTTGGCCGTCTACTATCATTTACGAGCAATTTTGACTGGTAATGTTATAATAATATATAGACTTGTTCATGCAAATACAGATATACTGTTTGGTTCTGTTTTGTTTTGAAACATTTTTACATCCCTACAGTTGTTAAACCACCTATCCTCTGAAGATGACCCACTGGGGTCGAAACGCGTCAGGATCTCACGACCTTACAATTTATGCTGTTTTATTTCTGTTGCCCATGGTTGACTGTACTGTACATTGCCTCTTGACCCATGTTACATTCTAGTTCATGTCCTGACTTGTATATGTCAGAATGTATTAAGTAAAACCCGCTCTACATCAACATAACCTTTTGTCTATCTACTTTATTTGGAATTGGATTATACTACAATATTGGCTGCAGTAAAGCCCCGTTAGGGGGTCTTCCATTTTTCATATACATATTTTGGGGTGCGCAGCCTCCTGTGTCTTTGCTCCTTTGAGTGTCCCCCTTTTTGTTGTTGTATCTATTGGGTGGTTAAACACCCCTCCCCCGCTGTTCTCGACACTCGAGCCATGACACGAACTATGAACTGTCTCCTGTTGTATACAACTTTGATATGTCTTCTCCTGTTGAACTCACTTTATTGTATTGAGACTGTGATTTTTCTTCTACCCAGGATGAGTGAACCTATAGGTGCAGATTGGGCCAATTTGAAGTTCTAACATGGGAACTTTTTGAACATAAATTTTATTTATTTGTGATTACCTCATTTCCAACCAGTCAACTTTTGCACTTTCTGGTCCCAACAGCACGACATATAGGAACTTGCATTCCCTTGCAGTTTAAATTATGTAGACCCTATGGAAACACCATCTCACAGGAAAGACAGTTCACAGTTTCCTTTAAATTAAAATTCACCATGTTATGTTGTACTAGCAATTCTACTAACTGTATTGTGGCAGCGGCTTTGTGTAGGTTATACATCCCTTGGCCAATTGATGATGCTCTATATTTTAGAAGTTGTAACTACGGCCCTCTATTAACCTATTTTGGACTTTTCCTCCCTCCTCCTGCTCCTTCATTCCCAGGCTGAGATACCCGATGGTTGTCGCCTTTGGTTGGTCGTGTCCCTTCTCCTGAGGGGGTGGGGCCGTATCACATATGCCTTCCTGGCAGGGTGGGGAGACGCAATGGCCCGGCGTCTCCCCAAGCGCCCATCAGGTGGCGGCACCTGTATTGGGCGCTATCTCTTTCCCTGCCAGCGGCATCCCGGATCCCTTCCGGGCGCCGTGCTCGCGCGCGTGCGACCTGCAGCGCGTGCGCGTGATGTCACGGCGCCTACGCATTTGCGGCGGAGGCGATGGTGGACCCAGGAGGACTACTCCTCCGGAACGCCGGGGGGACCACACAGTGAGCGCCGCTGACGCTGCGCTCATTTCCCCCATTGGAGGATCGGACATGGGAGGGGACAATCACCCGCACCTGAAACATTTTTGCCTAATCAGCATTCTTATAAAATCACCTAGGCTGCAAGGGTGGCCTAATGGGACTCATTGGTCCCATCCTATGCCCCCGTGCTGCAGCCTTATACACCAACTGGTAAGAACTTATGTATTTCCTTACTGCTTCTCCTTTCACACTATAATTTTTTCATTTGCCACATCTGTATTAATCAACAATTAATTTTTTATATACTTCTAACCTTTCAGAACTCTGCAAGTTGTCTTGATTAATCGTGCTCCACACGTAAGGCCATTTCATCCATTCATTCACTTATTTACTCATTCATTTTCCAACACGTGGTCACATCTTCTCATTTTTTGTCATTTACTTTTTTGGTTGTTTGTTTGTTTGTTTTTCTTTGCACTCACCCCAGCACTTTACGACTGGCGTCTTCTATTCACTTCACTTTTTTTCCCCCCCCCCCCCCTTTTTTCCCACTCCCCCCGCCCTTCCCGGCCTGCGGGCCGGGTCTTCCTCACACTTCTTGATCCCCTGGCTTTCCCCATTCATGCTCACATCACGATTCCCACGATTTCTCATGTCTCTTTATTCGTGTTTGTCGGGTACTGGCCCATACATACATGCATGCATTTCTGCCACTTTCTATGTTTTTGCTCAACGTCACCCTTGTTGCACGGTCCCCTCTGGACTTCTCCTTCTTTCTTTTTCTTTTCTATTCACACTTCATACCCCACGGCTTTTCCTCCTCCCCCCCCCCCCTTCCCCCCTCCCCTCCCCCCCCTCCCTCCTTTCCCTTTCCCCCCTCCCCCCTCCCCCTCCCCCTCCCCTCCCCCCCTCCCCCCCCTTTCCCCCCCTTCCCCCCCTCCCCCCCCCCCCCCTATTCTTTCCTCCATCACATTTATTTCATTTTCCTGTTCCTTGCATGCTGTATCCATGGGCCTACCCCCAACCTGTATCTGTCAATATCTTCATAATTATAATTATAATTATGGTATAAAATTACGGTAATATGCTACTCCCCCTCATTGCCTGAGGGGTTAAAACTTCCTGACCCAAAGTCTCATTTATATTTAGTACTTTATTACCCTGTACAGGTGCAGTGCATGCCCCTCCTCTCCTCCACCTTTTGGGGGCTATTGATTGTGTGATCCCTCGTAAGGTATGTGTGCGCGATTTCTGCCCTCTTGGGGGACCGACCCACCGCCTGGGAAATTGGAGACACGTGAGAGGGCAATTCCCTTACATTTTGGCCGTCTACTATCATTTACGAGCAATTTTGACTGGTAATGTTATAATAATATATAGACTTGTTCATGCAAATACAGATATACTGTTTGGTTCTGTTTTGTTTTGAAACATTTTTACATCCCTACAGTTGTTAAACCACCTATCCTCTGAAGATGACCCACTGGGGTCGAAACGCGTCAGGATCTCACGACCTTACAATTTATGCTGTTTTATTTCTGTTGCCCATGGTTGACTGTACTGTACATTGCCTCTTGACCCATGTTACATTCTAGTTCATGTCCTGACTTGTATATGTCAGAATGTATTAAGTAAAACCCGCTCTACATCAACATAACCTTTTGTCTATCTACTTTATTTGGAATTGGATTATACTACAATATTGGCTGCAGTAAAGCCCCGTTAGGGGGTCTTCCGTTTTTCATATACATATTTTGGGGTGCGCAGCCTCCTGTGTCTTTGCTCCTTTGAGTGTCCCCCTTTTTGTTGTTGTATCTATTGGGTGGTTAAACACCCCTCCCCCGCTGTTCTCGACACTCGAGCCATGACACGAACTATGAACTGTCTCCTGTTGTATACAACTTTGATATGTCTTCTCCTGTTGAACTCACTTTATTGTATTGAGACTGTGATTTTTCTTCTACCCAGGATGAGTGAACCTATAGGTGCAGATTGGGCCAATTTGAAGTTCTAACATGGGAACTTTTTGAACATAAATTTTATTTATTTGTGATTACCTCATTTCCAACCAGTCAACTTTTGCACTTTCTGGTCCCAACAGCACGACATATAGGAACTTGCATTCCCTTGCAGTTTAAATTATGTAGACCCTATGGAAACACCATCTCACAGGAAAGACAGTTCACAGTTTCCTTTAAATTAAAATTCACCATGTTATGTTGTACTAGCAATTCTACTAACTGTATTGTGGCAGCGGCTTTGTGTAGGTTATACATCCCTTGGCCAATTGATGATGCTCTATATTTTAGAAGTTGTAACTACGGCCCTCTATTAACCTATTTTGGACTTTTCCTCCCTCCTCCTGCTCCTTCATTCCCAGGCTGAGATACCCGATGGTTGTCGCCTTTGGTTGGTCGTGTCCCTTCTCCTGAGGGGGTGGGGCCGTATCACATATGCCTTCCTGGCAGGGTGGGGAGACGCAATGGCCCGGCGTCTCCCCAAGCGCCCATCAGGTGGCGGCACCTGTATTGGGCGCTATCTCTTTCCCTGCCAGCGGCATCCCGGATCCCTTCCGGGCGCCGTGCTCGCGCGCGTGCGACCTGCAGCGCGTGCGCGTGATGTCACGGCGCCTACGCATTTGCGGCGGAGGCGATGGTGGACCCAGGAGGACTACTCCTCCGGAACGCCGGGGGGACCACACAGTGAGCGCCGCTGACGCTGCGCTCATTTCCCCCATTGGAGGATCGGACATGGGAGGGGACAATCACCCGCACCTGAAACATTTTTGCCTAATCAGCATTCTTATAAAATCACCTAGGCTGCAAGGGTGGCCTAATGGGACTCATTGGTCCCATCCTATGCCCCCGTGCTGCAGCCTTATACACCAACTGGTAAGAACTTATGTATTTCCTTACTGCTTCTCCTTTCACACTATAATTTTTTCATTTGCCACATCTGTATTAATCAACAATTAATTTTTTATATACTTCTAACCTTTCAGAACTCTGCAAGTTGTCTTGATTAATCGTGCTCCACACGTAAGGCCATTTCATCCATTCATTCACTTATTTACTCATTCATTTTCCAACACGTGGTCACATCTTCTCATTTTTTGTCATTTACTTTTTTGGTTGTTTGTTTGTTTGTTTTTCTTTGCACTCACCCCAGCACTTTACGACTGGCGTCTTCTATTCACTTCACTTTTCCCCCCCCCCCTTTTTTCCCACTCCCCCCGCCCTTCCCGGCCTGCGGGCCGGGTCTTCCTCACACTTCTTGATCCCCTGGCTTTCCCCATTCATGCTCACATCACGATTCCCACGATTTCTCATGTCTCTTTATTCGTGTTTGTCGGGTACTGGCCCATACATACATGCATGCATTTCTGCCACTTTCTATGTTTTTGCTCAACGTCACCCTTGTTGCACGGTCCCCTCTGGACTTCTCCTTCTTTCTTTTTCTTTTCTATTCACACTTCATACCCCACGGCTTTTCCTCCTTCCCCCCCCCCCCTTCCCCCCTCCCCTCCCCCCCTCCCTCCTTTCCCTTTCCCCCCTCCCCCCTCCCCCCTCCCCCTCCCCTCCCCCCCCCCTCCCCTCCCCCTCCCCTCCCCCCTCCCCCCCCCTTTCCCCCCCTTCCCCCCCTCCCCCCCCCCCCCTATTCTTTCCTCCATCACATTTATTTCATTTTCCTGTTCCTTGCATGCTGTATCCATGGGCCTACCCCCAACCTGTATCTGTCAATATCTTCATAATTATAATTATAATTATGGTATAAAATTACGGTAATATGCTACTCCCCCTCATTGCCTGAGGGGTTAAAACTTCCTGACCCAAAGTCTCATTTATATTTAGTACTTTATTACCCTGTACAGGTGCAGTGCATGCCCCTCCTCTCCTCCACCTTTTGGGGGCTATTGATTGTGTGATCCCTCGTAAGGTATGTGTGCGCGATTTCTGCCCTCTTGGGGGACCGACCCACCGCCTGGGAAATTGGAGACACGTGAGAGGGCAATTCCCTTACATTTTGGCCGTCTACTATCATTTACGAGCAATTTTGACTGGTAATGTTATAATAATATATAGACTTGTTCATGCAAATACAGATATACTGTTTGGTTCTGTTTTGTTTTGAAACATTTTTACATCCCTACAGTTGTTAAACCACCTATCCTCTGAAGATGACCCACTGGGGTCGAAACGCGTCAGGATCTCACGACCTTACAATTTATGCTGTTTTATTTCTGTTGCCCATGGTTGACTGTACTGTACATTGCCTCTTGACCCATGTTACATTCTAGTTCATGTCCTGACTTGTATATGTCAGAATGTATTAAGTAAAACCCGCTCTACATCAACATAACCTTTTGTCTATCTACTTTATTTGGAATTGGATTATACTACAATATTGGCTGCAGTAAAGCCCCGTTAGGGGGTCTTCCGTTTTTCATATACATATTTTGGGGTGCGCAGCCTCCTGTGTCTTTGCTCCTTTGAGTGTCCCCCTTTTTGTTGTTGTATCTATTGGGTGGTTAAACACCCCTCCCCCGCTGTTCTCGACACTCGAGCCATGACACGAACTATGAACTGTCTCCTGTTGTATACAACTTTGATATGTCTTCTCCTGTTGAACTCACTTTATTGTATTGAGACTGTGATTTTTCTTCTACCCAGGATGAGTGAACCTATAGGTGCAGATTGGGCCAATTTGAAGTTCTAACATGGGAACTTTTTGAACATAAATTTTATTTATTTGTGATTACCTCATTTCCAACCAGTCAACTTTTGCACTTTCTGGTCCCAACAGCACGACATATAGGAACTTGCATTCCCTTGCAGTTTAAATTATGTAGACCCTATGGAAACACCATCTCACAGGAAAGACAGTTCACAGTTTCCTTTAAATTAAAATTCACCATGTTATGTTGTACTAGCAATTCTACTAACTGTATTGTGGCAGCGGCTTTGTGTAGGTTATACATCCCTTGGCCAATTGATGATGCTCTATATTTTAGAAGTTGTAACTACGGCCCTCTATTAACCTATTTTGGACTTTTCCTCCCTCCTCCTGCTCCTTCATTCCCAGGCTGAGATACCCGATGGTTGTCGCCTTTGGTTGGTCGTGTCCCTTCTCCTGAGGGGGTGGGGCCGTATCACATATGCCTTCCTGGCAGGGTGGGGAGACGCAATGGCCCGGCGTCTCCCCAAGCGCCCATCAGGTGGCGGCACCTGTATTGGGCGCTATCTCTTTCCCTGCCAGCGGCATCCCGGATCCCTTCCGGGCGCCGTGCTCGCGCGCGTGCGACCTGCAGCGCGTGCGCGTGATGTCACGGCGCCTACGCATTTGCGGCGGAGGCGATGGTGGACCCAGGAGGACTACTCCTCCGGAACGCCGGGGGGACCACACAGTGAGCGCCGCTGACGCTGCGCTCATTTCCCCCATTGGAGGATCGGACATGGGAGGGGACAATCACCCGCACCTGAAACATTTTTGCCTAATCAGCATTCTTATAAAATCACCTAGGCTGCAAGGGTGGCCTAATGGGACTCATTGGTCCCATCCTATGCCCCCGTGCTGCAGCCTTATACACCAACTGGTAAGAACTTATGTATTTCCTTACTGCTTCTCCTTTCACACTATAATTTTTTCATTTGCCACATCTGTATTAATCAACAATTAATTTTTTATATACTTCTAACCTTTCAGAACTCTGCAAGTTGTCTTGATTAATCGTGCTCCACACGTAAGGCCATTTCATCCATTCATTCACTTATTTACTCATTCATTTTCCAACACGTGGTCACATCTTCTCATTTTTTGTCATTTACTTTTTTGGTTGTTTGTTTGTTTGTTTTTCTTTGCACTCACCCCAGCACTTTACGACTGGCGTCTTCTATTCACTTCACTTTTCCCCCCCCCCCCCCCTTTTTTCCCACTCCCCCCGCCCTTCCCGGCCTGCGGGCCGGGTCTTCCTCACACTTCTTGATCCCCTGGCTTTCCCCATTCATGCTCACATCACGATTCCCACGATTTCTCATGTCTCTTTATTCGTGTTTGTCGGGTACTGGCCCATACATACATGCATGCATTTCTGCCACTTTCTATGTTTTTGCTCAACGTCACCCTTGTTGCACGGTCCCCTCTGGACTTCTCCTTCTTTCTTTTTCTTTTCTATTCACACTTCATACCCCACGGCTTTTCCTCCTTCCCCCCCCCCCTTCCCCCCTCCCCTCCCCCCCCTCCCTCCTTTCCCTTTCCCCCCTCCCCCCTCCCCCCTCCCCCTCCCCTCCCCCTCCCCTCCCCCCCTCCCCCCCCTTTCCCCCCCTTCCCCCCCTCCCCCCCCCCCCTATTCTTTCCTCCATCACATTTATTTCATTTTCCTGTTCCTTGCATGCTGTATCCATGGGCCTACCCCCAACCTGTATCTGTCAATATCTTCATAATTATAATTATAATTATGGTATAAAATTACGGTAATATGCTACTCCCCCTCATTGCCTGAGGGGTTAAAACTTCCTGACCCAAAGTCTCATTTATATTTAGTACTTTATTACCCTGTACAGGTGCAGTGCATGCCCCTCCTCTCCTCCACCTTTTGGGGGCTATTGATTGTGTGATCCCTCGTAAGGTATGTGTGCGCGATTTCTGCCCTCTTGGGGGACCGACCCACCGCCTGGGAAATTGGAGACACGTGAGAGGGCAATTCCCTTACATTTTGGCCGTCTACTATCATTTACGAGCAATTTTGACTGGTAATGTTATAATAATATATAGACTTGTTCATGCAAATACAGATATACTGTTTGGTTCTGTTTTGTTTTGAAACATTTTTACATCCCTACAGTTGTTAAACCACCTATCCTCTGAAGATGACCCACTGGGGTCGAAACGCGTCAGGATCTCACGACCTTACAATTTATGCTGTTTTATTTCTGTTGCCCATGGTTGACTGTACTGTACATTGCCTCTTGACCCATGTTACATTCTAGTTCATGTCCTGACTTGTATATGTCAGAATGTATTAAGTAAAACCCGCTCTACATCAACATAACCTTTTGTCTATCTACTTTATTTGGAATTGGATTATACTACAATATTGGCTGCAGTAAAGCCCCGTTAGGGGGTCTTCCGTTTTTCATACCTATAATATATATGTCGAATAAGGTAACAAAAATGCAAGCTCAAAAAATCAGGAATCAAGTATCTGGATTTAAAACTAGAAAGAAAAGAGTCTAAAAAAGAGTCTAAAGACTCTGCGTTCAGTCTAAAAATCCAGCGCTGCTCCTGCTGCAGGAGTATCTTGTTCCAGTCCCCACCTCTAAGGCCTGGATGGACACAGTCCAATATTAGAGATGTTATTCCCAGAAAGAGGCTATAACGATATCACGTACTGGACATAAAAAGCTGTAGTTAGTAGCCATGTTGTGTGAGAACCTTAGGGCAGCCATGACAGCTTGGCTAACCGTAATATTACAGAACAATCTGAACTCCCTCCCTCTTCCTTTGAGTTAAGAATTCAAAAGAACGGTTATCTCAACAGAGAAAGCAGAACCAGTAAAAACAGCTCATGTCCGCCTGGCAGGATGTTCAGGCCTGTCATAAAACTTTCACCCTCTCAATTCAGAGAACCAGCAGATACCGGTCATAAATACCTGAATGCACATAAAACTTAAACAGTGGAATAAGTATGAAATTTCAGCATGTTTCATATCTTCCAAAGTAATAACAGCACAGCCATTATATGGACATATTTAGTTTTCTCAGATAATTTGTAACATTTAAAGTCCAGACACCCCTATGTCAGGTCATATGGGAAACCACTGGTACCCCTCATTCCTCCTATGTAAATTAGACATTAGAGACATAGCATGTTTATATTTGTTTTGAAGGAAATCTCACGCTGAAAAATCATATGGATATTTGCAGTCTATAAACAGTAAAGATGCAGAGATATGAATATGTATCACTTATGTGATATGTATTACTTCACCAAACATACTGCACTATCAGAGGCCCCTTCTTTTTTCTGTCCCCTCTTTATTGAGGTACCGCCCCATATTATAAGGTTACAGAATATTATAATCTGAAAAGAAACAGAGTGGTAACATAACACACAGAGGAGGCACGAGCACAACACAGCAAAACCAAAGGATCCCTCCAGTGGAGGCGGAGGGTACTGCATCTCACAACCATCACTGAGAGAACAGAACAGCAACACATAAAAAGGAGGAACGAATACAATGCAGGATAATTAAGAATCCACCCAGCGGTGACGGCGGGTACTGCTTAGTATAGCCAGCGTTGAGGTAAGAGTCCTGTGAGACCTCACTATTGAAGGAACCACACTAAGAATATTGGAAACAACCACACTCAACCTAATACATATAGAACTTTTAACCCTCCATGCAACATCATTTCTTGGACTTTATATGTTATTATTTATCCACCTCATTTACTATTTAAAGTTAATCTGCATTGAGCACAGCCACAATAGGATATTAACTTCATCCATATAATTGATATAATTGATGTCTCCACTAGATCATATGTATATTTTCATGATGGTCACCAATGTATAAAAAACACTGTGACTTTACACCAGGGCTACTATTATTACAATAGTTTTAGTTTAGAATTATAGAGAGACACTGAATGTATCGCGTATGTTTACTTGCACATTATTAATTTAATTACTCTCCAGAATTATGCAAATGTATTGATTTGATACTATTGATTAATAGGATTTGCGCAAAATCACCTTATCAATTTCCTTTCTTATGAGTGACTAGTAGTACACTATAGATTTTGCTTCATTCTCATTCACTATACAGATTTATTTTACCACTTATTCCTTATTTGTCCTAAGTAGCGCGAAAGCATCCTTTTCACAATGTATCACAAAGTGTACCTGGGACATGGTCATGAGTGTAGACACCTTACAGCAACCAACCCCTAAACAAGATGACCAGACGATTTGTCACTGGCCGCTGTCAACACCCCCTTTGATGTGAGAGAAAAGAGGAGAAGCCAAGACAATGGTCAGTTCTCCTTTTACCATCCAAGCAGGAACATCTGCCAAGTTTGAGAACCGATTACCCAGCTCATCGATCGAACTCTGATCAACCCTCGGACATTAATTGCAAGTATTCTTCCTCCCCAATTCTACCTTATTTCCTTGTGGCTGTATATTGTCTTTATCCTTTTGAAACATCCTTTTTCTGTGAATGTTTTATTTGTACCAACTTGACCTTTTCATAATAAACCCTTATGTTGAAAAGTGTTAACCTTGTCTCTAAAGCTCTTAATGCAAGCCATAACCGAACCTGCCTCTTACAAGATTGCTACTGTTTTAGAGTAAGACCTCTGAGCAGACCTGTCTGTGGTGGCAGTGTGTCTTGCAGATGCTTATTCTGAAATCATAATTGGTATTGCTAAATTGATGGAAGTCCTGACCCTTCCTAAAACAGACGTCAGTGGTGGCAATTAAAGGGTTAATTGAGTAATTAGCCCAGTGACAATCACTCTTAGACTATTGGCACCTAGATTGTGGTCCCGCAAGCTGGAAAATCTTTGTGCTGGGCGCAGCTGAGAGTGGCATTGTTACGAAAGTGACAGCGTGGTGTGAGGTTGGCCGGTCCTTCGTCACGAGTTAGTGAGGAGGGCAGGGATCTGACACCCGCGTTCGTCACAGAGGCCACCATGGAAAAGTGTAACATAGCGTCCCAATGGCGATCCACATCCCCCCAACCTTGTGGGGGATGTGGATATTGTCAATATATGAATATCTCGAAGCACCAAGATCTCCCAAATAGTTTCTATTTTGTCCCTAGACACTGTCCAGGGCTGACCGGCGGTAACCCATCTCCCAGATTACTGCCGGCACCTGATGATCAGCAAATTGCCGTGCTCAAGGTGTTGTATATTTACTTCAATGTGACTGCTCCTGCTTCTATGTGGGTAAGACCAAAATGGAATTTTGACAGAGAGCATACCGACATATTCATAATATGCGATCCTGCAATCCTGACCTGCCATTGGGACGCCATGTTACGCTTTTCCTTGGTGGCCTCTTTCCGCAAATAAAATTTCTAATATTGGACCGTGTCCATCCAGGCCTTAGAGGCGGGGACTGGAACAAGAGAGTCCTGCAGCAGGAGCAGCGCTGGACTTTTAGACTCAGCGACACCATCTTCCCTGGCCTAAACGAGACAATTTCCTACAAGTCTTTCTTGGAGGGATTCGTCTCAGGCGGTCCAGACAATGAACACTAGTTCTATAGAAACCATTTATATATATATTTTTTTACAATTTTCCTTTCTTTCCTTTTCTTTTCTTTATAGTTTTAAATCCAAATACTTGATTCCTGATTTTTTTAAACTTGCATTTGTGTTGCCTTATTCAATATATATATTATAGGTATCTGACTACCTGACTAAATGTATCCATTA
Organism: Lithobates clamitans; assembly: GCA_037952925.1. Lineage (NCBI taxonomy): Eukaryota > Metazoa > Chordata > Amphibia > Anura > Ranidae > Lithobates > Lithobates clamitans. The sequence continues at coordinate 16,588 of JBBGZY010000320.1, forward strand.
TCAGTTAATAATTTTCTTTTTGGACCAAACTTCTATGCTAACTATAGCATATGAATGCTGTATATGTGAAGTCAGTTATTGATCTCATGTATATGTATAAATATGGATCAAAAGGAATAATTTTTTGGCTCTCTCTATTTCTTTCTTTTCCTCTCTTTTCTTTCTCCCTCTTTCTTCCTTTTCCTCTTTTTCTTTCTTTTTTCTTCCTTTCCCTTTGTATTTTCTTTTATTATCTTCTCTTTTCTGGCATTCTGATTGGGTACATGTTTAATTTGAGGGAGGGGGAGGGCACATCCTTGAGCGTCATAGATCGCTTCAGGTGCAGCACATTTACTTCATCCTTTCTCTTAATCCAGACCACTATATACATTGGCTAGCTCAGTAAGGTTCTGTGCTTCACTCTGGAGACCTAAGATACGTCCGTATGTGCAAAAAAAGTGCCTCTCTCTAATTTTAGGTAAGATGTTTGGGATATATCACTTGATGAATGTTTGGATATATGTTTTCTAACATTCTATAGATCAATATTATTAGTTTTGAATTTTTGTTTCTATCTTAGGTCCTTGCCTATCTGGTTATCCAGCTAGGTGTTTACCTTTCCCTGTTTTTCCCTTCTTTTATTGGGGCTAAAAGCTTGCAAGTTATGAGGTTTCCCTTGAATCCATTTTGGCGTGAAAGTGCATCCGAACCCTAGTAGCCATTTATACTGCATGTGGGTCCCTGATAAAATGTGTGCTTTAAAAGGCTCCAGCAAAAAACTTCACAGGGATAAGTATGTGCTTTCTGTTTTATTTGATAGACTAGCTAACCCTATTGAGTTTTTTCCATTACTATATGCATTACTTCTCTCTTTAGGTTTTAATCTAATTTGGTATTCAATTTTTCTACCTTTTACCATTAGGTTTCATATTTAGATCCATACTGGTATACTAGCTGTGAAGGCTTTGTTCTGCTATTTTTTCAACCTCCCCTCCCCCCCTTCATCCCTCGCTCATTTTCCCGCCCTTTTTTTTGGGTGGTATTCCTCTGGTACGAGGGTGCTGCACCTGGACATGACATTTTTTCATTTTATTTTTGCTCTTTCAATGCCTTCTCGGGCGTTGCTGTCTCCTTCTTCTCTGTCGAGCATATGATCTCTGGTGCTTGAAATGTTTAACACATGAGGTCAGTATTGATACTAATAGATGTTTATTTATACAGATTCAGCTGTTGTATTTATTGTATATACAATATTTTGCTATTTTATGTATAATCATGATTATAATATTATATTTGTATCAATCTCATAGATTGTTCATATTCACTTAGAAGCTTTCAGCCCATTCCTTTTGCTCTGAAGAAGACCCTCACCTCACATGTTGAAACGCGTTGGATTTTATCTGTCTTTTTGACAGCTGGTTTGGGCCTCTTCCAATATTCATGGTTTCATCTTGTGTCCAGATTATCTCATTGTTATAATTTGTTTTAGTTTTTGATGTATAATGTTATTTATCTTTTGTAATACATTTTCACTATTTTACATCATTTTCGTTTTTTGAGTGTTCATGGTCCTTCAAAGTCCCATTTTTGAGGAAATTTTCTTTACATATTGTATCAGGGATGTGGACCTGAACTTCTCTCCTTTCCCAATCAATTAGTCTAAATTGTTTCTACACCCAGGGAGCAAGTCCAAACAAATGGGCACTGAGTAACAGGAAGTGCTGCTATTTATGGGTTGCTTGATTGGATTGTACATTGTCCACAGCTGGCAGCTGGAGGGGATAGTAAGTCCAAGGCAATACATTAAGCTTGGAGAACACAAGCTGTGGCACAACAGGTAAGACTGCAGCAGTGGAACCAGGAACATCCTGGTTCAAAGACACCCAGGTACATGACACCCAAAGCATCCTCCCCATTTTGAGGCCATTTGGCCTGGTACGGTTCAGGAGGGGGAGCGCGTTGCATTCACAACCCACTTTGGTTAAGTTTAAATTTAGAATTATATTTTTCTCTAATTCGCTATCCCCCATGTCTAATATCCCTCAGTGCATTAGTACTACCATAATATAAATTCACCATTGCTTTTGGTAGTGAACATATGCCCTTTGTTCTTGTGCGAGTGAGGGACAAAAATCAGTCTCATTCGGTAGGAAGGGCTCATGCACAGTAACTTATCAAGGAATATGTGTCAGAGGCAATGGCATTGTGTTTGCAAAAAGGTGACTTTACTGTACTCTACAATGACATCTTTCATGCACCCAAATTCTCGTTTTCATATGTATTTCTACAAATTACTGCATGCTGCAGTTTTGCTGTATCGTCATTATTTAGGCAAAGATCTCCTGAGGGCAATCCTTTCACTCTCTCAAAAGACATTTGGAAAACCATAAGATAATTTTTACCTGTGGCTCTACAAAAGAAAGTAATTAATCAAGCCTTTTGAAAATAAAAATGAAAGATTAACTTTCTTTTTTATTTTCTGAACTATTCATTTAGTTTTCATAAGAAAGAGTCACTGAATTCCACAAAAAGAAGCTTAAGTTAAGTTAAAGATGGCTTTATTGTGTCATCTCTTACATCTGCATTTAGGTGAGATGATTGATTAGAAATTTAAACATGATATTAAAAAAAAGAGAGAAAATAATGAGGACAGTAGATATGGGGATGATGAACACACATGACTCAGAAATACACAGCGGACATAGATGAGTTAAAGGCATGAGAACAATGAGACATAGCAGAGCTTTGAATCTTCTCCAGGGCGACTGATGGTACTTCTGTCATGCTGTGTTTTTAAAGACCAAACTGGAACAAAAATGTAAAGAGACATATTTTTATGCTCTTTGAAAAATCTTCTTAAATAAATGATACCTCAAAGTTCTCTGTAATGTGATGCTATTTTTACCTTTGCCAAAATGCAGCTTTAATGCCTAAATTTTGTTTTTTATACCAGTCATTAATAGGTGACTTACTGAACAGTAGTAATGGTCTACACCAGTGGTCATTAACCCTTTCCTTTAGGGCCCACTAACAGGCCAGGTTTGCAAGATAACTGAAATACATCACAGGTGATATCATTTGCTGCTCAGTGATTGCAGTATTCTAGTCTGTATCTCCCCAAGGTAATACATAAAACCTGGCCTGTTAGTGGGCCCTGAGGAGAGGATAGATGACCACTGGTCTACATATCTTTAATTTCTTTTCATACCACAAAATAAATTAAGACGCTCCCTAACATTTGTAAGAGGGTATTTAGTGAAGTGAAGTGAAACCACCCGTTTGAGCATGCATGCAAGCACTAAAACTCAAGTGAGCCCAAGAGCTTATGCACCATTTTATAGAGTCAGGGAAGTGAAACCGTAGCCTTATAATGAAAATCTAAGGCTGATAGGGGAAACCAGCAATCTAGCAATTGGACAGGACAGGGATAGTTCCAGAGGATGAAACAGAAACCTAGAAGGGATCATAACTAAAGGTTATTGCCAGTTGTGACTAAAGTCAAGCTTCAGAACCACAGAGGAGAGCAAACATATGGTCAATAATCAAAGCAAAGTTAGGGTAGATGAAGTACAAGCAAAGTTAAAATAAGCATAGTCAACAACAATGATCAACTCAAGAAAAACAGTTCATGAGATCCTAAACCCAGGAGCCATGGCCACGAGCTAATAAATTCAACCATTGCTAACTTGAGAGTGAAAACATTGGCCATTAAATAGGCAGCCCAGCCCATTTGTATACACATGGATGCCCACCAATGCATGAGCGTGCTTAACCACACATTTGAGCACTCAAAGGATATATTGGTGTATGTGTGTAGACAGAGGAGGGGAATTTGGAAGCAAAAGACCCCTGTATGGGATGCCAAAGCAATTAATAAGTTTACTTATTCAATCTATTTAAAAAAACAAAAAACAAAAACAGGAAGTGAAATCTACCAGCAAGCCTTTTATTTCCAATGTAAAAGCCTAGAATTCACTAAAAAATGGTAGCTCTAATAAAGTACCTAGCCTGATTTACACAAGCAATGCCTAAAGTTTGTATCTCTAACAAATCGTGACCTGTTGAAAGGTAACTAGCTCCAGGGATGATTGGAAATATACAGCTGCATGAATATGGGCTAGATTGTCACCATTCCATTGCAGAATATAAACCAAAACAAACAGTTCCTGAACACTTGTTTATTATGAGCTATACTATTTAATCATTTTGATAAGCAGATACATGCAAAACATTGAGAGAACATTGGGAACATCTGCACAGGTCCTTAAGTAATGATGCAGATCCTTCTGTGAATATAGTATGTCACTATTCTAGTGTTAATTGGATTTAGAGATAAGAGCCAGTTTGGAGAATATCTAGAGTATCTGTGAATTTAACCAGTTAATAAATTCCGTTAATTTAACTCAATACGTTTTTGAAAAGAGTTATATTTATACATAAACTCTAAGCAAATCCTATAACATTTTTTACTTCTTGCAATTAATCAAAGAACAATTAAAATTTCACATTATTTTTTATAAAGGCTGTAATCAATACATATGTGACATGGAACTGTTAACTCGCTGAGTTACTTTTCCCTGGTTATCTTATCTATATCTTTTTTTACCACAGAGCAAAAAATAAAAGCAAATAGGGTGGAAATGGTGAAAAGCTCTCAATGAAAGAAACATGAAAATGATATTTTCAATGTAGGGTCTAACAGACATACAGTATTTGGTAATTAACCAAGCAGCTCAGAGATTGTGGTAAAAAAATATAATGAATCTGTCTGTAGGTACACTTTATTACACTCCATGGTAGCTCTATAGCAAGCACCTGTCTATGTGTGCACCAAATGCATGCAGTATCTTTAGCTTTGGATATTACAGATAAGTGTTTGTATTGAATAAAAAATATTAAAATGCACTTACAATAAAAATAAAAGAAATACTTTGGCCCCAATGGCTCATAAGGTGGAGGACTGAAGTTTTATCCTGGCTAGTTAAGACAACAATACACTGATATTGGCGCACACTAGCTGTGGTTACATGTGGAGAATGCAGTTGACTGTATTCTCTATCCTGAATATACAGTCCATTAGGGATGAGTCGAACAACCCCCGGTTCGATTTGCAGCAGAACATGCAAACAGGCAAAAAATTTGTGTGAACACGTGAACACCGTTAAAGTCTATGGGACACGAATAGGGATGAGCCAAACACCCCCCTGTTCGGTTCGCACCAGAACATGCGAACAGGCAAAAAATTTGCTCAAACACGCAAACACTGTTAAAGTCTATGGGACTCAAACATGAATAATCAAAAGTGCTCATTTTAAAGGCTTATATGCAAGTTATTGTCATAAAAAGTGTTTGTGGACCTGGGTCCTGCCCCCGGGGACATGTATCAATGCAAAAAAAAATTTAAAAACGGACGTTTTTTCGGGAGCAGTGATTTTAATAATGCTTAAAGTGAAACAATAAAAGTGTAATATTCCTTTAAATTTCGTACCTGGGGGGGTGTCTATAGTTTGCCTGTAAATGGGCGCATGTTTCTTGTGTTTAGAACAGTCTAACAGCAAAATGACATTTCAAAGGAAAAAAGTCATTTAAAACTACTCATGGCCAATAATGAATTGTCGGTTCGACAATACACATAAAAGTTCATTGATAAAAACAGCATGGGATTTCCCCACAGGGGAACCCCGAACCAAAATTTAAAAAAAAATGGTGTGGGGGTCCCCCTAAATTCCATACCAGGCCCTTCAGGTCTGGTATGGATATTAAGGGGAACCCAGCACCAAGAAAAAAAAATTGCCTTGGGGGTCCCCCTTTAAAATCCATACCAGACCCTTCAGGTCTGGTATGGATTTTAAGGAGAACCCCACACCAATTTTTTTTTTAAAAATGGCGTGGGGTCCCTCCAAAAATCCATACCAGACCCTTATCCAAGCACGCAACCTGGCAGGCCACAGGAAAAGAGGGGGGACGAGAGAGTGCCCTCCCCCCTCTGAACCATACCAGGCCACATGCCCTCAACATTGGGAGGGTGCTTTGAGGTAGCCCCCCAAAGCACCTTGTCCCCATGTTGATGAGGACAAGGACCTCATCCCCACAACCCTTGGCCAGTGGTTGTGGGGGTCTGCAAGTTGGGGGCTTATTGGAATCTGGAAGCCCCCTTTAACAAGGGGACCCCCAGATCCCGGCCCCCCCCTGTGTGAAATGGTAATAGGGTACAAAAGTACCCCAAACATTTCACAAAAAAAGTGTCAAAAATGTTAAAAATGACAAGAGACATTTTTTGACAATTCCTTTATTTAAAGTCTTCTTTCCATCTTCTTTGGGTCTTCTTCCTTTCTTCTTCCTTCGGTTTCTTCCTCCATCTTCTTTTTCCTCTGATCCTATGCTTCTTGCTCCGGTGATCTCGTCCGACATCTTCCTCCGCGGCGTCTTCTTCCCCGCTTTGTTCTTGGGCCTCTCCGCATCCATGGGAGGCTCCCACTGTGTGACGCTTCTCTTCTTCTGACACTTCTTAAATAACGGAGGGCGGGTCCACCCAGTGACCCCGGCCCCTCTGATGCATGGGGACTTGATGGGGACTTCCCCTATGGCTTTCCCCCGTAATGTCAGAGGGGGCGGGGTCACCCATTACGTAACCCCTCACAGATACAGTGCATTGCAAATGTATTCACCCCCTTGGCATTTTTCGTGTTTTGTTGCCTCACAACCTGGAATTAACATGGGTTGTTTGAGGATTTGCATCATTTATTTTGCAAAACATGCCCACAACTTTGAAAATGTTTTTTTTTGTGAAGCAAACAACAAATAGGACAAAATAACAGAAAAAGTCAATGTGCATGACTATTCACCCCCCTAAAGTCAATACTTGGTAGAGCCACCTTTTGCGGCTATCACAGCTCCAAGTCCCTTTGGATAAGTCTCTATGAGCTTGCCACATCTTTCCACTGGAATTTTTGCCCATTCCTCCATGCAAAACTGCTCTAGCTTCTTCAAGTTGGATGGTTTGCACTTGTGAACAGTAATCTTTAAGTCTGACTACAGATTTTCTATTGGATTAAGGTTTGGGCTTTGACTAGGCCATTCCTACACATTTATATGTTTCCCCTAAACCACTCAAGTGTTGATTTAGTGGTGTGTTTGGGGTCATTGTCCTGCTAGAAGGTGAACCTCCGTCCTAACCTCAAATCACACACACAGAGGTACAGGTTTTGCTCAAGAATATCACTATATTTAGCACAATCCATCTTTCCCTCAACTCTGACCAATTTTCCAGTCCTGACTGCTAAAAAACATCCCCATAGCATTATGCTGCCACCACCATGTTTCACTGTGGGGATGGTGTTCTGTGGGTGATGTGATGTGTTGGGTTTGCGCCAGACATAGGGTTTTCTTTGATGGCCAAAAAGTTCAATTTTAGTCTCATCAGACCAGAGCACCTTCCTCCATACATTTTGGGAGTCTCCCACGTGCCTTTCTGCAAACTCAAAACGTGCCATTTTGTTTTTTGCTGAAAGTAATGGCTTTCTTCTGGCCACTCTGCCATAAAGCCCAACTCTATGGAGAGTATGGCTTATTGTCGTCCTATGTACAGATACTCCAGTCTCTGCTGTGGAACTCTGCAGCTCCACCTGGGTTACCTTAGGTCTCTGTGCTCCCTCTCTGATTAATGCCCTCCTTGCCTGGTCCATGAGTTTTGGTGTGCGGCCGTCTCTTGCCAGATTTACTGTTGTGTCATGTTCTTTCCATTTGGTTATGATAGATTTAATGGGGCTCCTAAAGATCATCAAAGATTTGAATTTTTTTTATAACCTAACCCTGACTTGTACTTCTCGACAACATTGTCCCTTACTTGTTCCTTGGTCTTCATGGCAGTGTTTGGTTAGTGGTGCCTCTTGCTTAGGTGTTGCAACCTCTGGGGCCTTTCAAAAAGGTGTGTATATGTAATGACAAATCATGTGACACTTAGATTGCACACATGTGGACATCATTTCATTAATTATGTGACTTCTGAAGGTAATTAGTTGCACCAGAGCTTTTTATGGGCTTCATAACAAAGGGGGGAAATACATATGCACATGCCAATTATCAATTATTTTATTTCTGAAAAAAAGTTTTATGTATATATTTTTCTAATTTTACTTCACCAACTTAGACTACTGGGTTCTGATCCATCACATATAATTCAGATTAAAAAAAATTAAACTAAAGTCTGTAATGTAACAAAATAGGTAAAAAGACAAGGGGGTAAATACTTTTGCAAAGCACTGCACTCTTGTTGGGCTCAGGAATGGGCCCTGCTATGAAATATTATATCAAAAATTGTAATTACATGCCCCTGTTAAAAAGGGGCAGAAAAATTGGACCTTGGGTGATGCCTTAAACCAAAAATATTGTTGGAAGCTAGCATCATCATTGAGGAGGAATAGGATAGTCAGCATAGGCAGTCTTCAAGGGGTCCCAGATCCATAGCAAGTTCAATCAGTTACATCAACATCAGATGCATGATGGCTGCTGATCCAAGAGGAATTCATTTTTACAAATGTGAGCCTATCAACGGAGTCTGTGGACATGTGCACTCTTTGATCAGTTACAAATCCTACAGCAGCACTGAATATGCAAAACAGATTCCAGGGCACACATACAAAAATGACATTTATCCTGCAAGGCTAATTAAAAACACCTGAACATATTCAAAAATATGGGGGTTTGGTCACACTATATGGTCATATAGTGCTAAGCCCACTTACTGTGACAAAGTACCCTGAATTAGTGGATATAGCACTATATGACCATATAGCACTATATGACCATATAGCCCACTAATTCGGGGTACTTTGTCGCAGTAAGTGGGCTTAGCACTATATGACCATATAGTGTGACCAAACTCCCGTATTTTTGAATAGTTGAATTTGTTCAGGTGTTTTTAATAAGCAGGATAAATTTCATTTTTGTATGTGTGCACTGTAATCTGTTTTGTACTGTTTTTGGTCTTATAGCAGCACCATCTTGAATGTAAAGCATTTTAGGGTGTGTCCATCAAGTATGTTTTTGTAGCACTGAATGTGCATTCAGAAAGCACACTGGATGCAGCACAGGGCAGTAGCTCGATTGCATTTTGAGCAAAGTCTGGCCAGTGGTCCATCCTCAAGACCCAGTATCTTTCCCCTAGATATTCCTGCAATCACATAATGCAGACGCTGGCGATGGTTGCTTGAACCGATCAGACCTTGGTGCTGAGGACTAAAAAATTGTTTAAAGGCATCGGTCAGCCGGCCACCATCTCCACCGCTCTTCTTCAGACTGAACAAAGCCTCAGCAACACATTCTCCAGCACCAGGAAATGGTAACCTCCCAGGGTCTGGAAATGTGTTACACAAACCTTTATTCAAGGCCTCCTGAAGCTGTTTCATTCTCTGCTCCCTCTGCAAAGGCAGGATGAGTTCTGCAACTTTACCCTTGTAAGGTGGATCAAGAAGGGTTGCCAGCCAGTAATGATCCCTTTCCTTAATACCACGAATCTTAGGGTCTTTTTGCAGGCTATGCAGAATCAGGGAGGCTATTCAACATAAGTTTGCAGTCATTTGATTCTGAGTCCTCTGGGTCACTAAAGATCACATTATCAGTAACTACCTCCTCCCAGCCACGTACAACTTCTTGGGTTTCTGAGGACTGAAACCCATCCCTTGAAGACTGCTGCTGAGTGTTATCCTCTACATCCATGCTAACACAACCCTCCTCCTCCTGCTTTTCTTCCTGTGTATTTGGCGGGCCCGCTGGAATGCTATCTGGATAAAGGGGGCCTTGAGAGGAAAGGAAGTCCTCCTCTTCCTCCCGCTGTTCTGCCTCAAGTTCCCTGTCCTTGACTCCACAAAGCTTGTGCTCCAGGAGGAAGACTAGAGGGACAGTATCACTGATGCATGCATTGTCACTGCTCACCATCCTTGTGGCCTCCTCAAATGGTGACAGGACAGTGCACGCATCCTTGATCAGTAGCCACTGGCGTGGTGCAAAGAAGTCAAGCTCCCCTGACCCTTTCCTGGTGCCATACTCGCACAGGAGGTACTCATCGATGGCCCTCTGCTGTGTGTGCAGCCGCCACAGCATTGCCAACGTTGAGTTCCACCTGGTGGGCATGTCACAAATGAGGCGGTTGGTTGGCAGGTTGCATTCTCTTTGAATGTCAGCCAGCCGAGCACTGGCATTGTATGACCACAGACTTTTCTGGCCTGCCTCAGGAGATCTTGTAAGCCTGGGTACCTGGTCAAGAACCGCTGCACCCCCAAATTCAGGACATGTGCCAAACATAGAACATGGGTCAAGTGTCCGTGTCGGAGGGCGGAGAGAAGGTTGGTGCCATTGTCACATACAACTATTCCTGGCTGAATCTGGTGTGGCATAAACCACCTCTGAGCCTGCCCCTGCAGAGCTGACAGAATCTCTGCCCCAGTGTGGCTCCTGTCCCCTAGCCAGACCAACTAAAGCACCACATGGCATATTTTATCCTAATTGCTTGCACAGCCCCTTGAACGCTTACAGAGCACTGCTGGTTCAGAGGACAAATCTGCAGAAGAGGCCATAGAGGAAGAAGAAGAGGAGGGGGTGGAGGAGAGAGCTGTGGCAGAATCTCCACTAGCATTTTGGAGGCGTGGTGGTGGAACAAGCTTCAACAACACTGAACCTTGTCTTGCATCCTTCCCAGCTGCCAGCAATTACCCAGTGTGCCTTGAAGGAATTGTAACGTCCCTGCCCATGCCTGCTGGACCATGAGTCAGCTGTAATATGAACCTTACTGCTGACCGCTCTGTCCAGTGAGGCTAAAACATTGCCTTCCACATGCTGGTTGAGAGCCAGAATGGCCTTCCATGAAAAGAAGTGGCATTTTGGAACCTGCCACTGAGGTACAGCACATTCCACAAATTCACGAAAGGGGGCATAGTCTACCAGCTGAAAAGACAGCAGTTGCAGTGCTAGCAATTTGGCCAAACTAGCATTTAGATGCTGAGCATGTGGATGGCTGGGACCAAATTTACTATTCAGCAATTTGGGTAGGGAAATTTGCCTGCTAAAATCAACTGGTGGTGTACTGCTAGCAGATTGGCTGCAAGTACTTGGGACATCTATTGCTATATCTTAATTCATCTCAGTGCAGGTTTTTGAGAGGACTGGAGGTATAGTAGGCTTGGAGATCCCAGATGAGGAGCAGGGAGAAGTCAGTTTTCTTTCATGTGGGTCTTTCAAGTGCTGTTGCCAACAGACTGCATGGCAAGTCATCATATGTCTGGTCAAGCATGTGGTACCCAAGCGGCTGCTGTTCTGGCCACGCTTGATCCGCTTCAGACATAGGTTGCAAACAGCAACGGTGTGATCTGCTGCACATGTGTCAAAAAAGGCCCACACCAAGGAACTTTTAAAAGTCAGCGGGGATGCACCTGTGGAGCTCTGTGGTGTGATGCAATAAGGTGGCTGCCCTTAAGCTGCCCCCTAGAGGACACCCTGCTTCATTGGAGTTGTGACTCCTCCTCACTTTCCTCCTCTCTTCTCTCAGGCACCCAAGTACAGTCAGTGACATCATCCCCTCCCTCCTTGTCACTGGAGCACACTTGGCAGTATGCTGCAGCTGGGGGAACTTGACTGCCAGTTTCTTGTCCTTCTGTGGCACCCCCTCTCTCTAGGCTCGCGTTACCTTACTCAACCTGGGAACCACCATCAAAGCCTTCAAATCGCTGTGCATCCTCCAGCAGCATGTACCCGACACTGTGGTTGAATAATTCTGGGGACTCCTCCGTAAATGATGGTGGGGCTACGGAAGGAGTGACTGCAGACAAGGAGTTGGTAGAATAGGCCGCTTTGGCAGCTGCGTTGGAAGGCAAACTACTATGAGCCTAGGTGACATTGGATGAAGAGGATGAGGATGGCTTCGTTATCCACTCCACCAACTCTTCTGCATGTTGTGGCTCAAAAACACAGCCAGCAGAAAAAAGAGGACAAGCATGCCCCACGGCCACCTGCAGAAGATGCACCATGTCCACGACAACCACTGTTGACTGTAGACATAGAGGTTGCTTGTCCTCTTTTAGTGGCCTTCAGGAGGTGTACTGAAGTTTATTATAAACTATACACCACCGAACCACTGTATATATGGGCTATACTGAATGCAGAGTATATATATATATATATATATATATATTTTGTATGTATACAGTATATATATTAATACACCGCCTGAAGTGTATTGGAAACTGTAAACACTGTATAAGATACTGGAGGTTATTTGAGAAAGGCAAATCCACGTTGCACTGCAAGTGCACTTAAAAAAGTGCACTGAAAGTGCACTTGGAAGTAAAGTCACTGAAGATCCAAAGGGGGACATGCAAGGAAATTAAAAAACAGCATTTTAGCTTGCACATGATTGGATGATAAAATCAGCAGAGCTTCCACTCATTTCAGATCTGCCCCTTAGATTTAGAATGACTGCAGTTCCAAGTGCACTTTCAGTGCAAAGTGGATTTGCCTTTCATAAATAACCCCCACTGTGTACACCGCCTGCACTGTATTAGAAACTGTACAACGGCTGCACTGTATTGTATACTGTGTACAACACCAGAAGTGTAGTAGAAACTGTACACACTGTATTAGATACTTTGTGCACCGCCTGAAGTGTATTCTAAGCTGTACACACTGTATTAGAAGCTGTGTACACCGCCTGCACTGTATTAGAAACTGTACACACTGTATTAGATACTGTGTACACCACCTGAAGTATACACACTGTATCAGATACTGTGTACAACTCCAGAAAAGTAGTAGTAACTGTACACACTGTATTAGATACTGTGTACACTGCCTGCACTGTATTAGAAACTGTACATGGGCTTCACTGTATTGTATACTGTGTACACCACCAGAAGTGTAGTAGAAACTGTACACACTGTATTAGATAACGTGTAAACCGCCTGAAGTGTATTAGAAAGTATACACCACCGAATGCATATTGATACATATATATATATATGTATACATATATACTGTATATATACATTACACTGAATACTGAATGCAGAGTATATATATATATATATATATATATATATATATATATATAAAATAAACTGTATATATATATTAATACACTGCCAAACTGCCTGCACTGACTGACTATTGAGTAAACACTGAATATATATTCTATGCTAAATGCAGAATATATATATATATATATATATATATATATATATATATATATACAGTGGACACGGAAAGTATTCAGACCCCCTTACATTTTTCACTCTTTGTTATAGTGCAGCCATTTGCTAAAATCATTTAATTTTTTTCCTCAATAACGTACACACAGCACCCCATATTGACAGAAAAACACAGAATTTTTGCAGATTTATTAAAAAAGAAAAACTGAAATATCACATGGTCCTAAGTATTTAGACCCTTTGCTTAGTATTTAGTAGAAGCACCCTTTTGATCTAATACAGCCATGAGTCTTTTTGGGAAAGATGCAACAAGTTTTTCACACCTGGATGTGGGGATCCTCTGCCATTCCCCCTTGCAGATCCTCTCCAGTTCTGTCAGGTTGGATGGAAAACGTTGGTGGACAGCCATTTTTAGGTCTCTCCAGAGATGCTCAATTGGGTTTAAGTCAGGGCTCTGGCTGGGCCATTCAAGAACAGTCACAGAGTTGTTGTGAAGTCACTCCTTTGTTATTTTAGCTGTGTGCTTAGGGTCATTGTCTTGTTGGAAGGTAAACCGGCCCAGTCTGAACACTCTGGAGAAGGTTTTCATCCAGGATATCCCTGTACTTGGCCGCATTCATCTTTCCTTCGATTGCAACCAGTCGTCCTGTAACTGCAGCTGAAAAACACCCCCACAGCATGATGCTGCCACCACCATGCTTCACTTTTGAGACTGTATTGGACAGGTGATGAGCAGTGTCTGGTTTACTCCACACATACAGCTTAGAATTAAGGCCAAAAAGTTCTATTTTGGTCTCATCAGACCAGAGAATCTTATTTCTCACCATCTTGGAGTCCTTCAGGTGTTTTTTAGCAAACTCCATGTGGGCTTTCATGTGTCTTGCACTGAGGAGAGGCTTTCGTCGGGCCACTCTGCCATAAGGCCCCAACTGGTGGAGGGCTGCAGTGATGGTTGACTTTCTACAACTTTCTCCCATCTCCCGACTGCATCTCTGGAGCTCAGCCACAGTGATCTTTGGGTTCTTCTTCACCTCTCTCACCAAGGCTCTTCTCCCCGATAGCTTAGTTTGGCCAGACGGCCAGCTCTAGGAAGGGTTCTGGTTGTCCCAAACGTCTTCCATTTAAGGATTATGGAGGCCACTGAGCTCTTAGGAACCTTAAGTGCAGCAGAATTTTTTTGTAACATTGGCCAGATCTGTACCTTGCCACAATTCTGTCTCTGAGCTCTTCAGGCAGTTCCTTTGACCTTATGATTCTCATTTGCTCTGACATGCACTGTGAGCTGTAAGGTCTTATATAGACAGGTGTGTGGCTTTCCTAATCAAGTCCAATCAGTATAATCAAACACAGCTGGACTCAAATGAAGGTGTAGAACCATCTCAAGGATGATCAGAAGAAATGGACAGCACCTGAGTTAAATATATGAGTGTCACGGCAAAGGGTCTGAATACTTAGGACCATGTGATATTTCAGTATTTCTTTTTTAATAAATCTGCAAAAATGTCAACAATTCTGTGTTTTTCTGTCAATATGGGGTGCTGTCTGTACATTAATGAGGAAAAAAATGAACTTAAATGATTTTAGCAAATGGCTGCAATATAACAAAGATTGAAAAATTTAAGGGGGTCTAAATGCTTTCTGTCCTGACTGTATATATATACATATATATTATATATTAGACTAATGCCCCATACACACGGTCGGATTTTCCGATGGAAAATGTCCGATCGGAGCGTGTTGTCGGAAATTCCAACCAAATTGTGTGGGCTCCATCGGACATTTTCCATCGGATTTTCCGACACACAAAGTTGGAGAGCAGGAGATAAAATTTTCTGACAACAAAATCCGTTGTCAGAAATTCCGATCGTGTGTACACAAATCCGACGGACAAAGTGCCACACAGGCTCAGAATAAATAAAGAGATGAAAGCTATTGGCCACTGTCCCGTTTATAGTCCCGACGTACGTGTTTTACGTCACCTCGTTCAGAATGATCGGATTTTCCGACAACTTTGTGTGACCGTGTGTATGCAAGACAAGTTTGAGCCAACATCCGTCGGAAAAAAATCCTAGGATTTTGTTGTCGGAATGTCCGAACAAAGTCTGACCGTGTGTACGCCCTATAACTGTATACAGTATATATAGAGGGCCATAAAAATCCAGTCCATATAAATCTAGTCCATATATAAATAGTCCATATAAAAGAGAGCTATCCTAGATGGCGGCTGCCAGCTCACAGGAAAACTAGAAGGGACTCTGGATCAGGAAAGGGAAAACAAGCAGTGCCATCTAAGTGTAGCATAAAAACAATTTAATAGGCAAAAAGTGTCAAATACACTCAGGAGATAGAGGTAAACTTACCCTGCACCCGGTAGTGATGCCATCTCGGTTTGCGAGTGTCTCCAAACACCGCCAAGTCCTCTAAAAGTGCTGGGAGCCACCAGCACAACCGGACCTGTGGCAGCATCCATGGTCATTGGCACAGCCACAACACTTCACCCAGGGCAGAGCAGATGAACCTCTAAAATACCTGCTGTTTTTTACCTCTATTTCGTGAGTGTATTTGACACTTTTTGCCTATAAAATTGTTTTTATGCTACACTTAGATGGCTCTGATTGTTTTCCCTTAACCTGGCTAGTTTAAGTACTTCTACTGCACTGACATGTTTTGGGGACATGCCCCTTGATCAGAGTAAAAAGAAGGGGCATGGCTCAGAGGTAGCCATCTCAGAGTATCCATTTGTGCTTGCATCTTTCCTTTTGCTGGTAGAGCAGCGAGAGCACTTTAGGAAACTAGGACATTACCTGGCATTCCATTGGGTGCATTTACCTTCTTTAATGCCCTAAATAAAGTAACTTTCTGGAAAATGCATTTTAACAGCTTTTTATTCAATCGAGTGTTTTTATCTGCACTTTCCACCACCTTTTGATTTGCTTGGTATTGGTATATTTTGAAAATTTGAGTAGATTTAGCATTGTCTGGCAGGTGACAGAAATGTTGCTCCATGTTCCTTTGCAGTACTCCCTATTTCTAAAGAGCCTAACATCTGTACTTCAGCAACAGGGCTTTACTTCCCAAAACCTACTCTAGTAACTTGGATGTCACACATAAGAACTGCTTGAAAACTTTAACTGTTTTAACACAGATGCCTGTTTATTTTGTTAATTAGATCATACTTGGTATGTTCCAGTTTGTTTTGCTTTTAGATAGTACAGGCCCTAACTAGACACTCCTATGCTCACCATGCTGCTGAGCTTTGTTACTTTTGTTTTTCACCTCAGCAGTGTTATGCCGTGTACACACGACCAAACTTTTTGTCGGACTTAACACCGAAGGACTTTTCGACGTAGTTCTGACGGAGTTCCAATGAAACGCACTTGACTACACACGATCACACCGAAGTCCAATAGTTTCAAACGTGATGACGTACAACCGGACTATAATAAGGAAGTTCATAGCCAGTAGCCAATAGCTGCTCTTGTGTCCTTTTTTGTCCGTCGGACTAGCATACAGACGAACTGATTTTTCGATCGGACTCAAGTCCGTCAGAAAGATTTGAAACATGTTCTATTTCTACAGTCCGACAGATTTTTTGACAGAAAAGGTCAGATGAACCCCACACATGATCGAATTGTCCAACGGATTCGTTCCGTCGGACCAGTTCGGACGAAAAATCCGGTTGTGTGTACACAGCATTAGGCTTTGGAACCTGTTGTATTTTTACACTTCAAGAAACTAGGAAAACATCCTTAATGTACTATCTGGGTTAGAACTACTGTATATTGGATTCTACTTCTCTTCCCTCCTCATCATCTTGGTGAGTTAAAGTGTCACTAAACCCACATCATAGAAAACTATTAATAAATGCTTAAAGGGGTTGTAAAGGTAAAAAATTTTTCACCTTAATGCATTCTATGCATTAAGGTGAAAAAACTTTTGACAATACCGCCGCCCCCAGCCCCCCCGTTTTACTTACCTGACGCCTCGAATCTTCGCTGCTCGTTCTCGTCATCTTCATTGCAGCTCAGCCTGGTCGCTGATTGGCTGCAGTGGATGGATTGAAAGCAGCGCAGCCATTGGCTCACGCTGCTGTCAATCACATCCGATGACGCGGCGCGCCGGGGGGCGGGGCCGAGTGATACAGCGAGCTATAGCCGCCGACTGTATCACGGGAGCGCGCCCGCAAGCACTCACCACCATGCGAGGGAGCTCGCATTAAGGTGGTGAATGCATGCGGGGAGGAGCTGAAACAGCCGCCGAGGGACCACAGAAGACCAGGTTCGGGGCCACTCTGTGCAGAACGAGCTGCACAGTGAAGGTAAGTATAACATGTTTGTTATTTAAAAAAAAATAAAAAAATTACCTTTACAACCCCTTTAATTTATTGGATACATAAATAGTAATCATTTCCATGTAAAGGTGTGTAGCTTACCCAATCAGAGATTGCAAATGCTTACAAAGAACAAGTATGGCGAATACTCATGGTCAAGACCCGGCTATCAGAGTCAGCCAGCTGGGACCACTACCCTGTGGAAGTCAGATCCATAAGGGTAGGATAGTGGGATATCGGATCACGCATTTACCAGGATATCAAAAGATTGCTACCAGTGCCAATAATCTAAAGATTTAAATTTAAGAAAAGCTATTTTTAGGCGTTAATAAATCATCAGCAAAAATAAAAATAAAAAACATGAGGAAACATATGATAACACAAACGTTTCACACTAGAGTGCTAGTATATTTGAACATTTATGCCAGTGTTTTAGCAACAGTCACAAATGATCCAGAATATAATGCAGGTGATTCAGGGGTGGCCCAGCCCAGACCATCGGTGGCACATCAACAACTTGAGGCATGCCAAGGTCAATCCAATAAATATAACTATAAAGATAATCATTTATTATTTTGTGGAATTAACATAATGTGGGTGGATTTCTGCCAGTCACAGGTTGTGTCACACCCCTCCAGCCTGTGTCTTAGAATAAGAGGGAGGTGAAGCCTCCATTTATATATATGTAATATCCCAACCCCATTGTGTTTAGTTAGTTAGTGGGCATGGAGGAGGAAGGAGGGAGTGGGCTGTAATTTACCACTGCGTATATGCCCACATGTGTGACTCTATAGTCACATGGGCTGCTCTGATGTGATAGGGAAGAAATGCTCAGCATAGAAACTCACTGAAAACTGAGCATGTGCAGAGTTGTCACCACAGCTACAAAATCCCTAGCTGAATTGGGGACATGACCAGAAGATGGAGATAGAGAGCAGCAGGATCAACCATTTTTTTTGCAGAATACAGAAAACAAATCTCATAGTGACTGAGTGAGTATGAACAGCATGTAATACAGCATTTATTGATATATAAAGATAAATACTGTTGGATCCTTTACAGAAATAGATAAGTAGGCATGAGCTTTGTGTTCGAATCGAACCCATGTTCTATTCGAACATCGTCTGTTCGCCGAATTGCGAACGATATGGGCCGTTCGTGCCAAATTCATGTGGCGCGTCATGGCCCATAATTCACTGCGGCATCGCAGTGCATTGCTGGCTGATGATTGGCCAAGCATGCACTATGACCCGCATGCTTGGCCAATCACAGCGCCGTCTGTAGAGAGAGCTGTAATTGGCCAAAGCCAGGGCGGCTTTGGCCAATTATGGCTCAGGGGGTTTAGTACACGAACCACACTATATAAGGCCGCTTGCACGGTGGCCCTGTGTAGTGTGTTCCGGCGTTGAGAGACAGAGACAGAGAGACAGTGTCATTTGATTTAAGTTGGATAGATTAGGCAGGACAGTCAGTCAGTTAGCTGCACTTACAGTGTATTGTGTATATATATATATGCATCCCAGGTGTTGTATATATATATATATATATATATATATACACTGTATTCAGTTTAGCTAGATCCGTTCCTGTTATTATCTTCCTACTGACAGGCAGGCTTGTGTTGTTACAGTATTTACAGCTACCTGAAGAAAATTGCTGGTGTTCTTCTGATCCTATTAGTACCACAGTCAGACAGCTAGACTATTTACAGTTAGTGTAGTGCGTCCTCCTCACAGTGTTCAGCTAAAGCTACAAGTTAGTTTAGTGTGACCTCTGCACAGTGTTCAGCTAAAGCTACAAATTAGTGTAGTGTGACCTCTGCACAGTGTTCAGCTAAAGCTACAAGTTAGTGTAGTGCGTCCTCCTCACAGTGTTCAGCTAAAGCTACAAGTTAGTGTAGTGCACAGTGTTCAGCTAAAGCTACAAGTTAGTGTAGTGCGTCCTCCTCACAGTGTTCAGCTAAAGCTACAAGTTAGTGTAGTGAGTCCTCCTCACAGTGTTCAGCTAAAGCTACAAGTTAGTGTAGTGCGTCCTCTGAACAGTGTTCAGCTAAAGCTATACAAGTTAGTGTAGTGCGTCCTCTGAACTGTGTTCAGCTAAAGCTAAAAGTTAGCGTAGTGCACAGTGTTCAGCTAAAGCTACAAGTTAGTGTAGTGCGTCCCCTTCACAGTGTTCAGCTAAAGCTACAAGTTAGTGTAGTGCGTCCTCCTCACAGTGTTCAGCTAAAGCTACAAGTTAGTGTAGTGCGACCTCTGCACAGTGTTCAGCTAAAGCTACAAGTTAGTGTAGTGCGTCCTCCTCACAGTGTTCAGATAAAACTACAAGTTAGTGTAGTGCACAGTGTTCAGCTAAAGCTACAAGTTAGTGTAGTGTGTCCTCCTCACAGTGTTCAGCTAAAGCTACAAGTTACTGTAGTGCGACCTCTGCACAGTGTTCAAATAAAGCTACAAGTTAGTTTAGTGCGTCTTCTGAACAGTGTTCAGCTAAAGCTACAAGTTAGTGTAGTGCACAGTGTTCAGCTAAATCTACAAGTTAGTGTAGTGCGTCCTGCTCACAGTGTTCAGCTAAAGCTACAAGTTAGTGTAGTGCGACCTCTGCACAGTGTTCAGCTAAAGCTACAAGTTAGTGTAGTGCGACCTCTGCACAGTGTTCAGCTAAAGCTAACTGTAGAAGGTTGGTGGTGTTTTCCTGATCCTATCACTACCGCAGGCAGCTACATTATTTACACGTTAGTGTAGTGCGTCCTCTGCACAGTGTTCAGCTAAAGCTACCTGTAGAAGGTTGGTGGTGTTTTCCTGATCCTAGCACTACTGCAGGCAGCTACATTATTTTAATGTTAGTGCAGTGCGTCCTCTGCACAGTGTTCAGCTAAAGCTACCTGTAGAAGGTTGGTGGTGTTTTTCTGATCCTATCACTACCGCAGGCAGCTACATTATTTACACGTTAGTCTAGTGCGACCTCTGCACAGTGTTCAGCTAAAGCTACCTGTAGAAGGTTGGTGGTGTTTTCCTGATCCTATCACTACCGCTGGCAGCTACATTATTTTAACGTTGGTGTATTGCCTCCTCTGCACAGTGGTCAGCTAAAGCTACAAGTTAGTGTAGTGCGACCTCTGCACAGTGTTCAGCTAAAGCTACCTGTAGAAGGTTGGTGGTGTTTTCCTGATCCTATCACTACCGCAGGCAGCTACATTATTTTAATGTTAGTGCAGTGCGTCCTCTGCACAGTGTTCAGCTAAAGCTACCTGTAGAAGGTTGGTGGTGTTTTCCTGATCCTATCACTACCGCAGGCAACTACATTATTTTAACGTTAGTGCAGTGAGTCCTCTTCACAGTGTTCAGCTAAAGCTACCTGTAAAAGGTTGGTGGTGTTTTCCTGATCCTATCACTACCGCAGGCAGCTACATTATTTTAACATTAGTGTAGTGCGTCCTCTGCACAGTGTTCAGCTAAAGCTATCTGTAGAAAGTTGGTGGTGTTTTCCTGATCCTATCACTACCGCAGGCAGCTACATTATTTACACGTTAGTGTAGTGCGTCCTCTGCACAGTGTTCAGCTAAAGCTATCTGTAGAAAGTTGGTGGTGTTTTCCTGATCCTATCACTACCGCAGGCAGCTACATTATTTACACGTTAGTGTAGTGCGTCCTCTGCACAGTGTTCAGCTAAAGCTATCTGTAGAAGGTTGGTGGTGTTTTCCTGATCCTATCATTACCTCAGGCAGCTACATTATTTACACGTTAGTGTAGTGCGTCCTCTGCACAGTGTTCAGCTAAAGCTACCTGTAGAAGGTTGGTGGTGTTTTCCTGATCCTATCACTACCGCAGGCAGCTACATTCTCGCGTGGCCAAAACATCTCCCGCTTGGGCACCACATGTTTGACCAGACATATGTTGACCTGCCTTGCAGTTCATTGGCAAATGTATGTAAAAGACCCAAACCAAAGAACCTCTCCTTGCTCCTCATCAGCTGAGATCTCCAACCCTATTATACCTTCAGTCCTCTCTGAGACTTGCACTGAGAGGAACGAAGGTTTAGAATTAGGTGTGTCACAGCCAAGTACTTGTGGGCAATCTGCTTTAGGTAAACCGTCATCAGATTGTACCAGGCAAATTTCCCTGCCCCAGCTGCTGCACCGCCGAAAGAAGTTTGGTCCCAGCCATCCACATGCCCAGCTGTTGAATGCTAGCTTGACAAAAGTGCTAGCACTTCAACTGCTATCTTTTCAGTTGGTAGACTCTGCCCCCTTCTGTGAGTTTGTGGAATGTGCGGTTCCTCAGTGGCAGGTACCCAAACGCCACTTTTTCTCACGGAAGGCGATTCCGACTGTCTACCGGCATGTGGAAGGCAATGTCCATGCCTTGCTGGACAGGGCGGTCAGCGGTAAGGTGCATATTACCGCTGACTCATGGTCCAGCAGGCATGGACAGGGATGTTAAGTTTCATAGCGCATTGGGTGACTCTGCTGGCAGCTGGGTAGGATGCAGGACAAGGTGCAGTAGTGTTGGAGGTTGTTCCACCACCACTCCTCCAAAATGCCACTACTAATGTTTGTGACACACCTCTCTCCTCCACCCCCTCCTTCTTCTTCCTCCATGGCCTCTTCCTGTGCTTTATCCTCGGAACCAGTGGTGCTCCGTAGGCATTCAAGGGGCTACTCAAGTATGCAGGCCAAAAGATGCCATGCGGTGCTTGAGCTGGTGTGCTTGGGGGACAGGAGCCACACCGGGGCAGAGGTTCTGTCAGCTCTGTAGGGGCAGGTTCAGAGGTGGTTGACGCCATGCCAACTTAAGGCAGGAATGGTGGTTTGCGACAATGGCACCAACCTCTTCTCCACCCTCCGACAGGTACAAATGACCCATGTGCCCTGTTTGGCTCACATCTTAACTTAGTGGTGCAGCGGTTCTGGGCAGGTACCCGGGCTTACAGGATGTTCTGAGGCAGGCCAGGAACGTCTGTGTGCATTTCCGCAGGTCATATAATGCCAGTGCTCGGCTGGCAGACCTCCAAAAGGAATTAACCTGCCGAAGAACTGCCTAATCTGTGACATGCCCACCAGGTGGAACTCAACGTTGGCCATGCTGCAGTGGCTGCACATGCAGCAGAGGGCCATCAATGAGTACCTGTGCAACTATGGCACCAGGACAGGGTCAGGGGAGCTTGGTTTTTTCCCCACTCCAGTGGGCCATGATCAGGGATGCATGCACTGTCCTATCACCATTTGAGGAGGCCACGAGGATGGTGAGCAGTGACAGTGCATACATCAGTGACACTGTCCCCCTTGTCCACCTCTTGGAGCACACGCTGCGTGGAATAATGGACAGGGCACTTGAGGCAGAACAGAGGCAGGAAGAGGAGAACTGCCTTAGCTCTCAAGGCCCCCTTTATTCAGACAGTGTTCCTGCGTGCCCGCCAATCACACAGGAAGAGGAGGAGGAGGAGGAGGAGGATTGTTTCAGTATGGAGGTGGAGCCTGGCACTCAGCATCAGCAGCAGTCTTTAAGGGATCATTTACAGTCCCAAGAAACACATGGACTTGTACGTGGCTGGGAGGAGGAGGCTGTGGATCATGTCGTCCTTAGTGACCCAGAGAACTCCAGACCGAATGCGTCAGCAAACCTATGCTGCATGGCCTCCCTGATCCTGCAAAGCCTGCGGAAGGATCCTCGTATTCTTGATATCAAGGAGAAGGAACAATACTGGCTGGCAACCCGCCTTGATCCACGTTACAAGGGTAAGGTTGCGGACCTTATCTTGCCATCGCAGAGGGAGCAGAGGATGAAACATCTTCGGGAGGCCTTGCAGAAAAGTCTGTGCAATGCGTTCCCAGAGACTGGGAGGCTACAAACCCCTCTTTCTGGACAACGTGTTGCTGAGGCTTCGGTCAGTCAAAGAAGGAGCGGTGGAGAAGGTGGCCGTTTGACCGATGCGTTCAGACAATTTTTTAGTCCGCAGCCCCAAGGTATGATCGGTTCCAGCAACCATCGCCAGTGTCTGTTTTTTTTCATAGTGCAGGAATACCTAGGGGCAAGATCTGACTTGGACACCTTTCCCACTGAAAATCCTCTGGGTTACTGGGTCTTGATAATGGATCACTGGCCAGAGCTTGCACAGTATGCAATTGAGCTACTGGCCTGTCCTGCATCCAGCGTTCTTTCAGAACGCACATTCAGTGCTGCTGGAGGCTTTGTAACCGATCACATGGTGCGTCTGTCCACGGACTCAGTCGAACGACTGACCTTCATAAAAATGAATCAGTTTTGGATCACCGCCAGCTACCAAGCACCTGATGCTGATGTAACCGAATAATTTTTTTGGAAATGTCAGATCCCTTCAAAGACTGCCTATGTTGATGCTGAGTGACTATCCTGTTATACTGAGTAATTATCCTCTTCCTCCTCAATGATCATGATGATAGCTTGTAAGAACATTTTTGGTTCTGGGCGCCGCCAGTCCCACCACCAGTGCCTAAGGCCCAATTTTTCAGCCCCTGTTTAATTACAATTTTTAATGCAATTGTTTGCAGCAGGGCTAGTTCCTGCGCTCCAACTAGAGTATTTGTGAGGGGTTGCAGTGTTTTGGCACCAGTGCCTAAGGCCCAATTTTTCAGCCCCTGTTTAACAGGGGTGTGTAATTACAATTTTTGATGCAATTCTTTGCAGCAGGGCTAGTTCCTGCGCTCCAACTAGAGTATCTGTGAGGGGTTGCAGTGCTGTGGCACCAGCACTAGTGCCTAAGGCCCAATTTTTCAGCCCCTGTTTAACAGGGGCATGTAATTACAATTCTTGATGCAATTATTTGCAGCAGGGCTAGTTCCTGCGCTCCAACTAGAGTATCTGTGAGGGGTTCCAGTGTTGTGGCACCAACACCAGGGCCTAAGGCCCAATTTTTCAGCCCCTGTTCAACAGGGACATGTAATTAGAATTCTTGATCTAATATCTCACAGCAGGGCCCGTTTCTGCGCCCACCAAGAGTATCTGTGAGGACTTACAGTGTTGTGGCACCAGCACCACCACCACCACCAAAGGCCCAATTTTTATGCCCCTGTTCAACAGGTTCATGTAATTACAATTTATGATCTAATACTTCACAGCAGGGCCCTGTGAGGGCTAACAGTGTTGTGGCCACAACAACACCTAAGGTCCAAATTTCTGCTGAGTATATAGGGCAGGCCCCTACTTTCAAACATCCAACTTACAAACGACTCCTACTTGCAAATGGAAGGAGACAACTGGAAGTGAGATGAAATCTACCCCTAGGAAGGGAAATTCTCTCCTGTAAGAGTTAATATGGGAAAAACCTTTCTCCTTTACACTGATGCTTTATCACCAATCCTTGTTTCACAAAAAAACCCAAATTTTCAAAAAACATTTGTCATTGGGACAAAAAGTGAGATGAAATCTTCTGAAGAGGAGCACAGACTGCAAAACAAATGTCACAGGGATGATAATGGTACTAATGGTGGAGATAGGGGAAAGGGAATGAAGGCAAATACTGTGTAAACAATTGATCAGTCTGTGTACTGACCAGCCTCTGACCACACACCAGATGTGGTGTTATTGCTGTAACCCGTAGACTATATGACTCAAAAGAGGACGATAAGGAGGGGTAGGGGAAGGAGCTCTTGATATATAGAGTATCAAGTGGAAAAATGGTTACTTTGGCAATGAGTGACCAGAGGTAGTTGCATAAAATACTCAATTTATTAAATGATTTAAAATCCACAAAATGCGTTAGAGGCAAACAAGGAGGTTTTGCTAACAGTATGGATATGGCAAAAAACAACAAAAATAACCAAGGTATTGCTATACCTAGGACAACATAGAAAACAGACACACATACATAACAACACCGACACGGTCCGGACTTTAAATGGTGTTCGGCAGCTAGTGGGTCAAAATTAATATAGGCAGGCGCAGTGGCATGGCCGCCTGGTATGGGTGGTAAATTTAAATGACTATGCTGCCGCGGAGCATATATGGGAGGCGGGGAGGAAAGAGGAAAACGGAACTGTTAGGGGGTCATTGGAGATGGTTGCCTGGCAGCCGGCTGACAGGAGTAGACGGTTAGCGTGGATAGAGTACCTGGCTGTGTCCAGCAATGGCGAGGTAATAATTGTTGGTGCAAGTTGGTATGTAAAGCATATATAACTAAGCACGCTAATTGGTCAAGGTGGTCTAGTAATGGTAGACTTGAGGAGATTGACAGACCGGACAGGAGACAGACGCTTACATACCACGAGACCAAAGGCACAACATCCGATTCTTATCACCAGCAGCAAACACATTGCCGCTCATACGAGCCTGCGGGACTCCACTCATCATCTAAGAGGACTTGATTCCAGATTGTCCGGGCCCCCCCTCCCTCCACCAATAGGGCGGTAACGTATGAGTGGAATCAACCAAACTCCTGCTTCAATATATGTATACTATTGTTGTCAACTGTCTGCATAGCCGTCACCTATACCGGGTTTACATCTAATCCCTATGCTAATGAGCAGTGCCTTACTATTGGAGTTTATTTGCAATTCTGCGGTGATCTGTGCTATGTAAATCTCCTCAAGTCTACCATTACTAGACCACCTTGACCAATTAGCGTGCTTAGTTATATATGTTTACATACCAACTTGCACCAACAATTATTACCTCGCCATTGCTGGACACAGCCAGGTACTCTATCCACGCTAACCGTCTACTCCTGTCAGCCGGCTGCCAGGCAACCATCTCCAATGACCCCCTAACAGTTCCCTTTTCTTCTTTCCTCCCCGCCTCTCATATATGCTCCTCGGCAGCATAGTCATTTAAATTTACCACCCATACCAGACAGCCATGCCACTGCGCCTGCCTATATTAATTTTGACCCACTAGCTGCCGAACAGCATATTAAGTCCGGACCGTGTCAGTGTCGTTATGTATGTGTGTCTGTTTTCTATGTTGTCCTAGGTATAGCAATACCTTGGTTATTTTTGTTGTTTTTTGCCATATCCATACTGTTAGCAAAACCTCCTTGTTTGCCTCTAACACATTTTGTGGATTTTAAATCATTTAATAAATTGAGTATTTTATGCAACTACCTCTGGTCACTCATTGCCAAAGTAACCGCTTTTCCACTTGATACTCTATATATCAAGATCTCCTTCCCCTACCCTTCCTTATCGTCCTCTTTTGAGTCACAGGGGTGATAACCCTTCCCTAGGATTTCCAAAAAGCTTAAAATAGATTTTTTGGCTGGAGCTAAACACGTTAAAAATGTACCAGTTCAAAATTACAAACAGATTCTACTTAACAACAATCCTACAGTCCCTGTCTTGTTTGCACCGCCTGTATACTGCTGTTCAGAGTATATAGGGCCTGGGGGCCCCACACCTTTCCTTATTTTAATTTGGGTGCGGGGTTCCCCTTAATATCCATACAAAACCCAAAGGGCCTGGTAATGGCCTTGGGGGTACCCATGCCGTTTGTCTCACTGATTTTCATCCATATTGCCAGGACCCGACATTACATTAAAGCCGCGAGCAGTTTTAAATAACTTTTTTTCCTTTAAAAATGACATTTTGTGCAGGGACTGTTCTAAGCACGGGAAACACGCGCCACTTTACAGGCATACTATAGACACCCCCAGGTACGATATTTAAAGGAATATTTCACTTTTTTTTTTAACTTTAAAGCGGGGTTCCACCCAAATTTTGAACAATATCTGTATGTATTCTCTTTCTTGCCTAGATGCTGACATGCCGTTTAAAAAAATTTAAATCGCAGTAATTACCTTTTATTTTTCTATTCTTCTTTGCACTTCCTGGTTCTCCTCCTGTGGGAGTAGGCAGGTTTCTAGCCTCTCCCAGACTCCGCACAGTCTCCTGGGAGCTAGTCTCAGGCTTCCCAGGATGCCACTGAGCATGTGCGGGAATGAGCGGTGAATGCTGGGAGCACAGCATTCACCGCATTTAGGAAATAAATGCTTGTGGGCTTCAAATGCCCACAATGAAGATGGAAACCGCCTGCAGTGAATAATATAAGGTATTCTTTCCGACGAAATCTGACACAGGCGGACATATTACACACAATATGTGAGTATGTAATGCTGAGAAGAAAAGTTTGTGAATGAACTCAAAAAAAAAAAAAGATAGATAGGTGGACCCTCGCTTTAAGCATCATTAAAATCACTGCTCCCGAAAAAACGTCCGTTTTTAAAAGCTTTTTTTGCATTAATACATGTCCCCTGGGGCAGGACCCGGGTCCCCAAACCCTTTTTAGGACATTACCATGCAAATTAAACATTAGAGTCCCATAGACGTCAATGGGGTTCTAATGGTCGTGCAAATTTTCGGTCTGTTCGCAGGTTCTGGTGCGAACCGAACCGGGGGGTGTTCGGCTCATTCCTACAGATAAGTGTCTCCAATCCCTATTGATAGGTAAAAATATAAAATTAGGAGGAAGACTATGCTGCCCCTAAGGAAATGGGATTTTTTGGAGACAATAATATCTGTTAACAAGGTAAGCACACAATCACTGAAATAGTTTAAGAAATTGATTTATTAATACAGAAATATGATAGTATGAAAGTATAAAATCACAAAGTCAACATGATACATAGTTTGTGAGTGATACTGGGATGTAAATTTTGGCAAGATGCTTGGATATGCAGAAGGCCGACATGTTTCGCAGTTTCCTGCTTCTTCAAGGGCATCACATGCATCTATAAATTTATCTAGGTTACATAAAACATCATTAGAAACTATATATATGCTACAATAAATATCCCAAAAAAATATATTAAAAAAATTTTTTTTCCTCAGTTTAGGCTGATATGTATTCTTCTACATAATTTTGGTAAAAAAAATTGCAATAAGCATTTATTGATTGGTTTGCGCAAAAGTTATAGCGTCTACAAAATAGGGGTTCGTTTTATGGCATTTTTATTAATTTTTTTTGACTAGTAATGGCGGCGATCTGCGGTTTTTATCGTGACTGCGACATTATGGCGGACACATCGGACAATTTTGACACATTTTTGGGATCATTGTCATTTTTACAGCGATCAGTGCTATAAAATTGCATTGAATACTGTAAAAATGACACTGGCAGTGAAAGGGTTGACCACTAGGGGGCTAGGGAGGGGTTAAGTGTGCACTAGGGAAGGATTCTAACTGGTAGGGGGATGGGCTAAAAACGGCACTTCACTGATCATAGCTCCCGATCACAGGGAGTTATGATCAGTGACAGTGTCACTAGGCAGAACGGGTAGAAGCTTGTTAGATTAGCATCTCCCCGTTCTTCAGCTCCGTGAAACGATCGCAGGTATCCCCGCGGCGATCGGGTCCATGGCACCCGCAATCCGACTCATGGAGTTCCCGGCAGGGTCGCGCGCGTGCCGCTGGTGGCGCGCATGTGACCACACGGCGGCAAATTCAAAGGGACGTACCTGTATGCCCACTTTCCCAGCCGTGCCATTCTGCCGACGTATATGTACATGCGGCTGTCAACAAGTGGTTAAAGATACATCCCCCTCTATGGTTGTACCCGTTGATCCGACTTCTCATACCCCTATGACTCTGGAGCCTCTATAAACATACAAATAGCTTTTTGAGTATACAGATAACCTATATGACTTATTGGAGCTTTGGCGCATGCATTTTGCCAATTCGTGTATGTTTTCATTTGTATTTGTTTGTTCATATACCTATTAAATGTTTTGATTGTTTATTGTGTCACTTTTTCTCAAAAATTATTTCTATTTTCAGTGTTTACTGTGCCTGGTATCAATAAATACTCCTGAAGAAACCAATAACCAAGGCGAAACATGTAGAGATGAAATCAGTTTGCACTTGTAATAGTACTGTAATATCAAATACTCAACTTTTGATGTTTGTGTTTAATACTTTTCAAATAAATTTATATTTTTCCAAAAAATGATTTTGTTGTAAATGTGCACCCTAAAAATCCCAAAATATTCTTTGAACCTTATATTGATCTAGTAGGGGATGTGGTATAGAATCTATGTTAGATGATAAGCAAAAATCTCCTTAGGAGCTATTAGGGATGAGCTGACCACCCACCGGTTCAGTTCTTACCAGAACATCCGAACATGCAAAAAAGTTTGTTTGAACACGCAAACAGCGTTAAAGTCTATGGGACACGAACGTGAAAAATCTAAAGTGCTAATTTTAAAGGCTTGTATGCAAGTTTTTGCCGTAAAAAGTGTTTGGGGACCCGGGTCCTGCCCCAGGGGACATGTATCAATGCAAAAAAAAGTTTTAAAAATGGCTGTTTTTTCGGGAGCAGTGATTTTAAGAATGCTTAAAGTGAAACAATTAAAATTAAATATTCCTTTAAATATCGTTCCTGGGGGTTGTCTATAGTATGCCTGTAAAGTGGCGCAGTGTTCTCATGTTTAGAACAATACCACAGCAAAATGACATTTCTAAAGGAAAAAAGTAATCTAAAACTGCTTGCAGCTGTAATGTATTGTCGGTTACCGGCAATATACCGTATTTATCGGCGTATAACACGCGCCAGCGTATAACACGCACCCCAAGTTTAGGAAGGAATTTTAAGGAAAAAAACTTTTAGGAGGGAAGTTTAAGGATCAAAAAACATTTAAATGCCCATCAATGCAGCCTCATCAGTGTCCATCTGCAGCCTTGTCAGTGTCATTGCAGCCTTGTCATTACAGCCTTGTCAGTGCAGCCTTGCCCCAGTGTCCATTGCAGCCTTGTCAGTGCAGCCTTGCCCCAGTGCAGCCTTGCCCCCAGTGTCCAGTGCAGCCTTGCCCCAGTGCAGCCTTGCCCCCAGTGTCCAGTGCAGCCTTGCCCCCAGTGTCCAGTGCAGCCTTGCCCAGTGCAGTCTTGCCCCCAGTGTTCAGTGCAGCCTTGCCCCAGTGTCCAATGCAGCCTTGTCATTGCAGCCTTGGATGCATTTAAAATTGGCACTGCCGAGATCACAGGGACTGGGTGGAGCGGAGCGATTGCTGCCAAGATTGCAGGGACTGGGCGGAGCAGAGCAAGCGCCGCTGAGATCGCAGGGACTGGGCGGAGCCAAGATACACATAGCCGAGTGTACTCGGCTCTTCTCGGCTCCGCTCACAGTCACGCCCAGTCCCACCCTATGATGGACAAAACACAGGTCCAGTGGCGGGACTGGGCGTGAATGTGAGCGAAGCCGAGAAAAGCCGAGTACACTCGGCTATGTGAATCTTGGCGGTGATCGCTCTGCTCACAATCAGCGGAGATCGGTGGGGATCGGTGTATAATACGCACCCACGATTTTCCCCTGATTTTAAGGGGAAAAAAGTGTGTGTTATACGCCGATAAATAGAGTACATGAAAATCATTGAGAAAAACGGCATGGGCCTCCCCAGCCCATTACAAGGATCTTTGGGTCTGGTATGGATATTAAGGGGAACCCCACACCCAAATTTAAAAAAATGGCGTGGGGGTCCCCCGGGCACTATATACTCTGAACAGAAGTATATATACTATACGGTCTGCCCTAAATACTCTGCAGAAAATTGGGTCTTAGGTGTTGGAGGTGCCAGAACACTGTAAGCCCTGACAGTTACGCTTGTTGGGCGCAGGAACAGGCCCTGCTATGAAATATTATATTAACAATTGTAATTACATGCCCCTGTTAAACAGGGGCAGAAAAATTGGGCATTGGGTGGTGGTGGTGGTGTCACAACACTGTAACCCCTCACAGTAACGCTTGTATTGCGCAGGAACGGGCCCTACTATGAAATATTATATCAAGAATTGTAATTACATGCCCCTGTTAAACAGGGGCAGAAAAATTGGGCCTTAGGCACTGGTGGTGGTGGTGCCACAACACTGTAACCCCTCACAGATACGCTTGTTGGGTACAGGAACAGGCCCTGCTATGAAATATCATATCAAGAATTGTAATTACATGCCCCTGTTGAACAGGGGCAGAAAAATTGGGCCTTAGGCAGTGGTGGTAGTGGTGCCACAACACTGTAACTCCTGACAGTTACGCTTATTGGGCACAGGAAGGGCCCTGCTATGAAATATTTGAACAAAAATTGTAATTACATGCCCCTGTTGAACAGGGGCAGAAAAATTGGGCCTTAGGCAGTGGTGGTGGTGCCCTAAACCAAAAATATTGTTGGAAGCTAGCATCATCAAGATTGAGGAGGAATAGGATAGTCACTCAGCATAGGCAGTCTTGAAGGGATTCCACATCTATAGAAAAACTAATCAGTTACATCAGAATCAGGTGCTTGATAGCTGCTGCTGATCCAAGACTGATTCATTTTTATGAATGTGAGCCTATCAATGGAGTCTGAGCCTATCAATGGAGTCTGCGGACATCGTCCGAAAAAGCTGACGAACTACTACACACAGCCCTCGCTGCTTCATGGGCAAGATGGCGTCGGCTCCTCTCCGTTCACCACGGACGGCTCACAGGCATTCACAGAGCTGCACTGAGCAGACATACAGGCAAGCCTTTGATCCTGGGGAAACATCACAACCCCCCTCACCTCTCAACAGAAGCCCAGCTAAGGCACGCTTCAGGATGGATGATTCAGGGATGCAGCAATGTGAGGTAAGATCTAATGCAGACTCACAAGAAGACACTAGAGAGCTCCCTGACTCCATAGTCTCATTCCCCACGCTGAACCAGCCAGTGTTAGACACAACACTTAAGGACATGCTTATTTCATTGAAAAGCACTATTCACACTGACATGATGGCATGTATGAGGAAATTTAACACAGAACTAACGGCAGTGGGAGAAAGAGTTGACCATATTGAAATCAGAATGGGGGAGTACGCCACAACCATTAATGACCTGGCAGATGCACATGATACAGCAGAAGAAGAACAAACATGGATCAAAGCAAAATTGGCAGATTTAGAAGACAGATCCAGAAGAAATAATGTCAAAATTCGAGGGATCCCTGAAACAGTACAACCTTCTGATCTGCGCTCCTACACTACCGCAATGCTAACTGCCCTCGTGCCTGATCTCCCTGCCATTGAGCTATCTATAGATAGAATTCACATAGAGTTCCCACAGGGGAACCCTGAACCCTGAGATAGAGTTCCCACAGGGGAACCCTGAACCAAAATTAAAAAAAAAAAAATGATGTGGGGGTCCCCCTAAATTCCATACCAGGCCCTTCAGGCCTGGTATGGATATTAAGGGGAACCCCGGACAAAATTTAAAAAAAAATGACGTGGGGGTCCCCCTAAATTCCATACCAGACCCTTCAGGTCTGGTACAGATTTTAAGGGGAACCCCGCGCCAAAAAAAAAAAAAATAGGCATTGAGTCCCCCCAAAAATCCAGGCCGCAGGAAAAGAGGGGGGGACGAGAAAGCGCCCCCACCCCCCCTCCTGAACCGTACCAGGCCACATGCCCTCAACATTGGGAGGGTGCTTTGGGGTAGCCCCCCAAAAAACCTTGTCCCCATGTTGATGAGGACAAGGTCCTCATCCCCACAACCCTGGCTGGTGGTTGTGGGGGTCTGCGGGCGGGGGGGCTTATCGGAATCTGAAAGCCCCCTTTAACAAGGGGACCCCCAGATCCCGGCCCTCCCCCCTGTGTGAAATGGTAAGGGGGTACTTAGCCCTACCATTTCACTAAAAAACTGTCAAAAATGTTAAAAATGACAAGAGACAGTTTTTGACAATTCCTTTATTTAAATGCTTCTTCTTTCTTCTATCTTCCTTCATCTTCTTCTTCTGGTTCTTCTGGCTCTTCTGGTTCTTCCTCCGGCGTTCTCGTCCAGCATCTCCTCCGCGGCGTCTTCTATCTTCTTCTCCTCGGGCCGCTCCGCACCCATGGCATGGGGGGAGGCTCCCGCTCTTCTCTTCATCTTCTTCTTCTCTTCTTCTTTTCTTCTTCCAGAAGAAGAAGAAGATGAAGGAAGATAGAAGAAAGAAGAAAGAAGAAGCATTTAAATAAAGGAATTGTCAAAAACTGTCTCTTGTCAGTTTTAACATTTTTGACAGTTTTTTAGTGAAATGGTAGGGGTAAGTACCCCCTTACCATTTCACACGGGGGGGCCGGGACCTGGGGGTCCCCTTGTTAAAGGGGGCTTCCAGATTCCGATAAGCCCCCCGCCCGCAGACCTCCACAACCACCGGCCAGGGTTGTAGGGATGAGGCCCTTGTCTTCATCAACAAGGGGACAAGGTATTTTTGGGGGCTACCCCAAAGCACCCTCCCAATGTTGAGGGCATGTGACCTGGTACAGTTCAGGAGGGGGGGCGCACTTTCGTCCCCCCCTCTTTTCCTGCATCCTGCCAGGTTGCGTGCTCGGATAAGGGTCTAATATGGATTTTGGGGGGACCCCACACCTTTTTTTTTTTTTGGCGTGGGGTTCCCCTTAAAATCCATACCAGACCTGAAGGGTCTGGTATGGAATTTAGGGGGATCCCCATGTCATTTTTTAAAAAATTTTGGCCGGGGTTCCCCTTAATATCCATACCAGACCTGAAGAACCTGGTATGGAATTTAGGGGGACTCCACGTCATTTTTTTTTAAATTTTGGTTCGGGGTTCCCCATGTGGGGAATTCCTATGCCGTTTTTATCAATGAACTTCTATGTGTATTGTCGGACCGGCAATGCAATAGCCGCGAGTAGTTTTAAATGGGTTTTTTCCTTCGAAATGTAATTTTGCTGACAGACTGTTCTAAACACAGGAAACATGCGCCCCTTTACAGGCATACTATAGACACCCCCCAGCTACAAAATTTAAAGGGATATTACACTTTTATTGTTTGACTTTAATCATTATTAAAATCACTGCTCCTGAAAAAACTGCCGTTTTGTTTTTTTGTTTTTTTTGTTTAATAATTTTTTATTAAAGAAGAGCAAAGCAAAAATATACAAACATTTCAAAATAGAATCATTCTCACATATACAGTATAGCAATTTTCAGTACGCACATAGTACAGTGGTACGGTATAAGGCAATATTTCAATAAGTGTCTCTGGAGGTCTGTTAACCAACATAGTGATATACGCTTAGTTATTGGATTCCTATTATGTGAGCAGTTGAATCAAAACTCAGTTTGAAAAAACACATTGCTTTGGTTTAGGAGGTTAAAGAATAGAAAAGAACCCTGAATAATGAATAGGGAAATTGAAATGATAAAGAAAAGAATAAAGGAGAGAGAAAGAAAAACAAGGAAAGAATGAAAGGAAAAGAGGATAATGGGAATAGGGGAGGGGAGAGGGGTTGCTGGCATGCACTTCGATAAATTTAAAAAGAGTGGAGTGTCAAGGACACTCAATAAATGACTACTTTAAAGTGATAAATTTAAGAGGTTTACGATATGAGGTCCTTATAGGAGGAGGTGGACTGAAATTTTATCCAAGGATCCCATGTTAGAGAATGTTTCTGGGAAGTACCTCTAATATCGTGAGTGATGCTCTCCATAAGGTGTATGTTATCTACCATTTGTAGCCAAACCTTTATAGAGGGGGTTGTTTGTTGGCCCCATAAAGTGGGAATTAAGGCTTTGGCGGCGTTTAGTAAGTGAGGAATAATTGAACGTTTATATAAATGTGCGGGAGTTTTCGTAGCATGAAAAAGGACAGTCCATGGGTCATTAGGTATACTGACATCCGAGATCTGTACAATTAGATCGCAAATGGCATCCCAATATGGTCGAATGAATGGGCAAAACCACCACACGTGTGCATGTGTAGCCTTGTTCCCACAGTTCCTCCAGCACAATGGGGAACTGGCGGGGAACATTTGATGCAGTCTAACTGGGGTGTAATGCCACCTAGTGAGTAATTTATAGTTGACCTCTGATATTCTAGAGGCAAGGGATGAAGTATGAGCTAATTGTAGGATCTTGTTCTTTTGGCCGTCAGTGAGATGGGAATCTAA
This sequence comes from Lithobates clamitans, assembly GCA_037952925.1. Classification (NCBI taxonomy): domain Eukaryota; kingdom Metazoa; phylum Chordata; class Amphibia; order Anura; family Ranidae; genus Lithobates; species Lithobates clamitans. Next base: position 51,950 of record JBBGZY010000320.1, read on the forward strand.
ATCAGTCTCCCATTTAGCTAAGAAGGATGGAAAGCCAGGATCATGAAGAGCAATAAGAGCTCTGTAGAATAAAGAAATAGCATGTGTCGGGGGGTCTTTCGGATAGAATATTACTTCTATATTATTTAAGTCATTTATACCTCTAAGTGGGTTAGGAAGAGACCTTAAAAAATGTTGTAATTGGTGATATCTCCATTTATCTAAGAAAGTGGTCGGTTTAGGAGCTAGGATCATATTTAGCGGTTTAAGTATATTGCCTCGGAGGACGTGATGTAATAAAATAGGTTCTCCCGATTTCCATGATTTAAAGCCTGGGTCAAGTAGACCCGGAGGGAAATATCTATGATTGAGGAGGGGTAATAGGGGGAATCATAATTCCATGAATTTTTTTTGTGTATGGAGTCCCATATGTCTAAAGAGGATATAGTAAGAGCAGAGGTGGTAGGAGCAAATTTCCTATAGGAACGGGGTATCCAAGGGGCTATTGAGAGATCCATGCCGCTTAGAAAATATTCAATTTGTACCCATAATTTTGACTTAAAAGCATATTTCCATTCAGCCACTCTGGTCAGAACTACAGCTTGATAGTATACTTTGAAATTAGGGAGTGCTAATCCTCCCGAGCATTTGGAGCGAAACAATAGCCCTCTGGATATTCTGGGATGCCCATTCTTCCAAATAAATCGGGAAATCATGGATTGTAAAATAGTGAAGAACCCCACTGGTATGCCTAGTGGAAGCATTTGAAAGAGAAAAAGGATGCGAGGCAAGATATTCATTGTAATGATACTAAGTTTTCCCAGCCACGTGTGTGATAAGCTAGACCATTTTCGCAGGTCGTCTCTAATCTTATTCAACAAGGGGATATAGTTATAGCGAAAGATAGATTGGAGATTGGAAGTAAGATAGATACCTAGATATTTCATACATTTCAATTCCCATTTAAAGGGAAAAAGGGGTTTGAGGGAGAGTGCCTCGGTCTTAGGGATATTAATGTTTAGAATTTCGGATTTGGATGAATTTATTTTGAAGTTAGAGATTGAGTGAAATGTAGAAAAAGCAGTCATTAAGTTGGGAATCGAGATACGTGGTTGTTGAATAAAAAATAACACATCATCGGCATAAGCCGCATATTTATGGGATCTGTTACCTATTTGTATGCCTTTGATGTTAACATTGTGTCTAATTGTAGCTAAAAAGGGTTCTAATGTGATGGCAAAGAGGAGAGGGGAAAGAGGGCAGCCCTGTCTGGTTCCATTATGTAAAATAAAGGGGTCACTTAATGTTCCATTAATTCTAATTTGTGCCGAAGGGTTAGAGTAGACAGAAGAGATGCGATGAAACATTTTAGGTCCTAAGCCAAAATGTCGTAGGGTCATTTTAAGATATTCCCAGTCCACCCTATCAAAAGCCTTCTCCGCGTCAGTGGAAAGGAGTAGGGTGGGCTGGGTGCACCTCTGAACATACTGGATTAGGGAAATAACGTGGAGAGAATTATTTTTTGCTTCTCTATTGGGTATGAAACCAGACTGATCTGCCGAAATCCATCTAGGTAATAGGGGGAGCAGGCGATTCGCCATTACTTTTGCAAATAATTTAATGTCAACATTTATTAATGAGATGGGTCTAAAACTATTGCATAGAGTGGGGTCCTTATCAGGTTTAGGGATGACGGTGATATGAGTTGAGAGGGATTCTGGGCGTAGACCTGAAGACTGAGAGACAGAATTGGCATAGGCGGTAAGGCGGGGGAGCAAAATATCGCTGAATGTTTTATAATATAATACAGTGAACCCATCAGGTCCAGGAGCTTTACCGGATGGGGAAGACTTCAACGCTGCTCGAAATTCCTCAACCGAGAAATCCTCCTCCATTTCTTTAAGAGCAGATACGGGCAATTTAGGAAGATTTGCTGCTTTCAAGTAGGAGAGCATGCGAGTTCGTCTCTCTTTATGAGGTAGGGAGGACAAATCATTTTTAACATTATAAAGGTCAGCATAGTACCCTCGAAAGGCCTTAGCAATGTCTGGGGTTGCATGGGCCAGCTCTCCCGTTGAAAGTTTAATTTTGGGGATAAATGATTGTGATTGTTTGATCTTCAATGATCTAGCTAATAATTTACTCAGTTTGTTCCCCCACTCATAAAATTTCTGTGAGAGGCGCTGAAATCTTCTCCTGGTGTCTAAATTGAGAAGAGACCTCAATTCCACTCATTTAAGCGTGAGGGATTGGAGGTGTTTAATATGTAGAGATAGTTTATGTTGTTTTTCAAGGACCGTTATCTGTTGTAGAACCTCGTCAATTTGTTGTCTATGTTCCCTTTTTTTCCTTGCACCTAGCTCAATGAGGCGGCCCCTAATAGTAGCCTTATGAGCTTCCCAAACAATGGAGGGAGAAGTGTCAGAGGATTTGTTTTCCTTGAAATATTGCGATAAATGAGATGCCAACATGGAAATCTCAGCTTCATTAGAAAGAAGGGAGTCATTAAGTTTCCAGTTGTTAATATGTCTTGGTAGTGAAGGCATAGTCAACGTCATTGACACAGGTGCATGGTCTGAAACAGATGCGGTACCTATGTGAGTAGAGTGTAATAGGGGGAGGTGAAAATGATCTAAAAACATATTATCTATCCTGGAGTAAGATTGGTGTGTTGTGGAAAAATGTGAAAAATCTTTTTCTTTGGGATGAAGGAGGCACCAGACATCCATCAATTGAAGGTCCAGAAGCCTTTTTTTAACAAATTTCAATCGTTTGAAAGAGATATTGGAGCGGCCTTGGGACGTATCAAGTGCTGGATCTAATGGCATGTTTATATCTCCCGCTAAGATAATAAGTCCTTTAGCGAAGTGTGACAGTTTAGTTAGAATTTGTGAGAGAAAGGCAGGTTGATTATGGTTTGGACAATATACATTTGCGAGAGTGCATTGAGTGTTACCTATGAAACCCTTAAGAAAAAGAAAGCGACCATGATCATCTGCTAGCATATTGGATAGTCTAAAGGATACATCCTTGTAGAAACCAATGGCCACTCCTTTAGCTTTATTAGTGTCCGATAGACTATAATACCACTGAGGGAAGTGGGGTGATGTCAATTGAACAGGCGTTGTGTGAGTAAAATGTGTTTCTTGAAGAAAGGCAATGGAACAGGTGGCTTGTTTAAGTTCACGAGTAATTTGATGTCGTTTAGCCGCGACATTAAGGCCTCTGACATTGTAAGATATAACTTTTATCATAGCCTTTTGTTAAAATAGAGTGTGGTCTTTCAGCTTATCCTGCCATGCATGCCAGCAGGGAGGGGGGAGTAAGGGGGTAAAAACGAAAGAGATAGTTTGAAGAGAGAAAGAAAGAGTGGAGTAGGAAGATAAACTTGTGTAAAAATTACATACGTGCGTTAAAAAACTTGTGGGAAACATGTGAATAACACGCAGAAATCTGCAGTGGTCCCGTTGGGGGAAGAGAAAGCGAGAGGTCAGCCCAATCCCAGAACAGGGATTGAATAGGATAACTGTAAGTCCGCTCGTATTCGCCAACCCCAGAAGGAGAGGGGGGGAATGGGGCTACGCCAAAGGGGAAAGGATAGTGAGGGAGATGCGCCCCCACAGCGCACGGCCTATAAACGAAAATTAGCATAACTATATGTAAATATCTAGTTCCAGTTAGATATAAAAAATAACAATGTAAGATCAGGATCATGTTGAACTTTATGTATCCTACCAGGTATCACTGATGTTAATTGTATTGGAACATGAACTAACCTATATAAAAAAAAAAAAAAAACATAAAAAAGGAAGAACAATGGTCAGTTCAACTGTAAATCAGAAATAAAAAACAAAAAAAAAACAAAAAACTTATACCCAGTAGGAGAAAAATAGTCTACATTGATGAAATTGGTATGGGCAAACTAGCAAAAAAAAAAAAAAAAAAAAAAGAAAAGAAAAAGAAGACAGTTCATCCATGTTTTTGTGCAGAGCCTGGAAGAGAGGTGCGTCTCTTCTTTGATGGGGTTTTTCTCCAAAGTGGTTCCATTGGACATGAGAAATTGGGAATTGGGTCCTGCCAGCTTGGAAGCTCTATGGGCGAGAGATGAAGATCCTTCAGAAAAGTTGGGAGTTCCTCCGGAAATCTTAGTGTATGGGAGCGACCATTTTTTGTGGCTATCAAACAGGCTGGAAAGCCCCATCTGTAGGTGACCCCATCAGAGCGTAGGTGTTCAAGGAGCGGCTTTAGGGATCTACAGCGATCCAAAGTATCCTTGGAAAGGTCTGGATATAAGGTTAGGACCGCCCCATCAAAGTCAATGTTAGGTAGGCTCCGCATCTTCATCATGATAGCATTTTTGTCTTCAAAGTAGTGTAAGCGACAGATAACATCTCTGGGCAAGTCCGAGTTGGTGTTGCGTGGTCTTAAGGCCCGGTGCACACGGTCGAAACGTAATGGATCAGTGGCGGATCTACCCAGGACGGTGTTAAAGATGCCTCTGATAGATGGTTCAAGATCATTATCTCCAGTTGCTTCCGGTAGACCTCTGACACGAATGTTATTCGATTCCGGTTCTCGAGGTCTTCGAGCTTATACAAAGAGGCCCTATGGGCGAATGCCAACTGGGTGACAGTGTCCTGCAATTCTTTAATGGCTGAGGCCTGCGCGTCCTGCCATTGTTCCGTTTCTTCTACTCTGACCAAGATATGTGACATATCAGATCTCACAACGGTTTTTTCTTTTTTAATGGATTTCTCCAAACTGTGAAACATACCTGCCAGTTCTTTTTTGAGGCCGCTCATGAGTGTAGACATTTCGGAGCCAGCGGGGGATCCAGTGTCATCCATAAGATCGGAGCAATAGGAGGATGCCGGAGAGCTCTCCCTCACCGAAGCAGCGTGGGATGATGGAGAAGCACTTGTTCTCGAGGTTCCGGCTTGATCGTCACGTGCGTTGGATAAGTATTGTTGAATGGAACCCGTTGAGACTGGATTGGGCAGAGACCTCTTGCCAGTACGTTTACCTGGGGCAGACCGAAGTTTAGGTGTCTTGGCAGGCATAACTGGAACTGTATGGCCGTTAGCTGTAAGGGGCACCCCCTACTCACATCTGTTCAGTGTAACATATACATCAAAAAATTGTGAGCATGCAGAGAGATTTTAAGGAAGATGAAGTGTTGATAGTAGTTCACTTTAATGGTATAGTAGATTCACTTCAATAGTCACTGAGACAAGCAGAGAGAATCAGCTTGGCTAAGGATTGCAAGAACAGAAGCTGTGCAGGCAATGTGTTAGTATGCAAGTCTCAGGGGATTCTCACCGGGCTCAGGGTTAGGGTATCTGCGATAGCAATATGTCCCAGCAGTGTAAGGGGGAGACAGTAGATGAAAAAGAAGTGTGAGCGTGCTTTGATAAGGCAGACAAAGGAGCAAACTGATAATGGGAGTATTTGGAGCACCAAGATGGCCGCCGTCCTCCAGTAACAGGCCGAAGCCGCAGGCTTTCCTGAAGGTGTTAGCCGGTCGGGTGAACTCCGCTCCGTTCAGGCTTAAAATGTCACTTACTGGGTCAGCAAATGGTGTTCTGGGCAAATATTGATAGGCAAATACTGCTGGGGGTATCGGGTGTAGAAAAAATAGGCGATTGCCTTGTCACTTACTGTGTCCGGAGGATTAGATGGCAGGCCGCAAGATGGTGGTAGGCCGCGGGAGAACGGAGCCGCCGCCAAGGGATTCCGGGTGACTCTCTGCCGCTGTGCAGGCCGTGCCTGTCCTCTGGAGGTGCAGGGACTCGTTAGCCGAGGTAGTGTGCTCGGATGGGCCACAAGATCCCGGGAGCGGAGAACGGGATACTCCGGACGGCCTGTAGGCCTCACGATGGCGGCGGCGTCTGTAGGCCCCAAACAGGTTTAATCCGCTGAACCACGGAAAGACCCCACTGGAAACACAGCAGAGGGGGTCCAGGGGTCGTAGCAGACAAATTTGAGTGTGGATGAGGTGGATTAAGGGACGGATGGCACTGGATTCTCCCTGCTTGTGCGGAGCTCAGCACAGCACGTCTTTCCCCGTTCACGTCCAGACACGCCCCCAAAACTGCCGTTTTTAAAACTTTTTTTTGCATTGATCCATGTCCCCTGGGGCAGGACCCGGGTCCCTAAACACTTTTTATGACAATAACTTGCATATAAGCCTTTAAAATTAGCACTTTTGATTTCTCCCATAGACTTTTAAAGGGTGTTCCGTGGCATTTGAATTTGCCGCGAACACCCCAAACTGTTCGCTGTTCGGCGAACTTGCGAACAGCCAATGTTCGAGTCGAACATGAGTTCGACTCGAACTCGAAGCTCATCCCTACCCCTGAGTGGCAACAGGCTTCCGCCTCCAAATGACACAAATCATATAAAATTCTTAGTCACTGTGCCTCAAAGTGCCTGCCCTAACATAGGGCCCCTCCTATTGGAGCTTCTTCCACACCACAAGCTCCCAAAACCTGAGCAGACATGATCTGCACCTGGGTTATAACTACCCTCCTTTTAAGTTCCTGTTTATGCTGTTCTTTTTTTGTTTCCCAGATTTAATTGCAGGAACTATGCCTACCATTCTACTCAGAGCCTCTCAACCATAATCAACATACCAGACAAGAAAACTACAGACCTTGTATGAGCTTCTACAAGCAGAACAACTGAGCAATCAATGCCCACAGCTCGCCTACCTATGACCTCAACTGTGAGTACACATATTACCTGACCCAAAAAGCACCACCTAAAAAACAGTATGCCAGTTAAAATTCTCTCTATAAATGCACATGGACTGAACCACCCAGCTAAGAGGGCATCCCTCTGGAAAGAGGCAGATTCCTCTCAGTGTGATGTGCTATGCGTCCAAGAGACACACTTTCATCATAATGCACCACCTAAGTGTACTCACAAATGCTTTCAACACTATTTTAACTCCAACATGTCAGACATAAAAAGAGGAGTGATGATTGCAGTTAAAGACACAATTTCTTTCCACCTAATTTCTGAATCAAACGACCTATCAGGACGATACTTCATCATCATTTGTGACATAAACAATGTCCGCTACCCTCTGATGAATATCTATGTTCCCAATAAATGCCAAATTAAATTTCTAAATGGACTCATGTGGAATGTAAAGAAAATACAGCAAGGATCTCTCATAATGTGTGGGGTCTTTAACATTGTTCCTAATCTACAACTGGATTCTACTACAGTACCTTCTAAAAAGACATCATCTTTAGCAAATTTTCTACGTTCAAATGAATTGTATGATGCTTGGCGTTGTACACATGCCAGCGAAAGAGATTACTCATTTTTCTCCCATAGACATGGTACGTACACGAGGATTGATCTGTTTCTGATGGATAAGTGGTTGCTCCAAAAAGTGTCCCAGGCCAAAATCTGTACAATAGGATGGTCAGACCATGCTCCGATTCTCCTCACGCTAAAGGATTCATATCCGGGGCGTGTCCAGACACAGAGCAAGGAAGACGTGCTTGTGTTGAGCTCTGCACAGCCAGCAAACAATCCGCTGCCATCCTCCCTCTCTCTTACCCCGGAGATCTCCCAAAACCACAGCATTCTCCCCAGAACACTCTTTACTACAACTGCAGCTAAAAATTTTTTTCCATTTCGGACTCTACACGGCCGTGTACACCCCGGCCCGGCTCCCTGACTCCTGGGCTCGAGGCCCGCCGCCATCTTGAGGCCTGCTGGCTCCCTCGCGCCTAAACACCGACCATCCTATCTCAACCTTCCAGCAGGGTACCTCCGGAGGACGCTGGATAGACCTACAGTAGAGCCGTGCTGCCTGTAGATCTCCAGCCGTGAGCCCCGATATACCGCGGCCTGACGTCCATCTGCAGCCTGCGGCCTATTGATCCGGCCGCATCATCCTCCCGTGGGCACAGTGAGTAGTGGAGTATCCACATCTATCATCCCACAGCTAAATACCCCTGACATCAACTACCCACTGCCCCATTAGCTGTGTTCTTCGGGAATCCCTTTCGCCCAGACGAAGAGGAACTTACACGGCCGGCCGGCCCATAGGAAAGCCTGCGGCTTCGACCTACACACGGAGGCCGGCGGCCATCTTGGGACTCCAGATACACCCAGCTGCTTCTATCCCTCTCTGCTGTACTTACCCATCATAGTCCATTTCTTCACACTTCCTCAATAATATCCACCACTGAGAATACTATGCCCTGTAACAGCTACTTAAAAAATTGCCCTTACAACTGTCAAATGTAAAACGCACGTGCAGCTTGCAAAAATGGAAGACGTCTGAGATTTAAGCTTTGGCCTCCGCCTGCATATCCGAATCTCCCGCTCCGCAACGCTATTTTTTCAAGACCCGGGAGACACGCTAACCTTTCAGGGAACCCCATAGTTATCTCTCAAACAGTGTATGGGTAAAATCGGAGACCAACGCACCGTATACTCAAAACAAGCCTCGCAGGCCGCACTCCGGCAAACCCACTCAATGGAGATATACCTACGGAGGCCTCACTCCCCGGCCTCAAGTACTCCGGAGGCAGCTATGAATCAAACGGACAATTTCCCATTGGTTGACCCCTCTCTGTTTACTGAAGACTCTTCACAGTGCCCACAACCACCTGTTTCGCAATATCACTACCCGTGACAGTGGACGTTTTAGATACTAAGTTGCAGGCTCTGCTTCACAGCATCACCCATAACATCACCAAAGAAGTAAATAAGCTAGCCCACGAGCTTAGTGGTGAAATAGATCAACTTGGTGAACGTACAGATCATTTGGAAACTAAATTCGACGACATGGTTCAATATATCCATGTCCTAGAGGAAGAAAATGCAGGCCTGAAAAACACAGTCTCACAATTACAAACGCAGCAAGAAGACCTCGAAAATCGAGAACGCCGCCAGAACATACGCATTTGTGGAGTCCCGGAATCCATACCAGATAAAGAAATTCGACCCTACCACCTTGCTCTATTTGTCATGTTAGTACCTCATATTCCTGACATAGAATGGCGCCTGGATAGAGCACACAGATCACTGGCTCCTAAACCTCCTCAGGGTGCTAATCCCAGGGACATCATCGCTCGTTTCCACTTTTATGAGAGCAAGGAGGCCTTGAACATTGCCACTCAAAACAGATCAAGGGTTGAATTCAAAGGCGCAAAACTTCACATTTTTAATGATTTATCGCCCATCACTTTGGCCGCGCTTTATGCCCAGTTACTTCTCATTTGCAACAATACCAAGTCCCTTATCGTTGGGGTTTCCCGTTCCGATTATCAGTCATTAAATACGGTTCACAATACTCCATGCGAGACTTGCAAGAATGTGAGACTTTTATCAAAAACCTAGGTCTCCCTCCCATACCAGATGAAGACCTGCAGATACAAATCCCGCCTTCTCGACACATGTCCACGCCTGGGAAAATCTGGACCCCAGTGCGCCAGAGGTCAAGGAAGACACCAGTTACTCCTCAAAGAGCTGCTCCATTTAAAGGCCCTACCTGAAAACGTCCTGTGACATGTCCTTATGGTCCCTCTTTGCACATGGGTCCTACTTTTTTTGACCTATGTGTTCTGAGACTCTGGGCTTAGAGTTGAACTTCCATACCTGAAGTGCCTTACACATTTATCTGTTTGTTATAATCCAGCACATAACCTCCATGTTGGTGGTTCCCTGTTTTTCTTTTTTTTGATGTTCGGATTGGGCGGAGGCCCACAAGTCTGATTTTGTAAGCTGACACACCCCCTGTTAACATGGTCTTGAATCGAGACCGTGATTTCCTGAGGCTCTCACGTTCCTCAGGCCTAATACCTAATTGGTATATGTTTTTTCTTTTTTTCTTTTTACTAGAGACCCTTTTTGGTCCTAACCTGGATGCCTTTTTTTTTATTATTACTTTTCTTGTTTTCTTTTTCTATTCCCCAATCCCTTGTTTCGACTGATTTTTTCCTACACATGGGTTTTTTTTTCGGACCCATATTCAAAATACAGTTATGTTTCAAAAATTATACAATACTGTCATATGATCATTTTTGTTATATTTATTGCTTTGTTTTATACATCATGGTACACGTTTCTTTACTACCCTCTAAATTTAATATATCCTTTACTCATATACCTGAGCTATGGCTGTAAGTATATTGTCATGCAATGTTAAAGGTCTAGGTTCCATCCGCAAACGCTGGCTGGCGTTGAAAGATTTTAGGGCATCCAAAGCAGAAGTGATCATGGTTCAGGAGACACACTTCAAGGTGGAGGGATCTTTTAAATTTGCCTCCAAACATTTTCCTACCGCTTATATAGCATCAGATCCTTCTGGAAAGGCTGGAGTAGCCATATTACTGAAACATAATTCTAATATACGTGTCAAATCGACATATTTAGACCCTCAAGGCCGCTTTGTTCTCCTGAGCTGTGATCATGAAAATGTCTCATTTAACCTTGCCAATGTGTATGCACCCAACACAGGACAGATTGGATTTCTTGAGATATTTTTTGAAAAACTGCAATCTTTTTCTCAACCATTCATGGTCATCGGGGTTGATTTCAATTTGTGCATTTCCCCGACTAAAGACAGATTTGCCCTTTTTACACACACCCCACCTCCCCAGGTTCAAAAATTGGCTACATCTTTTAGAAAACTTATCAGAGCTCACAACCTCTTTGATACTTGGAGGGTAAAACATCCTACAGCCAAACAATTTACATTTTATTCGCCCCCCCCCCACAAGTTATATACAAGCTTAGACCACTTCTTTGTCTCAGCACCTTTACTATCATATGTAGTTCACTCAGAAATAAATGCAATTACATGGTCGGACCATGCCCCCATAGTACTTGACCTTCTCCTAACCAAACCTACATCTAGGACATGTCATTGGCGTCTTAATGAGACCCTTCTTAAAATACCTGATATTTATATTCATCTCCAGAAAAAACTGACAGAATTTTTTGAACTCAACGAGGGTTCGGTTTCTGGGGCATCCACTCTGTGGGAGGCTCATAAGGCCTTTTTCAGGGGAGAATGCATCTCCTCAAGCTCTCGTCTCAAAAGAGACCAAGCTCTCCAAAGATCATCACTTTTACATGATTTATCTAAAGCAGAGGAGTCCCTTGTCAGCCTCCCTACGGTAGAGCGCCTTAGATAAGTGGTATCATTACGTAACCGCATCAAATCTCTTGATCTGAATACATTTGCTAAATCTTTGCTTTGGTCCAAGCAAAAGTTTTATGAATTTGCTAATAAGCCCCATAGAATGCTAGTCAATAAATTAAAGCCTAGACCTGCAGCCTCAATCCCTGATTTACTACTACAACCCAATGGTAAACCTACCTATTGCCCCCAACACATGTCCAAGGTCTTTGGTGATTATTACCAAAAACTCTATAACTGCTTAGCAACAGACCAAAATTTCGAATTCACTCAAGAAAAGTTTGATGACTTCATTAAAATTCTAAATCTCCCTACACTCTCTCCTGAGAAATGCTCAGGACTCAATACTCCCATATCTGCTGCAGAAATTACTGCGGTTATTAACCAACTTCCGACCCACAAGTCCCCAGGGCCCAATGGACTCCCTTACTCATACTTTAAAAGCTTCCTATCAGTTTTAATACCCCATTAGATAAGTTTGTTTACCTATCTGATGTCAGGGATAGTCCCGCACTCCCAATTTCTCCACGCCTTTATTACGGTTATTCCGAAACCGGATAAGGACTTATCACTACCAGACAACTATCACCCCATCGCCTTCCTGAACTCTGATTATAAAATTTTCACTAAAATCTTAGCTAACAGACTGTCCCTACTTCTCCCCTCACTCATACATAAGGACCAGGACGGTTTTGTTCCCACTAGACACGCAGGAGATAACACTAGAAGAACTATCGATCTTATTGACTTACTGACTAAAACTAAGAAACCTGCGATAGTCCTTAGTTTAGATGCCCAGAAGGCATTTGATCACCTAAACCGAAGGTGATCAGGCAGGTTGGCGCAGGTAAAATGCAAATACTGCCTCAAGTACTGTACGTCTTTAGAACAGTCCCTATACCAGCTTCAAAAACCTTTTTTTTAAAAACCTACAATGTACACTCGCTAACTTCCTATGGGAAGGGAAAAAAGCAAGAAGTGCCTTCTCTAAACTTAGCAAAACAAAAAAGCTGGAGGAGTAGGAGCTCCATTTTTCATTGATTATCACATGGCCACAGTATTAGCGCAGGCCAGAGGATGATTCCCAAACCAACCCACGCTATTATGGAGTCTCATAGAACAAACTCAAATACCAGGTAGAGATCTAAATAATTATATCTTGGCCTCCCCCTTCCACAACACAAAAATCAAAAATGTCTCTCCCTCAATCCTAGTGACTCTGGAATATTGGAAAAAAATAATGCTATTTAATTATCTCTTAACACCCAATATTCACCTTGCTATGCCTATTACTACAATAGCACTGATAATATCTAACTTGAGCTTGTCCAAATGGGTATCTGGAGGAATACAATGGATTTCGAATCTGTTCAAGACGACAAACTGAAACCTTTCACACTGTTACAATCAGAATTTAGTCTTCCATCGTCTGAACAATTTAACTACTGTACATACGAGTAACTTCCTATCTCAAAAGAAGAAAACCGTTACATTACAATTTGTTCTGGAAAATACATGCATACCTTACTACTAAAGAGTACCGCAAAGGCGGAATATCACTTTTCTATAATTTTCTTGATAATAAATCTATTCTCGAGAAAACAAACCCTATGCTTGCATGGGAAAGGGAGATATATCATACAAAGAAGAACAGCGGCACAAAGCGTTACAACACATCCATTCAGCAACTAAATGTACAAATCTTTGGGAATTATCCCATAAAATCACACAGAGATGATATCTAACACCATACAGGATAGCCAATTTTGATCCCTCTACACCTTCGTTATGTTGGAGGAAATGTACACAAACAGGCACCCTATTCCACATATTGTGGACCTGTGGAAAATTGGCAAAATTTTGGTCCAATATATTTGCGATCTTTCAACAAGTCACAGGATTATCTACACAATGCTCCCCATCTCTGGCCATCCTAAACCTAGGGATAGAAAACATACCACCACTCTTTAGGAAATTCAACACTCATCTATTCCTAGCCTCCAAATTAGTAATTCTTAGGCTCTGGAGATCCCCCGATCTTCCTGAGGTTGATGAAGTTATCTGTACACTCACAATCCACCACACATATGAAGGCATGCTAGCCAAAATAGCGGGAAAATTTGCTGAGTTTCTTCGACATTGGGAACCATGGATAAAATGGTATAAAGAATATAAAGTACATATAGGACAACAGCACCAACAGACAAAGTCGGATGAACTAAGCTCATAAACAAAATATACGCAGCCCGAGTATATTCTACAAACAATAATGGCACCATTTATAGGATCCTAGTTCCTTCTTTTTTTTCCCCCACCTCCAAGTTTATTTACCCCTTATTTTCTTTTTAAAACAAAAAAGAAGTTGGAGTTGCATGTTATTAATTTACACATCTTCTCAATGCAAGACGTATTGAATGTAATAAATTAAGAAGTAATTAACATTATTGAAGGCACCCCTCCCCTGGTCACAGCTAGATCCCAATGGGGTGACCTGGGTAGAGGGATGGAGCTGCCAGTTGAAAAATACCAGTTGATATATATACAGAAGCTTGAAGAAAGTTAAAATGTGTACTATAGAGGATGAATGTCCACTTGTACCAACTTTCTATTGATGATATATGTTATTCATCTTTTGTTTTATTGTGAAAATGAATACAAATTTAATCATAAAAAAAAATCAAAAGTGCTAATTTTAAAGGCTTATATGCATGGTATTGTCTTAAAAAGTGTTTGGGGACCTGGGTCCTGCCCCAGGGGACATGTATCAATGCAAAAAAAGTTTTAAAAACGGCTGTTTTTTCGGGAGCAGTGATTTTAATAATGCTTAAAGTGAAACAATAAAAGTGTAATATTCCTTAAAATTTCGTACCTGGGGGTGTCTATAGTATGCCTGTAAAGTGGCGCATGTTTCCCGTGTGCAGAACAGTCTGACAGCAAAATGACATTTCTAAAGGAAAAAAAGTCATTTAAAACTACTCGTGGTTTTAACAAACGATAACGAACGTGCAGAATCCGAAACCCGAAAGATTCAACATAAACAAATGCTTTATTTTCATTTTTGTTGTGACAACAATTCGATATAGATAGGAGATTCGACATGACGCTGACAATAGCGATCTGTGTCCATCGAACCTGTGGTCGAATGTGCCTAATCTTAGCTCTATTAGTTCAAGATTATTCTACATAGAGAGTAAAGATTCGACATAGAGAGAAAAGATTCAACATTATAGAGACAATAGAAAAAAAGGTTAAATGTGCCTAACTAACTCTATTAGTCCAAGATTATTCGACATAAAGAGAGAAGATTCGACATGAAGATTCGATGAGCAGCCGCTAGAAAGCAGACATTTATGGTCAAATGCTCCGCCCATAGGCTATAGAAAAATTCTAATGTTGGTTGACTAGTAATAATAATTAATAAATATAATTATTACTAGTGTCATACATTAGAATTTTACTATACTGTAGCTTGTAGGCGGAATTTTCAACCGGAAATGTAAGATTGTGGCATCGTACAGTTTAGCTGCTCCGTCGAATCTTCTTAGAACATTTGACAGACACCATAAGCCTTCAATGACAGATTCGACCTTAATTATTTCACGTTTTTGGACGAATGCATTTTTTAACAAAACAAAATAAATAAAAATGAATTTCGGGAGTAACTAAATAAATTTATTTTTCGGATGAAAACAAAATTCCGAAACAAAATATTTCAGTGTGCACATGTCTAGCATCAACCACCTCTGAGCCTGCCGCTGCAGAGCTGGCAGAATCTCTGTCCTAGTGTGGCTCCTGTCCCCTAAACAGACCAACTCAAGCACCACATGGCATCTTTTTGCCTAAGTGCTTGCGTAGGCCCTTGACCGCTTACGAAGCACCGCTGGTTCAAGGAGAAATCAGAAGAAGAGGCCGTAGAGGAAGAAGAAGAGGAGGGGGTGGTGGAGAGAGCTGTGGCAGAATCACCACTAGCATTTTGGAGGTGTGGTGATGGAACAAGCTCCAACAATACTGAACCCTGTCCTATATCTTTCCCAGCTACCAGCAGAGTTACCCAGTGTGCCTTGAAGGAAAGATAACATCCCTGCCCATGCCTGCTGGACCATGAGTTAGCGGTAATATCCACCCTCCTGCTGACTGCCCTGTCCAATGAGGCCAAAACATTGCTTTCCACATGCCGCTAGAGAGCCGGAATGGCCTTCCATGAAAAGAAATGGCATTTTGAAACCTGCCACTGAGGTACAGCACATTCCACAAATTCACAGAAGGGGCAGAGTCTACCAGCTGAAAAGGCAGCAGTTGCAGTGCTAGCAATTTGGCCAAGCTAGCATTCAGATGCTGAGCATGTGGATGGCTGGGACCAAATTTCTTTTTCCGGTTTAGAAACTGGGGTAGGGAAATTTGCCTGCTAAAATCAGATGGAGGTGAGGTGTACTGATAGCAGATTGGCTGCAAGTACTTGGGACACCTATTGCTATACCTTCTTTCCTCTCAGTGCAGGTTTTTGAGAGGACTGGAGCTATAGTAGGCTTGGAGATCCCAGATGAGGAGAAAGTAGAAGTCTGCCTTTTTCTTTGATGTGGGTCTTTCAAGTGCTATTGCCAACGGACTGCATGAGAGGTCGTCATATGTCTGGTCAAGCATGTGGTGCCCAAGCGGCTGCTGTTCTGGCCACACTTGATCCGCTTCAGACAGGTTGCAAACAGCAACGGTGCGATCTATTGGACACCCTGCCTCGTTGGAGTTGTGCCCCCTCCTCCTCCTCCTCTCTTCTATCAGGCACCCAAGTAGAGTCAGTGACCTCATCATCCCCTCCCTCCTCGTCACTGGAGCAAACTTGGCAGTATGCTGCGGCTGGGGGAACATGACTGCCAGTTTTTAGTCCTTCTTGGGCACCCCCTCTCTCTAGGCTCACGTTACTCCCTTCCTCAACCTGGGAACCAACATCGGAGCCTTCCAATCACTGCGCATCCTCCATCAGCATGTATCCAACACTGTGGTCAAATAGTTCAGGGGACTCCTCCTCTCATGATGGTGGGGCTAGGGAAGGAGTGACTGTGGACAAGGAGCCAGTGGAAAAGGCCACTTTGGCAGCTGCATTGGAAGGCAAACTACTCTGTGCCTGGATGACAGAGGATGAGGAGGATGAGGATGGCTTTGTTATCCACTCTACCAACTCTTCTGCATGTTCTGGCTCAATAACATGGCCAGCAGCAGAAAAAAAAGGCAAGCGTGCCCCACAGCCACCTACAGAGGATGCACCATGTCTGCGACCAGCACTGTTGACTGTAGACACAGAGCTTGCTTGCCCTCTTTTAGTGGCTTGTGAGAGTCTGCCTCTCCTTTGTGGCCTTCCGGACATGATGTATATTTTGTTTGGCAACACCACATTGTACTGTATTGTGTGCTGTGTACACCACCAGAAAAGTAGTAGCAACTGCATTACGGTTGCGCTGTATTGTGTGTTGTGTACACCACCAGAAAAGTAGTAGCAACTGCACTATGGTTACACTGTATTGTGTAATGTGTACACCACCAGAAAAGTAGGAGCAACTGCCCTACGGCTGCACTGTATTGTGTGCTGTGTACACCACCAGAAAAGTAGTAGCAACTGCACTACATTGTGTGCTGTGTACACCACCAGAAAAGTAGTAGCAACTGCACTACGGCTGCACTGTATTGTGTAATGTGTACACCACAAGAAAAGTAGTAGCAACTGCACTACGGCTGCACTGTATTGTGTGATGTGTACACCACCAGAAAAGTAGTAGCAACTGCACTACGGCTGCACTGTATTGTGTGATGTGTACACCACCAGAAAAGTAGTAGCATCTGCACTACGGCTGCACTGTATTGTGTAATGTGTACACCACCAGAAAAGTAGTAGCAACTGCACTACGGCTGCACTGTTTTTTTGTGCGCTGTGTACACCACCAGAAAAGTAGTAGCAACTGCACTACGGTTGCACTGTTTTGTGTGCTGTGTACACCACCAGAAAAGTAGTAGCAACTGCACTACAGTTGCACTGTATTGTGTGCTGTGTACACCACCAGAAAAGTAGACGCAAATGCACTACAGTTGCATGGTATTGTGTAATGTTTACACCACCAGAAAAGTAGTAGCAACTGCACTATGGTTGCACTGTTTTGTGTGCTGTGTACACCACCAGAAAAGTAGTAGCAACTGCACTGTGGCTGCATTGTATTGTGTTATGTGTACACCACCAGAAAAGTAGTAGCAACTGTACTACGGCTGCACTGTATTGTGTGATGTGTACACCATCAGAAAAGTAGTAGCTACTGCACTACAGTTGCACTGTATTGTGTATTGTGTACACCACCAGAAAAGTAGTAGCACTGCACTATGATTGCACTGTATTGTGTGCTGTGTACACCACCAGAAAAGTAGTAGCAACTGCACTATGGTTACACTGTATTGTGTAATGTGTACACCACCAGAAAAGTAGGAGCAACTGCACTATGGCTGCACTGTATTGTGTGCTGTATACACCACCAGAAAAGTAGTAGCAACTGCAGTACATTGTGTGATGTGTATACCACCATAAAAGTAGTAGCAACTGCACTATGTGTGTAACGAGCCCCTGCTCGCTCGATTCCACTCTCCGACACTCCTCTGCAGCTATAGAATCAGATTGCAGATCGCAACATCTGATGTTTCAGTCATCCGATGCTTCGGGACTATAACTACAGCTATGTTCCATTCTAATCCAGTTGTGTAGCTCAGAACAAACACCAGGCAGGCTGTATGTAAGTTCAACCAGGAATCTCTTTTATTGAAAAATACAGGCTCTTTTTATACAGTAAAAGAGGAGGTGTATACCTCCTGCTCATATTACTCTGAACATACACCTGTGACCAGAAACCTAATTAACATGGGCTAATTAACTAATCCCTTTAGACAGCCTAGATGACTCAGACATGACCTTTAGGCCAGACTGGCCATCTTGTATCTCAGAAAACCCAATCAACATTATAACAATAGCAGAGTTAATTAACACAAACAACAATGGGGATCTAATGACTCTTAGATCATACTAGAGACTTATTTACAATACACATTCTAGCAGGCAACAGACAGACAGGTGGCTGGAATTGACATCAGTATCTCCTAACAGTATTTGTCCCAGCATTATGAATAAGCCACTATTTCTAATATGGCAAATCCAGGGTCCTCAGAGTCTGTGTGTCCTGGGGAACCAGGACCCGAATGCACAGTAATGCCACTTCAAGGGTCCCCAGTCATACAGCTCACAAAGAGCACCGTTTCCCCAAATGCCAGGTCCCACAATCGATCGGCAAGAGGCTAGCATTCAGTCCCCTCCAAAAGTCTCTCTCCCAGCTAGGTCTGTCAAAATGTGTCAGAGAGCTCACCTTGCTGGTCTTGGTGCTGGTGCGCGCCGGGCCGCGCCGGTGTGCGTTGGTGCGTGCGTTCCTGTGCGTGCTGCTGTGCATGTCCCTGCAGGCGCTGGTCCGTGTACTGGTGTGTGGCGCGGGTGTGCACACGCGCCTGTGAGCGTCGGGGTGCACGTGCGCACGCTGTTTGGTGCCAATCGGCCTATTTAGGTTTGCCATGCACTCTGCTCGGTGCTGCCTGATCAACAGCTTCCGGTTCCTTAGTTCCCACTACCTGTTCCAGTGTTCCTGTATTCCTGATCTCCTGACGACCCGGCCTGCCTCTGACTCTCCGCTGATTGCTGCCCGTACCCGACCTTGGCTTGTTTGACCCTTCTTCTGCCTGCTCCCTTGTACCATGCTGCCTGTCTGTTGCCGAACTTTGCCTGTGTCCTGACCTGCCTGCTTGCTCCTGCTCAGCACCTGTTTGCCTGTGTTCCAGTTCTCCATCTGCTGCTTGAAGATCCCCTTCCACCCAGCACCTGGATCTCCCATCAGGCTCTCTTACCATTGCTTACTCCCGTGCTTCCTGTCCATTCTACCAGGGACCGCGAGTGGGATACGTACGGGAGACCACCCTCTGCCCAGGCGAACTCACCGGTCTGGTAAGTAAAGTCTGACACTATGGCTGCACTGTATTGTATAATGTGTACACCACCAGAAAAGTAGTAGCAACTGCACTACGGTTGCACTGTATTGTGTAATGTGTACACCACCAGAAAAGTAGTAGCAACTGCACTACGGCTGCACTGTTTTTTTGTGTGCTGTGTACACCACCAGAAAAGTAGTAGCAACTGCACTATGGCTGCACTGTATTGTGTGATGTGTACACCACCAGAAAAGTAGGAGCAACTGCACTACGGCTGCACTGTATTGTGTGCTGTGTACACCACCAGAAAAGTAGTAGCAACTGCACTATGGCTGCACTGTATTGTATAATGTGTACACCACCAGAAAAGTAGTAGCAAATGCACTACGGTTGCACTGTATTGTGTGCTTTGTACACCACCAGAAAAGTAGTAGCATATATATTACTAGACTGGTTATATATATATATTAAATACACTGCCTGAAGAAAATTATATATAGTACACCATGGAATGCACTGTAGAATCTCTAGGTTACACTGACTGGATGCAAAGTGTATGTATACTGTATATATATATATATATATATATATATATATATATATATATATATATATATATATATATATATATATATATATATACATATACTAGACTGTATATATATATATATATATATATATATATATATATATATATATATATATATACAGTGGGGCAAAAAAGTAAGATGATAGAGGCCTGTAATTGTCATCATAGGTATACCTCAACTATGAGAGACAAAATGTGGAAACTAATCCAGACAATCACATTGTCTGATTTTTGAAAGACTTTATTTGCAAATTATGGTGGAAAATAAGTATTTGGTCACCTACAAACAAGCAAGATTGCTGGCTCTCACAGACTGTATCTTCTTCTTTAAGAGGCTCCTCTGTCCTCCACTCATTACCTGTATTAATGGCACCTATTTGAACTTGTTATCAGTATAGAAGACACCTGTCCACAACCTCAAACAGTCACACTCCAAACTACACTATGGTGAAGACCAAAGAGCTGTAGAAGGACACCAGAAACAAAATTGTAGACCTGCACCAGGCTGGGAAGACTGAATCTGCATTAGGCAAGCAGCTTGGTGTGAAGAAATCAACTGTGGGAGCAACAATTAGAAAATGGAAGACATACAAGACCACAGATAATCTCCCTCGATTTGGGGCTCCATGCAAGATCTCACCCCGTGGGGTCAAAATGATCATAAGAATGGTGAGCAAAAATCCCAGAACCACACGGGGGGACCCAATGAATGACCTGCAGAGAGCTTGTACCAACGTAACAAAGGCTACCATCAGTAACACACTACGCCACCAGGGACTCAGATCCTGCAGTGCCAGACATGTCCCCCTGCTTAAGCCAGTACATGTCCGGGCCCGTCTGAGGTTTGCTAGAGAACATTTGGATGATCCAGAAGAGGATTGGGAAAATGTCATACGGTCAGATGAAACCAAAGTAGAACTGTTTGGTAGAAAAATAACTCGTCATGTTTGGAGGAGAGAGAATGCTGAGTTGCAACCAAAGAACACCATACCTACTGTGAAGCATGGGGGTGGCAACATCATGCTTTGGGGCTGTTTCTCTGCAAAGGGAACAGGACGACTGATCCGTGTACATGAAAGAATGAATGGGGCCATGTATCCTGAGATTTTGAGTGCAAACCTCCTCCCATCAGCAAGGGCATTGAAGATGAAACGTGGCTGGGTCTTTCAGCATGACAATGATCCCAAACACACCGCCCAGGCAACGAAGGAGTGGCTTCGTAAGAAGCCATTGAAGGTCCTGGAGTGGCCTAGCCAGTCTCCAGATCTCAACCCCATAGAAAACCTTTGGAGGGAGTTGAAAGTCTGTGTTGTCCAGCGACAGCCCCAAAACATCACTGCTCTAGAGGAGATATGCACGGAGGAATGGGCCAACATACCAGCAAAAGCGTGTGACACCTTGTGAAGACTTACAGAAAACGTTTGACCTCTGTCATTGCCAACAAAGGATATATAGCAAAGTATTGAGATGAACTTTTGATATTGACAAAATACTTATTTTCCACCATAATTTGCAAATAAATTCTTTCAAAAATTAGACAATGTGATTGCCTGGATTTGTTTCTTCATTTTGCCTCTCATAGTTGAGGTATACCTATGATGACAATTACAGGCCTCTCTCATCTTTTTAAGTGGGAGAACTTGCACAATTGGTGGCAAACTAAATACTTTTTTGCCCCACTGTATATATATATATATTTATATATATATTAATATATATTAATATATATTAAATACACTGCCACTAACTGAATAACCTGCCTGCTGAAATCTAAATCAAGCTAAGCGAATTTCCCGCAAACGCCCCATAATGTTCGATATTTGGCAAACGGGCGAATACCCAATGTTCGAGTCGAACTCATGTTCGACCGGAACATCAAGCTCATCCCTAGGAGCTATTGACCAAGGTTTGGTCCAAACTTATGTTCAAACTGAACCTTAAGCTTATCCCTAATCTTGTCATTCTTTGAAGCATTTATTCCTTATTTTTCAGGCAGTGTCAGTTCTCAGAATACACCCAAAAGGAGCTTGGGATAATCAAATGGGGCCCGCAGGCTTCTTCTTAGAAGCTGTGGCATTTTGCTAGAAGAGGGCTTACATATGTTTGAAGAACAGGCCTTATGCCGCGTACACACGAGCGGACTTTACGGCGGACTTTGCCCGGCGGACTGGATTTCGTCGGACAATTCGATGTGTGTGGGCTCCAGCGGACTTTGTTTTCTCAAAAGTTGGACGGACTTAGATTTGAAACTTGTTTCAAATTTATCCGTTGAAATCGAGTCAGGTCGAAAAGTCCGCCGTCTGTATGCTAGTTCGACGGACAAAAAAGCCACGCTAGGGCAGCTATTGGCTACTGGCTATGAACTTCCTTGTTTTAGTCCGGTCGTACGTCATCACGTACGAATTCGACGGACTTTGGTGGATTGTGTGTAGGCAAGTCCGTTCATTCAGAAAGTCCGTCGGAAAGTACGTCGAAAAGTCCGCCGGGCAAAGTCCGCCGTAAAGTCCGCTCGTGTGTACGCGGCATTAGAGCAGCAGAAAAAAAGGGAACTGCTTACTGAGTCCTCTCAAACAAACACTGAACCTCTTGGCACATGTAAACAGACTCTTCATTTCAGCCTCTGTGGCTTTGGCTAGGAGAAGTCTGCTGCATGCAGCAGTCTCCTCCCTTACATATCAAGCAATTAGTGGGAGTCCTCTCCTTGAACCCCATAATAAATATTTATGGGAGGTAGAAAAATGCTAATATATTTTTTCTCTCTGCAATATACCCAAACATAAAAATGTAATATATTGTAGTTGATCAATTCTTAGATGTAGTGGCTGCATTCACTGCTTTTTAAGCTTTTTTTCTTTTTCTCTTCTGGTGATCTATACCAGTGGTTCTCAACCTCAAGTATCCCCAACAGGCCATATTTTCAGGTTTTCCTTTACTTTGCACAGCTGCTTTAAATCAATATCAATGACATGGTATTGATAAGAGCTATTTTATCTAAGGGAAGTTCCCAAAACATGGCCTGTTGGGGGTACTTGAGGACTGAGTTTGAGAACCACTGATCCACGCAAATCAAAAACTTGGTCTGTTTAGGGTTCATGATAAGTTGGTATGTTTGGATTTACTGGTATTCTTAAATATGCCCCATCTTTTGTGTTTCTTTTAACAATATATTCTTCCTTAGGGGTCATTTGACTGCTGCTGTAGCCTCCCTGACGGCATTCCCGAGTGTGGCTCAGGGTTAAATTTCAGTCCCATTAGCGGTAACCCCGAGCCACACTCGGGATTACATTGCAGGATCCTGGTGCGGCATTACTTACCTTGTCCCCAGGATCCTGCGATGTCCCCCGCTGTGTCTGCGGGCTCTGTCTTCTCCGAAGCCTCTCTGTGCCAGGCTCCGTTCCCTGCAAGCGTTGCGACGCATGGGGCGGAGCCTGGCGGCAAATTCAAAAAAATGTACAAACCATAACACATACAGTACTGTAATCTTACAGATTACAGTACTGTATGAAATCATTTCACATCCCTTTTGTCCCCAATGCTTTGGCCCATGCCCTGCATGCAGTTTTATATGATATATACTGTTCTTTCTGCCTGGAAACTGGAGATTGTCCATAGCAACCAAAAAGTGTCCCTTTATCTCAAAAGTGGCTTTAGACCAGCTAGAAAACAGCGATAGTAAATTAGAACACTTGCAGAATTGAGCGATAGTGAATCGTGGGGAAATTTATTTTATTATTATTATATTATTTTTTTTTTAATTATTTATATTTATTTATTATATTAAAATTTATGTTTTTGTGTTTCAAACTTCATCATACCCTGGATATCTACTAGACTTTTGTTTGGACAGATTTAAGAGTGTTATTGTTAAGAATTACAGGCGTACAATATAAATTGCCAAATTTCCATGCAAAATAATTGTACCGCTTTCAGCACCTAAAATCCGAAATAATCATACCGCCAGGGAGGTTAAGAGTTTCAACTGAACAAAAGACTCTTTGCATTGGATTTCCAATCCACCCCCCCCCCTGCAGGAGCGGATCCAGAGTCTAGTCTCGGGAGGGGCACTGCCAGAAAATACTTTTTTGGGGGTCAATTTAATGGCGAAATGGCTGGTGTTAGTGCTTCAATCATCATGGCAACATGGTTGTTATGGTGTCAGGATGATTGAAGCGCATTATTATTATTATTACATTGTTATAAAAAATGAAATGGTTCAACTCACCATAATGCAGAATCAGTGGGAGCACCGAGCGTGTCACTTGCCACTGTCACCTGCCACACGTTGCGGATTGTTACTTGCAAAGTCGCCTGTCACTAGATGCAGATTGTCACTTGCCACGTCCCATGCCACATGTTGCAGATTGTCACTTGCCACGTCCCATGCCAGACGTTGCGGATTGTCACTTGCCACATTGCCTGTCACCAGATGCAGATTGTCATATGCCACCTCCCATGCCACAGGTTGCAGATTGTCACTTGCCACATCCCATGCCACACATTGCAGATTGTCACTTGCCACATCCCATGCCACACGTTGCAGATTGTCACTTGCCACGTCCCATGCCACATGTTGCAGATTGTCACTTGCCATGTCCCATGCCACACGTTGCAGATTGTCACTTCCCACGTCCCATGCCACACGCTGCAGATTGTCACTTGTCACGTCCCATGCCACACGTTGCAGATTGTCACTTGCCATGTCCGATGCCACACGTTGCAGATTGTCACTTGCCACGTCCCATGCCACACGTTGGAGATTGTCATTTTGCATGTCCCATGCCACACGTTGCAGATTGTTACTTGCCACGTCCCATGCCACACGTTGCAGATTGTCACTTTCCACGTCCAATGACATCACGTTGCAGATTGTCACTTGCCACATCCCATGCCACACGTTGCAGATTGTCACTTGCCACGTTCCATGCCACATGTTGCAGATTGTCACTTGCCTGCTATAATTGTCTCTTGCTGTGTCCCAGAGTCAGGCAGCACATTACCAGTCAAGTAGCAGAGAGATGATGTAATCTCTCTGCTGCTGCAGCTGCCTGCACACTGCACAGTGAGGGCGGAACTGCAGGGATGCAGGGCGGGCGCTGGGCGGTGAGAGATGATGTTATCTCTCTGCTCCCCTGCCCGCCGGCTACCTGATTGGCCAGCAGCCCACTCACACTGTCACCAAGCCGCACAGCTGCTCACCAACGGAGCCGCCCCTGCTCTCAGTCGCGGAGCCGCCCACCGTCTCTCTCACTCGCAGCAACGCCTGCCCAGCCACTCACCCACATTCTCGGAGGGGCATTTGCCCCATTGCCCACCTGGATCTGCCCTCCCACCTGCCCTATTTGTAGGTTTTTAGACTTTGGACTCTGACTGGGAAGGACTTGAGTGCAAGGTTTTAACAAATATAGCTACATTAAAAAGCAGAACTGAAAAATGTGTGGAAGTTGAGTTGCAGGTATCTACCCTAATTGCACTGCAGTACAGAAATCTATAAAAAAAAACAAACAAAAAAACAATCAGTTTTGAAGTATTTTGAAATGCTTTTTTAATCAATCTTTAGGTCTATTAAGGTTGAATATATTTTTATTAACCATTTTTTAAAGAAAAGCAGTTGGGGGTACAGAATAAAGAAAAACAGTTGGTATAGTGGTGGTGGTTGAAAACCACTGCCACACTTACGGTACATAGAATTGATTTATGGAATGCAGGTATCACAGTGTAGTAGTTGCAGTCAATATCTCAAGCATTTATTGTATCTAAGCAGTTGGGTATACAAAGTTAAACATAAACCTGAGGTATGGTAGGAGGGGGTAAAGTAGGAAAGAGAAGAGGGGGAAAGTGGAGTGTGGGGAGGGTATAGATATACATTCAGTGCGACTGTAGCTGTTTTACACAACACGGATGGGCTCCGTTGGTTAGGAGGCCATTCACCAGTGTGAGGTCATCAAGACATCTGGACCATCTACACCGGTGTTGTTCCAGCCATTAATTCTAAGGTGCTGTTCAGCTCATCCTCTAGTGATTCTATTCAATAGTCTATCCAATGTAGAATAATGCACCCAGACATTCCACATTTTCTTGTGTTTGTCCCAGTCGTCTCCCTCTCTGGCATCTCCTCCATTAACATAATCTCATTGAGAATGGCGATCCACCTATGGAGGGGGGTTACCTCAGACTTCCAAAATTCTGTAATCAGCTGTCGGACTGCCGATAGAAAAAACCTAAGGAGATTTTACTGGAGGTTTTCTGGGATTTGATTGATCCCAGTAGTATCGACAATATTGCTAATTTAGGGGAGAGGGCCATGGAGACATCATACATTTCATTATAAATCACAAATATACCTTTCCAGAAGGGGTGAACTCGAGCGCATTCCCACCAGATATGAAGGTATGTTCTTTGTCCTCCGTGACACCGTCAACAGATATCAGAAGCACTGGGAAACATCCTGCAAACCAAGACCGGATCCCTGTACCACCTGGAGAGTAGCTTATAGTTTTTCTCCTGCATGAAGCTGGAAATTGAGGATTTGTGGGTGAATGTGAAAGAGGTCTACCACTCCCCTGGAGAAATGTCCATGTCCAAATCTCTGGACCATTTTTGTCTGAAGGTGGGGGGGATGTTGTTCATGTGGGAGATGATTTCCTTGTAAATTATAGAGAGGGTGTGTCTGGGAACCTGGGGGAGACCACACATTACCTCAAAGGTTGGCAGGGTCCTATGTATGTGACCTGATAAGTGCAAGTTCGAGCAGAAGGTTTTGAGGGATATCGTGGATAGCCAATCAGCTGAATAGGATTGACTTCCATCCTGTGGTGTGAATCCGCCTGTTGTCGTGTGGACAAATGAGCGTGCCGTTGACCAGTCTGTCCTCTCGTAGCCTCCTATTCTGCCAGAGGCTTCATAGTCAGGGAGTGTTGGGTTATCAAAAAGCGATGTGAGAGGGCTGGGATCGGTGGACAAAGCGTAAGCGGAATGTTGATGGTACCACAGTGACAACGCTGCTGTGGTCAATGGGGAGAGCATGGAGCGGTGTTTAAGCACTTGCCAACCAGCCGCTACAGTTACACTGCGGCAGAATGGCACGGCTGGGCGAAACGACGTTATGTAACGTCAAATTGGAAAAATTCTGTGAGCCACAATGATCTTATGCCTTGCTTGTGCTATCTCCAGCTGCATGCGCTAATCACGCTTCATATAACGTGCATAGGATAAATTTACAAGTTATGCGCTGCGCTTGGGTGACCCCAAAAACAAAATTAATAATAAACAACTCTGTGCTTACTAGTGCGATAATATTACATACAAATAATATGAATGTTGAATAAATAAACAAGGTGTGAAAAAACAAGTGCTTGTTACACCATAAATTAGTGCTTATTTGTGCTTTTTACACCATACATAGTGTCTTAATCAACATAAAAAGTGTGCTTAGTGCTCAATACACAGTAACCTGCTTTTCTTAAATGAAAAAAAAAAAAAGTTCTCTTTGGCACTCTCAATAGTGTGTGCAAATAATGTCCAGCAGTGATAATAAAACAATGCGTGCAGGTGGTGTTCAGCTGTGACAACAATCCAACATCA
Source organism: Lithobates clamitans (assembly GCA_037952925.1). Taxonomy (NCBI): domain Eukaryota; kingdom Metazoa; phylum Chordata; class Amphibia; order Anura; family Ranidae; genus Lithobates; species Lithobates clamitans. Next base: position 79,267 of record JBBGZY010000320.1, read on the forward strand.
TGCCGAAGATATCCTGAGTGCTGCAGAACATGCTCCTGTGCTCCTTCGTGACCCCCTTAAGCTAATGTGCTCACCTCAGAGCTTCTACCCTGAGTCCAAAATTGCTTTGGAGCCACCCCTGGGCTCAGTCTCAGTGTCTGCTCCACTCCTCCAGCTGGAAACAATGTGGCTCCATACATAGAATGAAAAGAAAACTATATAGTGTAATATAGTCAAAATACTTTTATTAAAAGAAAACGCTCCCCACACCGGGGTACTCACATGGCACTGGTGCGTCAGTGCACCATACTATAATGGCTTTCTATGCAAAATCAGTGGAAGTTTGGTGCGGTATGCTGTGCTGAGACAGCGCTGGTGTAAAGTCTGTGTCAGTCTCTCCGTCCTGGCCCCTCCCCTACGCGACTTCGACACAGGGATCACGTGTCATCATCAGGGGGCTTCGCCCTGTGGCCTCTAGGGGCACGTGTGCACGCCCCCTGTTCCCCCATGGAGCCGATGTGAGTGCCCGGCAGTCACAATCACCGCCGAGTTCCCATGTTCGCTCGGGGCACACGGAGAACTGGGATCTGTGTGTGTGTAAACACACAGTTTCCGGTTCTCTGAGGGGAGAAGTGACTGATCGTCTGTTCATACAAAGTATGAACAGCGATCTGTCATGTCCCCTACACAGTCCCCTCCCCCCTTCAGTTAGAACACACACTAGGGAACACAATTAACCCCTTGATAGCCCCCTACTGTTAACCCCATTCACTGCCTGTGACATTTTTACAGTAATCAATGCATTTTTATAGCACTGATCGCTGTATAAATGCCAATGGTCCCAAAAATGTGTCAATATTGTCCAGTGTATCCGCCATAATGTCACAGTTGCAATAAAAAAATCGCAGATCGCCACCATTACTAGTAAAAAAAAATATTAATAATAAAAATGCCATAAAACTATTCCCTATTTTGTAGACGCTATAACTTTTGCTCAAACCAATCAATATAAGCTTATTGCGATTTTTTTTTTTACCAAAAATATGTGGAAGAATACATATGGGCCTAATCTGAGGAAAAAAATATTTTTTTTATATATTTTTGGGGGATATTTATTGTAGCAAAAAGTAAAAAATATTGCATTTTCTTCAAAATTGATGCTATTTTTTTGTTTATAGCACAAAAAATACAAATCGCAGAGGTAATCAAATACCACCAAAAGAAATCTGTATTTGTGGGAAAAAGGACGTCAATTTTGTTTGGGTCAATGTCGCACGACCGCGCAATTGTCAGTTAAAGCAACGCAGTGCCGAATCGCAAAAAAGGGCTCTGGTCAGGAAGGGGGTAAAATCTTCCAGGGCTGAAGCAGTTAAGGTGGTATCCCCAGAGCAGAGCCTGTAAGTCTACTTGTGCCATGTCTTGTTCTACGATTGTTGTTGGTTTGGTCAATGGGCGTGGGAACCATTCCAGAAGTCTGGAGAATATAGCGAAGTCGTGATATATTTCAAAGTCAGGGAGGCCGAGACCACCTGTGTGTTTGTGGGAGCATAGGACTTGTGTTTTAATCTGGGGGGGTGGTGGTGCCATATGAATTTAATTGCAAGGGACCATAATGTGCGGTAAAGGAAGTTGAAAGCATGATAGGGAGGGCCTGGAACAGGTACAATAGTTTGTGGAGGATATCTTAAGTACGTTTATACATTTGAGCCATGGGAGTTTGAGGGTGATGCCACGAGTCTAGGGATCGTCATATTTTAGTCAGTAAAGGGCTGAAGGTTAGGGGATAGATGTCTTTGAAATTACTTGGGATCTCGGTCCCCAGATATTTAATTGATTTAGCTTGCCAATGGAAGGGAAAGTTTTGTTGGATAAGTGAAAGGGTGTGGGTGGATAGGGATATGTTTAGGGCTTCCATATTAGTCATGTTCAGTTTAAAATTACTGTGAGAGCCGAATTGAGCTAGTTCATGGAGAAAGGAGGGAATGCTAATGTGCGACTCTGTCACATAAAGTAATAGGTCATCGGCGTAGAGGGAAAGCTTACAGTGGGCTGAGGGTGTGTGGATATCATGTATGGATTTGTTACTATGTATTGCCTGGGCTAAGTGTTCTATGGTGATGGCCAAGAGGATGGGGGACAGTGGGCAGCCTTGTCTTGTTCCATTTTTAATCGGGAATGCCGCTGAGTGTTCACCGTTTGCTGTAACTTTCGCTGATGGGTTGGAATAGAGGGACATTATTTTCGCTAAGAGTGGGTCCTAACCCTATCTGCTGAAGCGTTAGTTTGAGAAACAGAAAGCTGACCCTGTCAAATGCTTTTTCCACATTGCATGCTAACAGGCATGTGGGGATGTGTTTATGTTGTGCGTAGGTGATCAAATGGAGGGTCTTCATGGTGTTATCTCTGGCCTCGCGGCCCGGGACAAAGCCTACCTGGTCACTATGTATTAAGTCGGGTAGTATGGGGCCGAGACGGTTCGCAATTATTTTGGAGAACAGTTTGAGGTCTACATTAAGTAGGGAGATGGGTCTGTAATTACCACAATTAGCTTGGTCCTTTCCTGATTTAGGGATGACCACTATTTGGGCCTGTAATATATGGGAGGATAAGAGGTGGGAGTCATTCACTTTCTCAAAGGCTCGTGCCATGAATGGGGCTAGTTACTGGGCAAATGTCTTATAAAAGCGTGTGGCCCTCTGGTCTGGGGCTTTTACCGTTTTTGATGTTTTTAATCGCGAGTAAATATTCAGATGTGGTGATGGGTGCTTTAAGGTCCTCTATAGCGGCCGTAGTAATTGTGGGGAGGGCTGTTTCTAGGACGTATGCCGACATGTCAGTGTCCTCTGCTCTGGGAGGTGTATCGAGGTGGAGGGTAGATTGTATAGTGAAGACTAATAGCTCCGGAATTCGGAGACTATTTCCCAGTTCTTATATAATTTACGGTTAGGGTGCGCCAGTATGTGTGGGATGGTCTGTCTATGTTGTCTGGGGTGGAGGGTTTGCGCCAGGTGTTTGCCACATTTGTTATTCTGAGCGTAATGTAAGTGTCTTCCCTTGTCCCGGGCCACCAAATAGTGTTCTGTTATGAGGCAAAGTAGGTCTCGCCATGCGTTAGATAATTCTACCAGTATTTAGGGTCGAGAGTGCATTTGTGAGTTGCTTCAAGTGAGGCAATGAGGGCAAACAGAAGCTTAATGTCTGCAGTGCGGGCCTTTTTTAACCGAGAGCCATGCTGTATAAATATTCCTCTCAGAACACACTTTAGTGTTTCCCACTTGTTCATGTTTGAGGTCGTCTGTGGCATAGGTGTGTGTAAAGTCCTTAATTGCCACAGAGATCGCCGTCGTGCAAGCTAGGTCAGATAGTAGGTTGTCATTTAATCGCTGATTAAAGGACATTTAATGTGCGATGTGTGGGGGGGTCTGGGTAGTCTGCCGAGTGTGAAGTGTACCGGGGCATGGTCTGACCAAAGTCTGATCCCTATACGGCACTCTGGGTCAAAGTCAAGAAGTGCTTGGGATAGTAGGATGTAATCTATTCTGCTGTATGACCGTGTGCCGAGGAGAAAAACGTGTAGTCTCTACCAGAGGGATTAAGTATTCTCCAAGTATCCACCAAGGACAGGTTGGTGAGTATGGAGCGTATTTTGGTTAAGGTGGACGGTGTTATGTGGGACTTACCGGTAGAGGAGTCCAGTCTCGGCACCAACGGAGCGTTCAGGTCGCCACCCAGTATCAGATTAATGGTTCTGAATGCTTCTAGGCACGCTGCCACAGAGGATAGAAATGCAAGTTGATCCTGGTTAGGGAGATAAACGTTATCCAACGTGAAAATTGTGTGCATATGGTTCATTTTCAAAAATATATAGTGCCCTAATTGGTCAATATATGAGTCTAGAATTTCTGGGGTGAAGGAGTTATAGAAGGCTATTGATACACCCTTTGACTTAGCAGTCGGGTTTCTACTGTGATACCAGGTGGTGAAGTATTTATTTGGGAGAGATGGTATGGAATCTGATCGAAAGTGAGTTTCCTTGAGAAAGTGTATCTGGGTGTGGGCTCTGTGGAAGTGGTATAGTCGCTGTCTGCGTTTCTCTGGGGCGTGGAATCCTCTGCAATTAAGCAAGGAAATTTGAAGCGCTAAGGTGGATGCCATGGGTTAGGGAGTATGTGATGGTAGGCCATGAGAGGGAGACGACTATTGTATATTGGGTTAGCTGAATGTAGTATATCAGGCAAGGGGGGGTAAGGGATGGGGAGAGGGGGGAGAGGAGGGAGAGAGGGTGCAAAGAACGGAAAAGAAAAAAATGTTCCCAGCACTGATGGTGTAGACCCACATCTGGGGCCATTTTTCTGCTCAGACAGGGAGGTGAGGAAACATTGCAGAGCTGTCCAGATTGTCTGTAGTCTGAGGGCTGAGCTCTGAGAGGAGGGGGAAGAGTGCCCTCTAGTGACCATGGGGGGAAAACAACAACAGCCCCCAGAGAAAGGCCTATCTAAATCTAGCAATAAGAACAGAATCAATAAAGATTCTGTGGTTCCTAATGTGGGGAACATGGCGGCACACGCAGGGGGGCTTCCTGCTCCGGCCAAAGGGTAATGTAAACAGACATATATATGTCAACATATATATCTATGGAGACCCCCCAGCGCCCCCAAAGAGGCCCCAAGGGGGGTGTCCCGGGCGGACCAGGGTAGATGGCCCCCATCAGGAGGGTCTCCCTCGTCCACTCGTATGAGTACAGATAACAAGTTATAATAAAGTAAAATAAAATAGGACATAACAGTTTGAAACATGAACAGTTGCCATCTGGGTCTAGTGCAGCGCTGCATCAGACAGACAAACGGTTGTCACAGCAGCACACTCGGCACGTCCCAAGGGACCCTGTCTAACCAAGGTCAGGCAACCATATGTTTGCTAACACAAACACACAGGGTCCCTGGAGTCAGGAAAAAAAAGCGAGGCAGTCCCACCAGTCGGCGGGGTAATTATGGAGTTCATCCAGCTGGGGATTTGGAGGTGGTGGAGCGGGAGCGCTTCTGCTTCATGAAGGTAGTCCATCCAGTTGAAAGTTGTAGGCTTGCAGGGGCCAGTCAGGGATGCAGATTTGGGGGAGTCCAAAGGTCCCCAGAAAGTTAGCCAGGTCCCCAAGCATGCGAAAGGTTGCTGTCTTGCCTTCGTGGGAGGCCGAGAGCTGGAAGGGGAATCCCCATCGGTACTTGATCCTTTTTGATTGCAGAGCATCTGTGACTGGTTTAAGGTCTTTCTCATCAGCAATGTTTGTTTGGATAAATCTGTGAGCAGCATGACTGGGGTGTTATTGAACAAAATAGTGTCATGTGTGCATGCTGCTTGCATAATATGAGCCTTAACCTTGAAGAAGTGGATCCTGCAGATGACATCTCTCGGGTAAGCCGGGTTTGGATTGTGGGGTCCTAATGATCTGTGAACTCAGTCGAGTTCGAGAACTCATCAAGACCATAGAACAATTGCTGGATTTGTACAGTGTGTTTGTGGAGGATCTCCTCATGTTCTGTGAGTTTTGCAACTGAGCTCTCCACAGTGTGCTCTATATCCTCTATGCGGTGGCAATGTCCCTGCGCAGGTCAGTCAGCTCCTGCTTGTATGATCTCTCCAGTCTGCTAATGTATGATTCAATGTCATTTGTTGTGCTTTAATATAAGCTTCCATATCCCATCCATCCCTGGAGCTGTGAGGGGAGGGTGAGGGACTGTAAGAGCCATGTTCTGAGCCCTGTGGGGAATGCTGTGTCTGTCGGGGGAGTACCTGTGAGGCAGCCTGTGCTGTGGCTGCACATGTTGCCGCCATCTTGGAAGCTGGGGCTGCCTTGCCGCCCGGGCCGAGTTTCTGCAGAAACTTGCCGATTTCTCCCATTTTTTGCGCTCCGGTGGGACGGGGAGCTGTGCTGGAGCTTCTCCTGTTCATGAGGCGAGGTGTGTGCCGAGGATGCAGCCAGATTAATGCGGTCAGAGTGGAAGCTCAGAGGAAACACTTCCTACTCCTTCATCTGCCAGGCCACACCCCCCCTTTAGGTCTATTAAATGTACCCGTCGATGTTTAAAGCTTAATTACAGGCGAGCAGGTAACTAGACCACTGTAATTCTGTACAGCCATTCTTGTGATCCAGGCAACCCTTACAGATAGTAAGCAAGGACCTTCACCACAGCTGCAACACAGCTTAGTCAAGATCACAGACCCACCCTGTTAACTGAACAAAAGAGAAGTGGCAAAACCATGATGATGAGATTATCCCTCTGCCCTCTTCTTCTCTTAGCATGCTCACTGTCTACAGATGTTCAAGCAGAGCTCTTTCTGGGCAGTACTACCCATTCCTATAGTAGTTTGAGTGCTGTTGTACAGAGGAATTTATGAAACTGTGATCAAGACAAATTCAAGTATTTACACCACTCGCATTTAAAATATATTTAATGGGGGGCGGAGCTAGCCGGAGTCCAAGATGGACGTGTGAGAGCAGAGCTCCAACACCAGCGGGAACAACGCGGCTCACAGCACCTTGCCAGAGACCGATACTAAGCCCAAACCACAGCGTTCAGGTCCCCAAGAACCCGGGGAACGCACCGAGACCATGACCAGAAGAAAAAAGGAAGGGAACCGGCCGATGAGACTGACGGAGTTTTACTCCTATGAGGCCAGGCAAGATGGCGCCGGCCCGGCATCCACGCCGACATCCGCGGCTAAAAACAACAGCAAGCAGATGAAAACCCAAAAAAGAAGCAGCCCTCCTAAAGATTCGATTTCTCCACCAGCTACCCCATCAACAGGGAGTCCAGAGAAGTCACGATTCAAGGCGGATGCCATGGATGACAGCACTGAGGTGAGCTCTCCCCCTGACTCAGGTGATGATACTAGGGAGCTGCCTGACTCCATTGATGCATTCCCTACAAACGGCCAGCCTGTCATGGATACTATGTTAAAAGAAATGTTAGTATCACTGAGAGGATCACTGCACTCAGACATGATCTCCTGTATGCACAAATTCAGCAATGAGATCAAATCAGTGACTAACAAAGTGACCCATATAGAACATAAAATGGGGGAATACGCCACAACCATAAATAACCTGGTAGATGCTAATGAAGCTAAAGAGGAAGATATAGAAGGGATCAAGGCCAAAATGGCGGACATTGAGGACAGATCCAGAAGGAATAATATGAAGATCAGAGGGGTCCCAGAAACGGTTAAACAACAAGATTTGAGGGACTATGCCACTCAGCTATTCACAGCCATATTACCAGATCTAACATCATTAGACCTCACGGTGGATAGGATCCACAGGTTACCTAAACCCGCCTACCTAGGAGAAGATATACCGCGGGACGTGATCCTGCGCCTACACTTCTACCAAACTAAGGAAAGAATAATGGCGGCTGCAAGACAGAAGGAAGCGATTCCTTCGCCATACTCAAACCTGCAATTCTACGCAGACTTATCACAATACACGCTACAAAAAAGGAGAAATATGACAACCCTAACTAAAGCACTCAGAAACCACAAAATTGGGTACAAATGGGGATTCCCAACCAAACTGATCGTAACAAAAGAAGGCAAGGAGTATGTGATGGACTCCTTGGCTAAAGGTTTGGCACTACTTAGCTCCTGGGGGATAATCCCGGACAAACAGTCACCCCCTAGGTCAAGAAGCCCCAACACAAGCCCGGGTCCAGAATGGCGCACGGTCGATCGCAGGAATGCCCGCACTCACCATTGATACAAGCATGGGCAAGTTACATTACCAACGACCCGCGTTGGAGTACATATTTCCACTCCGTTAAGTTTGTTTAAACTTACTACCCACAAGTTAATACCTGAGTGACTGAGTGTCACACTTTAACGAACTTACTAGTTGGCACATAGCCACGAATGTTGAACCTCGGTTCCTACAAGTTTTTTTTTGTTTTGTTTCTCTCCTCTTTTTTCTTTTTTTCTCTTTTCTTCTCACCCCGACAGTCAAGACCATTGCTTCACACCTGGGAGGATGCTGCATCAATCAAGAACAGAAGATCTCCAAGCCCAGCAAAAAATCAATATCCAGATCAGGCACATAAGCGAAGTAAGTGCAACCTATATTATACACCAATCACACCATCACATAAACCGAATACATGGCAGTGAATTTCCTGACCATTAATGCAAAGGGACTAAACCACCCGGCCAAGCGAAAGTCCTTATGGAAGGAAGCAATCCAAAAAAACAGCGACATCCTATGCACACAAGAAACCCACTTTCACGTTGACTCACCACCTAAATGCTCCCATCCGAGATTCCCCCATATTTTCTGCGCAAATGCAAAGACCAAAACGAAAGGGGTAATGATAGCAATTAAGGACACTATCACATTCATCCTACATAAGATCTTACTGGATCCACATGGCCGCTACATAATTATGGTGTGCGACCTCAACTCTGAAACTTTCACTTTGGCAAACATTTATGCCCCTAATGCAGGGCAATCCAAATTCCTGCACTCAGTCCTCAAGAAAATTGAACAGATACACCAAGGAGCAACAGTGATTTGCGGAGACTTTAACATGGTGCCTGACTCTGTTCTGGACTCAACATCCAATCCTAAAAGATCTCCACCAACCCTACAACCAATACTTCGCAAGTATTCATTGTATGATGCATGGCGATGCCTTAATGCCAATGAAAGAGACTATTCTTTTTTTTCTCACAGCCATAAATCTTACAGTAGAATTGACTTATTTCTGGTTGATAAACGATTGTTGTTTAAATGTAGAACTGCCAAAATACATAGTATAGCTTGGTCGGACCATGCCCCAGTGGAACTACAAGTGGGGAAACCTTCTACAATTAAAAGCACTTACATATGGAGAGCTAATCCCAGGCTGTTCCAGCATGGCCCGACCAAGACGTACATAGAACAGCAGATGAAGGAATTCTTTTCACTTAATAAGGGGTCGGTCTCAGATCCATTCACCCTGTGGAATACCCACAAGGCATTTGTAAGGGGGGTGTTGATGCAACAGGAGGCGAGGCTCAGGAGGATGAGGCAACAGCGGACAACGAAAATCATAAACCAAATTGAAATTTTAGAGAAGCAAAATATGACACTTATTTCTCAAGATTTGACAGATCAACTAAATATGCTTCGCACAGAGCTTAGGCTAACTCTAATGGAGGACTTTGAAAAGGCCTCCAGGAAACTAAAATTGACATACTACACTAGTGGTAACAGAGCAGGGAAACTACTTGCCAATCAATTAAAAGGTCACAGACATAAAACACACATACCATATATCACTCATCCAAAAACACAAATCAAACACCAACATCCACAAGAAATAGCAGATGCCTTTAGCCACTATTACGGCTCCTTATATAATCTTAAAAATGACACCACAATACCACAACCTAATACAGAAAACATTGAAACTTTCCTACAAACTATTCACTTACCTAAACTCACCGCAGAACACCTTCATACATTGAACTCCCCTATAACAGAACCGGAAGTCAATCTCACCATTCAGTCACTACCTACAAACAAATCCCCCGGACCAGATGGCTTCTCAGGGGAATACTATAAGGCCTTTCATAGTATACTAACCCCACACATGACAGAGATGTTCGGTGCTGCTGTTGCCTCCTCGTCATTCCCTCCGGAGATGTTAAAAGCAACCATAATAACATTACCTAAACCAGGGAAAGCTCCGGATTCCCCACAAAATTTCAGACCTATATCCCTATTAAATATGGATATTAAGACTTATGCAAAACTAATAGCGAATAGGTTAATGCACATTCTTCCTGAAATTATTCATATAGATCAATCTGGATTTACAAAGGGAAGGCAAACTTCAGATGCCACAAGAAGACTGATCAACGTAATCCACATTGCGAACAGATGCAAAACGCCTTCTCTGCTCCTCGCTTTGGACGCAGAGAAGGCGTTTGACAGAATCCATTGGCAGTTTCTCTCTCAGGTATTGGGGAAATTTGGGTTTGAGGGTACAGTATACTCTGCCATTATGGCCCTATACACACAACCATCAGCACAAGTTCTTGTAGCAGGAGCGCTTTCTGCCCCGTTCCAAATTACCAATGGGACGAGACAGGGGTGCCCCCTTTCCCCCCTGATCTTTAACTTATTAATGGAACCACTAGCAACCCATTTACGAACGCACCAAAATATTTCCGGGTTACAGATAGGCCAAAGAAACCATATTATCAGCTTATTCGCAGATGACATCATATTGATGCTCACAAAAGCAGAAACCTCCCTACCTTCAGTCCACAAGGCCCTACAAATGTTCAACAGAGTATCGTACTATAAAATAAACGAATCTAAGTCCTATATCTTAAACCTAGGAATAACACCTCAGGTTAGTCACAAACTAGAACAAAATTTCCCATACATATGGAAAAAAGAGGGAATAAAATACTTAGGCATTATACTGACCCCTAGATCTGAAGATCTATTATCAGCCAATTACACCCCCTTTCTGAAACAGCTTCCCGACAAACTAAAAAATCTGGCTAAAACTGAACTCTCGTGGCTGGGTAGACTTGCAGCTTTCAAGATGCAAATTCTACCACAGATACTCTACTTATTTAGGACCCTCCCAATACCGTTACCAAATTCTTTCTTTAATTCCCTTCAACCTATAATAAATAGATACATATGGCAAGGGAAGAAAGCAAGATGTGCATTCACTAAACTAATAAAACATAGGACAGCAGGAGGGGTGGGACATGTACACATGCAAGACTACTACTTTGCAACCATATTAGCGCAATCAAGAAATTGGATGATATCGGAGACGAATCTGCCTACATTGTGGGCAGAGACAGAAAAAATCCAAATAAAAAATAAATCATTGAAAGACTTTCTCATGACAGCCCATATGAACTTCTCCTTAGATGCAAAGCTATCCCCAACCATACTAGCAACAATAAGAGCATGGGGTTACCTTAGAAATTACCCAGATTGGACGGGAACAGTGGCTCCACTTAAGCTCCAGATCTCCGCACTCAGCAATATCATTCCAGATATTAACTTAAAGATATGGAAGATGAAGGGTATACAACATATTGAAGATCTAATAGAGGGTAATTCCATCAAAACATTCAACACGTTACAGGAGGAATTTGGCATACCACACACAGAATATTACAAATACGCACAGATTACTCAACTCCTGAAAAAACACCCCAACATATTTACCAACTTACCAATAAAGATTCTCCAATTTCTATCACAAACTACTACAAAATTAAAAGGGATATCAACTTTTTATCTGGGTCTCCAAGAAAAAAAGGTTTGCACAAAATCCCCAAACATAATAGCATGGGAAATAGAAATGGGACAATGTTACCCGGCAAAAAAATGGGAGATAACTTTCAATAATATTTACAACTCCACCAAAAGCACCAATCTTAGGGAAATGCAACAAAAAATATTCCATAAGTGGTACCTCACACCCAGTCGCATATCTAAAATTTATCACAACTCCTCTCCTGAATGTTGGAGACGATGTGGGGAGTGCGGCACGTTATCTCACATACTATGGAATTGCCCCAAAATAAAACCACTATGGAAGCAAATAGAAAGTTTAATAAGAAATTTTTCGCAACAAATCCCTCCTTTAAGCCTATCAATGGCAATACTATCAATGAACCTAGATTCTATTCCAAACCAATTCAGAACAATAGTATCACACATATTGTTGGTAACCAGGCTTACAATCCTTAGACACTGGAAGGATATAGAACCCCCATCCATATCAGAAGTAATAACCACAGTCCACAACTACGGTACATATGAAGTTTTACACGCATCAGCTATAGGGAACTATGAGAAGATAACTAAACTATGGGCACCATGGAACTCATGGTACTCAAAGCGATTGATTTACTGAGAGAAAGATAAGATGATTTGAACCATCTACCCAGGGGAAGCAATAAGGCTGTCGGGTCAAGTTTTATTTGTATACTTGTTATTTTATTTTCTTTCTTATTTTTCTACAAGTTACCTTAAATAAATACTAAGACCAGAAGCACCTTATCTACAAAGGTACAAGAAAGTATTAATTTACCAATACAACAGTAAAGTATTTGTAGTAGTTAAAAGCATTAAGAGCAAACTATAGTATATATGGCTCCATGTCGGAGGATGCGACCATAATGAGAGATCGCTCAATCCAAAGATAGAGAGGCCATGAATATATACCACAACAGGAATATTACATATACTCAACATAATGTAAGATACAGCTATTGAAATGAGAAAAAAATGTGTAGAATGCTACAGTATTATGGAAAGAAAGTTAACAATACACAATTGTATGTATCATATCTTGTACAATGTTCAATAAAAAATATTTAAATAATAAAACACCCAAAAGTGTCCAAGGTACTTTTACAATGTATACTACAAAAATAAAAAATAAACGTTGCTGTGCACCAAAAAAAAAAAAAAAAAAAAAAAAAAAAAATATATATATATTTAATGATTTAAATACTGTATATACATTACTGCATTGATTGATTTTTTTTTTTTACATCTGGCTGGAGTTCAACAATAAAGACTGACATCCATAGTCTAAATAATTGTCTGTAAAAATGTGTGAAAACTAACTTGAACAGACGGTGCATATTTATTAAATAGATATCCTAATTAGCATAATTCATGGATTAGCCTTTATGTGATATGAGGAAGGATCAATAGATATCAATAGTCAATTGATTCACCATAGATTGTTATCTCATCCATATAGCAGGAAACACAAATGTCTACAATTCCAGCAGCAATCTTCCCACGTTTATCTTTTTCCAAATCCCAGTATTTGCTGACAGCTCAGTCATATTCAGCTGCCAGGACAGGGAATTGATGCAAATCCCTTGCTTTAAATGCTTAAAGGTCATTCTTTTGTGCTGGCACTCATATTATAGCTTTATACTATACCAAATGGGATAATAAATATCTATATTGTGAAGCTTAGATTCAATGGTAAGAGCATTAAGCATGCAGCCACTCACAAAATTCCCCTTTCAAGACTTCCTTGCCCACTTTTGTTAAAGGAAAGTTCCTTTACAATAGGATTTCCCACACAGGGTTTTTGATGTCAGTTCAAAACACAAACAAATAATTATGTCAGGATTCAGCAACAGAGATGACCAGATCTGTGTGGTTACACTCAGAAACCAAGAACAGACTATATATGCCTAAAGTGGTTGTAAGGGCAGAAGGTTTTTTTTACCTTACTGCATTGCAGTAAGGTTAAAAAATAAAAATAAAATTATGCAGCTTCCCCCACAGCCCCCCCCTCACCTGAGCCTGATATTGACCCAACAGTGTGAATGAGAGCCAAGGATCTCTCGGCTCTCTTGCTCTATATTGACTTGAATACTCTCAGATGGCTCCAGCTACTGTCAATCAGATCCAGTGATGAGGGAGTGGGGCTGAGCCCTGCTCTGTGTGTCTTAAGGATATGAGCAAGCACACACGAATGCCCCATAGCAAGTGACTTGCTGTGGGGGCACTCCGTTTGGGGGGGGGGGAGGGAGCCAGGAGGGCCAATGGGAGCCAAGTAAAGGAAGATTTGGGCTATGCTGTGCAAAAAATCAGCAAACATAAAAAAAGTAAACAAAAACCCCAGTGACAGAATACCTTACTAATAAAACAGAGAACAAACAGAAAGCCTAACCACAACTAACTATATACAATATATATAAAATGAAGAACAGAGAAACACAGGGAAAACTTGTAGTGTAGGAGCAGATGGGAAGGGGGAATCAAAACTATTATCAGAAATAAGGGAGATCAGGTAGAGGGCAGCAGGATATAGGGTACATTGAACAGGGCAGGAACAGGATCAATAACAAAAGGCTCTGTCAGCAGCAAAACACTGAAGCAAGAGGCATCAAAGGGGGAGGACCTAAATATTCCCCCAGCAACCAACAAGTGGAGACTGATTACTGGAGACTGATGGCTTCTGTGAGACGCCCTCTGGTGGACACTAGAAGTGCAATCTACTGCTCTGTGAAGCACAGTGCCACCAGTAGTTGTTTCAGATACTGACGATTTATTCAGCCTCCTAGTCTCCTTTTGCAGCACCACTGCTTGTACCTCAGCTTAGATATTTTGTCTGTCTCTACACTTGCCCAAAACTCACAGGCATCAGCCTGATCAGGGCACAGACATAAACACCTCCAGGCACACAGCCTCCTGGGAAGGGCAAAGCCCTGAGCTATAGTCAGGGCTTTTTTTCTCAAACAATAGGTGCTGGAACTCAACCACGACCCCCCACCCCCCCACACACACACACCCTCCAAATCACATCAAATAGTGGGTGTGGTCCTATTTCACAAACAGTAGAAGGGTCTTAAAGGGGCATTAAATATCAGGATTGCATTACATACAGAGTGCAGAGTTCATGGGGGTTACACACAGAGTGCAGAGCTGTCACTTGTAAATACAGAAACCAGACTGCTGTGTTTACAAGTGATTGTGGTGAGCAGGCACCAAAGGGTCTGAGCCAGAGGTGGTGGAACTGAGTTCCACCAAGTTCCCCCTGAAAAAAACCCTGGCTATAGTTATTAAACTGAGATAGTTGGCAAGATAGGGAAAGGAGTGGGCTATGGAATGGAAGAGGGGAGGTCACAGAGGTGAGAGTTGTCAAAAAAATGTTGGCTAGTGATTTGGAAAACTGACATGCACATTTAGCCTATTATCTCTTGTGTAAAATACAATTATTATTCTTAGTTCAAAAGTTTTGCTCTCCTGAGTACTTTTTAAAGTAAATAAAAATCCACTGTCATTGAGCGTAAAGAATACATGTTCCAAGAAATGGCATCATTCACAGTGTGAATATGACAAGCTGAGGTAAACTATGAAATCCTCCACCGCACACCAACACACCGGGCATCTTATCACAGAAAATGGACCACTAGGTTATAGGGGGTCAGATAAGCATGATATATCCACTATAGCACGACATCACTCTGGTACCAGACAGCTGAATCTCATAGGGTCATAACATGGAGTGAATCCATAGGTTCATAAGTAGGATAAAGAGAAGTAGCTCCTCATAGTGTAGTATGGTAATTCAAGATGATTTTATTAAGTAAAAAGCATACAGGGTACTCACATTTGGAGAATTAAAACAAGCATTTCAGGAACACAAAAAGTCCTTGGTTAACATTTGTTTCCAACCAACAAAATGGCCATGGTCATCACATGTAGTGTTGTGACGTTAGATCTCCGGGCTCCACCATGTGTGGCTTTTCATCCAATAAGGAACAACGCCAGGGGCGTGGTTAGGAGATCGTCACTTCCTCTATATATAGGCAGGAGGGCGAAGTAGAAACGCCTCTTCCTATCTCTTTTCCTCCTTGTGTTTCAAGCCTCAATATCAGCCACCAGAAGTGATGTCACATCACAACCGGAAGTGACCGAAAGCTGCAGGAATGTAAACAATCCAGCCCACTCATGACAGCCATACAAAGGAAATCACAGAAAGGGAAAAAGGAAGGATTGCCCCAGGGATTGTGCGGATGGGGGTTAAATAAATGTAAAGCAAGTAGGAAAGTAGGGAAGTAGAAAAAAACAGTTTATACAGTTGATCTCCTGCAATATGTCAGAAAGGACTCTAGGGTGAGAGAACACAATCGAACATGACAGTCAGAATACCCATCATGTTACTGAATTTTGTTAATACAGTTCCTTCTTCAGGGGTTTTGTGAAGATATACTGTATGGTCTATTGTAGAAAATACATAAGTAAAAGATAATCAAAAAACTTGTAAAAAAAAAATGCAAAAAATGGGGACAATAACATAGGACATGGCAGGAAAGGGAAAGCAAGGATTAGAGAACTTACTAGTTCAAAATCAGTAACTGTGCCATAGACGGGTAATAGCTCAATAGTTTGACAGATGACACTCCAAGCTTCAGTCTCCAAAAGGTGGTACCGATCAAAAACTGATTGTTGAAAAAAACTGAAAATCAGAAATACAGGAAAATACAAAGGAAATCACAAACAGGAATTAGAAATACTTCACTGTTCTGATTTCTTGAACTGGGCTTGAAAATAGAAAATAGAATACAACTTTCTTAAAACAGTTTAAAAAACATTGATAATGATTTAACATCCTAGAGAGGCCTTTTCAATGGACAATCAGGACTAAAACCATCTTGTGGTTGGAAACAAACACTACAACAATTATTAAAAATGCAAAGATAAAGTAAAAAATATTAATATAAAATAATAAAAACAGCATAGGAGCTCAACTATTGTTTATGAAGACATTGACATCCCATTCTATGTTCAGGCCATGTGGTCTATAAGATATTAAACAAAAAATCCACCAAGTTTCTAATTTAGAGATCTCTCTCCTGGTGTGACTACCTCTCCAATGGGGCTTAAACTTATCAATAGCCATGAAAGAGGTACCCTTCAGGCTTTTACCATGGCATAACGCATAATGTTTTGACAGGCTATGATTCAAAAAGCCTTTGCGGATATTAGCCAAATGCTCTTTGAGTCTGACCTCTAATTTGCGAATAGTGCAACCTACATAGAACATGTGATCAAATAGACCATATTCTTGGTCAAACATGTAATGAAGGAATTCAATTGATATGTATATCTGAGAGGGGGGGGCACTTCTATAAGTAACCCTAGGGTGTTCAGGAAGTATGGTACCTAGTATTCTGTCATTTTTCAAAACATTCAGTGTTTTTTGAAGATCTTTTTAATGGAGAAATGCTGGTTTGAATAGGTAGTTAAAAATGAAAAACGGGAAGGGAAATCATCATTGTTGTTCCTAATCTTAGGTTTAAACAATTCTTCTCTTTCCCTTGAGCCAACATCAGCAATGACCAAATCAAGGTCATTAGCTACATAACCCTTCTGAAGGAAGCAAGCTTTAAGAAACTCTGATTCCCGCATATAATCATCTTGAAGGGAACAATTTCTCCTCAATCTCAGGAATTGGCTCATAAGGACAGATCTGAGCCAAGACTCAAGATGACAACTATCTGTCCCTATGTAGCCATTGCTGTCTGTATCCTTAAAAAAAGGGGATGTAGTAAACCTGCCATCCTGAATTCTAATGTTCAAATAAAAAAAATGGATAATGAAGATACTGGCCTCATGCTGGAGAACGATGCCTCGATCATTGATGTTCAACTCGCCAATGAACAGATCCAAAGAGGCTCAATCAACCTCTCGGAGGAGGAGGACGTCATCTATATAGCACCTCCAGAAGACCAATTCAGTCCTTCATTGACCATAGACGACGTCCTCCTACCACTTGGCCATAAACAAGTTGGCCATACTTGGCACAAACTTGGCTCCCATTGCCACTCCACGACCTTGAAGATAATAGGAGCCGTTAAACCAAAAATAATTGTGGCTCATCGCAAAGTCAAGGAGATGGAGAAGAAATTGTTGCTGCAACAAGTGAATAGCATTTTACTGCCTCTCCATCTTTTTTTTGTTGTTGATTGTTTTGTTCTTGTAACCTTCCTTATGGACGTCTGCAAATTGTACTTATGATTTCCACTACATTCTGTCTACTGAAACGTGTTTGGGCTGGAATGTAAAGAAAAGGGACATGGTACTGATGAAGGGGTACAAACTGTGTTATACAATGCCTGGATAAGGTTTTAGGAGGTACAGTGGTTAAAGCTGTTGAGTTTCCTTTGGAATTTTTTGTTTCAAGAATGTTTTTCTGTGATGTAATTCTGACATGATGAAAAGAGGCATGAACACCCTTTATTGGATTTTTTGAGTTTAGCAAAGTTTCTCCTTAATCTAGTAAGGAATACTAAAGCTGAACTAAATCTACATTGAGTCTTCAAAGCAGTTGCTCTATTATGGTAGACTTAGCTCCTAGTCTGCTGTACTTCAGCAATGCAAAGACTGCATTACCTCTAGTCACTCTGTTGCTGATATCATCCTTTCCCGGCCTTCTTTGGGGTCTAGAGTCTCTATTCATAAGCATACAAAATAAACTGGGGCAAGGCATCAATCTCTTATAAATAAAATATGGTGCTCCAAATGCAAATAAATCAATCCTATCCAGTGCATGAAAACATGCTGTACCTACCCGTACACCTATATTGCCAAATACAATAATACATAACAAAGTGTATCACATAAAAAAGATCAACAAATTATGTATCACATTAATATAAAAATCAAAACACAATAACAAATCATAACATAAAAATAAAAAATGTAGTCAATATGTTGCAAACCAATGACAATGTCCATAAATTGTCCTTGTGAAACATGTGAAGTCATAAATATTCACTCGTGCCAAAGCGATTGTGACCTCCATCTTTCCCAGTGAGCACACTTTCACATTCTTAAATAGACTTTTGAATCAAGAAGGTAATTCACAGCATGTCCTCTTTAGAGTCAGGGCAAGGCCAACACCATAGGCAAATTCAACTCACTTGATACACAGATCTCCCAGCAAAATGATGAATTCTGATTAAATGAAACCATAGTGCTCTCTATAACATTTGTTATAAGGATAAAAGATTCACTAAATGAGGCTCATCCAGTGACTGCAGGAAAACAGTTTACAAGAGCTAATGCAGTACAAACTCTCACTACTTACAGAAATATGCTGTGTGATAACTTCCAGGCAGTCCTAGGCAGCACCTCTCACATGCACGATTTACTTGCTCCTTGCTGCGGTGGAGGAAGAAGATTGTGCATGTGGGAGGTGCATACAGGTTACAGTTACATGCAGAATTTAACCACCTCAATAGAAAGCACTTTCAGCCCCTTCCTACCCAGTCCAATTTTCAGCTTAAAGTGCAGTCACACTTTGAATGAGAATTACTCAGTCATGCAACACTGTACCCATATGAAATTTTTATCATTTTTGTGAGACAGATATAGCTTTCTTTTGGTGGTATTTAATCACCACTAATTTTTTTATTTTTTGCGTTACAAATGAAAAAAGTCTAAACATTTTGAAAAAATTGTGTTTTTTTACATTTCTGTTATAACATTTTGCAAATAAGTAATTTTTCTTCATAAATTTTGGTCAAAATTTATACTGCTACAAATAACCCACATCATTGTATAATATTTGGTCTGTGTGAAAGTTATAGAGTCTACAAGGTATGGTACAAATCATTGAAAATTGATCACAACTGATGTACTAAGTGATGGCCTCATTTCTTGAGGCCCTAACATGCCAAAACAGTACAAATATTGACCCCTTTTTGGAAAGTAGATGGTCCAAGGTATTTAGTAAGAGGCATGGCAAGTTTTTTGAAGTTGTCTTTTTTCCCACAATTATTTGGAAAATTAAGAAATTACATATTTTTTCACAAAAATGTCATATTAACAAGTAGGGATGAGCTGAACACCCCCCTGTTTGGTTCGCACCAGAACATGCGAACAGGAAAAAAGTTCATTCGAACACGCGAACACCGTTAAAGTGGAACACGAACATGAATAATCAAAAGTGCTAATTTTAAAGGCTTATATGCAAGTTATTGTCATAAAAAGTGTTTGGGGACCTGGGTCCTGCCCCAGGGTACATGGATCAATGCAAAAAAAAGTTTTAAAAACGGCCGTTTTTTCAGGAGCAGTGATTTTAATAATGCTTAAAGTCAAACAATAAAAGTGTAATATCCCTTTAAATTTCGTAGCTGGGGGGTGTCTATAGTATGCCTGTAAAGGGGCGCATGTTTCCTGTGTTTAGAACAGTCTGACAGCAAAATGACATTTCGAAGGAAAATATCTATTTAAAACTACTCGCGGCTATTGCATTGCCGCTCCGACAATACACATAGAAGTTCATTGATAAAAACGGCATGGGAATTCCCCACAGGGGAACCTCGAACCAAAATTTTTTAAAAAAATGACGTGGGTGTCCCCCTAAATTCCACACCAGGCCCTTCAGGTCTGGTATGGATATTAAGGGGAACCCCAGACAAAATTTAAAAAAAAATGACGTGGGGGTCCCCCTAAATCAATAACAGACCCTTCAGGTCTGGTACGGATTTTAAGGGGAACCCCACGCCAAAAAACAAAACAAAAACGTTGTGGGGTCCCCCCAAAAATCCATACCAGACCCTTATCCGAGCACGCAACCTGGCAGGCCGCAGGAAAAGAGGGGGGGATGAGAGAGCGCCCCCCCTCCTGAACCGTACCAGGCCACATGCCCTCAACATTGGGAGGGTGCTTTGGGGTAGCCCCCCAAAACACCTTGTCCCCATGTTGATGAGGACAAGGGCCTCATCCCCACAACCCTGGCCGGTGGTTGTGGGGGTCTGCGGGCGGGGGGCTTATCAGAATCTGGAAGCCCCCTTTAACAAGGGGACCACCAGATCCCGGCCCTCCCCCCTGTGTGAAATGGTAAGGGGGTACTTACCCCTACCATTTCACTAAAAAACTGTCAAAAATGTTAAAAATGACAAGAGACAGTTTTTGACAATTCCTTTATTTAAATGCTTCTTCTTTCTTCTATCTTCCTTCATCTTCTTCTTCTGGTTATTCTGGCTCTTCTGGTTCTCGTCCAGCATCTCCTCCGCGGCATCTTCTATCTTCTTCTCCTCGGGCTGCTCCGCACCCATGGCATGGGGGGAGGCTCCCGCTCTTCTCTTCATCTTCTTCTCTTCTTCTTTTCTTCTCTTCTTCTTTTCTTCATTTTCTTCTCCGGGCCGCTCCGCATCCATGCTGGCATGGAGGGTGGCTCCCACTGTGTGACGGCGTCTCCTCATCTGACGGTTCTTAAATAACGGGGGCGGGGCCACCCGGTGACCCCGCCCCCTCTGACGCACGGGACATGACAGGACTTCCCTGTGGCATTCCCTGTGATGTCACAGGGAAGTCCCGTCAAGTCACCGTGCGTCAGAGGAAGGCGGGGTCACCGGGTGGCCCCGCCCCTTGTTATTTAAGAACCGTCAGACGAGGAGACGCCGTCACACAGTGGGAGCCTCCCTCCATGCTAGCATGGATGCGGAGCGGCCCGGAGAAGAAAATGAAGAAGAGAAGAAGAGAAGAAAAGAAGAATAGAAGAAGATGAAGAGAAGAGCGGGAGCCTCCCCCCATGCCATGGGTGCGAGTGGCCCTAGGAGAAGAAGACGCCGCGGAGGAGATGCTGGACGAGAACGCCGGAGGAAGAACCAGAAGAGCCAGAAGAACCAGAAGAAGAAGATGAAGTAAGATAGAAGAAAGAAGAAACATTTAAATAAAGGAATTGTCAAAAACTGTCTCTTGTCATTTTTAACATTTTTGACAGTTTTTTAGTGAAATGGTAGGGGTAAGTACCCCCTTACCATTTCACACAGGGGGGAGGGCCGGGATCTGGTGGTCCCCTTGTTAAAGGGGGCTTCCAGATTCCTATAAGCCCCCCGCCCGCAGACCCCCACAACCACCGGCCAGGGTTATGGGGATGAGGCCCTTGTCCTCATCAACATGGGGACAAGGTGTTTTGGGGGGCTACCCCAAAGCACCCTCCCAATGTTGAGGGCATGTGGCCTGGTACAGTTCAGGAGGGGGGGCCGCACTCTTGTCCCCCCTCTTTTCCTTTTTGGATAAGGGTCTGGTATGGATTTTTGGGGGGACCCCATGCCGTTTTTTTTTTTTTTGGCGCGGGGTTCCCCTTAAAATCCATACCAGACCTGAAGGGTCTGGTATGGAATTTAGGGGACCCCCACGTCATTTTTTTTTAAATTTTGTCCGGGGTTCCCCTTAATATCCATACCAGACCTGAAGGGCCTGGTATGGAATTTAGGGGGACCCCCACGTCATTTTTTTTTTTTTTGGTTTGGGGTTCCCCTGTGGGGAATTCCCATGCTGTTTTTATCATTGAACTTTTATGTGTATTGTCGGAGCGGCAATGCAATAGCCGCGAGTAGTTTTAAATGGGTTTTTTCCTTTGAAATGTCATTTTGCTGTCAGACTGTTCTACACACAGGAAACATGCGCCCCTTTACAGGCATACTATAGACACCCCCCAGCTACAAAATTTAAAGGGATATTACACTTTTATTGTTTGACTTTAAGCATTATTAAAATCACTGCTCCTGAAAAAACAGCCGTTTTTAAAACTTTTTTTTGCATTGATCCATGTCCCCTGGGGCAGGACCCAGGTCCCCAAACACTTTTTATGACAATAACTTGCATATAAGCCTTTAAAATTAGCACTTTTGATTTCTCCCATAGACTTTTAAAGGGTGTTCCGCGGCATTCGAATTTGCCGCAAACACCCCAAATTGTTCGCTGTTCGGCGAACTTGCGAACAGCCAATGTTCGAGTCGAACATGAGTTCGACTCGAACTCTAAGCTCATCCCTATTAACAAGTTATTTCTCACACAAGGCATAGGCATAATTGCAACTACACTCCAAAACACATTCTGCTACTCTTACTAAGTATGGCGATACCACACCTGCAAGACTTTTTCACATGAAGACATGAAGAGATGGAAGACTCCCCACGTTACAACGAAATTTTATTATGCAGCTTTTAAAATTTGCAACCAGGCACAACTACTTCTGGTTTCAGGACCGATTCTTTTTACAACAGAGGGGCGTGGCTATGGGGGCCAAATTTGCCCCCAGTCTCGCTAACCTCTTCATGGCCCAGTGGGAGGAGGATGTCGTCTATGCTGCCCGGAGACCCGAATTGGTTCTTTGGGCCAGGTACGTAGACGACATCCTCCTCCTTTGGGAAGGAGATCTGGCATCCCTCGAGGGCTTCATGAACATTCTCAATGCCAACGATAGGGGGATTTCGTTGAGCTTTGAAGCCAGCACAACCAAGGTGCATTTTCTTGATCTTGAAATTTCAGTTGTGCACCAACATCTGGAGTTTCGTACCTATTTCAAACCCACAGATCGGAATGGGTACATTCCGATTGACAGCTACCATCACGAACAATGGCTTCGGTCAGTGCCCCGCAGCCAGTTTCTGAGATTGAGGCGCAACTGCACCCAAACTTCGAACTTTATATCCCAATCTCAAGTCCTCAGAGGTAGATTTCTTGATAAGGGTTATGACCCTCACCTTTTAGACAGTGAAATCAATAGAGCTTTGCTCACTGAAAGGCAGGCTACACTCACAGAACGCTCTAAAGACAACACTACATTTAATGCAAAGTTATCTTTCTTCACCACCCATTCCATTCAATCCAAACAGATTAAAGGTATCATTAAAAAACACTGGGGAATTTTACAGAACGATAGACTACTTGGTCCTGTTTTACCCAAACAGGCCTCGGTAGTGTTCAGAGGCGCTAGGTCCATTCAGGGACAGATCGCCCCAAACATAATAGACCCCCCTAAGAAGGTGTCGTTCTTTCAGGAGTGCAAAGGTTACTACCCCTGTCGTAAGTGTCAAGTCTGCCTTCACAACACTGGGGGAAGACGCAAGAGTGTCACTTTTCAGTCTACGGTCACTTCCCGTATTTACTCCATGAAGCATTTCACCACGTGCTCCTCACAATGCATCGTATACCTGATAACTTGTCCCTGCCACAAGCAATATGTGGGTCGCACGATCAGAACTTTTTCTGTTCGTGTCAACGAACACGTGGCTGCAATCAAAAAAGGTAGGGACAAGCATACTGTGCCACGTCACTACAGTACCTGACCGCGAGAGTGTGTTTCCAGCGCGATACCATCGTGCTGGTTCTTGGCGACAGGGTACTGTGCATGTCGCGCTGGCTTACTCATCGGGAAAGGAAAACTTTGACAGACAGCGCTGACAGCTGTCTGGTATGAATCCTGAGGCGGGAACACCGCGCCAAATTTTAAATGAAAAAACCGGCGTGGGTTCCCCCCCTTAGGAGCATACCAGGCCCTTAGTTCTGGTATGGATTGTAAGGGGAACCCCCCTACGCCAAAAAATTGGCGTGGGGGTCCCCCCCAATCCATACCAGACCCGTATCCAAGCACGCAGCCCGGCCGGCCAGGAAAGGGGTGGGGACGAGCGAGCGCCCCCCCCCTCCTGAGCAGTACCAGGCCGCATGCCCTCAACATGGTGGGGTGGGTACCTTGGGGGAGGGGGCGCCCTGCGGGGCCCCCCCACCCCAAAGCACCTTGTCCCCATGTTGATGAGGACAAGGGCCTCTTCCCGACAACCCTGGCCGTTGGTTGTCGGGGTCTGCGGGCGGGGGAGCTTATCGGAATCCAGAAGCCCCCTTTAATAAGGGGACCCCCAGATCCCGGCCCCCCCACCCTGTGTGAATGAGTTTGGGGTACATGGTACCCCTACCCATTCACCTAGGGAAAAGTGTCAATATAAAAAAAACACAGTACACAGGTTTTAAGGGGCCATGCCCACTTATGACGCCAGAGTCCCTGCGCATGCTGGGACCATGACGTCGTAAGGGGGCGGGGTCACCGCCTATATAAATGGCTCTGCAGCTCGCACACAGCATTCGAGCCGGAGAGAGCGTCGTGTCAACATCGGGGAAGAAGAGAAGAGGCGGCGAGACAGCAGCGGCGAGACAGCAGCGGCGAGACAGCAGCGGCGAGACAGCGGCGGCGAGACAGCGGCAGCAGACCGGGCCCCTCGCTGGCAATAGAGCTGGAAGAAGATAGCGGCGGGGCCTGGGAGAAGAGGCCGAACACCCGGAGAAGTCGGAAGGATACCCCCCGAAGTCGGAAGAAGACCCCGGAGCTGACTAATAAATTACTCTTAAAACCTGTGTACTGTGTTTTTTTTATATTGACACTTTTCCCTAGGTGAATGGGTAGGGGTACCACGTACCCCAAACTCATTCACACAGGGTGGGGGGGCCAGGATCTGGGGGCCCCCTTATTAAAGGGGGCTCCCAGATTCCGATAAGCCCCCCCACCCGCAGACCCCGACAACCAATGGCCAGGGTTGTCGGGAAGAGGCCCTTGTTCTCATCAACATGGGGACAAGGTGCTTTGGGGTGGGGGGGCCTCGCAGGGCGCCCCCTCCCCCAAGGCACCCACCCCCCCATGTTGAGGGCATGCAGCCTGGTACGGCTCAGGAGGGGGGGGGGCGCTCGCTCGTCCCCACCCCTTTCCTGGCCGGCCGGGCTGCGTGCTCGGATACGGGTCTGGTATGGATTGGGGGGGACCCCCACGCCAATCTTTCGGTGTAGGGGGGGTTCCCCTTACAATCCATACCAGACCTAAGGGCCTGGTATGACCCTAAGGGGGGGAACCCACGCCGGTTTTTTCATTTAAAATTTGGCGCGGTGTTCCCGCCTCAGGATTCATACCAGACAGCTGTCAGCGCTGCCTGTCACTCATCGCGGGAGGAAAACAAAGTTTTCCTTTCCCGATGAGTGAGCCATCTCGGCGCTGGCTCCTGCGACGGGGCTCGCAGGTGTCAAATCTCGCCGAGAAATGCGGCGAGATTGACACAATATCGCGGTCACCTACTGTACTTGGAACACCACGATAGGGACCCCACAGGAACCCTGTTCCAAGTTATTGATAGGTTCATTCCGCACTGGAGGGGTGAGTCACATCTGCGTGGGGTTTCACACCTCGAGATGTACTGGATCCACGAATTGAGGTCCTTCTTCCCGTTTGGGTTGAACGTGGAGTGGGACCTCAACTCGTTGATCAACTCATCTTAGCATTAGTTTTTTTGCACCCACTTGGTTCCTTAATCGCAACACTTTATGCACTTTCAGGGTGCCCTCTTCAAACTTTCTTTTTCCTATACATCTTCATCACACATTTTTAGTCTTTATATATTTCTAATCTTCCCCGTGTTGGCGCATTTCCGGGGGGTGCGCTCACATTAGGTTTCTAAGGCGAGTTATACCTCCCTTATTTCTGGGGTTTTCACACTGGCATGTGTATTATCCACATGCTGGGCAGCTGCAATATTTATGAACTCACTTTATTATATGTTTTTGGAAGTATTTTTTTGGTCCCTTGTGCTTTAATTGTTAGGAGTGAGCTGGGCACCGTCCCGTTTTGAGGCACGCCTCTTTGCTGCATGGCCCTCTCCTTCATGCCCTGCCCCATATTAGGTGGTGTTATTCATCCCCCACTTTACAGGTGATGTTTACCAGTTTCTCACCATCCGGGTGGGATTTCTGATCATCACCTGTACTCAATGTTATCTCGGGGACACGGGGGAGGAGCGTGGGAACCGGCGTCAGGAACGTCCGGTCTGACGCATGTCTCTCCTCCCTCCTTCTCTCCTCGACACTCTGAGAGAGGTATCACGTGACAGGGGACGGACGTCGAGCGAGCTTTGCGCCCTGACGTCACTTCCGTGTTTGTCTCGTGGTGGTCGGGCGGCGCTGAGGGAGACTTCCTGTCTCTTCAGCTATTGGCCGTCGGCTCCGCCCACCCCCAGAGACGCTGTCCCTGATTGGCACTGACTCCCCTGTAGTTCTAACAGACACAGAAGTGTCAGCAATGGGAGTACTGTGCGAGAAGGTTCAGTTCTTTTTATTTCTTTTTCAGTATTAAACGTTTGAATTAATTAGTGTTATACTATTCAATTACTGTTTAATGTGAGGTCTGTTTAATAACATTTAACAGGTTTATCACACACCATGAATGCAAATGAATGATGTTTCACACCTGCTATATTTAGCCAGGTGCGATCAGGTGACCCCATTCATCCAATGGGGAAGGCTGTTTGACAGCACATACAATTTGCTTTCTTGAAAGTTTTTCTCATAAATATAAGGCAACTTGGAGGGGATGCTGTATGCCCCAGTAGACGATCCATTGATCGAAACGCGTTGGGCGCTTTCAGCATCCTTCTTGTTGCCCATCTTTGTTTTTATACCCTGTGATCACATTTTATTGTTACCTGGCTTTTTTAGCAATAAAAATCCCACTTTGCTCATCTACACTATGTGGAGCCTGTTTATTTTTTCTCCACATATCAACTGAGAGATCAAACCAGCCTCCACTTCAGTTTTTTACATGACGCACTGTTCCCTCTGATTCGCACCTTGGCCATCCTTTGGGAGGACCCACCTGGCGGCCCCGGGAGATCCATACAGAGTTTGACCCAGAAGGTTCGCAGAGCTGTGATGTCCGCTTTCAGGCCCTAAAAGGCAACCTGCTCGAGTGACTCCCTGTCGCTGACAAGGGAGTCCAATGTATCTGGTAAGAGTTTCTTACACACCATCTTTACCAAGTCACATGCAGTTGTGAGATACAGCTTTGGGATGATCTGATGATTTACCCGTGTTTGAGTATTTGCCGTCTCACATCCATATACCATTTCCAGTTGGACATTCCATGTATATTTGTTTTCTATTCACTCACTGGACTTTACTAACCTTCATTGAGAGACTTATAAGTTTTATCATTGCTGTGTTTACCATTTATGGATATTTGTTTTTCAGCGGTTTTCTTGATTGAAGACTTTTTGCACAATTTATGCGCTACATTTTACTTTCACATGATTTTTTGGTTGTTGTCACCTTGTATGTAGCTGCTCTGCACCATATACTTTTTGAATTTAGCGCAGTGTATACTTTTACTATCTTTGCAAGACTTTTTCACAGCCTAGCTACACAGAGAGGCGTGACATCCAAGGAGTACTTCAGGCATTATCCACCTTAAGACCAGGCCTTCTTACGATACTTTTTGTTTACAAGTAAAAATCTGTATTTTTGCTAGAAAATTACTTATAACCCCCCCAAACAATTCTTGTAGCAGAGGCCCTTGAGAATAAAATGGTGGGTTTTGCAAACTTTTATGTCACATGGTATTTGTGCAGCAGTTTTTCTAACGCAATTTTACCCACTAACCCATAAATACATTTTAATGAATTTCAATGCACACAGAGACAATATAATACCCACATTTTTGGTAAAATATAAAATATGGAGTTGCACTGGGTAAATAGATTTCAAACACGTCCCACTTTAAAATTGCGCACGCTTGTGAAATGGTGCCAAACTGCGGTATTTAAAAATCTCCATAGGCGACACTTTATAAGCTTTTATTGGTTACCAGTTTAGAGTTACACAGGAGGTCTGGTGCTAGAATTATTGCTCTCGCTCTAACATTTATGGTAATACCTCACATGTGTTGTGCGATCACCGTTTACGGATGCGTACAGGCAGGGGCGTAACTACCACCATTATGACCCATACGGGCGCTATGGGGCCCGCAGCCAAGTGGGGCCCAGTGAGGATGAGAGCACCGCCGGCACAGTCTCCCAGCCAGGGGAAAAGAGAGGAGAGGAAGAGGCAAGCTGTGACCTGTGCCCAATGCAGCGTGACCTGTGCCCAATACAGCGTTGCCTGTGCCCAATACAGCCTGGTCTGCCTGTGCCCCATACAGCCTCACCTGTGCAGAGGAAGAGGCAAGCCACCTGGATCAGCAGAGAGCTGAATTGCCTGATGTAATAGCTTTCATTAGAACTTTTAGTGTTCCCGGGGCTCACGTCACATAGCTCCACCTCTTGGCCCAGCGCCTTTGATAGACAGAACGCCAATCCAATGCGGGACGTGTGACGTCATCAAAGGCGTCAGGCCAAGAGGTGGGGCTATGTGACGATGAGCCCCAGGAAGACCGGAAATTTAAATGAAAGCTATTACAGTGGGCATTCCCGCTCTCTGCTGATCCGGGTGGCTTGCCTCTTCCTCTGCACAGGTGAGGCTGTATGGGGCACAGGCAGACCAGGCTGTATTGGGCACAGGCAATGCTGTATTGGGCACAGGTCACGCTGCATTGGGCACAGGTCACGCTGTATGGGGCACAGGTCACGCTGTATGGGGCACAGGTCACGCTGCATTGGGCACAGGTCACGCTGTATGGGGCACAGGTCACGCTGTATGGGGCACAGGTCACACTGCATTGGGTACAGGTCATGTTGTATGGGGAACAGGTCACGCTGTATGGGGCACAGGTCACACTGCATTGGGCACAGGTCACGCTGTATGGGGCGGTCACGCTGCATTGGGCACAGGTCACGCTGCATTGGGCACAGGTCACGCTGTATGGGGCACAGGTCATGCTCTATGGGGCACAGGTCACGCTGCATTGGGCACAGGTCACGCTGCATTGGGCACAGGTCATGCTGCATGGGGCACAGGTCACGCTGCATTGGGCACAGGTCACGCTGCATTGGGCACAGGTCATGCTGTATGGGGCACAGGTCACGATGTATGGGGCACAGGTCACGCTGCATTGGGCACAGGTCACGCTGCATTGGGCACAGGTCATGCTGTATGGGGCACAGGTCACGCTGCATTGGGCACAGGTCACGCTGTATGGGGCACAGGTCACGCTGTATGGGGCACAGGTCACGCTGCATTGGGCACAGGTCACGCTGTATGGGGCACAGGTCACGCTGTATGGGGCACAGGTCACACTGCATTGGGTACAGGTCATGTTGTATGGGGAACAGGTCACGCTGTATGGGGCACAGGTCACACTGCATTGGGCACAGGTCACGCTGTATGGGGCGGTCACGCTGCATTGGGCACAGGTCACGCTGCATTGGGCACAGGTCACGCTGTATGGGGCACAGGTCATGCTCTATGGGGCACAGGTCACGCTGCATTGGGCACAGGTCACGCTGCATTGGGCACAGGTCATGCTGCATGGGGCACAGGTCACGCTGCATTGGGCACAGGTCACGCTGCATTGGGCACAGGTCATGCTGTATGGGGCACAGGTCACGATGTATGGGGCACAGGTCACGCTGCATTGGGCACAGGTCACGCTGCATTGGGCACAGGTCATGCTGTATGGGGCACAGGTCACGCTGCATTGGGCACAGGTCACGCTGCATTGTGCACAGGTCTCGCTATATGTGGCACAGGTCATGCTGCATTGACACTAGGGCAGCTGTGGAGGGGGGGGACTGTTTGCAGGGGGGCCCCATACAACATTTTGCTATGGGGCCCTGCTATTTCTAGTTACGCCCCTGCGTACAGGACCAATGTGTGTATTCGTCTTTGCACTCGAGCACGGGGGGCTTATACATTTATTTATTTATTTATTTATTGGTGGTACACTAGTACACTAACAGGTGTTTTTGTGTACTTGTACACTATGACAGATATTGATTGTCCGCCGGTGGACACTGACAGATGTTGATGTCACAATGGAACACTTTTGCACTATTGCAGATGTTTTTGTACACTGGTATAGCTGTTGATAGAGCACTGAGACAGATGTCTTATGCACTGGTACAGATGTTCATGGGGACACTTGGACAGATGTTCATGGGCAGGGCTTTTTTTCTCAAACAATAGGTGCTGGAACTTAACCACGGCCCCACAAAACCCCTCCCCCTACACACACCCTCCAAATCACATCAAATAGTGGGTGTCTTCAGTCAAATTTCACAAAAACAGTAGGAGGGTCTTAAAGGGGCATTAGGTACCCGGATTGCATTACATACAGAGTGCAGAGCTGTCACTTGTAAACACAGAAACCAGACTTCTGTGTTTACAAGTGATTGTGGTGAGCAAGCGCCAAAGGGTCTGAGCCAGAGGTGGTGGAACTGAGCTTCACCAAATTCCCCCTGAAAAAAAGCCTTGTTCATGTGACAGGGACAGTGGTGCTTGGTGTACTATGTGTGGGGATGGCTGCAGTCTGTGTGATCTGTGACAGCTCTCTGTGTAAAATCATCACTTACACACAGAGCTGTCAGCACAGTTTGCTGCATCCCCGGCTACCCCCCTCCCCCTTGCACTGAGCTCTCACTGAGCTCAGCGGGGAGAACTGTCACAGAGACACGTGAAGGCTGTGATTGGACACAACCATCACAAGATTGGAAGGGACAATCACAGTGCCCATATCCCGATCTGTGTTTGGCTGTGTCAGAAGATCACAGCCATCACAGGATCGCAGTCGAGCGTGGTCACTTGTTCTGAGTGACCATTTACGTCAACTCAAAACAACGAGGCTCCCACCCCGCTGGTTCAGTACAGTAGGCGGGTGGGAAGAGGTTAAAAAATGCCATACTTGATATCTTATTCACATTTTAGGTTTGATTTCACTATAAAAAGGTCAATTACCAGTATATTTGAATTACATTTAAAGTTCACAAATATACGTATATATATATATATATATATATATATATATATATATATATATATACAGTATCTCACAAAAGTGAGTACACTCCTCACATTTTTGTAAATATTTTGTTCTATCTTTTCATGTGACAACACTGAAGAAATGACACTTTGCTACAATGTAAAGTAGTAAGTGTACAGCTTGTATAAGTGTAAATCTGCTGTCCCCTCAAAATAACCCAACACACAGCCATTAATGTATAAACCGCTGGCAACAAAAGTGAGTACCCCCCTAAGTGAAAATGTCCAAATTGGGCCCAATTATCCATTTACCCTCCCTGGTGTTATGTGACTCATTAGTGTTACAATGTCTCAGGCGTGAATGGGGAGCAGGTGTGTTAAATTTGGTGTTATCACTCTCACTCTCTCATACTGGTCACTGGAAGTTCAACATGGCACCTCGTGGTAAAGAACTCTCTGAGGATCTGAAAAAATAATTAATGCTCTACATAAAGATGGCCTAGGCTATAATAAGATTGCCAAGACCCGGAAACTGAGCTGCAGCACGGTGACCAAGACCATACAGCGGTTTAACAGGACAGGTTCCACTCAGAACAGGCCTTGCCATGGTTGACCAAAGAAGTTCCCAAAGGTTGTCTTTGGGAAATAGACGTATGAGTGCTGCCTGCATTGCTGCAGAGGCTGAAGGGGTGGGGGTCAGCCTGTCAGTGCTCAGACCATACACACTGCATCAAATTCGTCCCATGCGCAGCTTTCCTGTAGTAGAATGTAAATTGTCTGCCAGTATTTTCTGATAAAGTGCTGCGTTCATCTTGTCATTAATTATCACAAGATTCCTTGTGCCTTTAGAGCTCACACACCCCCAAAACATCAGTGAGCCACCACTATGCTTCACAGTGGGGATATTATTGTCACTATAGATCTTACTGACCCCTCTCAAAACATAGCACTATTTTGGTCTTGTCACTGCAGATTACAGTATGCCAGAATCTGTGAGACATATGAAGGATTTGTCAGGCATATTATAACTGGGATTTTTTGTGGCATTGGCACAGTAAAGGCTTCTTTCTGGCAAGTTAACCACGCAATTAATTTTTGTTCAAGTATCGTAGTATTGTGCTCCTTGAAACAATCACATCCTCTTTTTCCAGAGCAGCCTGTATTTCTCCTGAGGTTACCTGTGGGCTTTTCTATGTATCCTGAACAATTCTTCTGGCAGTTGTGTCTGCAATCTTTTTTGGTCTACCTGACCTTGGCTTGGTATCAAGAGATCCCAGAATTTTCCACTTTTTAATAAGTGATTGAACAGTACTGACTGGCATTCAAAGACTTTGAATATCTTTTTATATCCTTTCCATCTTTATAAAGCTCCATTAACTTTTTACACAGGTCTTTTGACAGTTCTTTTCTGCTTCCCATGGCTCATTATCAAGTATGCCCGGTGCACCTACAAGAGAGCTAACAAACTGATTTACTATTTATATACAGACACTAACTGCAATGTAAAAAGCCAAATGTAAAGATGTTGGAAATTACCCTTTAAATGCCATTTTAACCTGTGTGTGTCACCTTGTGTGTCTGTACCAAGGCCAAACATTCCAGGGGATAAAAACTTTTGATAAGGGTCATTTGGATGATTTATGTTATCATGTTAATATGATTCAGCCTGGGTTCACACTAGCTGCAGCCGCGGCTCACAGCAGGGGGAGCAGTGCCTGTCTATTCACTGTTTCAGGTGCGAATCAGGTCTTAATTTTTGGCTGAATTTGCACCTAAAATGGACCAGAAGACACACAGGACCCTTCTGAAATGTGAACCACAGCTGCCCCAGAGGTGTGTGAACTGGCTCCACTGAGAGCTGGTCACACGCTCCTATCATGCAATTCGCATCAGTATGAATCCAGCCTTAAAAAGGACCCAAACAGCTATGTGATAATAAATGGCTTCATGTGTTTACTATCCGTAAATAAAGATTATTTGTTGGTATGATCAGTCAAATTCTCAATATCAATGCCAAAATTGATGCAAACTTTAGAGCACAAGTGTCATATATATATATATATATATATATATATATATATATATATATATATATATATATATATATATATATATATATATATATATATATATATGTATGTACAGTATGTACATATATGTGCAGTATGTACATTTTTTTCCTCGTTAATGTACACACAGCACCCCATATTGACAGAAAAACACAGAATTGTTGACATTTTTGCAGATTTATTAAAAAAGAAAAACTGAAATATCACATGGTCCTAAGTATTCAGACCCTTTGCTGTGACACTCAGATATTTAACTCAGGTGCTGTCCATTTCTTCTGATCATCCTTGAGATGGTTCTACACCTTCATTTGAGTCCAGCTGTGTTTGATTATACTGATTGGACTTGATTAGGAAAGCCACACACCTGTCTATATAAGACCTTACAGCTCACAGTGCATGTCAGAGCAAACAAGAATGATGAGGTCAAAGGAACTGCCTGCAGAGCTCAGAGACAGAATTGTGGCAAGGCACAGATCTGGCCAAGGTTACAAAAAAATTCTGCTGCATTTAAGGTTCCTAAGAGCACAGTGGCCTCCATAATCCTTAAATGGAAGATGTTTGGGACAACCAGAACCCATCCTAGAGCTGGCTGTCCGGCCAAACTGAGCTATCTGGGGAGAAGAGCCTTGGTGAGAGAGGTAAAGAAGAACCCAAAGATCACTGTGGCTGAGCTCCAGAGATGCAGTCGGGAGATGGGAGAAAGTTGTAGAAAGTCAACCATCACTGCAGCCCTCCACCAGTCGGGACTTTATGGCACAGCGGTCCCCCGATGGAAGCCTCTCCTCAGTGCAAGAGACATGAAAGCCCGCATGGAGTTTGCTAAAAAAACACCTGAAGGACTCTAAGATGATGAGATATAAGATTCTCTGGTCTGGTGGGACCAAGATAGAACTTTTTGGCCTTAATTCTAAGTGGTATGTGTGGAGAAAACCAGGCACTGCTCATCACCTGTCCAATACAGTTCCAACAGTGAAGCATGGTGGTGGCAGCATCATGCTGTGGGGTGTTTTTCAGCTGCAGGGACAGAACGACTGGTTGCAATTGAGGGAAAGATGAATGCAGCCAAGTACAGGGATATCCTGGATGAAAACCTTCTCCAGAGTGCTCAGGACCTCAAACTGGGCCGAAGGTTTACCTTCCAACAAGACAATGACCCTAAGCACACAGCTAAAATAACAAAGGAGTGGCTATACAACAACTCTGTGACTGTTCTTGAATGGCCCAGCCAGAGCCCTGACTTAACCCCAATTGAGCATCTCTGGAGAGACCTAAAAATGGCTGTCCACCAACATTTACCATCCAACCTGACAGAACTGGAGAGGATCTGCAAGGAGATATGGCAGAGGATCCCCAAATCCAGGTGTGAAAACTTTGTTGCATCTTTCCCAAAAAGACTCATGGCTGTATTAGATCAAAAGGTTGCTTCTACTAAATACTGAGCAAAGGGTCTGAATACTTAGTACCATGTGATATTTCAGTTTTTCTTTTTTAATAAATTTGCAAAAATGTAAACAATTCTGTGTTTTTCTGTCAATATGGGGTGCTGTGTGTACATTAATGAGGAAAAAAATTAACTTACATGATTTTAGCAAATGGCTGCAATATAACAAAGAGTGAAAAAATTAAGGGGGTCTGAATACTTTCCGTCCCCACTGTATATATATATATATATATATGTATGTATACTGGGTGTATTTAAATATTTACAAATCAATGTTTTAGTAATATGAGTGAACAGTGAGAAAAGAGAAATAAATAAAGTAGGCCTGAAACATTCTAATTAAACTTGAAAAAAAAACTGTGGCAGACTGATATCAAAACATATTTAGGTAATTATGCTAAATTAATGTAAAAAATACATTTCATAGTCTTTAAATGATCACATAAGTGAATTAAATTGTATTTTTGTGTCTGCCTTGAGTACATCTTCAAACATATTTCATTGGATTCCATATTAAAACATTTTATTACATCCCAAACAGATGCTTACACATTCTCTGAGTTGATAAAAAACAGCATACTAGGGAGGCACACGCGCAGTAGCTTCCAAGATGGACACACTGCCCTTAAACTCTGCTCCCATCTATTAACCCCTGCCGCAGCGTTCAGAGTGCTCATTCCGAGCCCACTCCACCAGTGATTGATCGGGGAACATCCCAGGCTCACCCCGATGTCAATGGGCTCGGCCCAGAGGGATCTCTCCTGTCATCTGGAATTAGCCTCGAGTCAATCCAAGATGGCGATTGTAGCAGCATGAGACAGGAACGCAGGGACAGAGGAGTCAATCGCTGACCAGGACACAGAGTGCTCCTCAGCTTTCCTTCCACCACATAACACAGTGAGTGACTGCCTCCAGACTGCACCCTCCCCTGCATTCACTGAATCCCTTATTGGGATTACATTAGATGGCCTTTTCCTCGCTCCTATGAATGACCCCCTGGCTATCCTAGATCCCTGTGCTAGCGGGAACTGCCCACTCACTCCCACTGACTTTTCTTTCATGATGGCTGCCTTCTCCAAAATGTTATCTAGAGGCCTAGCCTAAACTGTGGCCCAGATAACTTCCTCTATCCATGCTGACCTGCAAGAACTGGGTCCTAGGATTGAAGTCATGGAAAAGAAAGCCGCCAAAGTTAACCAAAATTAACCAAAACTCTGCCAGAATTCAGGATATCCAAGACCAATTAGAAACTGTACTATCCAAAATTGATGATCTGCAAAACAGATCTAGGCGCTACAACTTCAGGATAAGAGGTCTTCCTGCATCAGTAAGAGAGGTGTATCCAGAAATTTGGTCCTTCATCAAGGACTTGATTTCAGACATCGCAGAACACCTCCTGGAATTAGACAGGGCTCATAGTCTTGCAACTGCCACGCGACGCCAAGGGACATCATAGTCAATCCCCACTTTTACGCTGTTAAGGAAAAAGTGTTTAAATTGTCCCGAGCCTCGGACAAGCTTCTCTTCCAAGGACACTCAATACAGATCTTTGCAGATCGTTCCCCTTATACTGTTCAGAAACGGCGATCTCTGAAGCCTCTTTTTCAAGTCTTGGCACAAAAAGAAATTTCCTACAGATGGTCCTTTCCATTTCGCCTGAATTTCTCCTTGCGCAACAAAGGCTATGGATTTTCATCTTTCCCGGAAGGGGAACGGCTACTACTACACCTGGGCCTTTTAACACTAGGAATCCAACTTCAGTGAACTGGCAGAGGGTCCTCCCCTTCTACAAAGAGACCGTGTCCTCCCAGTCCTCTTACCCCTGTCTGGCAGAAACAGCAGTCCAGGAGGTCAAAGAAATCTCAACTGCCGTGATGTTATCATACAAGTTGACAACATTGTCTTCCTGTCTTACTCCTCCTTGACCAGATCTCTTGGAGGTCCTCTCTCTTTTGGTGACTGTTGCTTCTCCTCCACCCTGGATGATTTATAATCTTTTAAGGGACATCATCTGGGGATGAAAAGGGGAGAAGGGCTTAAAGTGATTGTAAGGGTTTGTTTTTTTAAAATAACAAACTTATCATACTTATCTCCACGATGCAGCTTGTTTTGCACAGAGTGGCCCTTAACCTCGACTTCTGGGGTCCCCCAGAGGCTCTCGCGGCTCCTCCCCACATCAGATGACCCCCTAGGAGAAGCGCTCTCCCGAGGGGGTTACCTTTCCGGCGTGATCCCAAGTCCAGCATTCAGCGTCCATAGCCGCCGAATGTATGACTCGGCCCTGCCCCCTGCATCATTGGATTTGATTGACAGCAGTGGGAGCCAATGGCTGCGCTGCTATCAATCTATCCAATCAAGAGCTGAGAACTCCGGGCAGAGAGACAGCGTGTCTCCGCCTGGTCAAATTCCAGGGCTCAGATAAGTAAAACGGGGGTGCTGGGGGAGCGGTCACTGCCAGGTGTTTTTTCACCTTAATGCATAGGATGCATTAAGGTGAAAAAACACGAAGGTTTACAACCCCTTTAAGCCTAAAATTATACTTTTCATTATACTGTACTTTTCAGTGCTCCCTTCTTGGGAGGGAGCACTGGGCCCTGTTAATTTTCATCAGTTTTCTAATTGCACTAGAATGTTATACAGGGTCATGTGCATTGGGTCCCTGGTCGCCCTGAACTTCCCTGGTGGGGGGCTCCATATTTTACGCTGGCTGCCTGCTGGGGGGGGTTTGGGGGGTCAGGAGACCATTGTATGGGCCCGGATCTTTCTACATTACTTTAGGAAAAGGAAGTCTCTGATCAGTTAATAATGTTACTGTGGCAAACAAGGGCCAGGCTAGATTTTTTGAATCCCTGACACAATCATGACAGCCTTATTTTGAGGGTACAGTGATTTTCAGAGGCGATTCCAATATAATATTATATATATATATATATATATATATATATATATATATATATATATATATATATATAATATATATCTTTCATCACCTGCAGAACAACACATGTAGTGTTTGGGCTCAATGAACAGATAGACAATATCTGTAAGGGCTACAAAAATCATAGTGTCTCTAGACACTACGATCTTTTTCATAAAAGAGACCCAACCAGAATGTTTCTTATGGGTATTGAGAGTTTTAGTTCTCATTGGAGAGGTAGTTTTAAAGTCAGAGAATTGTCCAAATTGTCCAAACTAAATGGATTTATCTCCTGAAAAGCTATGTTCCACATGGGTTAAATGTGGAATGGGATGTAAACTGTTTTTTGGACAAGTCTTAAACCTGCTATTTTAAACATTTAAAATATTTTAATAATAAATGTAAGTTTTTTCCAAAGTTCCTGTTATGCCACGTACACACGATCGGAATTTTCGTCGAAAAAGCCTTGGATGGTTTTTCTGACGGAATTCTGCTCAAGCTTGTCTTGCATACACACGGTCACACCAAATTCTGACCGCCAAGAACGCGGTGACGTACACCATGTATGACGGGGCTAGAAAACAGAAGTTCAATACCCAGTACGCCACCCTTTGGGCTCCTTCTGCTAATCTCGTGTTTATCTCATGTTAGTAGAAGTTTAGTGAGAGACGATTCGCGCTTTTCAGCCTCGTGCCTTTGAGTCCATTACTGCTCTTCAGTTTGTGCTTGCGGGTTTGTTTCTGGTTTTCAGTGCTTGTAGTCAGTTCGTATCTCTTTTTCAGTGTGGTCTTGTCTGCTCATTTCTGATTTTCAGCTCGCTCTTCACAGGCTTGGCTGTTTTTCAATGCGTTCTGTTAGTTCGTTCTGACCAGCCAACCATTTTGAAGCCATGTTGCGGTTACGTACTCTTCAGAGAGTTCGTGCTATGCGGGGGGCTTGGTGTTGGGGCTCTTGCTTTGACCCAAGCCCAGTCCATGAACAGGATGGGGAGGAGTTCATGGACCAAGAATTGGTTACTCCAGCGTGACCAATTCTCTCATATGCCTTTGCTGCGGGAGATCCAGGAGAATAATCCTGATGATTTCAGGAATTTCCTCCGGATGACGGACCCCGTTTTTCACCGTCTGTTGGCTTTGCTGTCCCCTTATATTACAAAGCAGGACATGCGTCATAAATTTAGAAAACTTGGTACAAAAAATATAAAATGGTGTCATTTTGTGGTTATTTAGATTCTTCCTAGTACATCAATCATGTTCTTCAGTTTTTGTTCAACCTCATTTGTTTTTTGCTTTATGATGTCTAAATCCCGACTACACCACATTATGTCCTGGATTAGTCTTTGTGCACTGTCACTGGTGAAATGAGGAGATTGTTCTTCCACAACATGCACATCACCTAAAAGAAACAATACACACCTTGTATTATAAATATGCGGGCATACCTCTATTACGTGAATCTGTGGTGTCAGACACTGACCTGTTGTGGTGACAATTTCAACCACTTCTTCCACCTCTTCTTCCTCCACATCCTGAGGTTGTGGTGTCCTCTGTTCCACTTCTTTCGGAGGTGGGGGGTTCCTGGTGTCCTCAGATGTCCCGAGTCTTTTCTCCCCTATGAGAATGAAACAAAAGATATACTTAGCACACAGATATCTGAGCCCAGAAATAGGAATATGAAACACTGCTTGGAAGTGTTGTACAATTGTCTGTTTTGGCAGAGTTCCAAGCTGAAGACATGATTTTTTTCCTTACCAAAGCCGGAATACTTACCTTTTTTGGACAAGTTTCACACATGGAGACACCCCAAGTATCCACTGGTGTACCTGTGTGGGACACCCTAAAAAGTTTGTTCTGGTGTCCAACACTAGTGCTCCTGAGTTGAGATGTGTAAACAGCTGCTGAGTGTCCTCTCCTTACATTACACTGAATCAAGTTTGCAATTCTTTCTAGTTTCAAACACATCTAGACAACAATGTCCTAAACTTCTTTTAATACAAATTAGCATGGCCAAATGTAGTTAACCCTGTATCTGCCAAAAACATAGTATTTAGTTGGCAAATGATCAATGTTTACTGCAACCGATTACTGTGCCCACACACATGAAAGTAACCATATAAAACTGTACAACAGTAAAGAAAAGCACATGGAGCAGCATGCAAGTAATAATAATAATAAGAATACACCACAAGTACTTACTTTTTAGAAGCACTTTCTTGATCCTTCTGTACTGATCCTGCTCCCTCAATTTCAGGTCTGACCAGCGTTTCCTCAATTGCTCCTTGGATTGTCGTACCACAAAATTCCTGTGCAGACTCTTCACAACTTTAGATATGATCTTGGCCTTTCTCACATTTGGGTTTAGGTAAGGTCCATACTTCCCGTCATAGTCTGCCCTCTTCAAGATGTCCACCATCTCCACCATCTCTACAAAGGACATATTTGAGGCGGGATCGTGACGTTTCTGGCTCTGGGCTTTCCGCCTCGTTGCTGTGATTACGCACCTCCTATGTCTCCGCCATGTTCCTCTCCCACTGCGATGAAAGAGACGGGGTGGGGAATATTCTGGAAAGAACATCAGGGACGGGCGACGCGGGTGGAGTTTCACGCATGCGCAGTGTATGTAAAGCTAACACGCGTGTGTCGTACGTATGATCTGTGAGTGGAGGAAGTGCCGATCGTGAGAACGAAGGTAACATTTTAACTTGGGACATCAGTGGTCTATACTGTTTCGACATTGAGGCCTATATTGGGATAAGATTAGGGGAGTTTAGCCTGATATTAGTGTTTTTGTCTTGTATTTTGTCTTGCAGCAAATATGAAACAATTCAAAGACCAGGAATAATGGGCCAGTTCATAGACAGATACAGGGATATGAGAAATTTGTGGGAGGTTAAAAAGCCCTTATATCGAAATAAACCAGCTAGGAAGGCATTGCTGGAAAAACTGCTGCAATTTGTGAAGACGCTGGTCCCCGATGCAGACATCAAGTTTGTGGATAAGAAAATTGGTAGCTTGAGAAGCACGTATAGGAAGGAGCTTAATAAGGTCCAGGCTTCCATGAAATCAGGAGCAGCAGCAAAGGATGTGTATGTACCCAGTCTGTGGTACTACAACAGGATGCGATTTCTGGAAGACCAGATTGAAGCCAGGTAATCACTTTCTACACTTCCATCCACCCTTCCCTCAACCCCAGCTGAGGCTTCTGAGGACCAACCTGGGCCTTCCATCCTGGAAGAAGTTGAGGAGCCAAGCTGGAGCCAAGCATAGAATAATAGGGGGGGAGTTTGGGACTTTAAATGAAGCACACGGTCTGTGCCTCCATCCCTGGTTCAGGTATAAGAAAAAGGAAGGTGGGACTTTGAATGAGGCTATCGATTTGTGGGGGTGAGATGATTAGAAAGTATATTTAATTGGCATATTGAGTCTGACAATACATAACAATGATGCACATAGTAGAGAAGTTTTAATATGTATACACACACATACATGGTATTGACCTCATGAATACATTACATATCAAAGGGACAGCATATGACATTGACAAGAGATTTAAT
Organism: Lithobates clamitans; assembly: GCA_037952925.1. Taxonomy (NCBI): domain Eukaryota; kingdom Metazoa; phylum Chordata; class Amphibia; order Anura; family Ranidae; genus Lithobates; species Lithobates clamitans. The sequence continues at coordinate 120,229 of JBBGZY010000320.1, forward strand.
AGGGTAAAATGAATTATTGCAGATTTATATGTATACACGTCATCTAAATGGCACAATGCAGTGTAAACAATGGTAAAAAAAAACACATGATCATTAGGTTGTAGATAATGAGTCTAAGTAGGTTCCTATCAGTAGGCATAAGAATGCATCCTATAAGCCCAATGCGTTTCGTGGATAATACCACTCTTCAGGGGCAGATGCATGCAACTCTATAAGAAAAGAACAAAACATAAGTAGACCAGTATGATCAAACAATATACCCCTTAACGGGGAGAATGTGCAGGGATCGGGTTGGCCTGCCTCTACCGCAAATTGGCATCACACTTCCATGCCATGCACGCGATGTCCCCATAGGGCTTCCTGGTGCTGGTGTGTCTGAATTTTTCCATCTGGTGTAACCATATGGAGGAGGGCATCTCCAGCCTTCATGGGCGGTGGCTGCTGCTCGGGCGTAGACACCTTTCTTCCTTTCTTGGGGGAAGATGGTAGTTGCGCTGTGATGAAGGGGGGAAGGGAAGCTACAAAGATGACTAAAGTGGCAAAGTGAACTAAAAAAGCAGAAATGGGCCAATGCATGAATGGATTCTACATGCTAAAAGAACATGGTGGGGATGCAGTGCAGTGCAACGTAGCTGATTAACATGACTATAATGTTGCGGGCAGACAAAGCCTAATATATAAAGGTAATTGTGAAACAGTGGCTGCTTGAATATAGCAAAACAAAAATGCATCTACTAACACAAATAAAATGAATAATGACACAATGCAAAAAATATATATATATAATGCAAGAAAAATATATGTGTGCCCCATTAGCAAAAACGTGCCAGATCCTGGTGAACTACAAGTGACAAATCCCTAGGACAAACATGAATATTAGTTCTATCATCCAGTCCAAAAAACAAAAAATTGTGATGAGAAACACAAAACAAGTCCAATCGTGAAGGGAGGGGGGATCTTTAGTGAGGACACCTCCGTGTTTGCAAGCCGCTTACCTTACAGCTGTAAGGTGTACAGCCTATGTTGCAAATGACCCGCAGGTGTAGACGTTTCGTGTATACAGGCAGTGACAATGATGAACATGCCAAGCAAAATATAAAAAATAAAAAGTATACAGCATGTAAAATAACTGCAACGACCACAGTGGAGGGGGGGCAAGACACACACGGGGGGAGGTTGCACTCACTTTCATGAAGTGAGTGTGGGCATCAATCCACGAGCGCCAAGCTCGTATGCCTCCAGGAGTGTCACCAATCTGGAATCTGTCCCCGTGCCTGGAAACTGGAATATGTCTCGTGGATTGATGCCCACACTCACTTCATGAAAGTGAGTGCAACCTCCCCCCGTGTGTGTCTTGCCCCCCCTCCACTGTGGTCATTGTAGAGTTATTTTACATGCTGTATACTTTTTATTTTTTTTTCCAGAATAAATTTTTATTGTTAGTACAAGTCATGTTTTACAATGTCATTGCAAATTGGTAATACAAAAGAATTCGTATAACAATGTTCTGTTGTAAACTTATTACAATGGGTAGCTACTCATCACTATATATCGTAATTGACCTGTCTAACATTGAACAGAAGTACGGAATAAGAGACAACAAATAACCGTAAGTAGTCATAAACCAGAATTAAACATTTGAACAAATATTTCCATGTCCAGATTTGTTTGGGGTCCTGGACGTCTCTATAAATGTAATGTTATTTTGTATTGTATATTGTTTCTGGATATGATGGTGCGTGGTAGGATTGCGGTCATCGGACCACTAGCAATCCTACTCTTAGTTAATCAGGAAGGAAGGGATGTCTGTATGGAGGGAAAAGGGGGGAAAGGATCATAGGTTTGGAGGTATTAGATATCTAAGGATGGTGTGTTTAAGGTATGAGGTCAAAAACAAGTCCTTGTTATCATTATATAGGTTCGTAATTAGGGAGGTGATGGTTGTAGAGTATGTTGAGATATAAGGTGGAGGGAAAAGAGTAAGTGAGGAAAGTAGGATGGACTATAATGAGTCCTCCTCCGAAAAGGATTCAGATGTCTGAGTATGATCTCAGGACGACAGATCTGTGTATTCGGCTGTCGTTTGGAAATGTTGCCAGCAAGACCAAACATACCTGAATTTAGAGGGTGTATCTCTGGCTTGGTGAATCAGTTCCTCCATTTCTGCTATTCTATTGATTCGTTTGAACCAGTCGGCTATAGTAGGGGGCTTGGAGGATTTCCAGAGAGTCGGGATGCACAGTTTTGCTGCGTTAATCATATGTAGGGCAAGAGAACGGTGATAATCTTTTTTTGGGATGGATGAGTGGTGTAGGAGCATTTGGGCAGGGGTAAGTGCAATCTGATAGGTGGTAATTTTAGTGATAATACGTTGGACTTCTTTCCAATATGGTTGGATGAGTGGACAAGACCACCATATATGGATCATCGAGCCTTCTCTTTCTGAGCATCTCCAGCAAGTGGAAGGGATGGAGGGGGAAATTTTGTGTAGTTTTATCAGAGTTTTGTACCATTTAGAGAAGATCTTAAAATTGTTTTCTTGTGTTGACACGTTAATTGAACCTTTATGAATGAAGGAATATATATTTTCCCAATCGTGGTCTGACAGGTCTAATGCTAAGTCTCTTTCCCAGCTACGAGTGGCTATATTGGATTTGGGAGTGTGTTCAGAGAAAAGAAGTGTGTAAATTTCAGAGATTACATGTCTCTGTGGTTCCGTCATGGAACATATTTCTTCAAAGGGTGTGAGAGGTCTGGAAAATGCGGTTTTCTTGGGATGGTGATTGAGAAAGTGGCTTATTTGATTGTAAGTCCATGGGGGAAAGGATCTTCCGGATGTATGTGTGGGTAGGTTAGTAATAGGTACTAAGGTGTTCCCGGGAAAGAATTGCTGTGCACGTATATCGTCATGGGGCCAATATCCCTCCAGGAATGTAGCGGAAACACCCGGTGGGAAGTCTGGGTTATTTCGTAGCGGGGTCATGGGGCCTGGGCAAGAGGAAATGAGATGTTTTTGGCATGCTATCTTAAATGAGGAAATTGTGGAGGAGATCAAGGGATGTTGTGTGCATGCCAGAGGTATATGTTGTGAGGGAATCCAAGGCAGTTGTTTAGGTGGGATTGGGGTAAATTCATTTTCAATTTGTGTCCAGGCTTTAGATTGTGAGTGGACATTCCAATCCACTATTCTCGACAGTTGGCAAGCCATGTGATATTTGGCGATGTCAGGGAGTGCTATGCCTCCTTTTAATTTGGGTAGTGTGAGTCTGTCGAAACTGATTCTGGGGCGGTTCTTGCCCCAAATGAATTCGCTGCACGCCCTGCTATATGAAGCGAAAAAGGCTTGCGGTAATCTTATGGGGAATGTTTGCATGACATGAAGTATTCTAGGGAGAATGTTCATTTTAATTATTGAAGCCCTTCCAAACCAAGAGAAAAGACCCGTTGACCAGGACTTAAGATCTTTTTGAAGGGGGGCGTGGCCAGCGCGGCATGTGAGCAGACGCTTAGTCACAGAGCTCCCACAGTTACCCTGAATTGATCCGGTTTCCGGGGCTGACTTCGCCCCAAAAGCTACTTACCAGCCCTGGGAAAGTCCCCGCTACATCCCGCACTTGCCCCGGTCCGTGCAGAGGGTATGATGACCCGAGGACAGAAGGGAGAGGGATCGAGGATGGACCAGCAAAATGGCGCCGCTCCACCATCAGCACAGAAGCGCGGCGCTGACAAACTGAAAGAGGCACAGAACAAACAACAGAAAAGTATGAAGGACAGCTCCGCTCAACACCCCAAGGACATGAGGTACTATACCCAGAAACTTCATGACAAATCCAGCCTGTTAGCAGCCCAGTCTCACTGTGACTTTGATATACACAATGATCCTGATGAGGAGGAGGGGGAAACAACACAGGGGGCAGGCGCCATTACAACACAGGAGGACATTAACAGCGGTGCAGCTGAAGAGCCTGATGACTGTGAGGAGGAGGAGGAGGGGGGTGAACAGCCCACACTTGCAGCCATACTGAGAGCGGTAAACAAATGCACAGCATCTGTCAATAACCTGCAGGCACGCTTTGGAGGCTTAAAAGAGGAAGTTAGTCTCCTTAGACAAGACATCCAGAAGATCCGAGAACGGACCACCGCAGCAGAAAGCAGAATTAGCGAAATAGAAGATAAGCTTCCCCACATGATCAGGGAATCCCAGGCTACCACACGATTAGCCAGAGCTACTGATACACGTGCAGAGGATTTCGAAAATCGCCTCAGACGCAACAACGTGCGCATCGTAGGATTCCCTGAGAAAGCAGAGGGCCGTGATCCCACGCAGTTTATAGAGCAATGGATGTCGGATGTATTTGGTAAGGATGCCTTTACCCACCTATATGCTGTGGAACGAGCGCACAGAGTACCCACCAGACCCCTCCCCCCGGGACACCCTCCTCGCCCGATCCTGGCCCGTCTTCTAAATTACCGTGATAGAGAAATAATTTTGCGGCTAGCCAGAGAGAAAAGGGATGTTCAATATAATGGTACCCGTATCTCCTTCTACCCCGATTTCTCCGCTGCGGTTCAGAAGAGTCGCGCAAGATTCACTGAAATTAAAAGACGCCTACAAAAGCTACAAGCCTCCTATGCAATGCTGTACCCAGCGAAACTTAGAATTACTCTACGAGGTCAAGCACATTTCTTTGAACACCCGGCGGAGGCCTCTGACTGGCTTGATGCCAACGAAAATGAACTTAGACAAGAGCGGAGACCAGGCATGGAACTTGATTGATGCTACTCATATTAGCACGGGGGTTTTTTCTTTTTCCTTTTTTTTTCATATTTCCCCCCCGGACGGGGGCAGCGCCGGAAACATACACTGATTTCTTCACTAAATAATGCGAGCTCGGATGCAAGTTAAACCCTGATGAAGTACACGTCAGTACCCATCAGGTACTTTGAGCCGGAGGTCCAGGAGCTCCTGGTTTGCCTATGGGACCCGTTGTCCCACAGAAGTTTGTCATCTACTTTGACATCTTGGAGCCCTGGATTACAAAGCAAGCGGGCCCTTCTAGGTGATGAGCTGGTACAGGCATGGAACCTGGCTCGGAAGAGGCCCCCAAGTTTGTTTGGCGCACCGTTGTGCGTCTTGAGGTTTTTTTCACACGTACAGATTTATTCCGGAACTGTAAAGCTACATAGCTCTGCGGGTGATGACATGGCCCCCCTTCCCACCTTCAGGATACTCGCCTACCCAACATTCCCACTTCGATGCCTTATGGAAGCCCTCCTGTCTCCTTCTTGTGAATATAGGGGAAGCAAGCAGCGTGTTACCGTTACCAGTCACCTTTTCTTCAATGTGAGATGACTACAGTAACTGTGCTCTCATGGAACGTCAGAGGGTTGCATGATCCCCTGAAGAGGACTATGGTATCATCGTTGCTTCGGAAACATCTTCCGGCCATCTGCGCCTTGCAGGAAACCCACCTCACCAAGGACTCATTGTCTTGCATTGGTTTTCGTTGGGTGGGTAAGGCATACCATTCTACCCATACCTCATACTCTCGCGGTGTGAGTGTATTGGTGCATAGTTCCATAGAATACGTGGAGCTCGACTCCGAAATTGATCAAGAAGGGAGATATGTATTTCTTTTGTGTAGATTATCTACTCTAAAATGTATATTAGCCTTTGTGTATGTGCCTCCTCCGTATAATAACCAGGTGGTGAGAGCTCTGTTGGCATATCAAGTTAGGTACCCTGGGGTCCCGTTGTATACCCTCGGAGACTTTAATAACTACACTGACCCTCTTTTAGACAAACACCCACCAGTGGCGAAGGGGAGGGGGGGGGGCGCCACAGCACTCAGTAGGTTTATGGGGGAGGTGGGATGGAAGGACCCTTGGAGAGCGGGGAATCCAGAGGTCCGTCAGTTCTCCTGCTTTACCAAGGGCCACTCCTCTTTATCACGGATTGACCTCTGCTTGTGTTCGGAAGTAGCGGTTCGCTACATTTCGACAGTGACATATGCCACCAGAAGTGTATCTGACCATTCACCACTGATTGTGACTCTGGAGGTGCGTCCTCCTTCCACGACGGCTAAGGCTCCGTGGAAGATGAATGCATTTTGGCTGAATCTCTTCCCTTCTCATGAGCAAATAGAACTCCACATTGCAGAATACTGGCGGATTCATGCCAGTGAGGCTCCTTCAGCTCTATCATGGGAGGCCTTTAAGGCAGTCCTTCGAAGCATTTTTATTGCCGAAATTCAAGCAGTTAAAAGGAGGACCCATGCTCATGGGGAGGAAATAGAACATATGGCAGTAGACTTAGAGGAGCGATTTATTGCTGATCCTACTCAGGCTAATAAGGATGCATGGCTTTCAGCGCAAGAGGCGCTATATAGGGTCACATCGTCTACTGCAGAGAGGAAGAGGTTTTTTCAAAAAACTGCACATTATGAGGAGGGAGAGCACACTGGTCGCCTACTAGCCACTATTGCCCATTCTCATCAGACCTCTCCATCGATTGGAGCACTACGCTCTCCTCAGGGAGGACTAACCAATAGCCCAGACAAGATCCTAGCGGAACTGGTGAGATTTTACTCCTCACTGTACCAATCTAAACAAACTTACTCACAGGAATCACTCACTGAATATTTAGATGAGGTCCAGCTCCCCAGCCTCTCTGAAGCTTCTCGTGATGAGCTGGATGACCCCATTACTATTGAGGAACTACAGGTGGCGACCAGTCTGTTCCCCAACTCTAAAGCTCCGGGGGACGATGGACTCCCCATTGAGGTTTACAAACAGTATGGGGAATCTATACTTCCACACCTGCTGAAGGTATTTAATGCAGCAAAACAAAGTGGCGATCTCCCCCAGTCAATGACAAGAGCAAGCATAGTCCTGATATTAAAACCCAACAAAGACCCATTAGACCCGGGATCGTATCGTCCGATCTCACTTTTACAAACTGATGTGAAGATCCTCGCCAAGGTACTGGCGTTGCGTCTGAACAAGGTCATATCCACCATAATACACTCAGACCAATCCGGCTTTATGCCGCAGAAATCGACTGCGATCAATCTGCGCAGACTCTTTCTCAATATCCAATCCCAGTCAGATAATATGGGAGATAGAGCCCTGCTTTCCCTGGACGCCCATAAGGCGTTTGATAGCGTCGAATGGGATTACTTATGGGCAGTGATGAGGAAGTTTGGGATTGGGGACAACTACATTAAGTGGGTACAACTATTATACTCTTCTCCGATGGCAGTTATTAGAGAGGGGGGTCGGATCTCCGCACCTTTCAATTTATATAGAGGTACGAGACAGGGTTGCCCCCTGTCTCCCCTCTTGTTTGCCCTGGCCATAGAGCCCCTAGCCTCTGTGATACGCAGTAACCCATCGATTCGGGGGTTTCGATACGGAGATGTTCATGAGAAAGTTATCATGTATGCTGACGACACCATGCTGCTTCTTGGTGATACGTCAGTGTCGCTGTCGGAGGCAATGAGAGTCATTGGCCGATTCGGGCACTACTCGGGTCTAATTATTAATTGGACCAAGTCCTCCCTTCTATTGTTAGATCGTGAGCTCCCCCCCTCTCAAGACAGCATAGTGGACATCCCGGTATCGACATCTCTCAAATACTTAGGCATACAAGTTACTCCCCGTGTGTTAGAATATGTCAGCTTAAACCTAACCCCTCTTATTAATCGCTGTCGCGACCGAGTCAAAGTATGGAGCAAATTGAGGCTGTCACAAGTAGGTAGGATTAATCTAATAAAAATGATCCTTATGCCCCAACTGTTATATATTCTCCATAATTCCCCAATGGTCATTACTTTAAAAAAGTTCAGAATTATTAACTCACTCTTCCGATCTTTTATATGGCTATCAAAACCACCCAGAATTAAACTTGAGCAACTCCAGCGTCCCAAGGATGACGGGGGACTGGCGCTCCCTAATCCTTGGGTATATTACTTAGCTGCCCAGCTACAGCACATTACCAGAGTTCTGAGGCCTACACAGGAAATAGAACTAAATCTGCGGGACCCCTCAGCCCAACTGCTTCGCTTTACGGTCAAGGGTGAGGCCCTGGAAGGACTAGAGGCGTTGCATTACAACAAATCCAACAAACTCTTTCCAACTTATGCTCTTATGCAAAAGATTTGGAATAAGACCAGGATGCTACAGAAAGTACAAGGATACACTAAATATAGCCCAATCTGGGAAAATAACCACTACATGGAAATAGCAAAAATACCATATGGGAGGAAATGGAAGCAATATGGGATATCACACATGACGCATATATTCCAAGATGGCAAGCTAAGATCCTTTCCGGAACTTAGAGAGGCCTTTCGGCTACCGCTTTCCATGAAATTTTACTACCACCAACTTAAACATGCGATAGATGCCCAGGGTGGTCCAGAGACCTGGACCCTAGAACCCGCGCCTGTCTTTAACTTCCTCCTAGAAATAGATACATATAAAGGGTTCATATCGGACTGCTACGCTATGCTTCTGGGTCTGGTTATGGGGGACTCGCCATTGAAGGTTATGACCAGGTGGGAGCAGGATGTTGGCGCGTTTGAAGAGGAACAGTGGGACGAAGCTCTGCAGGCGGTCCCCCTGTGCTCATTGAATGCTGCTCAAAAACTGTCCCAGTTGTATATATTGTCCAGGGTACACTATACACCGGCTAGGCTTGCCCATATGGGTGTTGGCACAGACTCCACATGCACAAGATGTCGTAGAGAGCACGGAGATCTTATTCACCTCTTATGGAGGTGCCCTAAACTTCATTTATATTGGAAGGAGGTGCTGGATACCATTAATATGGTCTTTCAGGTACAGATACCATTAGACCCCAAACCATGCCTATTAGGGATAATAGATGACTTATTGACAGGTGATATCCTTAAGCAAGCCGTTAATAGAACTCTATTTCAGGCACGTATGCTAATTCTTAGGCATTGGAAATCTGAAGACCCTCTCACGAAACAGGAGTGGATCAAACAAATGGGAAACACCATCCGTTTGGAAAAAATTATTTTTCAACATAGGGGAACATCCAAAAAATTCGAAAAACTCTGGGCACAGTGGCTGGGAGTCCCCGGACTAGCGCCAGTAGATCTAGTGATGGACCGTTTATTTTAGAAAAACCGATAACTGTACTGTTCCAATAAATAAGAATAAACGATTATACTCTGTATCGATGAAGATAAGGATGTGCAGGTGGAGGTTTAATGGGTGAGACGCAATACTTTGATATGCTTGATTGGGAAAGTATGGGGGATAAGGGATACAATATGTGTTATCTACATGTCTGATTGTACCGCTATTGTATATTCTAACATGTCTGTTCCGGAACTGTATGTAATAACTTCTTGCTGAAATAAAAACCTTTTTGTTTGAGAAAAAAAAAGATCTTTTTGAATTTGTTGGAGGATCGGTATATAGTTTTTGAGATAGAGATCCGATAGGTGGGCCGGTAGGCGGATCCCGAGGTATATAATTACATCTTGGGTCCACTTGAAGGGGAAGTTAGCTTGACAGGATTCAAGGGTTTCCTTCCTCAAGGATATGTTGAGGGCTTCGGATTTTGTGTAGTTAATTTGTAAATTGGTTAAGAATTTAAATGTGGCAAGATCTTTTAGTAGATTGGGTAATGTAATGTGGGGTTCAGTCAGGAACAAGAGGATGTCGTCTGCGAATGCAGATAGCTTATATGTATTCCCTGACACAGAGATTCCTTTGATATCAGGATTGGATCGTATGCGTTGAAGAAGAGGTTCTAAGGTAAGGACAAATATCAACGGTGCAAGCGGGCATCCCTGGCGTGTTCCATGCGACATGGAGAAGGCACTCGACAGGTGGCCGTTGACACGGACCTGTGCAGTAGGAAAGGCATAGAGGGCCATTATAAATTGCATCATGCGGTCTCGTATACCGATCATTTTAAGTACTGCTGACATATAGTCCCATGCCACCCTGTCGAATGCCTTCTCCGCATCCAAGCACAAAAAGAAACCTTGTTGTTGGGTGGAAGTTAACCACTTGTGAATATTGATCGCCTTGGTTGTGTTGTCTCTGGCTTCCCGGCCTGGTATAAAACCCACTTGGTCTAGTGAGACAAGGTTAGGCAGGAGAGGCAGAAGACGATTAGCTAAGATCTTGGCGTATATTTTGAGATCAACATTCAGTAATGATATTGGATGGTAGTTTGACACTTTTGATGCATCTTTATTGGGCTTAGGTATTACAGCTATGTGTGCTGTCAGTAGGTCTCTAGGTGGGGGATTGTCAGAGGATAGGGGGTTGAATGCAGCCAAGAAGTGTGGTTTGAGGGTGTCAATTAAAGTTTTATAATAACCGGTTGTTAGGCCGTCAGGTCCGGGGCTTTTGCCGGCCTTCAGTTGTTTGAGGACCATATCCAATTCATCTGACGATATGGGTTGATCCAGATCTTCAGCTGTTGCAGAAGAAATGCGTATGGGGCTCTATTGTGTGAGGAAATCTTGAATGGCTTTCGTTCTTTGAGTGTCTACCCTCTGTGGGTTGGGGGGATGTATGTTGTATAGCTGAGAATAGTAGTTTACAAAATGTGCGGCTATTTGGTCGTTGGAAACTATTTTTGTCCCCTTAGCATCTATTATCGAGTGTATCGTGGTGTGGGCTCTTTTGGCTCTGAGCGCTCTTGCTAATATTTTGCCAGATTTATTGCCATATTCATAAAATATTTTTTGGGAAAGAATATAGTTTCGCTTCACTTGCTTGTTTAAGGCTTCTAATAGGTCATTCCTGGCTTGGAGCAATTCAGGGAGAGATGTCATTGCTTGGGAAGTTTTGTGTGCTCTTTCCAGTGTTTGTATTCTTGCAGTCAGTGTATTTATGAGTTCCTGTTTGTCCTTCCTACGTTTAGCCGAGAGTGCTATTAATTCTCCCCGTATGGTGCTTTTATGTGCTTCCCAGCGTATCATAGGTGAGATATCCGGTGAGTCGTTTTCAGTGAAGTACAGTGAAAGACGTTCTTGTATGGTAGTCATTATGGCAGTATCTGTGAGAAGCGAGGGGTCCAGACGCCATATTTGGGGACGGGTGTTAGTGTTTGGGAATTCTAACGTCATGGATATTGGGTGATGATCCGATAGGTACATGGGTTCAATTGTGGCTGAGGTTAACATCGATAGATCTCTTTGAGAGAGGAATAAGTAATCTAGTCTGGAGTGTCTGTTATGTGAAGTTGAATAAAACGTGAAGTCTTTCTCGTTAGGGTGGAGTGTCCGCCAGGAATCATGTAAAGACAGATCTTTGAGTTGTGATTTAATTGCGCGTAGGGCGCTGTAAGGTAGGGTTGTGGAGCCATTCGAGGTGTCATGGAGGGGATTTAGGGGGGCGTTGAAATCCCCACCTAGGATCAAAAGGCCTTCTTGGAATAGATTGAGTTTTTGTAAGGTGGACCGGAAAAAAGGGACTTGTTTCGTGTTGGGTGCATATATGTTGGCCAGGGTGATTCGCCTACCATATAGTGTACCTTTGATAAAAAGGTAACGTGCTTCTGTGTCTATGCAGGTGTCTTTGATGTGAAACGGGCAATTTTTAGCGAATAGGATGGAGACTCCTTTGGATTTTGCAGCTTTGTTAGTCGCGTGGAAGAAGGTTGGGAAACGGTAGTTAGAGAGCTTTGGGATGGAGCTTGTTTTAAAATGGGTCTCTTGGAGAAAGATAATGTCAGCTTTATTTTTTTGTAGGGAAAGTAATAACTGAGAGCGTCTTTCAGGGATGTTAAGACCCCTTATGTTAAGGGATAGGATTTTGATTGTTTTGTTTTTGGTGGAACAGGCTTGCGGCATAGTGGGAGAGTGGATGAAGTATTAGATAAGTTGGCACAAGAGTGTAAGGAGTTTTCGTATTACTATGAGTACTCGTCGTCGGAGGAGAACCAGGATACGGGAGGCAGGAAGGTAGAATAGAGACGCCGCGTCTATCGGAGGGGAGTGGCAGTAGTGGTTGGGGAGCAAGGGTGGGTATGTGGGTAGGATAAAATGATACTTTCGTATTTCAATCTGGTGTTGTTATGAGTGAGGATAGTAGGGGGACTTGTGTAAGTGTGTGAATGCTTCCGGTGACAAGCGAGAGCCCGCTCGCTAGTCCTAAGACAGTATATACCTGTACTTAGGTATGCCCGGAACGATTCTGTGGCGTGCGGTGGAGTCTAGTATGTGGGTCAGTATTGGAGGTTGTTATTGCCACTGAGGTGAGGAGCAGCTGAGATCGGTAGAGAGAGTGGAGATACACAAAGGGTTGGCTATCCGCTAGACCGAGAGGGGATGTAAGCTAGTTGAGAAGGTGGAAAATGGTACTATACTGAAGCTGATTTGCAGCTTGGGGGGGCGTATGGATAGATGTACGGTATATCCGTCACAGGGTTCTGTAGAGATATTGTGGGGGGGAAGGGGGGGCTACTTTTTATTTTTTATATTTTGCTTGGCATGTTCATCACTGTCACTGCCTGTATACACAGAACGTCTACACCTGCGGGTCATTTGCAACATAGGCTGTACACCTTACAGCTGTAAGGTAAGCGGCTTGCAAACACGGAGGTGTCCTCTCTAAAGATCCCCCCTCCCTTCACGATTGGACTTGTTTTGTGTTTCTCATCACAATTTTTTGTTTTTTGGACTGGATGATAGAACTAATATTCATGTTTGTCCTAGGGATTTGTCACTTGTAGTTCACCAGGATCTGACACGTTTTTGCTAATGGGGCACTAGCCCACATATATTTTTCTTGCATTATATACTTTTTTTTTGTATTGTGTCATTATTCATCCTATTTGTGTTAGTATATGCATTTTTGTTTTGCTATATTCAAGCAGTCACTGTTTCACGATTACCTTTATATATTAGGCTTTGTCTGCCCGCAACATTATAGTCATGTTGATCAGCTACGTTGCACTGCACTGCATCCCCACCATGTTCTTTTAGCATGTAGGATCCATTCATGCATTGGCCCGTTTCTGCTTTTTTAGTTCACTTTGCCACTTTAGTCATCTTTGTAGCTTCCCTCCCCCCCCTTCATCACAGCGCAACTACCATCTTCCCCCACTTTTGTCCCATTTGTCCTGCCTTGGATCAGTACTTAGGTGTTGCAGCAGTGTCCTTTTAGCGTAGCCCCCCCCCCCCCCCCCGACAGCGCATGAGTTTCCACTTTCACATTGTTTTTCTTCCTTTCTTGATGCATCTGTGTGATGTTGGGAGGAGCCCGTGGGTGTGTGTCGAGTGTATTTAACACCCTCACTCTGTGCTAGTCAGTCATCATGGCAGCACCTCTTTGTACACACTGCACACTACATGGCACCTACTTGTATATCCTAAACAGGTAATTACATGGTTTTTCTTTTCCTGTTTATGCTCTTACATGCTCACTTTTGATTTTGTCATCTATATCTGTCACATGGTCTCCTTTTTTTTCTTTTTCTCTTTTTCTACCCCCCTTTTCCTTTTTCCTTTTTCTTCTTTTTTTTCTCTCTTCTCTTTCTTTTCCTTTCTCTTCCTTTTCTTTTTTCCTTCCTTCTTTTTCCTTTTTCTTGTTTCCCTTTTTTCTCTTTTCTTTTTCATCTCTGATCCTTTTTTTTTCTCACATTCACTTGTCCACTTGCACTTTGGCATTGGGCTCTAGCTACTTCCCACAATATAGAATATTTATAGTACACCCTATATATATATTTTTAGACATGAATCTCACTCATACCACTACCTGGATTTCTGCCTTTCGTTCCCTTTTCTTGGGGATGATGTTTTGTGCACCTGGTCCCTCTCCTGCGGGCTCCTTCCACAGCTCCCTGTACAGACAATTTGGACAGCCTCTGATTCCTCGTCCCACATTTTCCAGACTTATCATGATGTAAAGGATGAGTAACTCTCTCCCTTTTCTCTTGCACACATTCTCTCCGTTGAGGGGTATATTGTTTGATCATACTGGTCTACTCATGTTTTTTTGTTTTCTTATAGAGTTGCATGCATCTGCCCCTGAAGAGTGGTATTATCCACGAAATGCGTCAGGCTTATAGGATGCATTCTTATGCCTACTGATAGGAACCTACTTAGACTCATTATCTACAACCTAATGATCATGTGTTTTTTACCATTGTTTACACTGCATAGTGCCATTTAGATGACGTGTATACATATGAATCTGCAATAATTCATTTTACCCTAATAAATCTCTTGTCAATTTTATATGCCGTCCCTTTGATATGTACATGTAATGTATTCATGAGGTCAATACCATGTATGTGTGTGTATACATATTAAACCTTTTCTACTATGTGCATCATTGTTATGTATTGTCAGACTCAATATGCCAATTAAATATACTTTCTAATTATCTCACCCCCACAAATCAATAGCCTCTTTCAAAGTCCCACTTCCTTTTTCTTATAGCTGGAGCCAGGTATAGTATTTTTTAACATATTTTTTATCTGAAAATTATTGTTGTTAACTAGATGTTATTATTGATAAAAAATGAATGATTTACCAAAAAGTGTTTTACATATCAATAGACAGTAGGGGCCAAAATGATTGTGACAAGAATGAAAAATGCTGGGCTCAGAATGATAGTCTTTTCTATTTATTATCATTCAATTTGCAACAGTCATGAGCTGAAAATTGTGTGTGATTAATGAACCAAAAACTAAAACTATGTCCCTTTTTCATACACAGGAAGACCTCAGCCAGGACAAGGCTCTGGAATGTGGCAGACAGGAGGAGGTGGGGGTAAGTGTCAGCCAGGAGGTGGGAGTAAGTGTCAGACAGTAGGTGGCCAGGCCCAGTAGCCTCACCCAATCCCAGGTGCCTCCCCTCTGCCTTAAAACAAAAAAGGCCAGGAAGGGGAGTAACGAGTAGGAGGCAGCACTCGACCTCATTAGGGATGCTAGTGCGGCCCTGAAAACACCCCCTGATGCTGAAGAGGCCTATGGCTGCTATGTAGCTGCAAAATTGCAGCAAACGGAGGAGGGCCAATGCCTCATCTAAGAGCAGATTATTTTTCAGGCCCTTCATAAGGGGTTGAGGGGCCAAATGAGTGATGACATGCACTTATGTGTGCTCGCCCATCCTCCTGCCACAAGTCCACCTCCAGAGCCACAGCCTCCAAGGAAGGCTGCAGGGAAGGCTGCAGGGAAGCGTGGGGGGGAAGGCTGCAAGGAGGACAAGAAGGTGATGGCCTGGGTTCAGTCTGGTCTGACAGAAGAGGCAGGCTGTTGTAGTACCACAGCCTGGGGACATATATGTCATCTGGTGCTGTTCCTGATCTCTGGGAGTCCTGGACCAGATTGTGCTCCCTATTATATGGACTTCTCAGGCTACCAATTTTTAGTTACAGAGAGTTGATGTGTGCCCTGGGGTACAAAGGCTTTGCAAATCCATGCAGTTTCTCCAGCATTGCCTTCCTCTTTATTTTGTTATGAGCCAGAATTAATGGAGATTTTTGTATATGAAAATACTAGCCTATGTGTTTTTCTTCAAATAGGACAGTTTGTGAGTAGGCAGGTACATTTCAAAAATACAATGTCTAATTAACAAAGGACACCAACCAACCTCCTTGAGCTTTAAAAATACAAGATAATAATGTTGTTTTGAAAACTTGACACAAAAAAAGTTCTTTATTAAAAAAAAAAAAGATGACTATAAAAAATAATTCTAAGCATTATTATGGAGATCTGGCTTTAAAGACAAAAAAGATTATTCAGGAGATCACAAGAAATAATAAAGAAATAAGTTTGTCAGAACTCTGTGTGAATATGAGCAGCAAAACAACTTCACTCTTCTAGCATTCTAAAAGAACGAAAGAATGCGCTGCATTAAAAGATCCAAAAGATTTAAATTACGGACGCTAGTTTTACCAGACCGAGCGCTTCCGTCTCGTACTTGACTCTGAGCATGCGTGATTTTTTCCGCGTCCGAATTGCATACAGACGACCTCATTTTCGGATAGAAACTTTTTCTGACCGAAAAATAGAGAACCTGCTCTCAATCTTTTGCTAGCAGGAATTCCACCAGCAAAAGTCCGATGGATTATACACAAGGACGCATTTTCTGACCAAAAGCTCTCATTGGACTTCTGCTGGCAGAATTTCCGATCGTGTGTATGGGGCATTAGTCTAGAAATGTATATAACATATTAATTTTAGCTATATAGTCTGTTAACCACTTAAGGACTGCCTCACGCCGATGTACGTTGGCAAGGTGGCACGGGCAGGCAGAATCACGTACATATACGTGATCTGCCTCCTGCGGGCTGGGAGTCCGATCATACCCCCCAGGTGCCCGAGGTGGTCCGCTATTGTCCAGCGGCGATCGGAGGTGAGGGGGAGACCATCCATTCGTGGCCCCCCCTCGCGATCGCCTCCGGCCAATAGAATCATTCCTATGCTGCTGTATGGTAAACAGCAGCAAAGGAAATGATGTCGTCTCTCCTTGGCTCGGCATTTTCCCTTCTGGCGCCGAGGAGAGAAGACTGAAATGTGAGTGCACCAAACACACACACACAGTAGAACATGCCAGGCACACGAAACACCCCCCTTTACCCCCTGATCACCACGGATCACCCCCTAATCACCCCTCCCCCCTGTCACACTGAAACCAAGCAGTTTTTTTTTTTTTTTTCTGATTACTGCATGGTGTCAGTTTGTGACAGTTAGTGTGGTAGGGCAGTTAGAGTTAGCCCCCTTTAGGTATAGGGTACCCCTAACCCCCCTAATAAAGTTTTAACCCCTTGATCACCCCCCCATCGCCAGTGTCGCTAAGCGATCATTTTTCTGATCGCTGTATTAGTGTCACTGGTTACGCTAGTTAGGGAGGTAAATATTTAGGTTTGCCGTCAGCGTTTTATAGTGACAGGGACCCCCATATACTACCTAATAAATGTTTTAACCCCTTGATTGCCCCCTAGTTAACCCTTTCACCAATGATCACCGTATAACCGTTACGGGTGACGCTGGTTAGTTCGTTTATTTTTTATAGTGTCAGGGCACCCGCCGTTTATTACCGAATAAAGGTTTAGCCCCCTGATCGCCCGGCGGTGATATGCGTCACCCCAGGCAGCGTCAGATTAGCGCCAGTACCGCTAACACCCACGCACGCACCATACACCTCCCTTAGTGGTATAGTATCTGTACGGATCAATATCTGATCTGATCAGATCTATACTAGCGTCCCCAGCAGTTTAGGGTTCCCAAAAACGCAGCGTTAGCGGGATCAGCCCAGGTACCTGCTAGCACCTGAGTTTTGCCCCTCCGCCCGGCCCAGCCCAGCCCACTCAAGTGCAGTATAGATCAATCACTGTCACTTACAAAACACTATATGCATAACTGCAGCGTTCACAGAGTCAGGCCTGATCCCTGTGATCGCTAACAGTTTTTTTGGTAGCATTTTGGTGAACTGGCAAGCACCAGCCCCAGACAGCGTCAGGTTAGCGCCAGTACCGCTAATACCCACGCACGCACCGTACACCTCCCTTAGTGGTATAGTATCTGCACGGATCAATATCTGATCTGATCAGATCTATACTAGCGTCCCCAGCAGTTTAGGGTTCCTAAAAACACAGTGTTAGTGGGATCAGCCCAGATACCTTCTAGCACCTGCGTTTTGCCCCTCCGCCCGGCCCAGCCCAGCCCACCCAAGTGCAGTATCGATCGATCACTGTCACTTACAAAACACTAAACACATAACTGCAGCGTTCGCAGAGTCAGGCCTGATCCCTGTGATCGCTACCAGTTTTTTTGGTAGCAATTTGGTGAACTGGCAAGCACCAGCCCCAGGCAGCGTCAGGTTAGCGCCAGTACCGCTAACACCCCCGCACGCAGCATATGCCTCCCTTAGTGGTATAGTATCTGTACGGATCAATATCTGATCCGATCAGATCTATACTAGCGTCCCCAGCAGTTTAGGGTTCCCAAAAATGCAGCGTTAGCGGGATCAGCCCAGATACCTGCTAGCACCTGCGTTTTGCCCCCCCGCCCGGCCCAGCCCAGCCCACCCAAGTGCAGTATCGATCGATCACTGTCACTTACAAAACACTAAACGCATAACTGCAGCGTTCGCAGAGTCAGGCCTGATCCCTGCGATCGCTAACAGTTTTTTTGGTAGCGTTTTGGTGAACTGGCAAGCACCAGCGGCCTAGTAGACCCCGGTCATAGTCAAACCAGCACTGCAGTAACACTTGCTGACGTGGCGAGTCCCATAAGTGCAGTTCAAGCTGGTGAGGTGGCAAGCACAAGTAGTGTCCCGCTGCCACCAAGAAGAAGACAAACACATGCCCGTCGTGCCCATAGTGCCCTTCCTGCTGCATTCGCCAATCCTAATTGGGAACCCACCACTTCTGCAGCACCCGTACTTCCCCCATTCACATCCCCAACCAAATGCAGTCGGCTGCATGAGAGGCATTTTCTTTATGTCCTCCCGAGTACCCCTACCCAACGAACCCCCCCAAAAAAGCATGTTGTGTCTGCAGCAAGCGCGGATATAGGCGTGACACCCGCTATTATTGTCCCTCCTGTCCTGACAATCCTGGTCTTTGCATTGGTGAATGTTTTGAACGCTACCATCCACTAGTTGAGTATTAGCGTAGCGAACAGCATTGCACAGACTAGGCACACTTTCACAGGGTCTCCCAATATGCCATCGCATTTTGAGAGACCCGAACCTGGAACGGTTACAGTTATAAAAGTTAGTTACAAAAAAAGTGTAAAAAAAAATATATAAAATAAAAAAAATAGTTGTCGTTTTATTGTTCTCTCTCTCTCTATTCTGTCTCTATTGTTCTGCTCTTTTTTACTGTATTCTATTCTGCAATGTTTTATTGTTATTATGTTTTATCATGTTTGCTTTTCAGGTATGCAATTTTTTATACTTTACCGTTTACTGTGTTTTGTTAACCATTTTTTTGTCTTCAGGTACGCCATTCATGACTTTGAGTGGTTATACCAGAATGATGCCTGCAGGTTCAGGTATCATCTTGGTATCATTCTTTTCAGCCAGCGGTCGGCTTTCATGTAAAAGCAATCCTAGCAGCTAATTAGCCTCTAGACTGCTTTTACAAACAGTGGGAGGGAATGCCCCCCCACCATCTTCCATGTTTTTCTCTGGCTCTCCTGTCTTAACAGGGAACCTGAGAATGCATCCGGTGATTAAGCCAGCTGACCATAGAGCTGATCAGAGACTAGAGTGGCTCCAAACATCTCTATGGCCTAAGAAACCGGAAGCTACAAGCATTTCGTGACTTAGATTTCGCCAGATGTAAACAGCGCCATTGGGAAATTGGGAAAGCATTTTATCACACTGATCTTGGTGTGGTCAGATGCTTTGGGGGCAGAGGAGAGATCTAGGGTCTAATAGACCCCAATTTTTTCAAAAAAGAGTACCTGTCACTACCTATTGCTATCATAGGGGATATTTACATTCCCTGAGATAACAATAAAAATGATTAAAAAAAATGAAAGGAACAGTTTAAAAATAAGATAAAAAAGCAAAAAAATAATAAAGAAAAAAAAAAAAAAAAAGCACCCCTGTCCCCCCCTGCTCTCGCGCAAAGGCAAATGCAAGCGTCGGTCTGGCGTCAAATGTAAACAGCAATTGTGAGGTGTCACCGCAAACATCAGATCGAGGGCAGTAATTTTAGCAGTAGACCTCCTCTGTAAATCTAAAGTGGTAACCTGTAAAGGCTTTTAAAGGCTTTTAAAAATGTATTTAGTTTGTCGCCACTGCACGTTTCTGCGCAATTTTAAAGCATGTCATGTTTGGTATCCATGTACTCGGCCTAAGATCATCTTTTTTATCCCATCAAACATTTGGGCAATGTAGTGTGTTTTAGTGCATTAAAATTTAAAAAAGTGTGTTTTTTTCCCAAAAAAATGAGTTTGAAAAATCGCTGCGCAAATACTGTGTGAAAAAAAAAATGAAACACCCACCATTTTAATCTGTAGGGCATTTGCTTTAAAAAAATATATAATGTTTGGGGGTTCAAAGTAATTTTCTTGCAAAAACAATAATTTTTTCATGTAAACAAAAAGTATCAGAAAGGGCTTTTTCTTCAAGTGGTTAGAAGAGTGGGTGATGTGTGACATAAGCTTCTAAATGTTGTGCATAAAATGCCCGGACAGTTCAAAACCCCCCAAATGACCCCGTTTTGGAAAGTAGACACCCCAAGCTATTTGCTGAGAGTCATGTCGAGTCCATGGAATATTTTATATTGTGACACAAGTTGTGGGAAAGAGACAAATTTTGGGTTTTTTTTGCACAAAGTTTTCACTAAATGATATATTGCTCAAACATGCCATGGGAATATGTGAAATTACACCCCAAAATACATTCTGTTCCTTCTCCTGAGTGCGGGGATACCACATGTGTGAGACTTTTTGGGAGCCTAGCCGCGTACGGGACCCCGAAAACCAAGCACCGCCTTCAGGCTTTCTAAGGGCGTAAATTTTTAATTTCACTCTTCACTGCCTATCACAGTTTCGGAGGCCATAGAATGCCCAGGTGTCACAAAACCCCCCCAAATGACCCCATTTTGGAAAGTAGATAACCCAAGCTATTTGCTGAGAGGTATAGTGAGTATTTTGCAGACCTCACTTTCTGTCACAAAGTTTTGAAAATTGAAAAAAGAAAAAAAAATGTTTTTTCTTGTCTTTCTTCATTTTCAAAAACAAATGAGAGCTGCAAAATACTCACCATGCCTCTCAGCAAATAGCTTGGGGTGTCTACTTTCCAAAATGGGGTCATTGGGGGGGGGGGGGTTGTGCCACCTGGGCATTCCATGGCCTCCGAAACTGTGATAGGCAGTGAAGAGTTAAATCAAAATTTCACACCCTTAGAAATCCTGAAGGCGGTGATTGGTTTTCGGGGCCCCGTACGCAGCTAGGCTCCCAAAAAGTCCCACACATGTCAGGAGAAGCAGCTAAATGTATTTTGGGGTGCAATTCCACATATGCCCATGGCCTGTGTGAGCAATATATCATTTAGTGATAACTTTGTGCAAAAAAAAAATTGTCACTTTCCCACAACTTGTGTCAAAATATAAAATATTCCATGGACTCAACATGCCTCTCAGCAAATAGCTTGGGGTGTCTACTTTCCAAAATAGGGTCATTTGGGGGGGGTTGTGCCGTCTGGGCATTTTATGGCCTTCAAAACTGTGATAGGTAGTGAGGAGTGAAATAAAAAATTTACACCCTTAGAAATCCTGAAGGCGGTGATTGGTTTTCGGGGCCCCGTACGCGGCTAGGCTCCCAAAAAGTCCCACACATGTGGTATCCCCATACTCAGGAGAAGCAGCTGAATGTATTTTGGGGTGCAATTCCACATAGGCCCATGGCCTGTGTGAGCAATATATCATTTAGTGACAACTTTTTGTAAATATTTATTTTTTTAATTTTTTTGTCATTATTCAATCACTTGGGACAAAAAAAATATTCAATGGATTCAACATGCCTCTCAGCAATTTCCTTGGGGTGTCTACTTTCCAAAATGGGGTCATTTGGGGGGGTTTTGTACTGCCCTGCCATTTTAGCACCTCAAGAAATGACATAGGCAGTCATAAACTAAAAGCTGTGTAAATTCCAGAAAATGTACCCTATTTTGTAGACGCTATAACTTTTGCGCAAACCAATAAATATACACTTATTGACATTTTTTTTACCAAAGACATGTGGCCGAATACATTTTGGCCTAAATGTATGACTAAAATTGAGTTTATTGGATTTTTTTTATAACAAACAGTAGAAAATATCATTTTTTTTCAAAATTTTCGGTCTTTTTCCGTTTATAGCGCAAAAAATAAAAACGGCAGAGGTTATCAAATACCATCAAAAGAAAGCTCTATTTGTGGGAAGAAAAGGACGCAAATTTAGTTTGGGTACAGCATTGCATGCCCGCGCAATTAGCAGTTAAGGCGACGCAGTGCCAAATTGGAAAAAGTCCTCTGGTCCTTGAGCAGCATAATGGCCTGGGGCTGAAGTGGTTAATTATTGTCCTTATTGCATTTATTTGTCTTATATATATTGTTTATATGAATACATGTAAAGGTGTAGTTTAAGATTTTCTCCACAGAAGTAGCTAATACATGAGATAGGAAACACAGGCTTCTTTTCTTCGCTGTGGGATGATACCAGCCAATGAGCTCTGTTGGAGTGATATAGAGAAATTGTCACCAGCACACAAGGATCTCCAAAAATGGGTCCAAAACTTTATTCAATGATCACATAGTTTGGTCACATGCTTGATGAAGGGGTCCTGCATAGCTCCGAAACATTGCCTTTTTTGTAACATACATGATCATTGATTAAAGTTTTGGACCCATTTTTGGAGATCCTGGTGTGCTGGTGACATTTTCTCTCTATGACTGTTCACAGTTCCAGTCGATAGTCGCTTCAGCACCCAATTGAAAATACAGCCATTTTTGCAGTAACGTGCATTGGGAATATTGCATTGGAGGTCCTCTGTTTGAGTGAGATGCATGGGTGGAGAGAGGCTTGGTTCTCATTAGCATTATGGTGAATCAGAATGAGGCTTGGATAAGAGCAGAGTAAAGCAGAGGGAAGGATGCGAGAGCGAGGCTTGAATAGACACCGGAACTATATAGAGCGGTGATGGGAGGAGATGCCTACGCCCCGGAAGAAGTCCTCTTGCAATGAATTTGGTCGGGTTAAGGCATCATTTCCTGTCATTGCTGTTTGGCTTGAGGAAATGATCGTTTATGCTGGGGAAAATTTTTGTTTTTGATGTAATGGCATGTCAAGTGCATTACTTGCAATAGAGCCCAATTTAAAAGGATTTTACACTATTTGGTGTCTTATCTCATTGCTGATATATTCCACTGAGCACTATGGTCACAGGAAAGAGGAGTATTGTCTCCACATGATGGATGGATGACCCCCCTTGTCCACCCAACACTGAGGAGTGACAGTGGATAGAGCAGATGAGACATATGAGCCCTATTTGACCCCCTCATAATAGGTGATCAGTACTCTCTGGTAAGAGAACATCTTAAGCTTTGGTGGTGGTTTATTCACAAGGTGGAGGAACCGAACTTGATGTTGATACACAAGAACTTTTGCACATATAAGATTGCTGTCAAGGCATCACACTGGTGCCATACTGAAGACATACAGACTGTTTATTTAGCGCAACACATTTTTTTAATACTTACTTGTTTATGTGATAATATCTCACATCAGTGGTGCTGCTATTACATTATTTAGTTTTGAGTTGAATTCACAAGTGCAGTTTTTTTTTGATTCTAATAGGGCATTTTCCCTCTCCTTGGATAAATTAAGAAGTGGGAAATTGAAACCCAAATGCACCCCTAGACAAAGCTTAAAAATAGTGCAGCTTTTACACTCATTTGGATTGATAGATATATGGAGGGAACTAAACCCCCATAACAAGGAATACACACACTTTTCTGCTCCGCACAACACCTATGCCAGGATTGACCACATCTTCTTACAATCTACCTCTATCCCTATTGGCTTACATCGAAGGAGGTGTTAGAAGCGATTAGATCTCTTAAGTCGGGCTCGTCCCCAGGACCGGATGTTTTTTCGGTCTGTTGCTACAAGAAATGTGGCCCCTTTCTAGCCTCATATATGGCCCGGTTCTTTAACTCAATCAGAGATGGAGGACCCTTAGACAGAGATCTAAACTCAGCTTATATTACAGTCATCCCCAAACCGGGGAAAAACACAAGCGAGGTTGGTAATTACCGCCCAATTTCCCTCATTAACAATGATCTCAAAATTATGACAAAAATTCTTGCTTCAAGAATATCCAGTTTTATTGCTAAATATATACATAAGGATCAGGTAGGTTTTATCCCTGGGAGTCAGGGCCCAGATCAAATTAGGAGAGCTATAGATGTAATTTCTTTGCTTCACTCCCATAGGGATGGAGGTCCACCTCAGGAGGGTTTCCTTCTCTCAATTGATTTTCAAAAAGTGCTGGATTCTTTTCCTTGGTCTTATCTCTTTGAAATTTTGGAGAGATGGGTGTTTGGCCCTAAATGTAGGGGTATTATCCACTCACTCTATTCGACCCCTAGCGCACAGGTATGCTTTATGGGTAGAAACTCTGAAACTTTTGATATTAAAAAAGGAACCAGACAAGGATGTCCTCTATCCCCTTTAAATTTCATGATTGCGATTGAAAGTGAGTCAGAACTCATCCGGACATCAGAGGAGTCATTTGCGGTCCGCAAGAACACAATTTTTTCTCTCTTTGCGGTAGTCCCTAAGTATCCCTAAGTATCCCGTAGTCCCTAAGTATCAGCTACTTAGGGACTACGGCATCATCTTGGGTCTAGCAGTTAACATATACAAATCCTTCGCCTTAAACATTTCGGTGCCCACCGATTTAGTGGAGCGATTAAAACAACACTTTTTACATGGTCCTCTGACTCTATTCTGTACTTAGGAATTAAACTTCTACAAAACATAGGCAATTTATACTCAGTTAACTACCCTCTAATGTTCCCAAAATGTTTTATGTCCCTTCCTATACCTATAAAGAAACAGCTGCTCCACAAAGTTCAATTACAAATCACCCGCTTTTTCTGGGGGAACAAGGGTTATCGTTGTGCTAAAGAAGTCCTCTTTCACCTGAAAACACAAGGAGGCCTAGGGCTAACTAATCTTTGGTGGTACTACCAAGCCGCACAATTATCACAATTTTCCATAGTATACGCTGGATGATCCAAACCTGATCGGGTCTCTATGAAAAGGCAAGCTGTTCCCCCTAATACAATTGATTTGCTGCTTTAGTGCAAGCCCACATCGAGACCCTCAATCCTATCCCCTACTACAAACATACTTCCCTAATCTCCTGCACAAGACCACTATTACACCTATTCCATAACTCGTCCTTTTTCCAGTGCATGAATATGCAAGCTTTCCATTGGTGGTTGAATAAAGGTCTATTCTGAATAAGCCACTATTTTAACTCAATGGGACCTATTTCCCTGGGATACTACATAAGCAAACTTGAAATGCCCTCTTCAGAGAAATTTTGACTCTCCCAAATTAGGCATTTTCTTCATTCTACTTGGCTTCACAAACCTGAACCCCCCAATTGCACACTTTACGAACAATGATGTTCCAATATCATGGATCAGAGGTGAGGCATCTCAATTATTTATTCTCTACTGGCAAACAGATGACAAACCATCTTTTGCACGAGCCTGGGAGTCTGATGTGGAGATTTTGTGGGACCAGTATCATTGGTTTCAGTCATTCAAACGATTGTACAAAGGTATCACAAATGTGTCTCTGATTGAAGCAAATGTGAAAATCCTTATGAGATGGTATTATGTCTCTTCCAGACTGGCCACAATATATCCAGATTCCTCCCCCTTATGTTACAGAGGGTGTAATATGGTGGGCTCTATGTTTCATACATGGTGGTCATGTCCTTGCATTAGAACATGCTGGAATAAAATCTTCCATTACGGAAAGTCAAGGGGGTGGCAGTCCCTCAGGACCCCACAATATCTCTCTTAGGTATGTAGGGTTGAAAAAGTCTCCAAACATACGCAAGCCTTAATCTTCTTCATCCTCTTAGGAGCCAAGATTACGCTCGCTGGGGCATGGAAAAAACCCTTTTTTTTTTTTTTCTTTTTTTTTTTTGACCACTCAGTAGTATATTTTCTCTGGGAGTCATTTTTTCTGTTGTCAGTAATTCAAACTGTGTCCCATTTGTTCATCACATCATCGTGGTGGCAGTAATTGCATTTGTTTTATACCTCAAGACCTGGTTAGGTGGGATTTCATTAATCAATTTACCTTTTACCTATAACCCTCTACCTCCCTATCCCTCCCACCCCCCCGAGACCGTACTTCCCCCCTGCCCCCCCCCCCTCCCTTTGATATCTTTACTTCCTCCTTTCTTTTGCCTACAAGGCCCTCTTTACCTTGCATCTTAAGATCTCTCTTGCTTCCTGGGACAGTCAAAAGTGTAAGATGTTTTATCTGGTGCAGAGGCGGGGGGATGACGTGAGACGTCTGTCAGGAGGGGAGGATCTGGGGGTGTGGCGGTGAACTGGCGTCCTGGCGGCCTCGCTCCCTGGGCGTCCTAAGCGGACAGGACAGATGGTGCGGCGTAGCGGGGAAACGGAGAGAGGTGCCTCAACACTGCAGCCAAGCGTCTTGAGCTGTCACCCGGAGAGAACCGGGCTCAGCGGCACAGCGAAGTGAGGTTCCCGTTTCACTGGGGACTCCCGCACCTCTCTCTCCCCTCTCCCCTTCTCTTACTGGCGCCGTGTGCGAGGACCGGCGCGGTTTGGCATCAGAGTGACCAGCTGACCGAGATCTTCTAACCCCGCCGCATTCATCAAAGGACCCTCCCAAGGGAGAACACAAGTAGCTGATACCGGCCCGTTATCCGGGCAAGTATAGACGCTGGCTGATAAGGCTGACGGCGAGAGGTACTTATCCCTACCTGATCTTTAAAAGGTAAGAAGAGTACTGAATATGGGTTCTCAACCATAGAAGAGGGGATAAAGCATGAAATTTGTTGAATAATTCCACAAGGGACTAGCTTATTGTCTGGCAAATCTGAGAAGGTGACTGGTAATATTGTTTGTGTAAGAAACCTGGTTAATAACAGAACTTTAGGCAACAAATTACAGCACTGTTAAAAACATTGGGAGGTTCACTCTGGGATCTAGCTGGGCTCTTGCAGCAATGGCTGATTTCCTCTGTAAAAGCTAAAACACACGAGAAGAGAAACGGGACGATACCCTTTTCGTTAACTGACGCAAACACGAAGAGCGGAATAGTGGGTCTACTTAATTGAACAAAAAGACAACATCTGACAAGGCATCATTTTATATCCGCACATTCGATGTAACACTACTATATTCATTCTGGTTCAGCATACATCTGAAATCTCAATAAAATCGGGGAGGAGAGAGGCAGGACACATCTAGATGACCCAGGCCACTAAATTTCCAAGATAACATTTAGTCTGACTATTCCCCAAACACATAGGTTATACCCTAGGCGGGGTACACGCGGTATCCAGGGATATGGTCTAACCTAATCAGCAAAACCAATTACTGCGGCCAGGGTCTTGTAACCCCTGAAAGGGAAATAGAGGCCTCTGGAACATCTACCACAACAAACGAGGACCAATGGTGGCAAATAAGGGACAGTGTGAAATTCCGGAACACCAGCTTTAATTAAATTAAAAAATACTATGGTAAAGGTCAGGAGTATCATAGTAGTCCATTACTGTTAACTACTCTTGAAGACCATCAGTATTTATATCATCATCATTCGCTGGGCCTCTGGGTGCAAGTTGGGACTTACAGGTTAAAGGGTACAGGATTAAAACACTTTTAAATAACTGACTATCTACCTGAGTAACCCGGCAATACCTTGCACTAGGGGGGAAGCTGTAGTCGTTATAGTTAGACGCTAAGGTCTCCTGGCAAGGTTGTTAAAAATTCATTATCCTCTCAATTTCCGCTACCACATCTCGGAACAACAGAGAAACAGGGAGCACTTTTTAGTAACCTGCGATACTAGCACTTACAGGAAACCAAAAATAAAAACACTTAAAAAATAGTCACTACCTTCCTAACAGATCCTATTCACAGGAAATAGATTCTTCACTCCGTTATTAACCAAGAACAGAATATTGGTGAGAGGACACGGGCAAGAGTATAAAACTGTCCTAGGGCTGGATTAACAAAGATTCATTGGCACCAACAAGATAAAGACATCCAAAACTCCTCTTATAAAACCCAGGTAACATAATAATGAGCAGAAATACATCCAAAACAGGAAAAGGGGGCCCCCCGAAGACACCCAAGGACAATTCTTCCGGAGGTGCTGCTGGGAGCTCAATCAAGCAGTACCTAGCTGGAGGGGTGAGCCCTGGAAGCGCCCACCAAGAAGCCCATACGTCAACTTTGGCGGATAAGAGGAAGAAGGGCCAAAACGGGAAGGGGGACCAGACGCCCATTCCATCCAGAGAGTCGTCATTGATTGAAAGTGTTCACGAAACAACCAGAACGATGGAACACAGGCTGGATCCAGACTTTCCCACCAAAAATGAAATCGCAGAGATGTTTAAAGCTCTGGAAGCCTCAATTAAAACAGAGATTAATATGCTAAGGACGGACCTGGGTAATCTCTTAGCCAGAGTTGAGAGAGCGGAAGATACAATGGACCAACAGGAACGGGAAATTTCTGATTTAAAAGAACAAATTAAAACAACTCAACAAAACCAGATAAAAATTTGTTATAGACTGGAGCACCAGGAGAATAGAAGTCGCAGACAGAACCTGAGAATACGTGGCATTCCAGAAAAAAGGGGCGAGGACCGAAGAGCGACAGTGGCGGCTATATTTTCCCCCCTTCTGGAGCTGGGAGGGGAGGACTTTCCAAAAATTGAGCAAGTGCACCGTGTGGGAAGGTTAGACGTTAGAAAGAAGCCGTGACATCATCGTGAGGTTCAGATATTATGTCGATAAGGAAAAAATATGGTCAAAATTGAGTGGGCATATTCCACTTCTATATGAAGAGGCCAGGATCCAAGTGTTTGCAGATTTAGCCAAAGACACTTTAACAAGAAGACGTCTCCTGAAGCCACTTTTGGAACAAATGCTAAAACAAAACATAAAATACACATGGGGATTCCCCTCATGTCTATTGGGCTATAAAGACGGTAGAACAGCTAGGTTGAGATTCCCAGAAGAGTTAGACGAATTTTGCAGGAAATTAGACCTTCAGGTCCCTACAACAATAGATTGGTCCAATGATCGGTGGATAGAATTGGGAATAGGATTGCTATAAAAACGGAGTGGGAGGGGTATTTTGGGGAGGGACGGAGGGAAACTAGTAAGAGATTAGGAAAGATGGGTGCCACAGGAAGCTGAAAGAACAACTGGAAGCAAGGAAATATCGACCGGTGGCCGGCACACCAACAGATCCACCTTTAGAGGTGGAGACCAATGGAGGGTCACGATTTTTGTGACCCACATCGGTCTGAGCGTCTAGCTAAGACCAAAGGGGGAAGGGGGGGAGGGAGGAGGGGGAGAGGGAGGGAGGGGGAAAGTGGGAGGGGCGGGAAGGTGTGGGGGTGATGGGAAGGAGTTGCATTTTAAGTTTAATAATGGAATTAAGGGATACCTCTCCAGGGTCTAAGACAGATAGGCGTGTAAAATCTCTCCAGGGCCTAAAGACAGAGTGCGACGGTAGGGACGCAGAAAAATGACATCAACCACAATAAAATGCATTACATACAATGTTAAAGGTCTAAACGCAGCCCACAAAAGACGAAGTATATTTAACGAGCTTAGACTGCTTGGTCCAGAGGTGGTATTCCTCCAGGAAACACATATTTCACACCAATCAAGGCTAAGACTATTCTCGGGGGAATACCCGACCTGGTACCAAGGAGATACTATTTCAAGCAGAACACGCGGTGTTGCCATCGGATTTTCAAAAAGAGTCAGGTTCACGTTAGAAGAAAGATCAGTAGATACAGAAGGCAGATACTTATTCCTGAGAGGTAGACTAAATGAGAAAGAATATACACTAGCCAATGTATATGCGCCAAACAAAAATCCGATGGATTATGTGGTAAAAATCTTGGAGAAGTTGACAGCGTTTAGAAAAGGGCACTTGATAATAATGGGGGACTTTAATTTTTGTATAGATCCAGGCTTGGATAGCACGGCCCATGCACAGGGGAAGATCAGTGGGCAACTAAGAAAGTTCAGGCAAAAATTGGCCAGCCTGCAATTAGTGGTTATATGGAGAGTACACCACCCTAGGAAACGTGACTATACGTTTCATTCCCCTGTGCACGGGACATACTCCCGGATCGACTACGGCCTGATTGACCATAGAGCAATCGAGAAGGTGGTAGATTCCTGGATAGGAAACATAACTTACTCAGATCACGCACCCATGACCATGGAAATAAAAATAGGCGAAGAAAATAGACAGTTGGGGCAATGGCGCCTAAATGAAGAACTGATAAGGTGGGAGGAAGGGTTCAATAGAATCAATAATGAATTGAAGAATTATTTCGTGGAAAACGACACAGGAGAAATATCTGGATGTACTCTATGGCAGGCCCATAAAGCCTATATAAGAGGAGTACTAATAGAGCTAGGGTCACGGCGGAAAAAAGAGAGAAGCAAGGAACGCCAAAATTTAATAGAAGAGCTGGCCAGCTTAGAACTGAAACATAAGACACAATCAGGACAACCGTCCCAAGCTACGTACAAACATATAATAATTAAAAGGACAGAGCTGAAAAACGTAATGGATCAAGAGGTTCAAGCAATACATAGGAAGACCTTAGGAGACAGGTATAGATGGGCCAATAAACCGAGTAAACACCTAGCAAAAACAGTACAAAAATGGAAAACCAGGAACTTTATAGAAAAAATCCAGACCAAAGATGGCCACATAGAGTACTCCTCCAGGAAAGTAGCAGAGGTATTTAAAAAATACTATCAGGAGCTATATTCAATTCCAAAACAGGGCATCCAGCTTAATAATAGTAGAGAGAGAAATAATAAGTACTTAAGAAAAGCAATGCTGTCCCAAAATTACAGAAGAGAAAAGAGAGTGTATGGAAACACCAATTTCAGAAGAAGAAGTGAGAAAAGCAATAGCAGGAATGGCTCTGGGGAAAAGTCCAGGTCCGGATGGATTTACATTAACTTACTATAGAACATTCAAAGAAGTTTTGATCCCCAGGCTGTGCCAGTATTTTGATGGGTTAGGTGAGGATTACGAGATGAGCAAGGAGGCCTTAAAGGCTTCCATTACGATCTTACTCAAAGAAGGAAAAGAAAAAATATTATGCTCAAGTTACCGTCCTATCTCTCTCCTTAATACCGACACGAAACTCTACGCAAAGATACTCGCTGAGAGGCTAAAGGGATCAATGATTAGCCCAGATCAGGTGGGTTTCATTCCTAAAAGAGAGGGGAAGGATAACGGGGTCAGGACATTGCTCCTGCTCCAAAAAACAGGGGAGAGCGGACCCCCAGGACTACTGCTGTCGATCGATGCCGAGAAGGCTTTCGACAGGGTAGACTGGGGGTTCATGTTCCTGACCTTGGAGAATATGGGTCTCGGACCCAAAATGATCCAGCGGATCAAAACTCTGTACCAACATCCCACGGCTGAGGTAGGAGTGAACGGAGTAATGTCTCAGCCTTTTGAGATGGCAAATAGAATGAGACAGGGGTGTCCCCTGTCCCCGTTGCTTTTTGTTCTCTCTATGGAACCTCTCTTAGCAACAATACGGGCAGATCCAGAAATAAGAGGTTTTAAGATCGGCAAGGATGAACACAAGGTTGCAGCTTTTGCTGATGACGTGTTATTTTATATCTCATACCCTACGATCACCTTGCCCAAGTTAATGAATGCCCTAAAGGAATATGGAGAGCTGTCCAATTTTCAAATAAATTTTGTAAAATCAGAAATATTAAACATAAATTTAAATAAAATAGAAATAGATACATTGAAAAAAGAATATAGCTTCAGATGGACTGAAGAACTAAAGTACTTAGGAGTAAAGCTGGCTAGCTCAAACAAGAAAACATTTACAATAAACTATTTACCTCTACTAGACACTATAAGAACTGACTGTAAAAACTATGCCCGTAAAGCCCTCTCATGGATAGGACGTATAAACGTCATTAAGATGTTCCTACTCCCCAAGATCACATATCTGTTCCAGATGGTACCACTTCCACTTCCCCTATATTATTTGAGAAATTTAAAAAAAATTATAATGAGTTTTATATGGAAAAATAAAAAACTGAGAGTTCCTTTCAGGGTCCTAAAACAAAAGAAAACACACGGTGGTTTAGCAGTTCCGGATATTCAGAATTATTACAATGTCGTAGTGCTGTCTAGAATGGCCGAATGGGCAAAACGAGATGATGAAAAACACTGGGTTAGAATAGAGGAATTCCTATGCAAAGCACCACTTGGAAGTGTTATCTGGAATCCTCCACAAGCTAGAATTTTTGATAAAGACACACATGTAATAACACACAACGTATTTAAAATTTGGGACAGGGTATATAAGAAAGTGATGGGAAACTACAACTCACCACTAATTTCACTAGTAGATAACAATTTTTTCCCACCGGTATTAGAAAGTATAGGAGGAAATGATGCACTTTGGGGTAAGACACAACTAAGACACATTATTAGGGGGGGTAAAATTATGACATTGCACGAGATTAGAGCTGGAAGGGAGACACGAGGGTTAGATGGGTGGCGCTATCTCCAGCTGTGTCATTTTGTGAGTAGGTTACCAGGTCCGATCAGGGCGGGGGATAAACTTATGGACTTTGAGAGGTTATGCGATACCAAAGATCTAAGAAACATAGTCTCTAAAATGTATAAAGTCTTGATGAGAGTTGACCAGCTGGAGATACCTCCATTCATAGATAAATGGGAGAAGGAATTAGGCACAAAGAAAGATGATAATACAATTAAGAGAATTTTGGATATGATTTGTAACTCGGCACTGGACGCACGTACGGCAGAGATGAACTATAAATGCATAAGCAGAAGCTATCTTACCCCAGAGATAGTAAGCAAATATCAAAATAGAACGGCGTACTGTTGGCGAGGATGCCAGGAGATAGGAACAATGTCGCAACTATGGTGGACATGCCCAAAAATAAAAATCTTCTGGGGTAAGATACGCGGGTTAATTAAGGAAATAACCGGAAAAGACGTAGCAGAAGATCCTTGGGAGGTTTTGTTCCATGGGGGAGGCGGAGACATTAAAAAATATAAGCAATCACTAGTACCTCACCTTCTGAATGCTGCGAAGCGAATAATCCCGAAGAATTGGCAGAGGAAGGAGAGCCCTGAGATATGGGAATGGATAGATGCTGTTGAAGAGACATACAATCTGGAGAGTAAGGCACACGCAATAGAGGAAAAAGGCACTACGGGCTCTGAGGAGTGGGAACAATGGGTAAAATTTAAAAAAATGTGGTGTAGAACACAGAACTAAAGTCTAGAATATTGAAGGAGAGATGGGTGTATTAGAACCTGGAGAGGTTGGGCTTTGGGTGGGAGGGTGGGGAGGGGGGATGGGGATCATCGAGAAGAAGCCGACATCTTTTATTCGGTCATGGTAGCCCCCTGGGGGGGATAAGCTAATGACGTTAGATTTACCAATAGCTGGTTGTAATTTATTTATTTTTTTGATATGGCTAAACGTCACAATGATGAGAAAAAGGAGAGGAGATGGAAGATAAATGAGCTGTAAAGCTGATTCGCACCTCTCAATATGGTCGACTGAAGTGACAAAGAACAAAAACAAAAAAAACAAAAAAAAGATCTCTCTTGCTTCCTGCCTAGGATGTCCATATCTCGGCTGCTCTCAGGGATCCTTTAAATTCTACCCACCTTCTCCATTTTGTCTCAAAGGCACCCATTTTTGTCCCTTCACTGTACCTTAGATATTCTAGACTGTATATTTCATTAATTTTGTCATGCCAGTCCCTCATCGCAGGTCTTTCTGTCCTTCTCCAGTACTTGGGTATCAAGCTTTTAGCCGCATCGATAAGGTGCGGTATTAGTGTTCTCTGATAAGCTTTATTGGGTATTTCGCTCATATGAAATAAACAGACCCAGGGGTCATCTTGAACATTAATCCCTGTTATATCTTTAATAAGTCCCCTCACTTCACTCCAGAATATTTTAATTGTCGGGCATTGCCACCAGATATGAGCCATTGTCCCCACTTCCTTACATCCCCTCCAGCAATATTGTGGAGGTCCGTTTTGGAATTTTTTTTTCAAGCATTACGGGGTTAGGTACATCCTGGCCAAACATCTAAAGTTCAACTCCAGGATTTTACTGTTGACCGACGTAGCTGCTGTTCTACTTAGGATCAATGACCTTTCTGGGGCAGTAAGTATTCTTCCTAGCTCCCTCTCCCATTTCTTTATAAACGCTGGGGCTTCCGTGTTCCCCAGGCCTATCAACATTCTGTACGTCTGGGAGAAGCCCCCTTTATTATCTTTGTCTAAACACATTTTCTCTAGTGGACGTAAGTTGTCACTCGATCTAATTGGTTGTGGGAGGGTTCTTATGAACTGATTTAATTGGCTGTACCGCCAAGTGTTTATAACTAACAGATTTTTTTTATCCTTTAACTCCTGATATGTACATATTTTATTATGTTGCATTACGTCCTTTAACTGTATGTTCACGTCCCGCAACCACCCCCCAAACCACTCCCCTACCCCTGGTGCAAAATAATCTGAATCCTTAAGTGATATTAGGGGAGAGTTGTATCCCCACTGCTCCCTTTTGTGAACTTTATCCCAAATTCTAAGTGCATGTTTAGTGATCTCATGTGTTTCTTTACCTAGTTTCCTTAAGTGTGGTGGGATCCAAATTATTTTATTCAACTTAGTGTCGCTAATTTCCTTTTCCATTTTTACCCAGTGTTTGTCTGCTTTACTTTTTGCCCAATCAACTACTCTGGCAAGAGCTATGGCCTCGTAGTATTTACAGACATCCGGTGCTCCCCCTCCCCCCTTACCCCTAGCCTTTGCTAATTGTGTGAACTTCAATCGAGGTGTTTTCTACCTCCAAATAAATCTTTAAAAAATCGAGTGCAGTTTTCTAAGGTATGCCTGCGGTAGCGCTACTGGCAACATCTGCATTTTGTAAGTTATTCTTGGCAGTACAATCATTTTAAAGATGTTAATTCTCCCTCCCCATGACAGTTGTCCTATGTGTAGCCTCTTAAGTTCTTGCTTTATTTCGTTGAGAAGTGGTAGGAAGTTGACCTGATAGAGCTTCTCTTGTGAGGTCGTAATTTTTATCCCTAGGTATTTTAGTACTTTTTGCCCCCATATAAAGGGGAAGTGTTTTTGATATGAGTGATCACTGGTTTTGCTGATATTAATGCTTAATGTTTCAGATTTATTTGGGTTTATTTTAAAATTAGAAGGCTTTCCATACTCTAGTAGGGCTGTCATTATGTTTGGGAGAGATATCCTTGGATGCGTAATATAAATCAGGATATCGTCCGCAAATGCGGCTATTTTATATTCATCCCAACCTATCGTTACCCCGCTAATATCCGAGCTCTTCCTGATCTTTTCTAGTAATGGTTCTAGAGTCAGCACAAATAGGACAGGGGAGAGCGGGCACCCCTGTCTGGTCCCATTGTACATTTCGAAGGACTCCGACATGGTTCCATTTATCCTTACTCTCGCTGTAGGTCTAGAATATAGTGCCCCTATCCTTCTACTGTATATGCGTTACGAGACACACCAGGCAACACTATTCTCTCTCTTTTTTTCAATTTTTCCTTTCCCATACTTGCACTTTCCAAACTTTATTCATTTCTTCTCTCTCTCTCCTGACCTGTATCCATGCCCACCTTTTCAGAGGTTCCCTCCACATATTAGTAATGTTACACTATTTATACTCTCAGTCATTTTAAAACTCTATTTTGACATAGATACATATATAATCTGATTACAGCTAATATGACCCAGGTGGCTATTTGGACATCTCAGGATACAACCCACCCCAATCCTCTTCCTTGCCATGTCCGCCCTCTGCTGGGCCCCTGCTCTGGTTGCTGCGGGCTACGCCTCTTCAGCTCCCGTGTGGAGGATTCTCCGCTGCTGCCTTTGCAAGTCAGTTCTATGGACCATTTGACCATATGTAAGTATGGGAGACTTCTATGAAGCCACATACTTCTTCTTTGACAATAACTACCATTGAATGTCATTATTTACTGATACCTACTATCTTTTAGATATTTCACATATACACCAACTCCTGAGGAAGCGAGCGGAGCTCGCAAAACGCGTCGAGTACAAAGTTGTATATGTATACTATGTACCATACTATTGTATTTAACATTTCAATGGTCAAACGATGTCTTATGATGTTTTTATGTTCATTTTTCACCATGTGTTTGGAAATTCATTAAACTCTATACTATTTGTTATGACCTCTGTGACCAACTCATTTAAAGTCCCACGGGCGAACCTCTCTTTTTTGTACTATATGATTATAGGGATGGAGTTGTGTTATATCAAGAGACAGTACCTAGACGGCTCCCTTTTTGTCCTGCGTCATTCATATAAGAGCACATTTTTGGTATCAGGTAATCCTGAAATTTTCTGTATTATAGCACCGTCAGTCCATCCGGACCTATGCTTTTACCCAATTGCATCCCTTTAAGCGCTTTTCTCACTTCAAGTTCCGTGTATGGGGCTTCGAGGCTGGCTTGTTCTGTTTCTGTGAGATTGGATAAACCACTATCTTTTAAACAATTTTTGATTTTCTCTTGTTTTTCTTCTCTTTCTTTGGTACTGATATTTTTATTTATAGCATACAGCTCTCCGTAAAACTGCTGGAAGGCCCCTGCAATGTCTTTATCTTTATAAACAGTCTCACCTGTTTTAGTTTTTATTTTATCAATATAGTTATTGTTTTTCTTTTTGCTTAGGGACCTAGCCAGCAGCCTTCCCGGGTCTGTTTCCTCCTATATATCTTTCTTTTTTGACCTGATTATATATCTTACGGTTCTCCGATTCTATAAGCTCACGCATGGCCTCTCTGCTCTTGTATAAGTCCATCATTGTCTCCTTTTCCCCTGTTTGCTTGTGCTGTTGTTCTAACTTCTGAATGTTTTCCTGTAGGGCAAGTCTTTCCCTAGCCTCCTTTTTTTTCCTTTCTGTGCCCGCCTTTATTAAAATGCCTCTAATGTATACCTTATGGGCCTCCCATACTACGGCCTCTGATGTTTCCCCCACCGAGTTAGTTTTAAAGTAGAATTCCTTGTCAAAAGAAGTTTATTGAGTATACAATATTATAAAGATACATAAAGTAAGTTTACAAGGATCTATAAAGTAAGCTCATTGTTTTACAGTAGGGTTTATATAGGTAAATATCATGAAATTTCAAATATTAAACATTGGGATCACGTAAACCTAAATTAAAGATATATATCATTTCCTTAGTTATTTTTGTAGGTATTTAAATGATTTATACCTACTATACATATTGTTTACAAGTAGAGTGTATATAGGTCAAATAAATTCTGATAATGAGCTTTAATCGTAAGGTGGAGAAAAGGAAAGAGAAAGAAGAAAAAGGGTTGAAAGGTAGAGGTATGGTCCACAAGGTTGTCCCGCTCGTCAGTTTATTATTCTTTTTGGTTCTCTTTGAAGCCTTAGAATGGGTGTCTCTGTAAGTCATTTAATCTGTTACCATGGCAACAGGACAGAGTCATTGAAGTTTGACAGGAACTGTTGTTTTATCCAAGGATGCCAAAGTTTTTCAAATTTTGGAATTTGATTTTAAACGATGGCTACCATCTTAGCATGGGACATTGTATTATTCATTCTGTGAATTGTTTCTGCTAGTACCAATGTAGGAGATTTCCATGCCTTGGCCACTGTTTGTTTTGCAGCCGTTATTAGTTGGATCATAAGTTTGAATTGAGAGAGTGTTAACCATTCCGGTTTTAGATTAAGTAAAGTTAAATATGGATCTGGTTGTATTATTTTTTTAAATATTTTAGATGCAATCACAAAGACTTCCTTCCAGAAGGTTTGGATTACTGGGCACGTCCACCATATGTGTAAATATGTGCCTATTTCTGGGCATCCTCGAAAACAAAGAGCTGAGGTATTAGGTGAATATTTTGCCACTCTAGCGGGTACAAGGTACCAGCGAGTTAGGACTTTATAATTTGTCTCCAGTGCTAAGATGTTGGGTGAAGATGACTTAGATGTGAGCCATATGTTAGACCAGTCCGTGTCTTCTAAAGTTCGTCCCAGGTCCTCCTCCCACCTCTGAACGTAAGAGGGTCTATTAAGATTTGCTACTCCATATAATTGATTATAAAGTGATGAAATTGTACCTTTAGAAAATAGATCTTTTGTACAGATAGATTCAAAAATGGATAATTGGGATAATGGTATATCCCCCTTTAGGAATGGTGTATAGAAATTTTTGATTTGGAGATATCTAAATATCTCAGAGTTTGGTAGATCATATTTTTCTCTAAGCGATGGGAATGAAAGGAATGATTTAGATGCTATGAAGTCATTTAGTGTCTGAATGCCTGATGTTGTCCAAGCTTTAAAAGAATTTGGGTAGATCCATGCCGGATAAAAGGCCGGATTTCTGATAAAAGAAAGGAGAGGATTGTGTGGAGATTGTAACTGATATTTGGTTTTTAGTTTATCCCAGAGAGATAAGAAGTGTTTAGTTATGGGATTATGAATTTTAAAGCGGTCTTTAGGATCAAGCCATATTAAAATTTGATATTAATAGAGGGTCATTTTCTGAAGCCTCTATAAATACCCATAATGGGATTTCCTGTTTTGCATGGTATTTGGACAGACTGGCCAAATGTGCTGCTCTGTAGTAGTTAGTAAAATTAGGGTATTCCAGGCCTCCTTTATTTTTGGGAAGATGTAGTGTGTGTATAGGTATACGTGGTTTAGAAGAGCCCCATATAAACGAAGTTGCTCTTTTTTGTACTATTCTCAAAAAGTAGGAAGGAATTGGAATAGGGAGGACTCTGAATAGATAAAGCAATTTGGGTAGAATAGTCATTTTGATTGCATTAATCTTCCCTATCCAGGATAAAGGAAGTTGCGACCATTGTTTTATTAGATTTGTGATCTGTCTTAATACAGGGGGATAATTGGATGAGAATAAGTCAGAATGAGATGCTGTTAAATGAATTCCAAGATATGGGATTGATTTTTCTGCCCATGTGAATGGGAGTGCAGCCCTAGCCGGGATCAATTCTATGTTTGTGAGTGAAATATTAAGCACTAGGCATTTCTTAGGATTAATCATAAGGCCGGATAGGGCTGCAAATCCATCAAGAGCTGGTATTAAGTTAGGACCAGAGACCTGTGGTGATTAAAGTAGAATTCAATTTCCTCCTTAATGTGCTGATCAATATCTCTATCGTGTAATAGGTCCTCATTTAATTTCCAGCTGCTAAAGGGGGGGTTCTTTTTACCTAGTTTCCACTTTATACTTACTGGGGCATGGTCTGAGAATGTTATTGACCTTATTCTTGTGCCTTCTATTTCCTCTATGTACCTGTGTTCTACCAAAAAAAAGTCTAACCTGGAGTACGTCGAGTGTACGTGGGAGTAATAGGAGTAGTCTCTCACGTTTGGATGTTTTAGTCTCCAGATATCTGACATTGGTGCAGTTTCTTTTTAAGCTTATTCATCCATATCCCTCCAGTCCCACGGACACTCGATGTACTATCTTTACCTGGGTCCAGACACATATTAAAGTCTCCTGCAATGATAACCCTCCCTCTCTTGAAGCTTTCAAATTTTGGAAGAGTGCCCAGCAAATATCTTCCAGGGTTGATGTTTGGGCAATAGATATTCGCTAATGTACATTCCGTCCCATTGAGGTTGCCCCTGAGAAACAGGAACCGTCCCTCGGGGTCTATCATTCTCTCTTCTACCCTAAATCTGACATCCTTAGCAAACCCTATGGCTATGCCTTTTGAGCCTTTAGTTGGAGAGTCCCCATATTCCCATTTAGGGAAGTCCCTCGAGCGTATTCTCTGGTTCTTGCCCGCATAGAAGTGTGTCTCCTGCAAAAAGATGACCTCTGCTTTGAGGAGTTTCAATTCTCTCGTTATATTTGCACACTTTATGGGGGAGCCCATCCCCCTCACATTATACGAGATTAAATTTAGCGCAGTCATCTTATTATTTTACCCCTATGTGGGCAGAACCTCTCTTCTAGTTCTAGGAAGCGGGGAGCAGTGCCATACGTACAAGTCTCCCCCCCCTCCAACCCTAGACCCTCCCTTGCCCCTTGCCCTCCCCTCCCCACCCTCTAAGCCCTGTCCTTCCCCTACCTCCCACCAATCCTCCCCCCCAACCCTCCCCAACCCCCCCTTTTGGGGTGACATACCATCTCATGGTCCCATTAACCGAGGCCCTGCTCACTCCTCCCGGTCCCTCGGTTCTCCCCTTAGAGGTTGAGCTTGGGGGTACCATCCCTAGATCGACCTGCCTCACCCCGGGTCCCCGGTTCCCCTCCTAGATTTCTTTGTTCTTTCAGGATTTCTTCTATCTGCTGTTTGAGATTTTTTATCTCTGTTCCCTGTGTGTCTGTTGTTACTTCCAGTTCTTCCACTCTTTTTAGTGTGTGGCCCATTTCTTGTCGAATTTTTTCTAATTCTCCTTTCATTGTTGTTTCTAATCTTGCAAACATTTCTGCCATCTCACTTTTTGTTGGTGTTTGGTTGTCCTCCGGGAGGTCCCTTGTGGCCTCTGCTGTTATCTTGGTCCCCCCTATGTGGGGGTCCATCCCCACCAGTTGTCTTCTTGTGCTTATTTTGGTTGGGGGTTCAGGGTTTTTTAGCTTGGTTCCTCCTGCCTTCCCCGGGCTCCCTTTACCTTCTTGGACCATGTATTTCCTAATGGCGCCCGGGCTTACACTTGTTCTGTTGCTACTGACTATACTAACTGTAGCTGTGGCCCCCTTCCCTCCCTTCCCCTTCATTGTGCTGTATGCTCTGTGGGGCCCTATTTATAAGTCAGCAGATATCCTGCGAGTGAAGCTCGTATTATATTGTGTGTGTCCAATCCTCTCAAATACTTAGTGTGGCCAGCCAAGGAATAATTTTCCTCTAGGATCCCAGCCTTTTTTAGATTGCCTTCCTAGCTATCCCTGGCGTGCACCCACACCCTATATACACACTCTATACCCCTCTTATTTTAAAGCATCGAGAGCAAAAAAAAAAAAAAAGCGGCAAGATCTTCCATACACATAAAGATAGAAAGTAACCCTTAGTATCGATCAGAAAAAGGGAAGGGGGAATTTTTAAGCACTATCAGTCCCGCTCCTTCACATGAGTCCTTAACATAAGTCCTAGTCCTTATTATCTTCCAGGGTGTATAGGACCTCTGTATTGACAGGTAATATAAAAGCTGAGTGGTATAAGTTATCACTAAACAGATCAATTTTGTTTGCTTTTTGCTTGCTTTCTGAGCCCTTGAGGGGGTTAAACCTGCCAGTTACTTTCACAGTGAGACAGTAAACACTTAAAACACCTACTCCCTCAGTTGCTTTTACAAAAGTTCCAGTCCTGGTTATCTTCCGGAATCTATATGTCCTGTACAGTAACACGTAATGTGCGGCAACAGATAATATAACTGCTACAGATTTAGGTAGTATAATTTATTATTCCACAGATTAAATTTGCTCACCTTCCGAGCCTTTTCATGGGGGGTAGTCCTGCAGGTTGTATTCTCAGTCAAGCACTTACCCCTTCAGCCACTTGTGCGATCTTACCCAGTTTTCTTTTTCCCTCTTTCCTCCTCTTCTCTCTGGAGCACAAACCTGTCTTCCACGAGGTCTCTGTGCGCCTGACTTCCTATCTGCTTTTCAGTTCGGCGCTTCCCTCTAATTCACCGGTGCCTGGAGACCGTCTCCCTCATTCACTCCCTGGCATGTTTGCTTGCGCCCGGAAAGCTTCACCTCCACTGCGGGGTCTGTACCCGAGGTGTTTGTACAGCGCGGGCTGTCAGGTTCTGGAGCGGGGGGAGTAGGAGCTACAGGGGGGGCGGGGTTGCTCCTGGCCTCGCATCGGAGCTAGAGGGAGAGACGTCCGGCATCTCGGGACTAGCAGCAGACCCAGCTAGCCACCCACATCCGGCTCCTCCCCAGAAAAAAAACCCTTGATCTCCTTTTTAACAGCAGGAAAATCTCCTGGATCATGATGTAGGAGCAAATAGTGGCTAAGCTACAAGACAAAACACAAACATTTCAGACAATTTTGGAACCCTAGGCAGCCTATATCAAAATACCCCTCTGTCCAGGCCTCACAGTTCAGTAGTAGGAACTTCCTAGTAGAATTCTTTCTTTGGCAGCCTCTCTTCTTTCTCCCTTCTCTTCCAGGGTCACCTTGGTACCCTCTTTCCTTTAATTTATCTTCCATCCCTCTTTGGCAGACTTTTTATAGGGGGGGGGGGATTTCTATTCCTATAATTAATGTTATATGGATAATTGCAGAGTTCAGAAGGATATAGGGTTTGAAACAGGAAAATCTGGATGCCGCACACCGGATAAGGTTGAAAACATCTTCTTTATTGTAAAACTTGGATCATAAAAAACAGGACAATCAGGCGGGTGGTACAGACACAGCTGACGTGTCAGCTGTGTCTGTACCACCCGCCTGATTGTCCTGTTTTTTATGATCCAAGTTTTACAATAAAGAAGATGTTTTCAACTTTATCCGGTGTGAGGCATCCAGATTTTCCTGTTTCAAACCCTGCTTCAATTTGCATTTAGCCAGCACCTGGGACTCCTCTCCTCTGAAGGATTCACTAACACACACCTGAAAGCAAGTTCTCCTGAGCGGTGATTTATTTTCTCTGTCTTGTCTGCACCAAAGGATTCAGAAGGATATACTCGACTATCAAGATAAAGTTTAGATCAATATGCTCACCAAGATCTGTTCACTTATACTTGGTCATCCCTCCCTTGATCTGGGTGGACCCTATGATTTCAGACTTATTTGGTTTGGAAGGATGGGGCACTGGCGTCCGGGTTGTCTTGGGGGTATCTCC
This sequence comes from Lithobates clamitans, assembly GCA_037952925.1. Classification (NCBI taxonomy): domain Eukaryota; kingdom Metazoa; phylum Chordata; class Amphibia; order Anura; family Ranidae; genus Lithobates; species Lithobates clamitans. Next base: position 162,883 of record JBBGZY010000320.1, read on the forward strand.
ACATCCACAGTATGCTGCCACAGGGATAGTGTGGCGGTATCCTCCTGGGCACATGAGGTCTGGATTGTCTGTCTAACCAGATCTTCTGTAACATTAGACCCTTTGGGGTCCAGGATCATGGGAGGAACAACATCTCTTCCTTAAGAGGAGCTTGCTGGTTTTCTTTTATATCACTCTCATCTTTAGTCTTGAATTTGTTTGCTTATATGTTTATTGTGTCCTTCAAGTTACGGTTTATGTAATTGTATTTCTTTAATTTGGACCCTGCAGGTCCTATTAGCCATACTGTTTTCATTCTTATCATTTGTCAAAACTCAATAAACATATTGAAAACAAAAACAGCATACTACTAAAGAGTTATATAAATGATGTGTTACTTTCTGCTGTCCTCATTCCCATATTGATTTTTTTTTTTATTATCGACTAGATTAATTTTTAGTAACTCGGCTGAACTTAATTTAAATCTATTTTTCATGTCTTTGTTTCCTGAAAGGCAACTCATAAACAATACAGAAAAAAAACATTGCTCCCAGCTGCTCAATTATAAAAAATAAAACATTTTAATCAACACTCAATTTAATTGTCATTATAATCTTGATTGATATAAACACTGACAATTTTTTCAACATGTTTGGTTGTTTTGCTTGGTAGCATATTTGAGGACGTGCAGCTGTAAACTACCTCAAGGACATTTGATATATAATGTCAGTCTTCTGAAAGTATTATTATTTTTTCCAGAATTATGTTTATTGTCAGAAAAAGTCAAGTTACACAGAATTATAACAGAGTGAAAGTACTGAAGATTATTATGGTGTATAATAAATGACATAATACACATCTTATTCAGTATTACACAGTATGTTCAACAATGCTATTGATAAACAGAATTATGCCATAACCGTGAATTCCTGTATACAGGTAGTAAACCAAGAAACATTTGGTCCGTGTCTAGAGTCCATCCCGTGACTATGTTTTATTTTGGGGACCCTGATAGGATTTTTTTTTTTTTTTTTTGATTAGTGTGGATATCCCGAGCCTTGTGTGATTAAATCAATCAGGGGGCTGATAGGTTGTCGTTTAACTCAGGTCGGCCCCTTATGAATGGCGTGAGTAAAGAAACATGACTGTCAGGAGTGCGTGAAGATCTTTGTGGGGTCGTTCCATCGCGCGTTCAGATGTTACCCAGTACTGCGGGGTCTCGGGGATGTTTTTGTGAATAATACTATTCTTTAGCGTAATGTGCCTTTGGGCTTGGTAACGTGTGTTAGGATTGCGGTCACCGGACCACTAGCAATCCTAACCTTAGTAGGGTAAGGAGGAAAGAGATTCCTATCAGGGGTGGCTGGGGTAAATATGAGGTTAGCAATAGTAGGTGGGAGAGGGAGGATTTGAGTGGATATGGGATATCTATTTGTGACTTTGTATTCTTCAAAAAGAGTCCCCAGTGGGTCGAGGGGAGTCGAGGGGTATGGTGGAATATATTAGGGGAGGGGAGTATAGGCGTAAGAAGGGTAAGAAAAGAAACAGAGTATAGTGAGTACGGTAAAGTAAATCAAGTTAAGTAAAGTAGAGTAAAGTAAGTCCTCCTCCGACAGAGTCACAGAAGATAGTATAAGATCTTAGGACAAGAGTTCCTTGTATTCGGCTGTTGTTTGGAAATGTTGCCAGCTTGACCATATGGTTATGAATTTGGAGGACGTATCTTTGGCTTGATGGATCAGTTCCTCCATTTCAGCTATTTTAGATATACGTTTGAGCCAATCTGCTGTGGTTGGGGGTTTAGAAGACTTCCATAGAATCGGGATGCACATTTTTGCCGCATTGATCATATGTAGTGCTAGAGAGCGGTGATAGTGTTTTTTTGGGATAGAGGAGTGATGTAACAACATTTGGGCAGGAGTGAGTTCTATCTGATATGTGGTAATATCAGTGGTAATACGCTGTACTACTTTCCAGAAGGGTTGAATGAGAGGGCAAGACCACCATAAATGTACCATGGAACCCTCAGCCTCTGAACACCTCCAACAGGTGGAGGGGATAGAGGGGGATATTTTGTGGAGCTTAAGGGGGGTTTTGTACCAATTGGAAAAGATCTTGAAACCGTTTTCTTGTGCCGACACGTTAATCGAACCCTTGTGTATGTAAGTGTATATGTTTTCCCAATCTCGGTCGGATAGATCCAGTGCTAATTCTCTTTCCCAGCCGCGAGTTGCTATGTTGGATTTGGGAGTGTGGTCCGAGAAGAGGAGAGTATAGATTTCCGAGATCACATGTCTTTGTGGTTCAGTCTTGGAACACAGAACTTCAAAAGGTGTAAGTTGTCTGGAGTAATCTGTATTTTTGGGGGGGTGATTAAGAAAGTGCCTTATTTGATTATATATCCACGGCGAAAAGGGTTTACCAGACACGTGTGTGGGCAAGTTCGAAATAGCTAGGAAGTTTGTTCCGGAAAAAAAGTGTTTTGCGCGTATGTCGTCCTGGGGCCAGTATCCCGTAAGGAATGTAGTGGACATGCCTGGAGGGAAATCTGCATTGTTTCGGATTGGTGTCAGGGGGCTGGCGGCGGAGGAGATGTGATGTTTTTGGCACATTATCTTAAATGAGTAAAGTGTTGATGAGATCAGTGGATGTTGTGAGCATGCCAAAGGAATCTGTTGTGGAGGAATCCAGGGTAGTATTTTAATAGGGATCGTTGAGAATTCATTTTCAATTTGTGTCCAGGCTTTAATGCTGGAGTGGACATTCCAGTCGACTATTCTGGACAGTTGGCATGCCTTGTGGTATTTGGCAATGTCTGGGAGAGCTATTCCTCCTTTTGATTTGGGTAGAGAAAGTCGTTCAAAACTAAGCCTAGGACGTTTTTTTCCCCAAATAAAATCGTTGCACGCCCTCCGATATGATGCAAAGAAGGCTTGCGGTAATCTTATGGGGACTGTTTGCAGTACATATAGTATTCTTGGAAGAATGTTCATTTTAATTATTGAAGTCCTCCCAAACCAGGAAAAGAGTCCCGTTGACCAGGACTTAAGGTCTTTTTGAATTTGTTGGAGGATCGGTATGTAGTTTTTGAGATATAGGTCAGAAAGGTGGATCGGTATGCGAATCCCTAGGTAGGTAATCGCATCACGGGTCCACTTGAAGGGGAAGTTAGATTTACAGGATTCTAATGTCTCTTTCTGTAGGGAAACGTTCAAGGCTTCGGATTTTGTAAAGTTGATTTGAAGGTTGGTCAGGCGGTTGAATGAATTTAGGTCCTTAAGTAAATTGGGTAGAGTAATATGGGGTTCCGTCAGAAACAAGAGAATGTCGTCTGCGAAAGCAGATAACTTATATGTAGTGTCTGATATGGAGACTCCTTTGATGTCTGGATTAGAGCGAAGACGTTGAAGGAGTGGTTCTAAGGTAAGGATGAAAATTAATGGTGAAAGCGGGCATCCCTGACGTGTCCCATTTGACATGGAGAAGGCATTCGACAGGTGTCCGTTAACACGGACCTGTGCAGAGGGGGATGCATAGAGGGCCATTATGAGTTGCAGCATACGGTCTTGTATGCCTATCATCTTAAGTACTTCTGCCATATAGTCCCACGCCACCCTATCGAATGCCTTCTCCGCGTCAAGGGACAGGAAGAAGCCTTGCTGGTGGTTGGAAGTTAACCAATTGTGTATATTGATCGCCTTGGTGGTGTTGTCTCTAGCCTCCCTGCCAGGTATGAAACCCACCTGGTCTAGTGAGATGAGGTTAGGCAGGAGAGGCAGGAGACGATTAGCTAGTATCTTGGCGAATATTTTGAGATCTACATTCAGTAGGGATATAGGGCGGTAGTTCGACACCTTAGAAGAATCTTTATTGGGCTTAGGTATTACGGTTATATGAGCTGTTAGTAGGTCCCTAGGTGGAGGATTATCTGTAGACAGGGAATTGAATGCAAGCAAGAAATGTGGTTTGAGGGTGTCAGTAAAGGTTTTGTAATATCCGGTCGTTAGACCGTCCGGACCGGGGCTCTTGCCAGTCTTCAATTGTTTTAGAACCACGTCCAATTCCCCCGGGGAAATGGGTTGTTCCAGATCGATTGCTTCCGCAGTAGATATGTGTTTAGGACAATATTTCGTAAGAAAGTCTTGGATGGCCTTTGATCTGTGGCTGTCTACCCTCTGTGTGTTGGGGGTATGCAGGTTGTACAGTTGGGAGTAATAGTGTACGAATTGTTCAGCTATCTGATCATTGGAAACTATTTTTTCCCCCGTATTGTTCGTTATTGAGTGGATCGTTGTTTTAGCTTTTTTGGTCCGAAGAGCTCTTGCCAGGATTTTGCCCGATTTATTACCGTACTCATAGAATATTTTTTGGGAGAGTATATAATTGCGTTTCGTTTGTTTGTTAAGGGCCTCTAATAGGTCAGATCTAGCTTGTATCAGTGCCGAGAGGGAGAACGATGCTTGGGAGGATTTGTGTGCTTTTTCCAGAGATTGTATCCGGGAAGTCAGTGCATTTATGTGTTCCTGTCTTTCCTTCCTACGTTTGGCAGATAGTGCGATTAGTTCTCCTCTAATGGTGCATTTATGTGCTTCCCATCTCATCATAGGTGAGATGTTGGGGGAGTCATTTTCCTTAAAGTAAAGCAAGAGGCGTTCTTGAATGGCTGTCTGTGTTACGGTATCTGTAAGGAGCGAGGGGTCCAGGCGCCAGATATAGGGCCGGGGTATAGTGTTTGAGAATGCTAGCGTCATGGATATTGGATGGTGGTCCGAGAGATACATGGGGTCAATGGAAGTCGTCATTAGCAGCGGCAGGTCCCTTTGCAAAAGGAATAGATAGTCCAATCTGGAGTATCTGTTGTGGGGGGTTGAATAAAACGTGAAATCTTTCTCATTTGGGTGAAGTGTACGCCATGAATCATGTAGTGATAGTTCTGTCAGTTGTGTCTTAATAGCACGTAGCGCGCTATATGGAAGGCTGGAGGAGCCGGTCGAAGTATCATGTAAGGGATTCAGGGGGACGTTGAAATCTCCTCCTAGTATAAGAAGGCCTTCTTGGAACCCACTGAGTTTTTGCAGGGTGGACTTGAAAAAGGGTACTTGTTTCGTGTTGGGAGCATATATGTTGGCCAGGGTTATTCGTTTTCCGTGGAGAGTGCCCTTGACGAAAAGGTATCGTGCTTCCGCGTCTATGCAGGTTTCAGTAATGTGAAACTGGCAATTTTTAGCGAAGAGGATGGAGACTCCTTTCGTTTTTGTGGAGTCATTAGTGGCGTGTATGCATGTTGGGAAGCGGTAGTTGGAGAATTTGGGGGTGGAGGCTGTCTTAAAATGTGTCTCCTGGAGGAAGACAATGTCCGCTTTGTTTTTATGTAAGGAAAGTAGTAAACTGGAGCGTTTCTCGGGGATGTTAAGTCCCCGTATATTTAGGGATACTACTTTGATTGTTTTAATGTTGGCTGAAGGTGTTTGCGGCATTTTGATGGCGTGATCACAATTTGGGGGCGCTGGTTAGGGAGGATAGGAGGGTTTCGTATAGTTATGAGGCTCTGTCGGAGGAGGAGGAGGCGCGAATGGGAAAGGAGAGTAGAGTGGTATAACAAAGAGTTTACGTCTTACGAGGGGGGTTAAGATGACTTTTAGGGGTTTGGAGAACAAGGCTGGGGGTCTACCACTACGCGACTTTTGTGTTTCAGTCCGAAGCGTATACGGATGGGGATAGACGGGTAACTCGCGGGCAAGTGTGGTTGTTTCCGGCGATCAGCGAGAACCTGCTCGCTGATCCGTATAAAATGTGTACCTGCAATTAGGTACAGCCGGATTGAGTCAGTGGCTTGTAATGAAATCAGTTATGTAGATCCACAGGTGTGCTAAAGGGCGCCACTGAGGTGAGGATTGGCTGAGATCGGAAGGAAGAGGTGTGATTCGAAGAGGAGAGTCTACCCGCATGACAGAGAGGGTATGGGAGCTTATGGGGGAGGTTGCAGATTGTGAAGAATCAGCGTAAAGAAGGAACCTGGGGATTGTCTGGTCAGGTGGAAGGGTCCTGTAATATAGGGTTCGGAGTTGAAAGTGTTATGATGGAGGAACGCAAATGGTATGTAGGGAGAAAACTGTATGTCGGAGCAAGATTACAGTCTGAGTGTTTCAATCCGTGCGTCCCTGGTTCGTGACAGTCTCCCTTCAGGAAGTTTTCTGGGTGAAAGTTAGACCAATAAATGTCTTATAGGTAATGCATGGAGTGTGATATCCATAAGTGTGAGAGACTCCTAGACAATCCCTAAGAATAACAAACGAATACTAGACATATGCCATACAGAATGCACAACAGTTGAATCTCAAATACTGCATGTTGTTAGCCCTGGACAGACCTACAAGGACTGAAGTAGCTACTATCCTATGTTCAGGGTGGTTATGTCTGGGTCCTATGCCTTATCTTAGCAAGGATGAGTATAGTATGGACCTTCTCAGTGGTATGCTGCATTGATCTGCCGAACAATCAACTGGAAGGTGTGAAACTTAAATTGGAGGCCCGTGGGAGCAAGAGCTCCACATCAAATGTGCCTTGGGACACACAAGGGTGCTTAGTATCAACCAAGAGGATTTTGAGGCTGGGTGGAATCTAGACTACTACCTTAGTATGTGCTTAAGAGGAGCCGGCAGAAACATCTTCTCCCGGCCGCCCAGGTCAACAGTGTGAGCAGCAAGGGAATTACCCCAAACTGGAGGAGGAGAAATGTAACCAAGTGACCAGCGAGTTCCCTAGCTGTCTATGGAGAGAGTTGATTTGGGGTGGTGCTTCCCATTATATCGAGGACATGTTTATAGTGTGTTACTAAAACTGGGGGTGATCTTGATGTCGGAATCGGGCATCGCAACCCGAATCATGCAGTATGATATCATAATGTACTTGTTTTATGATGTATCAGAGGCAACTCCCATCGCCCATGAGCGATGGATAAGTCAAGTTTATGCCTTTCGATACACTTATGAGTCTATCTAATATGCAGTTCGGCACTAAGATTCCACCCCTTACTTCTATATATTGAATTTTTTATGATTGCAATATAGGTGGTGATGATCCGTAGGAATCACGTCCCCCTTACTTATAGACAGCAAGTGGGGCAGCCGGGTTAGTGTTTAACTTACGTGTGTCAGTGCGAAAGGCAATCCCGTTAACCACGAATTGTGGGTGGGGTATTTGCCTTGTGACAACTGAACATGCTCACACTGCATTGTTCTGAGACGTGTGCTCGGTACATCGGCAAGTGTTAGAGCTATGTGTGAAATCTTTTAATGCCTTCCCACAGGATCATCACTCCCATCAACATTGTCTAATTATGATAAGAACAGGGTTATTAATAGACGGAGAGAAACAGCTGGAGATGAGAGATTGATAACAGCGAGCAAGCTATAACTTATTGAATGAATAGGAGAGCTTAATGTCCTCCCCCTCCCTCAGTTTAACGTGGGAGAGAGTGGGGTTTCAATACAAGAAAGGATACGTTGACAGAGTGGTCTGAAGTGACAATAATGACCCGGGCAGTGCACAGTGAAACGTCATTGCTTGCTAACTGTTGGTGTCCTTCTGCTGTGAAGAGATCGTTGATCCGCAGCTCTCGTTCCTACACCCCAACATCGTCTAGGGCGGAATCTTCCTCATCAGTTTTAATGTGATGTCCAGAGTAAAGTGGATAAGGTCGGTTGAAGGGTCCAGGGCTGAATGGTGACTAGAGTCTAGTAACCGGTGTTAATGAAGCTTGACGCAAACCAGGGAAAAACTGTAACAGAACTACTTAAAACTTGACAGCCGTAGGGCAGTGAGAAAACCGAATCTCTACGCGTTGCACGTTCCGGCTCTGCTGATCAGCGGTCTCGGCGTGCTCTCCTGGTCTGCGGGGTGTCCAGCGGGCTTGATCCTCTATCCATGTCTGGCGCTTGGTGACGTAGCCTGGATTCGGATGGGGATCGCTGCCTCCTGTAACGGTGTGGCTGGGTGTCCATTGGTTCGTTGTCAGGCGGGTGTTTCCTGGCAGCCTGAGGGCGGAATTCTGCATACCACTCGGGAACAGCCGTGAAAGGTATGTCTAAGGTGTCGCAGAAATAGTGCAGATCTTCTGGCACTCTGAGCAGTGCTGTGCGACCCTGATAGGAGGCCGATAAGCCGAAGGGGAACTTCCACCTGTATGGAATTTCCCTGGAGCGTAGCACTTCCAGCAGGGGGCGCAGTTCTCTCCGACGTTGCAGTGTGATTGTGGAGAGGTCTTGAAAAAGGCGTATGTCAGCGCCATTGTGTGTCAGCTTTTTAGCCATGCGGGCCTTACGCAAAAGATCTTCTTTTAGTTGATAGTCTATTACATGACATATCACATCCCTGGGTGGGTCCGCATCTCTCCCCCGTGGACGCAGGGCGCGGTGGATACGTTCCATACCTATGGGGGTGGTGGGGGGTTTCTCCAGAAGGCCATTGAAGAAGCTAGTGACCTCTGCTAGCAGCCTATCTGCCTCGATTGATTCCGGCAGGCCTCTCAAACGCAAGTTATGTCTTCTGCCGCGGTTGTCCAAGTCCTCCACGTGCCGATTTAGGTCCCGTAGCTGTAGGGTGTGCGTATCTAGGACCTGACACGTACGGCGGAGCACTGTTGTATGGGTTGTAGTCGTCTTCTCCACTTCTTGGACTCTGCCCGCGATTGCTTGTATGTCAATCCTGAGATCCGAGATTGCTGCCGACAGGGCTGCCGTGAGGGTGTTTTTTATATCCAGCGCCACGGAGTGCAAGTCCTGGAGGCTAGGTTGTGGGTTCGGGGTGAGAATCACCGCTCCATTGTCTGGAGGCGGTATGGTCTCAGCCGTTGGGCCTGCTATCTGAGGAGAGCCTCGTGTGGGCGCCATGTTGCCAGAGTGGGAGCGGAACATTTCTGGTATATTTTGGCTGCTTCTGCCCGTCAAGTCACGGGGAGACCTGGATCTGGAAGCGGAGGAGCTGCGGGATGAAGTCCCCATGTTTTCTTCGAGGTAGGGCGTATGAATAACCTCCGTTTTAGTCAGGTTGTCCTCTCTGTCAGCGGGAGCAAAGGACTTAAGCTGCCATCTTCTCCCGAGTTCAGGCCACGCCCCCCCTGAAAGTATTATTATGATGTGGCCCTATATTCATTGTCAGAGGTATTAGAAAAAAATAACTCTTCAGTGTTTTTAAAAGGGTACAAATTATGGACATTCTACAAATCCTTTCACACAGACAGGAAGTGAGAGAATAGCTCCAAAATGGGGGTCACAGACAGAAATGTTGTTCATGGCTGCAATTTCATTTCTAACCTGTGTGGTGCCAAATACTTATGATTTCCAGGCAAGACTTTACCAGGTTTATAAATTTAACCCTTACACAATGTGTGACCGTCATGTTCTCCATATGTTGATGTCACAGTTTACTCACTTCTGCAATAAGTAATGCATAACATAAATACCCGGTAAAATCTCTACCTGCAAATCATAAACACATGGCACCACACAGGTTAGATATGAACTACCATAACTTTAATGCCATTTCTATGCTGATGACGTCCAAATCTATCTTTCTACCCTTCAGTTCACCCCATCAGTCTCCTCACGCATATGCTGACAGACATATCAATATGGGTGTCACACCACTTCCTAAAACTTCATCTATCCAAAACTAACCTCATAATATTTCCTCACCCACGTGCCCCTTACCCTGACTTCTCTGTTGAGGTTGATGGCACAACCATCAGTCTGTCCCTGCATGCCAGGGTGCCTAGTCTCCTTTCTCTGTTGATGCCTAGTACGGAGAAACGCAGCGTCGGGCAGAGCTAGAGGACCGGACGTCACCGCGCACCAGACAGCTGGCATTAACCGCGGTTGTGTCTCTTGTTTTGAAGTGTCTGCTTTTTTGCGTATCATAGATGTCAGTGATGCAGTGTGGTTTTAATAGAGGAACTTTGAATTTTAAACTCACTGCACTATGAAGCCCTCTTTCTTCCTTCCATGATTCACCCCTTGAAAGTTCCTATTCCTATCCATAACCGTGGGTCCCATAGAGTACATGGAGTCTGGAGTTATCAGTGGAGGAGAGGATCCAGATGGATGTTTGATATTGCCGCCCCTGCCTGGATGATCCCTCCTCTCTGTGCCCACTAGACCAACGTAACAGAGGTCCTACGGTTCTGGTAAGTGGCCATCTGGCATTTTATTATTCCCTGGCTGTCGTGTGGGACTATGCTATGAAAGGATTTGTTTGGGCTTTCTATTTAAGGATTATTATTTTGCTTCTTATGGACTGTATTGAATACCCTATGGATTTTTTCTTGTGTCTTTTTTAGCACAGGTTTTTTTTTCCTTTTAGCACAGTTAAATTTATGTATGCTGATGGACATTTAGTCTGCAGTGTTTTGCTGTTTCTTGTTCGCATTTGTTTGAGTTGATATACAGGTGCACATACAGCACAGGTGTTGCACATATATTTGTTTTTGCACACATTTGTACTCCTTTTTGGTTGCGCATCTATTTTTACTTTATACCTGAATACCTGCCTAGGTATATTCTGGCCCATTCCATTTTTCTCATTCTAAAGAGCAAATTATGAGAGCAGCAAGATCTCTGCACAACCTCCCTGAGCCTTTTTCCAAAATAACACTCTATAATGACATTTCTGCAGCAACCTCGCAGGCACTCAAAGCTTTTGCACCAGTTACATCGATCCTCAGGGAGCACAAAATCACATACAAATGGGATTTCCCACCAAATTTCTTGTCACCAGCGTCAGCAAGTCGCCATATTGACACCCAAAGATGAGATTAAACAGCTGCATAACTGGGGTATTGTCCCTAATCCACCTCCAACAATCTACTTAAACAAGAGATCTTCCAAGATCTCCAACAAGTGGGTGGCAAGGGATAAACCCTAGCTATTAGACCACATAGGGACAACCTATCAAGGTCATCCCTAAACCCAGCTGGATATCATCTGCTTTAAAATTGTGGAGGAGCTCCTCCCCTATCGGTTGACTCTCCTACTCTATAGCTATAGTGTGCACAGCACACAGCATTCTCTCAGGTTACCATAATATTCTTCCTTTTTATGTTCGTAAGAGATCTGTTTAACTAAGTTTATGAAGTCTCTATATCAGTCTTGATCATTGTGAAGAAGTGAATTTTCTTACTCTCTACTTACGTAAGCAAGGTGTAAACACATTACTAATACTATAAAGTTCTGTTAAATACTGTTTATACCTTTATAGGATCGAACGTTCTCTGTGCCACCTTGACATCTACCCAACCACTACACATGTCACTCAAAATCACCTCCATTAATGTCAAGGATTTAAATAGCCCATTCAAACGATCCATGCTATGGAGGGAAGCGATTTCCCAACACACTGATATACTATGTATTCAAGAGACACACTTTTCCTCAATCAATTCACCACGCTGTACCCACAAATTATACCCGCATACTTTCCACTCCCAAACTAATAAAAAAGTAAGAGGGGTAATGATAGTGGAACGTTCTACCGTATCCCTCACAGTATCACACATAGAACAAGATCCCTCTAGCAGGTACCTAATACTATCAGCTCATTTCAACAACAAAGCTCTGATAATTGTTAATCTCTACTCCCCAAACACCCACCAAATATCCTTTTATAAAACTATCATACAAAAAATTCAACATTTTCCTAGAGACCAAATTGTTTTATGTGGTAACTTTAATGACGTACTTGACCACTCACTTGATACTTCCACCCCAAAGAGTAGAAGATCCACTGCCCTTTCCTCTATGGTACTCTTATGCTGCATACACACGAGCGGAATGTCCAACAGAAAAAGTCCGACGGAAGCTATAGTGTTCCGATCGTGTGTATGCCTCATCGGACTTTTTTTTCGAAAATTCTGATGGACCTAGAAATAGAACATATTCTAAATATTTCCGACGGAACCAATTCCTATCGGGAAAACCGCTCGTCTGTATGCTGTTCTGATGGACCAAAAACGACGCATGCTCTGAAGAAGGAAGAGATGGAAGCTATTAGCTACTGGCTATTGAACTTCCTTTTTCTAGGACTGTCGTACATGCTGTACGTCACCGCGTTCTTGACGGTCGGACTTTGGTGTGATCGTGTGTACGCAAGACAGTTTCAGCGGAATTCTGTCGGAACTCTGTCGGAAAAACCTTCAGAGTTTATTCTGATGAGAAAACCAGTCATGTGTACGCGGCATAAGAAGAGTTCTATGACCCCTAGCGATGTCAACACGGCACTGGGAAGGATTTCACCTTCTACTCCACCTCCCAAAGAACCTACTCCAGGATCGACTTGTTCCTGACATCCAAAGTACTACTACAATCCATCCCCACTTCCTCCATCGGAGTGATATCATGGTCTGACCATGCCCCTATATCTATTACACTCAACCTAACATCCTCCACCACTTCACACAAATTATGGCAACTAAACTCTTCCCTGATTAGTACCAAGGACAATAAGGAGCAGGTCGGATCCGTGATAGGTGACTTCTTTACCTTCAACGAAGGTTCTGTATCTAATCCCACCACGCTTTGGAATGCCTACAAATCTGTCGTAAGAGGGACCCTGCTAAAGATGGGAGCCCAGGAGAAGAAAAAATGCAATGCAACCCTTAACACCTTCCTAGACAACATAAGAAACCTAGAAAGGCGTAACAAGAAAACACTCTCAGAGGCCACCCATAATGAACTCCGCAAACTCAGGTCTGATTTGAGCTCATACCTTTACAGTGGGCATGATTTTTATATGCAAAAACTAAGACTCACCTGGTACTCAGGGAAATAAGGGAAAATTATGGCGCAGCAATACAAACGTAAGGCAGCACAATAGAAAAATCCCTTTTCTCATAGATTTTAAAGGCCATAGGCTTATTAACCCCAAAGACATAGCCAATTGTTTTAGCTCCTTCTATTCTAAATTGTACAACCTAAATTTCTCCCCCACCGAGACACAACCCACAGGTACAAATATTCAAAACTTCCTTTCAAAATTAAGTTTCCCCTCCCTAACCCCTACACAGGTAACAGCATTAGCTCAACCCTTCTCGATCCAAGAAGTCCAGAGCGATACTACCATCACACAAAGCCACAGGACCGGATGGCTTTGGAAATGAATACTATAAAACATACTGTGAGCAATTAGTCCCACATCTCTGTAACCCACCTAATAGATTCCTAGCTACTGGAGAAATTTCAGTTGAATCATTAGAAGCCACCATCACCACCATCCACAAACCAGGAAAGTCTCCCCATGACCCAGCCAATTATCGCCCCATCTCACTCCTTAACACTGACCTCAAAGTGTATGCCAAATTTTTTGCCACATGCTTATCACAACACATGCCCCACCTTGTACACCCAGATCAGGTGTGATTTATCCCCCAATGTCAGGACTCTGATGGCACCCGCCGCTTTGTGGATCTCATTCACTGGGCTGAACCTCACCAAACGCCTTCTCTGTTGATCTCTCTTGACACAGAGAAGGTGTTTAATAGAGTCGACTGGGGCTATCTAGAAGGAGTACTGAGGAAATTCGGTATAGAGGGCACATTTTTGCAAGCCATCTTAGGTCTCTACTCCTCACCCAGCGCTAAGGTATGGACCTCAGGCATTCTCTCAAACTCATTTGCAACCACCAATGGCACCCAGCAGGGATGTCCACTCTCGTCCCTGATCTTCGCCTTGGTTTTGAGCCCCTAGCCCAAACCATCTGAACAAACCCCCTCATTTCAGGGATCCTAGTTGGAGACACCCATCCCAAAATAGGCCTATACGCAGATGACATTATTATCGCACTTACCGACCCTCTCAGCTCACTCCCCATTCTATGTCAGGTACTTGATGATTTTAGTAAGATTTCAATGTACAAATGAAACCACTCCAAGTCATCCATGATTGGCATTTAACTATCACCCTCAACCTAAATGGAGATTTCCAAAACTTCCCCCTTCTCCTGAGCCTCCGGCTCCTCAATGACATACCTGGGTATCCAACTTTTATCTCCCTCCTGCACGCTTCTCCGCTCTAACTTATCCTTCCTTCATCAGAAACTACTAACCATAACCTCGGCTATGTCATCCATTAAAGCATCATGGGCTGGATGGATAGCCCTGACCAAAATGTTTCTTCTCCCACATGTTCTTTACTACTTTAGGACGCTACCACTACCGATATTACAGACAGAACTATCCAGAAACCAACAAATTCTCAACTCCTTCATTTGGGCAGCTCGCAAACCATGACTGAAAGCTTCAATATTATGCTTCCTACTACCTACACTGGGCTGTGTGCACCCAACATCCAATGGTACTATAAAGCAGTCATCTTAGATCAAGTAAAGCAGTGGTGGTCCCCGCACCCTACTACATTGTGGCACCAAATTGAGTCTACTGCTATATCATGTACCCCACAACTAGTATTATCAGCAACCTGGATGAACTTTCATGCACCACGCTCATACCTTCCTATGGTCAACGCCTTTATCGCGGTATGGAAAGCTGCAAGTCACACCTGTCAAGGAATACACATAGATACCTTGAAACTACTTCCAACTCTTGCATTGCAACTCCTATCTCCGAACTTAACAATTCAACACTGGTATGAAGCTGGAATCAAGACAATCAGAGATTTCTCCAAATGAACCTTAAAAGTTACCTACAGCTCACCATGTAATACGGTTTATCAAGCAAAGACTTTTACATCTTTCTTAGGATCTGACACATGCTCTCAAAACTACCTGCCTCTATAGAAACGACCTCCAGGGACCTGCTCTTTTACTATGTCCACCAAGCCACCAAAACCAAGGGAATCTCCCACATCTACAGTCTCCTCTCTCGAACAGCAACCACACACAAGCCAGCTGGTATACTGGGAATCAAAATTAAAGACTTCCTACCCTGCAGAAGAATGGTACCGAACCCTTCACCTCCCATCTTCTCCAAAAATGTATCTTATTGGGATACCCTCATGAAAATTTACCACAAATAGTATTACACACTTGCTAGACTGGCAACCATATATCCATCTCACTCTTCAAAATGTTGGAGGAACTGTGATGCAACTGGGGACATCTTTCACATATGGTGGGATTGTCCTATCATAATACCATTCTGGAAAAAAGTATCTGCCTGCATTAATTGTCAACACAACTAACACTTCCTGACAATTAACTCCACAAATGGCTCTCTTTGGTCTAGATCCCCAACCTTGGCCTACAGCCAATATCCCTATTATCCAGCATATTCTAATTGCAGCACACGCAGTCTTAGCCCGCGCCTGGAAAAACCCACTCCCACCAACTATCACTTCTCTCATTACCACACTTAATGAGCACTGCCATATGGAATATCTTTTTTCCAAAACTAACCTGACAAGGAACAAGTTCCAAAGACACTGTTCCCCTTGGTTAGCTCACCCCAAAAGTATAAAACTCACCTGACCGGTGCAACACTTTACGTTGCCCTGTATCACTCATAGGAACTAACCCCCATCACGCTCTAGACCAGACAGAACCAGAAGTGAACACCTCCTTCTTGTCTCTCTATACAAATACGCACCCCAAGGTTTACTAATGACTCATGAGTGTACCCGTGAATGCTTAATTAACTTTCCTGCACTTGTTCCATTCACACTAACACTTCTCTCTGTAATCTACCTCTTTAATATGGCCTTGATGCTTCCCCCATTAGGGGTTGGCAGATGAGACCTTAGATACTCCCTAAGTTTAATCAGTTAGACAGTTCAACTGTTTACTATATATAATCCTGCTTTATCAATTATAAGTGACATATGAGTATGGGGCTGATGATGCTGTCCTCCCCCATGACACAGTCTGTTCCCAATGGGGTGTCTGGAGGAATCGGAATAGTGCCAAATGCCCTGTACTTAGCATGTGGTTAATATGAATGTGTCCAAGTACACTTATTTCTTCCCTCCTGTACTCACAAGTTTGATTGTATTTGACTTGTACCATCTTATGGCTAACAATGTCTATCACTTGTTTACTCTATTGATAAAACATAATAAAAGCGTTTAAAAAAAAAAAAACATTAAGGAGGAGGAGCTGACGCCCAAGATGGCTGCTCAGTGAAACAGAGTGGCTGACACACTGACATGCTGTAGAAAGCGAAGACGCTGACCACGGGTATCTTCAGGAGATTGATTCAAGATACAGCTAGTTAAAGCTTGCTATATTGCTGTATCGCAATATATCCGCCTGGATAACAGAAGGGAGACTGTAAAAAAGCGAAGCAAAATCCTATCTGTGGAGTGCCGGGGGAAGGAGCGAAGGCGGACCTGAGCGAGTGCGCGTGGCCGGACGGGTGCCTGGCGGCAGATTCGACAGGGGCAGCTCACTGGCAGAACCGTGCGGCGCGTGCCGGTCGAAAGGCTCAATCCGGCAGGGATCAGGAGGAAGCAAGAGGACCGAGAGGTCTCCCCTTCATACGGCTCAACGGTAAAACCTGTACCAGGCTAGATAGTCGTTATCTGAAATCGGTAAGACACAAAATATCTGTCTACAATCAGTTGTATGTATGGACTTGTAAGAAATATGCAAGGTGGTATACAGAAAGAAGATATTTAAGTCTCCTAAATAACCGGGATTGACGCAAACATTTATGTTACCTCACTGTAATGGCATACTAGAAGATGTGTAGACTTGTGAATCTGACAGACTGGATTAGAGCATAGTGGTCAAAGGAAAAGAAACCAAACATATAATTACAAAGGACACTATAGATAGGGATATAGAGAGGACCAGCTATTTTATTCTAGCTATAGAAAAGAGAGACCACACGGTGCATAATTCTGTTACAAGGCATAGCAGAGGCTATATGTCGGACGTTAACTTTTTGGCCATATAAAATATTCCGCAAAGAAAGAGGAAAAGAAAGGATAAGATAAAGAACAGAACAGTATAACAACAGGAAAAGTATCTCCTTTAGGATGGCGCCCAAAAAAGGTAACAAAACACCACAACCTCAGAAAAACAAAAAGGATAAAGAGGAAAGTAAAAGTAAAAACCCCACTGGGACACAAACCACACAGACATCAGATATCAAGGAGATATTTCAACAATTTCAGCTACAAGCTCCTCGAGCTTCACAAGGGATACATACACCACAAGATATTTCAAACATAGCGGAAACATCGGCTACATCCAGATCATCAGGGGAATTGCAACTACAACACCCTAGACACAGTTCATTATTAGATACAACAGGCTCAGCTAGCGATCCAAAAGATATGGAAAAAGAAAACTGGGATATGAGAAAATATATCCAATCCCTCCCAACCAGGGAGGATATGGACCAATATGTGCATCGATTGGAAAATTCATACAGAGTGGAAATACAAGAGCTCAAAGAATCCATTAAAACCACACAGGAAAAAACCTCTAGACTAGACACAAAAATCTTGAAAATAGAACAACAATCAAAGAAGTTAAAGGAAAGTGTGCATAAACAAGGAAAGCAGATAAGGGGGGTTGTGACCAATCCACACTATTTTTGCAGAGAGCACCAACATGCCTCCATCCCAATATATGCAAAAAAATGGGGGAATAGAAGCGGGACTTTGCATGAGGCATGTGGGTGAGTATGTTGGACTGAATGGTAAGTGTTATAGTGCGAATAATAAAATGAATGTAATCTCCACAGATAGTAGTATAAGATAATCATGGTATAAAAGTTTTAATGACATAGGTATTTGAGCCAAGTACAAACATTTAGGGGTGGCACAGTGGTGCAGTGGGTAGCACTCTCGCCTAGCAGTAAGAAGGGTCACTGGTTCGAATCCCAACCAGGACACTACCTGCTTGGAGTTTGCATGTTCTCCCTGTGCCTGCGTGGGTTTCCTCCGGGTACTCCGGTTTCCTCCCACACTCCAAAGACATGCTGGTAGGTTAATTAGATCCTGTCTAAATTGTCCCTAGTATGTATGAATGTGAGTTAGGGACCTTAGATTGTAAGCTCCTTGAGGGTAGGGACTGATGTAAATGTACAATGTATATGTAAAACGCTGCGTAAATTGACAGCGCTATATAAGTACCTGAAATAAATAAATAAATAAATAAATTTAAGACCATAGTAAAACGTGCTGACAACAGTATATAAACAGTCAGGGTTCATGAATTAGTTGTACAGTTGCAAGAAAACATATACATTGTACAATAGGTGCATCAATAGATCTAAACTCAACGCGTTTCTTGGCTTGAAACCAATCATCAGGAGTCCGATGCAATTTAACTGTATTGAAACAATAAAGTATCTATTAATGTATGAACAGATGTTTGTAGAAAGGATATGCTGAAAATGTGATTTTCTGTATACTCACAAGTTATGCATTAATTAATGATGATCTATGTGTTACAATGCGGTATTAGTCTGGGTCCATAGAGTAAAGCAGATAAATCAACTAATAGACAACCTCGACGAGCAAGAGAATAGAAGTAGGAGATCTAATATTAGAATCAGAGGATTAAAGGAAGAGGTGGGCGGTAAAGAGTTAATAAGCACACTACAAAATATCTTTCAAGACCTGACTCAGGAGATAGAAATGAAAGACTTATTAATAGACCGGGCCCATAGAACAGCAGGAAGTAGAAGACTGGATCCCAATAGGCTGAGAGACATTATCTGTAAGATGCATTATGCCCATATAAAGGACAAGATCATGCAAGCTGCACATCAAAATAATGGTATTCAGTATAAAGGGGCTCCATTACAATTGTTCCAAGACTTATCCAAATTTACACTGGACCGCAGAAGAGCGCTAAAACCCCTAGTGGAGCAGCTGAGGAAAAATAATCTACAGTATAGATGGAAATTTCCATTCCAATTACAGGCACAAAAAGAGGGACTCAATATAGTTTTCAGGGACCTGGAAGATTTACCACAGTTTGTGTCAGCTCTTAATCTACCAGAAATAACTTTTGGTCTTAGGATTTTAACTTATTTGTTCCTTATTGTTATTTTCCATATAAATTTGAATTTTTGGGTCTATAGTGTCGTTCTCCTTGAACATAGCTCAATACCCCCGTGACTAAGGGGAGAAGTAACAAATATAATGTACTCATTATAATTGTCATTGAATCTTTTTGTTTTACACAAGAAAACTCGAATGTACACTTGTACCCCAATATTCTGTAAATTTACATATGTTTGTGCTTTATTTCCAGGGATGTCTAGATACTGTACTGCAAAGAGGGAACCCCCATATCCAGATAGTCCCAAATGGATTGATTTAGTCTCTCCTTTTTTTTTTTTTTTTGAAACCAAGCTTACTAATTGATATAACAATCAAATTGATTCCTGTGGCCATGGCAGGGATCCTCACTGAGATGGCTCGCCGGTGCTCCCCGGCACAGAAAGACCTCTGTATCCCTCCCAGAGGCATTCCTTCAGCAGCACTGGTGCGCACGCGCCTGACGTCTTGCCTCGCGCCTCGCGCGTGCGCACTTGGTATCACTCCATTCATACCACATCAGACTGCTTCTCTTCCGTGTCGGCTGCCTCCGTCGACGGGTGACGTCATCGCGCCTGTGGACGCGCTGATGTCAGGCGCCGCTCTGGCCGAGGAATCACAATGGGTGGACGCTAGTTTGTTTATGCACACAGCTGTTGCCTCTCCTCCTCTACGCTCTGGCTTACCTCTCAATTAACAACACCATTATCATCTGAGCTTTCCCCACCCTCAGAGTCAACGATTGGCTTACAAACCTCACACCCATACCATACAGGGTACTTAATACTGATTCCTCTGCACACCCTCCTCTGTCACACAGCTGAGAGGATCGTGCTTTCCATGCAGCCCATACTGATACTGTATAACATCAGAGACCAGGTATGCAACTCTAACCCTATTTACAAACATCTATGGATTACTTTTTTCATACATCTCCTCTCTCTATGGCACAGGCCTCTAAAGCAAAACCCTTTGCATAAATTCTACAAATTTAATGTTTTCAACCATAGATGCATACTCCTCATTTTCTCCTATTGATTTTGTAGATGTGTGCACAGTCGGCCCAGTATTAGTGGCTCTTGTGAGCCCTGGCTTGCCGCCTCTGTGGGGATCATCACCATGGCCAAAATTTGTGAAGCACCTTAGACTTCCCCCTCTCTGTTCCATCCACCCAACTATACTCAATGCCTGGATTTCTTGACTAACAAATCCAATCCTTGGGACTGAAGGATATGGGAGCCTATCTCTCGTGACACATGTGTGTAATGTCCTTGTTGAAGAGACAAATGTTCTGTGAGTACACTTGTTTATGCTTGTTCAGATTGAGATTTTGCCCTGCCTGTATGTTTTGCTTGGAATATAACAGTCTCCTATACTCAGAGATATAATTGTTTTTTTCTATGTTGGTGCTAAATACAATTACTGCTACATACCCATATATATATATATATATATGTCCTTTTTCCTTACCTTAGAAATGTATCAAAAACTGCCCCTTGAAACTCCTGCAGAAGGAAATACACATGACAGAGAGAATTGAATCTCTCTGTATTCCGAAACATGTAGAGTATCACGTGTTGCCGTATCCTCACCCCAGTAGGCCAAGTTGGAATTTGCTGGGATGACGTATCACAGCACCCAGCAGTTTTGATTACATTATTCAATGTATCTTCCACCTTTCTGATTTTATATCATAGATATTTTTTGTATATTTTGTAATCAATAAAAACTTTTGTATAAAATTTTAACTACACTTGTGTACTTGACCTTTGCACCACTTCTTTTTTTTCCGGTAATACACTGCCCATATTATCCCCTTTGGGGCACATCTCCTCCTATGGTTCCTCTCCTTATATGGGATGTGGCAGTGATTTCCGGAAAAGCTCTAATATTGGTCCCTTTCCATAAATTATTGCTTTCATGTAAATCCGGGTAGCAAATACCCACGTGGCCCCCCTACTGGGAACCAATTTTTTCTGAGCCTATTAGTTTCTTTAAATACTTCTTTCACGTCTAGTTGACAAATAGGAGACTGTTTCCTTTTTCTGTATTCAACTTTTTCTTTTCCCTCTGCTTTTTTGCTTATTTAAGCAAAAATGGCAGAATTATATAGTCAATCATGGGACAACTTTGTAACCAAACTCCAGCAAGACTATGGCCAGAATAAATCTCGTGAATCAGAGCTAAGCTTTTTGTTCTCCAGCCTAACCAAATGGCTGGAGAGGAAATCGCTGACCCACTGGCATATTCAAAGCTTCAAGGATTATATCAAGGATGACTTAAACCCTCTAGGACTAGGAGTCCAAATTTTCCCTTCATTCCATAATATAAGTATTACGTTTAAAACTGCATGGGAACAAAACCTTAAAGCATGCTCTGTGGGAATGATGAAACTACTAATGGAAAAATACCAAAGACAGATGATGGAGATAGATGTAAATATAGACCAGATATACTCTAAAATCAAACCTCTAGAGGCCCACCCTTCCTTCTCCAAATTCAATGAAAAATTAAAAATTCACATTGAACTATTTAACAAAAACATTCTCTTGAAGAAAGAGAGCAAATTCCTTAGAGACAAACAAGCATTTTAAGAGGGGAGGGCCTATAGATGGGCTCACCAACCAGGAAATAAAAACACCAGACGAAATACAAGATCCCATTCTAAAAACATAGACACATCCGATTCTTCCTCCACATCATCTACCTCCCATCCCCCATACAGACAGCCTGGACGCAATAGGAAACCCAAAAGACGCCAGGAAGGTGATTACCCCATAGGCAATAATACGAAAAAGCCATTTGCTAAATCACAGCCCCGGACCCCTCGTGCAGGTGATCCAAATTCCATGACAAATCCAATTTTATCTACCAATGATTCCAATTTACCCTCCTCAGTGGAAACTCCCTCATCAACACCCTCTGGTAGGATCCCATTAATATTCTTTCCAAAAAACCAGGCAAACCCCCAAGCACCCCCGAACCCATGACCACTGCAGCTGCACCATTATCTCTGGATGTAGTGAACTTATCTTCACATACTCTTACTCCGGAAGAAATTTCAGTGCTTTCGAAGGGTCTCACCTTCTGCCCCAACAACAAGCTAGACAAATTCACAGTCATAAAGGATTTACATTTATATACATGCAAATTATTACTAGAGAGCATGTTTGATAAACATCAACATGACTATGAAGGCTGCCGCACCTTTAGTGAGCGACAAGCCCTCGATAATCTCAAATCCTTATTACAAGAAAGTGAGACCCTGGACCTAATAGACACTTTAGACTTGGAAACCCTCCTAGAAGGAAATGAAGATACACCTACTGTAACCAAAAAATCCTCTTTGAAGAAAGCTTCATCTATATATCCAGCTCCCAGTTCAAACCACGGGGTTACGACCTTTTTGAAAATGATATCCCAAGAAATAAAATCATTTAAACCCACATCCCTCCACACCTCCAACCTGACAAAAAAAGAAAGGACAGCGCTACATAACCTTTCTACCAACTATAACATCACTATCAAACCTATTGATAAAGGGGGAAACATTGTCCTGATGGACAATGATCTCTACAAAAAAATGTGTCTCAAAATCCTTAGAAACCGAGACTGGTACCGCCCAGTAGGCACCAATATTGTAGAAGTTTTCAATAAGAAATTCTACATATTTGTAGATGAGGCCTTTCAAAATAATACTATTTCCAAACAAACCTGGGAATTTATACGAACCCCTCACCCTCGCGTACCAACTTTTTACGCACTCCCTAAGTTACATAAAAACCTAAATGACCCCCCAGGGAGACCAATTCTCTCTGGGAACAGTTCAATCACGGAAAACTTATCCAGACTCATAGACGAACACATTAGACCGTTTGTCCTGACTATCCCCTCATACATTCGGGACACAATACACCTTCTCCAAATTCTGCAGGACGTTCATATCCCCAACCATTGCACTCTCGTAACCATTGATGTAGAAGCCCTCTACAGTTCTATCCCCCACTGTGGAGGGCTAGCCTGCATTCGGAGGGTGTTATCACAAATTAGTCACCATGAGACTGCATTCAACGAATTTATATTGGACTCCTTGGAATTCAATCATAATCATAATTGGGGGTGACTTCAATTTTGTTATGGATAAAAATATAGATACTACAGCACCAAAGACAGTACAGGTTAGTAAGGATAAGAAGAAATTTAAAGAAATGATGCTAAAGTGCCAACTGGTGGACATTTGGCGTCTTTTGCATCCATCAGAGAAAAATTTTACTTTCTATTCTAAAGTCCATGGATCATATCATCGATTAGATTTTTTTTTAATAAATCAGAGAGGGGTAAATGCTATATTGGCCACGGAGATTGGTAGTACAATATGGTCTGATCATACGCCCGTTTTTGTGAAAATAGATACATATATGGGCGAGAATAATAGGGGAAATTGGAGACATTTTTACTCAAGAAGAGAGACCTTTACATGTACTATCTAAGGTATATAAAATCTTGAATGACGAAAGCCAAAGCCAGGTGATATCATATATTAAGAAATGGGAGGAGGAAATGGGGATAGAGATCCCTAGGAAAAAATGGGAAAAAGCTATTGCAGTAACCCATAAACTTTCCGTATCTATTAAGCATCAGGAAAGAAATTATAAGATTTTAGCTAGATGGTATAAGTGCCCGAAAGATCTACATAGGATGAACCCAACAAATAAAGAAAAGTGTTGGAGATGTCAAGAAAAATCAGGTACCATGTCCCATATGTGGTATTATTATCCCAAAATCCTACCATTTTGGCAAAAGATATTTGAAATCTACAGGGCTATGACAGGGAACGAAATATACCCAGATATACTAACAACAGTATTATCTATGATACCTGGTTCAATAAAAAATATAAAAAGAGACCCATAAAAATATTTCTTAACTGCTGCACGTACTTGTATAGTGAGAAAATGGAAAAGTGGAAATACGCCCTCCATGATGGAATGGGAATGTGAAATGCGGACTCTAGAGGAGAGAAAAGTGCTAGAGGAGGGTTCAAATAAACAGATAAAACAAATACAAGCCACATGGGCTAGGTGGGTAGATTATAGTGCCTCCTCACAACTGCTATGTGATGGATAGAAACATGTGGATTTTTGGTGACAGGAGATTTTGTGTTTCCGGTGGATTTTTTTTTTTTTTTCCCCCTGTATGATTGGAAGGTCAGAGTGAATGGGTGGATGGGGGGTGCTATAGGTGTTTTTATGTGTTTAATTTAAAGTAGTTAGTTAGTAAGGGAGTGGATGCAGACTTGAATCACACTGAAGATATACTACTTTTGATGTGAATGTGTTTGGAATGTTATGTCATAAAATGTAAAATGTTTTGGATAAATAAAGATATTAAAAAAACCCAAAAAAAAAACATTAATCCGTGGATATGGTTGAAGACAGCATATTCGATATGGTATACACTAAGTGTGAACAAGAAAGCAGAACCACCACCGGCACCCAAACACACTGCCGCTTACTCTTCTCTTTGGACCCTCATTACAAGTTTCAAAATAGGCATTGGATGTGATAAAAATCCCTCGGTCTCAGCAGACCACGATCAGGCGGAGTGGGATGGATACAGGCACCCTGCTTTCCATGTTCCGATCCCGGTAATCACACCATTAGATCCACACAAGTGTTATTCCATAGAATACTTTTACAGTGAGAAATGTTCTCTTCCAGGTGTTTAAAGTGGTACTTCCCTGAAAGAAAAGACATCCTGCTTATTCTTCCATTTTATTGCCAAAGTTTCCTCATTGTGTAAACTTACTGACTCCTCCCATTTCAGCTTCGTGGTGACCATTCTAATGAAATTCCTTGCAATTTGGTTGCCCTGTAAAACAAGCTACAGTTTTATGGGTTGATTTCCTATAACTGGAGTGCAAATTCTGGTGTAGCTGTGTATGGTAGCCAAGGCATCTGTTTTTCAGATTGCAAGGCTGCCATCTAGATTGCTATTTGGATTTTGATTCACGCCTTCTCTAAGTTGTACCAGGTGGATGTTCAGGCCTCAGTTGATGCAAGTTTCTTACATGTGGTCCTTTTGGCTGTCCCATATGTCCCAGGACACATCTAATCTTCTGTCCCTTAATGAATGATTAGAAAAACAGGATTTTTAACTTACTGAAAAATATCCTTTTATTTGAGTTCATTAGGGGACACATGTCCCACTTCTCTTATAAGTACTTCTACTTCTGCTTTTGCAAAATGAGTCACAGGAATAGGAGTGGCTATAACTGACTAACATGTTTTTTGCCAGTGTCTAATTTTCCTGTAGACAGCAGTATAACCCATACCTCCCAGAATACCTCTGATGCTGTGTTCCTTTATGAACCCCTAAATGAAAAGAATTTTATAGTAAGTATAAAATCTTGTAATTTATTTATTATATACTGTATAATTACAAACCTTAGGCCTTGGGCAGCCATGGGGATGGTAAAAATTGGTGGCTGAGCTGTAGTTTTACCACCTCTGACCTCTCAGCCACAAGTTAACATGGCCACTGACCATATTAGTTCTTGTTCAAAATGTTTTATTGAAAGAACATATCAGTGTACAGGCACAAGTAAAAACAAGTCCAAATCTCAATGTAATACACTCCACTTTCCAAAGAGAATAAGTTTTACAAGTTTGGTTATTTAAATGGTCACATATGGAACAAAATAATGTGAATAAGTAAAGCTTAAACTGTTCATGAATGACCATACAGACTAATCCCTTCACGCATGGTAGAAGCTACATTTAAAAGCTCAAAGATACTATATGCAGAGTTCAAGATAATAATAATCCTATTGTGAAAAATATGCAAAAAAAGATTAGGTTGAGTGAAAGAATAGAGAAATAAGGAAGAGTCTCCCAGAAACCTGGTAGTGCATGTCAGCCCAACGACAAGTGAAAACCCATGTGTCCCAAGAAACTCTACCAGGGCTCCAACAAAAAATGGTCAAAATTAGAAGGCAGAAAATTGTCAACCCAAGGTTGCCAAATGTTATATAGGAAAGACACATATAGGAGAGATCAAAGAGCTGCACACCCCGAAAATAGATAACATGGAAAGGTTTCCCCAGTGGGGCTTTAAAAAACATACATAGAGTAAAAAAAATAGAACAAATTATATTTAAGGAATTGTTTATTTTGGAGAATTGTCCGATATCATGGTATAGTTAAATACAATATATAAAATATAAAATCTGGTCCGATAATACAATACATGTTCCACAATGCAATAAACAAACACAATTATGCACATTGTTACATTACATAATGCTATATGGTGTACAATCCCCGACGCGTTTTGACCGGTGTGCGGTCTCTTCAGGGGGACAATTGGCTCTAAAAAATACATTACATATATTCAGAATTAAAGAAGCATATCATCATACATCACAATGAATAAGGCATAGTGGTATATTTATTGCTAAAGAGTGAAATGAGTATTCTTATGACCAGAAATGGTAAAAGCCGTTGAAAGATCCGGAGGGCTTGAAGGCCGCCCCCACCTCCTCAGGAGGGAAGAGCCCTCTCCAAGGGGCTTGCAAGGAGCCACACTGTGAATGGCCTCTGAGGGACCGAGGAGCCAGCACCTGCAAGGAATACCCAAATGACAGCCATATGTTAATTAGGAGGAGTTGGATGAGTTAACTCATAGCATATCTGTCAGAGTGTCAGTTTGACTATAAATGTTTCTATATATATATATATCTATATATATATATATATATATACATCTATATATATATATATATATATATCTATATCTATATATATAGATATAGATATAGATATAGATATAGATATAAACTAGGGATGAGCTGAACACCCCCCGTTTCGGTTCGCACCAGAATCTGCGAACAGACCGAAAATTTACACAAACGTTATAACCCCATTGACGTCTATGGGACTCGAACATTCGAAATCAAAAGTGCTCATTTTTAAGGCTAATTTGCATGGTATTGTCCTAAAAAGGGTTTGGGGACCCGGGTCCTGCCACAGGGAACATGTATCAATACAAAAAAAAGTTTTAAAAACGACTGTTTTTTTCGGGAGCAGTGATTTTAATGATGCTTAAAGTAAAAAAAAAAGTGAAATATTCCTTTAAATATCTACCTGGGGGTGTCTATAGTATGCCTGTAAAGTGGCGCGTGTTTCCTGTGCTTACAACAGTCTCTGCACAAAATGACATTTTTAAAGGAATAAAAGTCATTTAAAACTGGTTGCGGCTTTAATATAATGTCGGGCCCTGGCAATATAGATGAAAATCAGTGAGACAAACGGCATGGGTACCCCCAAGGCCATTACCAGGCCCTTTGGGTCCTGTATGGATATTAAGGGGAACCCTGCTCCCAAATTAAAAAAAGAAAGGTGTGGGGCCCCCAGGCCCTATATACTCTGAACAGCAGTATACAGGCGGTGCAAACAAGACAGGGACTGTAGGTTTGTTGTTAAGTAGAATCTGTTTGTAATTTTGAACTGGTACATTTTTAAAGGGTTTAGCTCCAGCCAAAAAATCTATTTTAAGCTTTTTGGAGAACATAGGGAATGGTTATCACCCCTGTGACATTTGTTTTGCTGTCTGTGCTCCTCTTCAGAAGATTTCACCTCACTTTTTGTCCCAATGACAAATGTTTTTTGAAAATTTGGGGTTTTTAGTGAAACAAGGATTGGTGATAAAGCATCAGTGTAAAGGAGAAAAGTTTTTTCCCATATTAACTCTTACAGGAGAGAATTTCCCTTGCTAGGGGTAGATTTCATCTCACTTCCTGTTGTCTCCTTCCGTTTGCAAGTAGGAGTCGTTTGTAAGTTGGATGTTTGAAAGTAGGGGCCTGCCCTATATACTCAGCAGAAATTTGGGCCTTAGGTGTTGTTGTGGCCATAACACTGTAAGCCCTCACAGGTCCCTGCTGTGAAATATTAGATCACGAATTGTAATTACATGCCCCTGTTGAACAGGGTCAGAAAAATTGGGCCTTTGGTGGTGGTGGTGCTGGTGCCACAACACTGTAAGTCCTCACAGTTACTCTTGGTGGGCGCAGAAACGGGCCCTGCTGTGAAATATTACATCAAGAATTCTAATTACATGTCCCTGTTGAACAGGGGCTGAAAAATTGGGCCTTAGTCACTGGTGCTGGTGCCATAACACTGCAACCCCATACAGATACTCTAGTTGGAGCGCAGGAACTAGCCCTGCTGCAAAGAATTGCATCAAAAATTGTAATTACACGCCCCTGTTAAACAGGGGCTGAAACATTGGGCCTTAGGCACTGGTGCTGGTGGCACAACATTGCAACCCCTCACAGATTGTCAGGTCACCTTGAGGCAGGGTGACAGATGCACACCGTTGGGATCAGGAGTGCACCACAAGGCAGTGGACCCTACGGCTGACTGCTGCGGATGGGAGTCTGGGTGGTAAGGAAGG
Organism: Lithobates clamitans; assembly: GCA_037952925.1. NCBI lineage: Eukaryota > Metazoa > Chordata > Amphibia > Anura > Ranidae > Lithobates > Lithobates clamitans. The sequence continues at coordinate 191,316 of JBBGZY010000320.1, forward strand.
CAGGGCCGCTGGAACACCAACACGGATCCCACCGGGGTTAGAGCGTAGGATTTCCTGGGGCGCGGAGTCTAAGAGCCAGCAGGTGTTCAGCAGAGCCTCTAGTAGTGAGGATGGACTGGGCTGCAACTGGCTCCAGGTTGCGACCCCCAGGGTCCCCCAGATCACACCCACAGTAGGCAACAGGAAGATAGGGATAGTAAAGGAATAAGCCAAGGTCAGGGCCACAAGCAGACAAGGACAACAGAGAACACGCCAAGGTCGGTAACAGAAACAAACGTAGAGCACATGGCAGGCAGGAACAGGAAGCCAAACACACAAAGGTTGATCAGCAGGGCCGGCCTGCAGTGCAGAGGTTAATATAGAGTTCTCTGATAGGAGCTGGGGTGGAGCCAAGCTAGAGGAGAGTTAATAAAAGCAGTCAGGTGAGACACAGCTGGTCTTTAGAGATGAACACACGGAGACAGGTAAGCTGATAGACAAAACTCTATTGCATAACCATGACACAGATACTCTAGTTGGAGCGCAGGAACTAGCCCTGCTGCAAAGAATTGCAACAAAAATTGTAATTACATGCCCCTGTTAAACAGGGACTGAAAAATTGGGCCTTAGGCACTGGTGGCGGCGCCCAGAACCAAAAATGTTCTTACAAGCTATCAGGATGATCATTGAGGAGGAAGAGGATAATTACTTAGCATAACAGGATAGTCACTCAGCATCAGCATAGGCAGTCTTTGAAGGGATGTGACATTTCAAAAAAAAATATTCGGTTACATCAGCATCAGGTGCTTGGTAGCTGGTGGTGATCCAAGACTGATTCATTTTTATGAAGGTCAGTCGATCGACCGAGTCAATGGACAGACGCACCCTGTGATTGGTTACAAAGCCTCCAGCAGCCCTGAATGTGCGTTCCAAAAGAATGCTCAATTGCATACTGTGCAAGTTCTGGCCAGTGATCCATCCTCAAGACCCAGTAACCCAGAGGATTTTCGGTGGGAAAGGTGTCCAAGTCAGATCTTGCCCCTAGGTATTCCTGCACCATGTAAAACAGACGCTGGCGATGGTTGCTTGAACCTACTATACCTTGGGGGCTGCGGACCAAAAAATTGTCTGAACGCATCGGTCAGATGGCCACCTTCTCCACCGCTCCTTCTTTGACTGACTGAAGCCTCAGCAACACGTTGTCCAGAAACAGGAGTTTGTAACCTCCCAGTCTCTGGGAACGTGTTGCACAGACCTTTCTACAAGGCCTCCCGAAGATGTTTCATCCTCTGCTCCCTCTGCAATGGCAAGATCAGGTCCGCAACCTTACCCTTGTAACGTGGATCAAGGAGGGTTGCCAGTCAGTATTGTTCCTTCTCCTTGATACCACGAATACGAGGATTCTTTCGCAGGCTTTGCAGGATCAGGGAGGCCATGCAGTGTAGGTTTGCTGAGGCATTCGGTCCAGAGTCCTCTAGGTCACTAAGGACGACATGATCTGCAGCCACCTCCTCCCAGCCACGTACAAGTCCATGTGTTTCTTAGGACTGTAAATGATCCCTTAACCACTTGCCGACCGCCTCACGCAGATATACTGCGGCAGAATGGCACGGGCGGGCAGAATCACGTACCTGTACGTGATCTGCCTCCCGCGGGCAGGGGTCCTATCGGACCCCCCGGTGCCCGAGGTGGTCGGCTTGTGACTGGGAGTGATGAGAGGCGAGGGGGAGACCATCCATTCGTGCCCCACTCCTCGCGATCGCTCCCAGCCAATCAGGTTCTTCCTCTGCTGCTGTATGCTAAACAGCAGCAAAGGAAATGATGTCATCTCTCCTCGACTCGGTATTTTCCGTTCCGGCGCCGAGGAGAGAAGAATTCACTGTGAGTGCACAACACTACACATACAGTAGAACATGCCAGGCACACAATACACCCCCGATCCCCCCCCGATCACCCCCCCCGTCACACTGACACCAAGCAGTTTTTTTTTTCTGATTACTGCATTGGTGTCAGTTTGTGACAGTTAGTGTGGTAGGGCAGTTAGTATTAGCCCCCTTTAGGTCTAGGATACCCCCCTAACCCCCTAATAAAGTTTTAACCCCTTGATCACCCCCCGTCGCCAGTGTTACTAAGCGATCATTTTTCTGATCGCTGTATTAGTGTCACTGGTGATGCTAGTTAGTGAGGTAAATATTTAGGTTCGCCGTCAGCATTTTATAGCGAGAGGGACCCCCATATACTATCTAATAAATGTTTTAACCCCTTGATTGCCCCCTAGTTAACCCTTTCACCAGTGATCACCGTATAACCGTTACGGGTGACGCTGGTTAGTTTGTTTATTTTTTATAGTGTCAGGGCACCCGCCGTTTATTACCGAATAAAGGTTTAGCCCCCTGATCGCCCGGCGGTGATATGCGTCACCCCAGGCAGCGTCAGATTAGCGCCAGTACCGCTAACACCCACGCACGCAGCATACGCCTCCCTTAGTGGTATAGTATCTGAACGGATCAATATCTGATCCGATCAGATCTATACTAGCATCCCCAGCAGTTTAGGGTTCCCAAAAATGCAGTGTTAGGTATCAGCCCAGATACCTGCTAGCACCTGCGATTTGCTCCTCCACCCGGCCCAGCCCAGCCCACCCAAGTGCAGTATCGATCAATCACTGTCACTTACAAAACACTAAACGCATAACTGCAGTGTTCACAGAGTCAATCCTGATCCCTGCGATCGCTAACAGTTTTTTTGGTAGCATTTTGGTGAACTGGCAAGCACCAGCCCCAGGCAGTGTCAGGTTAGTGCAAGTACCGCTAACACCCACGCACGCACCGTACACCTCCCTTAGTGGTATAGTATCTGAACGGATCAATATCTGATCCGATCAGATCTATACTAGCGTCCCCAGCAGTTTAGGGTTCCCAAAAATGCAGTGTTAGTGGGATCAGCCCAGATACATGCTAGCACCTGCGTTTTGCCCCTCCGCCCGGCCCAGCCCAGCCCACCCAAGTGCAGTATCAATCGATCACAGTTACTTACAAAACACTAAACGCATAACTGCATCATTTGCAGAGTCAGGCCTGATCCCTGCGATCGCTAACAGTTTTTTTTTGGTAGCGTTTTGGTGAAGTGGCAAGCACCAGCGGCCTAGTACACCCCGGGCGTAGTCAAACCAGCACTGCAGTAACACTTGGTGATTTGGCATCCCATAAATGCAGTTCAAGCTGGCAACGTGGCAAGCGCAAGTAGTGTCCCGCTGCCACCAAAAAGACAAACACAGGCCCATAGTGCCCATAGTGCCCTTCCTGCTGCATTCGCCAATCCTAATTGGGAACCCACCACTTGTGCAGCACCCATACTTCACCCATTCACATCCCCAAAGAAATGCAGTGGGCTGCATGAGAGGCATTTTTATGTCCTCCCGAGTACCCCTACCCAACGAACCCCCCCAAAAAAGATGTTGTGTCTGCAGCAAGCGCGGATATAGGTGTGACACCCGCTATTATTGTCCCTCCTGTCCTGACAATCCTGGTCTTTGCATTGGTGAATGTTTTGAACGCTACCATACAATAGTTGAGTATTAGCGTAGGGTACAGCATTGCACAGACTAGACACACTTTCACAGGGTCTCCCAAGATGCCATCGCATTTTGAGAGACCCGAACCTGGAACCGGTTACAGTTATAAAAGTTACAGTTACAAAAAAAAGTATAAAAAAAAACCACAAAAAAATATATTAAATAAAAAAAAATAGTTGTTGTTTCATTGTTCTCTCTCTATTGTTCTGCTCTTTTTTACTGTATTCTATTCTGCAATGTTTTATTGTTATTATGTTTTAACATGTTTGCTTTTCAGGTATGCAATTTTTTATACTTTACCGTTTACTGTGTTTTACTGTTAACCATTTTTTTGTCTTCAGGTACGCAATTCACGACTTTGACTGGTTATACCAGAATGATGCCTGCAGGTTTAGGTATCATCTTGGTATCATTCTTTTCAGCCAGCGGTCGGCTTTCATGTAAAAGCAATCCTAGCGGCTAATTAGACTGATTTTACAAGCAGTGGGAGGGAACGTCCCCCCCTCCCACCGTCTTCCATGTTTTCCTCTGGCTCTCCTGTCCCAACAGGGAACCTGAGAATGCAGCTGGTGATTCCACCAGCTGACCATAGAGCTGATCAGAGACCAGAATGGCTCCAATCATCTCTATGGCCTAAGAAACCGGAAGCTATGAGCATTTCATGACTTAGATTTTGCCGGATGTAAACAGCGCCATTGGGAAATTGGGAAAGTATTTTATCACACCGATCTTTTTTTTTAACACAGAAAATGTTTATTGAGTATGTTGCACTTTACAATTGGATGCAGTAACATATCATTTTACAAGAAGCATCTGCGAATAATTACCACAATTCAAGATAATACATAGTTCAATGTAGGGTTATAACTGGGCTCATGGTCTTGCACTTATCACATTCGTTAGTAAATGTTATTGATAACAGAGAGGATAAAACCCTTTCTCACCTACTTTGATTATGATATCTGTTATTTTCCCTTTATGGTGTCATTGCATAGGGTAAGTCTGGTCTCCGTGAGACTCTTCCTAACTTAAAAACGTTGCGGTATTGAGGGAGGAGGGGGGGGGAGAGGAGCTAGAGAGACAGGGAAGACCTGAGGAGCGGAGAGAAGTGTGGGGAAGATCACCGAGAGGAAGAGGGGGAGAGGTATGAGAAGAGGTGGGGGGACAGAAGAAAGAAGGTGAGTGGGGGGGGGCAAAGGAGGTGCCCAAAGGGCGACCACCCGAAGTATAGGGGTAAAAAAGGTTGGAGAGATGGAGAAGGACTGACACGAAAGACAGTCAGAGCAGAGATTCGGGGAGGCTCGCCTGGTCCCTATTATGCCAACTTAAATGTGCCTTAATGCCTATAAATTCAAAGAGTAGAAGTTCCACCTTCCACCTTCGACTAATCTGCCTCTCAAATCCCATCCCCTTTGTATATTCACACCACCAGGTGCCGATCTGCGACCCAGGCCACCCAGATTTTGTCAAACTTCTTGGGACAGTTTCTGCCCATGTACTGTAGGTAAGCTTGTATATTGGCAGTACTGCATTTATCTGTGCCCTCCACGCCTCAACGGTAGGGGGGGTCAGATCGCTTCCAGCGTAGTAGAATTTCCTTCCTAGCATAGTAGGCTGCATAGAACACGAAAAGTTTGGTGTGTTTGCCTGCTGTCAAATTATCTGTGATGCCCAAGAGGAACACCATTGGGTCAACCTGTAGTTGCAGTCCCGCCACACCATTCACATCGGACACTACTTCACGCCAGTAGGCCTGGAGGAGCGGACATGCCCACACTACGTGAAAGAAAGTCCCCACCGACTGCCGGCACTTGGTGCACCTGCTATCAAGCCCTGGATAAATTCTAGACAATCTTTGTGGGGTATAGTACACTCTATGAAGAAACTTCAGCTGTACAAATCTGTCCCTTGCTGAAATCATAAAGGGGATACATTGCTGCAGACCCTCTGACCAGTCTTCCTCGGTCAGAGCCAGAATATCCATTTGCCATTTATAAAATAGGGGGAGCATTTTGGAGATGTCTTTGCACGTAAGTCTGAGATATATGGAAGATAACGTTCGATCTAGTTGATCGGTCATCAGGAGGGATTCCACCGAGTGGGTAGACAGTTCTATCCCATGTGGGAACTGCGCTTTAAGCGCGTGTTATGCCGCCTCAGCTCCCGCGTTGAGGCTATGTCTCGGCCGGCCCTGCTTCGATCACTCCTCCTTGCGGTCCATGCCTGGGTTGAAATGTCTGACGCATCCGCTCCTGACGAGTGGGAACACCCACGAAACGCGTAGAGCTCTATATGATGCCACAGCCACTTACTCCATATGGATTGAGATTTACTTATTTTTAATATATGATGTTTTTTATACCATCTGGTGGATACAGATGTACCATGTGGGTGCATGTGCCAGTGGTAGGCCTGCTGCTATTGGCATGTACATGTATTTCTTATGCATATATGTATTTATTGTTTTGACCACATGATGTTGTGCATGTATTTTCCCATTCTTGCATATTCAGTCTTTGTGCACGTCTCTCATGTATATATGATATGAAACATTCTTTTATCTATTTTTTGTATGCAAATTCATGCTACCTAATAAATATGCTTTTATTGCAATCTACCTCCACTACTCAATTGCTTCATACAAAGTCCCAAACTTCCCTTTTTCATTTGTTTTAGTTGAAGGAAGCGAAAAAACATCCATGGGGGTAGGTTATGTCTAGTTTTAAGTTCCGTGAAGGAGATAATATGTCCCTCCCTGAATATATGTCTCAATGTTCGGACCTCGTACCTGGCCCAGACCTGAGGATCTGGAACAGATTGGAGGTGCGGCATTGTTGGATTACCCCACAATGGGGTATGCGGTGATATAGTACCGTCACAGGCAAGATATGAGGAGACCTGCTGCCATAGCCTAACCGTCGTTTTCATGGGTATAGTGACCTGTGGGCTGTATTTCGGGCCTCTGTAGACCAAGTTACTAAGTTCAGAGTAGGAGCCCAAGATTGCAGCCTCCAGGTTAACCGCTGGGTTATTTTTATCCTGAGCAAACCACCAACGGACGGTGACAAGTATCGCTGCCCAGTAATATTTTTTAAAATTTGGCAGGGAAAGGCCTCCCTCTGTGAGCGACAGTTGCAGCATATGCTTTGCTACTCTGGGAGTTGCCCCAGCCCATACAAAAGAGGTAATAGCTTGGTCTAACTTGAGGAAGAATGAGTTTGGAATGGGAACCGGGGTGTGGCGAAAAGCGTACAGAAATTTTGGGAGGAAGGACATCTTAAGCAGATTTATTCTCCCTACCGGGGTTAACGGCAGTGTTTTCCACACCGCGCAACACTGGATGAGTTGGTTCAGAATAGGATAGACATTGTCAACTAGATAGCTTTGTGGGTCGGATTGAATCTGTATGCCTAGATATTTAATATTGGTCACTTTTTTAAGGGGAAGATGGGGGTCCGTCAATTTTGGGGCGTCTGTCAAGGGGAATAGGAGAGATTTCTCCCAATTCACCCTGATTCCCGAGAATGTTCCGAATCTGTCAATAATGGACAAGGCCGCTCTAAGCGATTGTTGAGAGTCGCGAAGATACAGCAGCATATCATCCGCGTAGAGGGAAACCTTTTCAACAAGGGGCGGGAATGAAATGCCCCCCGCCTCAGGGGACCTTCTGAGAGATTCCGCCAGCGGCTCAATCGCAAGGGCAAACAAAGCCGGCGACAGCGGGCAGCCCTGCCTGGTGCCTCGGTGGAGGGGAATAGAGGGCGACAGAATCCCACCAGTTCGTATCCTAGCCGACGGGCCGGTGTACAGCAACTGGATCCAACGTATAAAATTGGGCCCCATCCCAAACTTATGGAGGATTAGCCATAAGTATTCCCACTCCACCGAGTCAAAGGCTTTTTCGGCATCCAGGGAAGCCACCACACCCGCCTCCCTCTCAGCATTTGTGCTCGCCAGGATAGTGTAAAGTCTCCGCAAGTTAATATCGGTACCTTTGCCCGGCATGAAACCAGTCTGATCTCCATGTATTAATGATAGGATCACTGAGTTGAGCCTGGTGGCTAGTACCTTTGCAAGTATCTTTGCGTCCACGTTTAGGAGCGATATAGGCCTATACGAGGAGCAAAGTTCAGGGTCCTTACCAGCCTTGGGTATCACCACTATCACAGCTCTGGACATAGAGGGGGGCAGCGAGTTTAATTCAAAGGAGGCAGATAAGATCTCCTGCAGCCTAACAGCTATAGTCTCTATATGCGTCTTATAGAATTCCACTGGAAGACCATCATCCCCTGGAGTTTTCCCAGATTGTAGGGAGTTGATGGCCTTTTGGAGTTCCTTAAGGGTGAACGGAGCATCAAGCCTCCCGCGGGCCTCCTCCGAGAGGGTGGGCAACTGAATGGCCTCAACATATGCACAGAGTTACGCATTAGAATACTGCACTTTAGATGTGTATAAATCCTCGTAGTACGAGGCAAAGCATGCGTTTATGTCCCTGGGGTTGGAATGGAGCCGCCCGGATGCATCTTTGATATTGGCCACTGAGGTTGTCACCGTTTGCTCCCTAGACAGCCACGCCAGGAGTCTTCCCGTCCGCTCACCCTGCTCAAAGATACGTTGAGATTGATGTAGTAGCTGTGTTTTAGTGGCCGCTGCTCTAAGGAGTGTCACCTCACGCACTGCACACTTTAAGTCTGCTCTAATTACCTCATCTCTATTAGTGATGTATTGAGTTTCTAAATCAGATGCCCTTCGCTCAGCCTGGAGCAAAGCTGCCCCAGTTTGGCGTCGGGTGCGAGCAATCGCCATCCGATAGTGATCCTGAGCATGGAGCTTAAACGCCTCCCAGCTAGAACCGGGTGTCGTAGCAGGGGGATTGTCGGACCAAAAGTTCTGCATTGCAGCTTCAGCATCTTGGTCGATGCGGTCGTCTGAAATCCAGAAGCGGGACAGGCGCCAGAGACAGTCAGTGGGGACAGGACTCACATTTAGACTAAGCAGTATGGGAGAGTGATCCGATATACCCCTGGGCAGGTGAGAGACCTCCTGGACCATGTTAAGGGCACTGGTGGTGGCATATATCAGGTCAATGCGGGACATAGCCCTATATGAGGCCGACTGACAGGTGTAGGATCTCAGCAGGGGATTCTTCCAGCGCCATACGTCTTTAAATGCAAACATCTCAGCCCATCTGGACAGGGGGGATTCCGCGGCCGCATCAGGCGTCAGCCTATCTAAATTAGGGCATGGCGTCATGTTGAAATCCCCGGCCAGGACCACATTGTCAGTAGGATAACGTGCAACAAGGGTGGTGATCTTGTGGAGAGCCACCATTGATGCCGGTGGAGGTATATACAATCCCACGATTATCATGGGTACATTAGCAATGGCTGCATGCAAAACTACAAATCTCCCTTCAGGGTCCAGGGTGGAGGTCCAGCAGCACGAAGGGCAGGGCTTTGCGTATTAATATGCTGACTCCCCTGGCGTAGGATGAGAAGGTGGCGTGGTAGTAATGACCCACCCACGGTTTTTTGAGGCTCAGTACCCAACCTCCAATGAGGTGAGTCTCCTGAGATACAAATATCGGGGGAGTATGTTTTAAGTAAATTAAAGATTAATGAACGTTTTATTCGGGAGTTCATGCCCCGAACATTCCAGGAGATTAATTTTATGGGGGCCATAGGGAGTCAGAACACATTATAATAGCCTTCGGATAGGGGAGTCCACCTGAACCCCTCGGGAAGATGACAACGCCAGCCTCCTGTATTCCCTCATGATACATCACATACATTAGCATCAAGATACTTATATTTGTGTGGTGCACAATAAAACATATCTGTGTATAACTGGTATAACTTTCCCCTCCCCAATGAACACCCCCCCCCCACCCCGCACACCCCCCGAACCTGGGTATGCCTGTTTCCCAAAACCAAAAAAGGTCATTGACCTCACGGAGTCATGAACTAGATGACTAGAAGTAGATAAGAACTACTTGATACACAGAATTTCCAGTCTGAGGAGGATGCCGCCATCAGCGGGGATAGACTTGGTTTCTCCTGATTGGTACCAGGGGCACAAACTTGGTATAGGCACAATGGTTGAAGTTCGTTCCCCCCCCTTCACCCCCCTCCCCCCCAAAAAACAGTCCCAAACAGAGCAAAGTAGGTATGCTTTTGCCCGCGATGCATAGGGCAGTCAGTCAGACAAACAATGCACACTGCGGTTATCCCTTATGCGATTTGTCACAGCGATCCATTCCCACCCTGGTTGCCCAGGCCAGGTAGGATATTCAGGGGCATAGCCAGACCATATGTTCCACAACAAACTTGGGGAATCCACAGTCCGGACAGCAAAAGCCAGAACCCTTTTCAGTGGATATGTAAGGATCAGCTTGAGGGGTACAGTCTCTTTGTGATGTCCACATCCAGCAGCATGCTCATTTACCCCCCCCTTAACAGTGTCGGCATAGCGTGAGAGCCAGTCAGGGGACATATTTACTCCGGATTGTCAAAAAAAAGGGAGAGAAGAAAAAAAAGAAAAAGGGGGTTTATGAATAATTACTAGTAGAGGGGGCTCCACGACGCTATGTCATCATTCCGGGCTGTGAGTTAGGGATAGGAAGCGGTCCAACCGCAGAGGGATAAATCACATACCTAGTGCTTAGGCAGAGTATTGAGCCAGCGCGAGGCCTCCTCCGGGGAGGTGAAGAACCGGACGCTCTCTCACCATCTTGCACCCGAAGTCGTGCGGGGAACAGCATACTGTAACGTATTCCCTGGGCTCTCATAGCCTGCTTCACCTGATCGAAGGACTTCCTCTGCTTCTGGGTATTGATAGTGAAGTCTGGAAAAAACATCAGGCGGGCTGCCTCGTGACGGATTTAGGCCATCTTGCGTGCCTCACGTAGTACCAGATCCCGGTCTTTGTAATTAAGCAGTCGGAAAATAAATGTGCGAGGTGGGGTTCCGGGTGGGCCGCGATTCGGTGGGATCCGGTGAGCCCTCTCAATAACAAATTGAGGTGAGAAGTTTGCCTGGGGAAACAGCGTGCGGAGGAGTTTCTCTGTGTAGTTGGTGGTATCAGAGCCCTCCGACCCCTCAGGGAGTCCTATGATCCTCAGGTTATTGCGTCGATTGCGATTTTCGGAATCCTCGGCTCTCGCTTCCAGGTGCTTAACTCTCACTTGCAGAGTGTGTAGAGAAGCTGAGTGATCCCTAATCGTATCTTCTGCCTCCCCTACCCGACATTCCACCTCGGTCACCCGCTGCCTCACCTTCTCAAAGTCTTGCCTAATGAGACCTATGTCCAGCTGCACAGTGTCGATTTTCGTTGCCAGTGTGGATAAGGTAGATTGGCATCCCGTTATGGCCTGCATCAAGGCGGCAAAGTTGCTCTGCTCAGTGAGAGCCGGGTCTGGATTCTCCGTCTGGGTCGCCATATTGGTGTCCACCTCCACACGTGCGGCCGCTCTGTCCGAGCTATTTCTTGTATTGCTCTGCTTGTGCTGATCCAGGCGGCGTCGGTTTCGTGTCCGCATCAGCAGGGGGGGAGCGGGAAGCACCTCAGATGAGTCTGGAGATGGTCAGGATGTGGTAAAAGGATTAATTTCCCGCGATGGCTGCAGAGCTCCTCGACTATGCGTCCTGTACCGTCGCCATCTTGGACACGCCCCTATCACACCGATCTTGGTGTGGTCAGATGCTTTGAGGGCAGAGGAGAGATCTAGGGACTAATAGACCCCAATTTTTTCAAAAAAAGAGTACCTGTCACTACCTATTGCTATCATAGGGGATATTTACATTTCCTGAGATAACAATAAAAATGATTTAAAAAAAAATGAAAGGAACAGTTTAAAAATAAGATAAAAAAGCAAAAAAATAATAAAGGAAAAAAAAAAAAGCACCCCTGTCCCCCCCCCCTGCTCTCACGCTAAGGCGAACGCAAGCGTCGGTCTGGCGTCAAATGTAAACAGCAATTGCACCATGCATGTGAGGTATCACCGCAAAGGTCAGATCGAGGGTAGTAATTTTAGCAGTAGACCTCCTCTGTAAATCTAAAGTGGTAACCTGTAAAGGCTTTTAAAGGCTTTTAAAAATGTATTTATTTTGTTGCCACTGCACGTTTGTGCGCAATTTTAAAGCATGTCATGTTTGGTATCCATGTACTCGGCCTAAGATCATCTTTTTTATTTCATCAAACATTTAGGCAATATAGTGTGTTTTAGTGCATTAAAATTTAAAAAAGTGTGTTTTTTCCCCTAAAAATGCGTTTGAAAAATCGCTGCGCAAATACTGCGTGAAAAAAAAAAAATGAAACACCCACCATTTTAATCTGTAGAGCATTTGCTTTAAAAAAATATATAATGTTTGGGGGTTCAAAGTAATTTTCTTGCAAAAAAAAAATAATTTTTTCATGTAAACAAAAAGTGTCAGAAGGGCTTTGTCTTCAAGTGGTTAGAAGAGTGGGTGGTGTGTGACATAAGCTTCTAAATGTTGTGCATAAAATGCCAGGACAGTTCAAAACCCCCCCAAATGACCCCATTTTGGTAAGTAGACACCTCAAGCTGTTTGCTAAAAGGCATGTCGAGTCCATGGAATATTTTATATTGTGACACAAGTTGCGGGAACAAGACAATTTTATTTTTTTGCACAAAGTTGTCACTAAATGATATATTGCTCAAACATGCCACGGGAATATATAAAATTACACCCAAAAATACATTCTGTTGCTTCTCCTGAGTACAGGGATATCACATGTGTAAGACTTTTTGGGAGCCTAGCCACGCACGGGACCCCGAAAACCAAGCACCGCCTTCAGGCTTTCTAAGGCATAAATTTTTGATTTCACTCTTCACTGCCTATCACAGTTATGGAGGCCATGGAATACCCAGGTGGCACAAACCCTCCCCAAATGAAGCTATTTTGGAACGTAGACACCCCAAGCTATTTGCTGAGAGGTATAGTGAGTATTTTGCAGACCTCATTTTTTGTCACAAAGTTTTGAAAATTGAAAAAAGAAAAAATGTTTTTTTTTCTTGTCTTTCTTCATTTTCAAAAACAAATGAGAGCTGCAAAATACCATGCCTCTCAGCAAATAGCTTGGGGTGTCTACTTTCCAAAATGGGGTCATTTGGGGGGGGGTTTGTGCCACCTGGGCATTCCATGGCCTCCGAAGCTGTGATAGGCAGTGAAGAGTGAAATCAAAAATTTACACCCTTAGAAATCCTGAAGGCGGTGATTGGTTTTCAGGGCCCCGTACGTGGTTAGCCTCCCAAAAAGTCCCACACATGTGGTATCCCCATACTCAGGAGAAGCAGCTAAATGTATTTTGGGGTGCAATTCCACATATGCCCATGGCCTGTGTGAGCAATATATCATTTAGTGACAACTTTGTGCAAAAAAAAAAATGTGTTACTTTCCCGCAACTTGTGTCAAAATATAAAATATTCCATGGACTCAACATGCCTCTCAGCAAATAGCTTGGGGTGTCTACTTTACAAAATGGGGTCATTTTGGGGGGGGGTTGCCATCTGGGCATTTTATGGCCTTTAAAACTGTGATAGGTAGTGAGGAGTGAAATCAAAAATTTACACCCTTAGAAATCCTGAAGGCGGTGATTGGATTTCGGGGCCCCGTACGCGGCTAGGCTCCCAAAAAGTCCCACACATGTGGTATCCCCATACTCAGGAGAAGCAGCTGAATGTATTTTGGGGTGCAATTCCACATATGTCCATGGCCTGTGTGAGCAATATATCATTTAGTGACAACTTTTTGTAATTTTTTTTTTTGTCATTATTCAATCACTTGGGACAAAAAAAAAATATTCAATGGGCTCAACATGCCTCTTAGCAATTTTCTTGGGGTGTCTACTTTCCAAAATGGGGTCATTTGGGGGGGGTTGTACTGCCCTGCCATTTTAGCACCTCAAGAAATGACATAGGCAGTCATAAACTAAAAGCTGTGTAAATTTCAGAAAATGTACCCTAGTTGTAGACGCTATAACTTTTGCGCAAACCAATAAATATACGCTTATTGACATTTTTTTTACCAAAGACATGTGGCCGAATACATTTTGGCCTAAATGTATGACTAAAATTGAATTTATTGGATTATTTTTATAACAAAAATTAGAAAATGTCTTTTTTTTTTTTAATTTTCGGTCTTTTTCCATTTATAGCACAAAAAATAAAAACCGCAGAGGTGATCAAATAACATCAAAAGAAAGCTCTATTTGTGGGAAGAAAAGGACGCAAATTTTGTTTGGGTACAGCATTGCATGACCGCGCAATTAGCAGTTAAAGCGACGCAGTGCCAAATTGTAAAAAGTGCTCTGGTCAGGAAGGCGGTAAATCCTTCCGGGGCTGAAGTGGTTAAAGACTGCTGCTGATGCTGAGTGCCAGGCTCCACCTCCATACTGACACAATCCTCCTCCTCCTCCTCTTCCACCTCTTCCTCTTCCTGTGTAATCAGCAGGCATGCAGGAACACTGTCTGGATAAAGGGGGCCTTGAGAGCTAAGGAAGTCCTCCTCTTCCTGCCTCTGTTCTGCCTCAAGTGCCCTGTCCATTATTCCACGCAGCGTGTGTTCCAACAGGTGGACAAGGGGGACGCATGTACTGTCACTGCTCACCATCCTCGTGGCCTCCTCAAATAGTGACAGGACAGTGCATGCATCCCTGATCATGGCCCACTGGCGTGGGGAAAAAAAACAGGCTCCCCTGACCCTGTCCTGGTGCCATAGTTGCACAGGTACACATTGATGGCCCTCTGCTGCATGTGCAGCCACTGCAGCATGGCCAACGTTGAGTTCCACCTGGTGGGCATGTCACAGATTAGGCGGTTCTTGAGCAGGTTAAATTCCTTTTGGAGGTCTGCCAGCCGAGCACTGGCATTATATGACCAGTGGAAATGCACACAGACTTTCCTGGCCTGCCTCAGGACATCCTGTAAGCCCGGGTACCTGCCCAAGAACCGCTGCACCACCAAGTTAAGGACGTGAGCCAAACAGGGCACATGGATCATTTGTCCCTGTCGGAGGGCGGAGAGGAGGTTGGTGCAATTGTCACAAACCACCATTCCTGCCTTAAGTTGGCATGGCTTCAACCACCTCTGAACCTGCCCCTGCAGAGCTGACAGAACCTCTGCCCCAGTGTGGCTCCTGTCCCCCAAGCACACCAGCTCAAGCACCGCATGGCATCTTTTGGCCTGCGTATTTGCGTAGCCCCTTGAACGCCTATGGAGCACCGCTGGTTCCGAGGACAAAGCACAGGAAGAGGCCATGGAGGAAGAAGAAGAGGAGGGGGTGGAGGAGAGAGGTGTGTCACAATCACTAGTAGTGGCATTTTGGAGGCGTGGTGGTGGAACAACCTCCAACACTACTGCGCCTTGTCCTGCATCCTTCCCAGCTGCCAGTTTCACCCAATGCGCCGCGAAACTTAGGTAATGTCCCTGTCCATGCCTGCTGGACCATGAGTCAGCGGTAATATGCACCTTACCGCTGACCGCCCTGTTCAGCAAGGCCAAGACATTGCCTTCCACATGCCGGTAAAGAGCCGGATTCGCCTTCCGTGAGAAAAAGTGGTGTTTGGGAACCTGCCACTGAGGAACCGCATATTCCACAAACTAATGGAAGGGGGCAGAATCTACCAACTGAAAAGGTAGCAGTTGGGGCGTGTCCGGGATGGCAGAGGGAGTAGCTGTGTGAGGCCTGAGCTCCCACAGATCGGAGCAAAATTCTCCTTTTTTGGGGTGCAGAAGCCAGGAAAACAACCCTCCTGTACCCCCCTCACCTTCAGAGACACCACTGGGGTGTGTACAGGGGGAATCCCCAGCAAGAATCTCCAGACAAGGCCACGCCGCCGAGAGCCGCGGACAAGGCCGAAGCCGTGGCCTGGCCTAATCCTCCAGCCCACATCTGGAACCAGGCTGCCGCGGATCGAAACTTAATCCTCTTCTCTTGGGGTGCAGACGCCAGCAAGCCGACCCTCCTGTGCCCCCCTCATCCCTGAGAAATCTCTGGGGTATGTACAGGAGGAATTCCCAGCAAAAAGCTTGGAAAAAGGCCATGCTGCTGCAGAGCCGCGGACAGGGCTGAAGCCACGGCCTCGCCTAAACTCTCTGTCCACATGGAGAACCAGGCCGGCGGATCGAACGACTCAGAGCAGCCCCCGGATCCAGCGGCGGATTTTAAGGCAGTTATGCAGGCCATAACCTCCCTGACGGAAAAAGTGGATCCTATACAGACTCATGTGAAGTTTATCAGGAAGAATTTTGATACCCTGATGTCAGGAGCCAGGGAGCGTCTCCGCTCGCCGGGCTCCGGTGCGCATGCGCGCGGGACGAGCGCTTCGCCGCACACCCGTCCGCGGCCTGATGGTGCGGCGCGCGGGGGTGCACGGCGGTCCCCGTGTGCGCGCCGTAGCCCGTGCGGGTGCCCGGTAGCGCGTCACACTGACGCGCTCGCCGGGCAGGGGGGCTATATCTGACGGCTCCAGCACCCAGTCGGGTTGCTGGTTTGTCGTCAGCTCTCCCCTGTTCCTTGAGCCTGTGTTCCCTAGTACTTTGCCTGATCTGTGTACCGAACCTCTGCTGCCTGATTAACCACTACTCTCCTGGATTGTCCCTAAGTACCTTGCCTGATCTGTGTACCAAACCTCTGCTGCCTGATTAACCACTACTCTCCTGGATTGTCCCTAAGTACCTTGCCTGATCTGTGTACCAAACCTCTGCTGCCTGATTAACCACTACTCTCCCGGATTTGCCCTTGTACTTCTGCCTGATCTGTGTACCGAACCCTGGCTTGTTTAACCACCACTCTGCTGGACAATCCTATCAAATACCTGCCTGATCTGTGTACCAAACCCCTGGCCTGTTTAACCACTTCTCTGCTGGACTATCCTGATTATACCTGCCTATTCCCTAACTTCTGCTTGTGTTTGCAGCCCTGCTCCCTGCGGATCCCGGGGCACCCGCTTCCAGCTTCTGAACCTACTATCCGCCCGGAAGCCCGTGCCTCCGCGTGCCCTCAGCCTCCTGTACCCATTTCGGGGGTCTGGGTGCGCGTGGTCGTAAGGGTGAGCCGCTCTCAGCATCTCGGCCTCGGTGAGTACGTGTTCGTGACAGTACAAACCAGCCAGATGTCTGAGGCCGACAGAGCGCGCTCTCCTCTGGAGATCCTGTGCCAGCAAGTATCTACCCTGGCGGACTCCGTACAGAAGCTACAAGAAGGTTATACACAAATTGATAACCGTCTGCAGCAGATCACCGGGTTACTACCCTCCGCAGCCGCAGCTCCTGCACCCAGCAGTGGGGGTCCGCTTCCCCAAGCTCCGGCCAACCCCACTGTGGTCATGGCCCTTCCTGAGCCCAGGGTCCCTACACCCGAACGGTTCTCGGGAGATCGCAAGAAGTTTAGGGCTTTTAAAAACGCATGTTCCCTCTACTTCGCCCTACAGCCAAGAACCTTCTCTTCAGAAATCGTCAAGGTTGGGTTTGTCATTTCCCTGCTTTCCGAGGAACCCCAGGCTTGGGCCCACAGCCTGATGGAACACAGCAGCCCTGCCCTGAACACTATCGAGGCATTCTTTGAGAGCATGACCCAGCTCTACGATGATCCGCAACGCATGGCCACCGCCGAAGCTATCTTGCACCATTTGTCCCAAGGAAGAAGACCTATTGAGGACTATACAGTGGAGTTCCGTAAGTGGGCGGCTGACACCAACTGGAAAGAGCCGGCCCTGCGTTACCAGTACCGCCAAGGCCTGTCTGAATTACTCAAAGATGAGTTAGCTAAGATGGAGACCCCTGCTTCCTTAGAGGAACTCATTCAAGCAGCTACAAAGCTCGATCGGCGCCTTCGGGAGCGGCGCTCAGAACGGTTTCAGCAGCCTCGCCCTGCCTGGGCGTCGCCAAGACCTCACTCTACAGTACCCCAAACTTCACCTTCAGTTACCACTGCATCGGTCCCTGAAGTCGAACCAATGCAGCTCGGTTTGGTCCGAGGTCCATTGACCTCCGAGGAGAAGCAGGCGGCAGTCTAACCTTTGCCTCTACTGCGGAGGAACCGGGCACTTCCTGCGCAGCTGTCCGATCAGGCCTAGTAAGTTCCCTCAGTCAAACATATTGAACTTTCCTAACCATAACATCCCCAAGGCTTATGTGATGTTGTTTGTTTCTCTGCAGCTTCCGGAAAGGGACACTCGCCTGCAGGCCATCGTTGATTCCGGGGCCTGCAGCTGCTTCAAAGATTCCGCCTTGGCACACAGATTGAAGATCCCTCTACAAACCAAAGAGCAGGATCTACAAATACATCTGGCCGACGGATCCCTTCCTTGCTCGGGTCCCATCACCCAGGAGACCCAACCTATTTCAGTAGTCACAGACTCCGGCCACCGGGAGTTCTTACGGCTTGACCTAATTCGCTCACCAATCTTCCCCATCATACTTGGCCTACCATGGTTGCAAGCCCACGATCCGCTAATCAAATGGAGCACCAAGTCAGTATCCTTCTCTTCTCAGTATTGCTCCCAACACTGCCTGCTTCCGGATTCCAAAGTTTGCGCCACAATGGCGGTACCGCCAAACAACCTCCAACACGTCCCCTCTGAGTATCTCGAGTTTCAAGAGGTTTTCAGTAAACAAATGGCTGACCGCCTACCACCTCACAGGGCCTACGATTGTCCAATTGATCTTCTTCCTGGTTCCGAGATTCCATTTGGCCGGATATTTCCCCTTTCTGAAACCGAGCTGGAGGCTCTAAAGCAGTACATAGACGAAAATCTTGAGAAAGGTTTCATCCGCCCTTCATCCTCACCCACCGGAGCAGGTATCTTTTTCGTGGGAAAAAAAGATGGTACCCTAAGACCCTGCGTAGATTATCGACAACTCAACAACATCACAATTAAGAACCGGTACCCGTTGCCGCTCATTCCTGAGCTATTTCAAAGGTTCCGATCAGCCAAGGTGTTCTCCAAACTCGACCTCCGAGGGGCCTACAACCTCGTCAGGATCAGAGCTGGAGACGAATGGAAGACGGCATTTAGATCCAGATTCGGTCACTTCGAATATTTAGTGATGCCATTCGGCCTCTGCAATGCTCCAGCCACCTTCCAACATCTAGTGAATGACATTTTCCGACAATATCTAGATGACTTCCTGGTGGTGTATCTGGACGACATCCTCATCTTCTCCCCTACGCTAGAGATGCACAGGAGGCACGTTAAAACGGTTCTTGCTATTCTTCTGCAACACAAGCTATACCTAAAAGCCGAAAAGTGTGAGTTTGAGAGATCAACCATACAATTCTTGGGATTCATACTCTCCACCAATGGGGTTGCAATGGACCCCCAGAAGATTCAGGCAATTCAAGAGTGGCCAGCTCCATCAAATAAAAAAGCAGTACAGAGGTTTATAGGATTCGCCAATTTCTATCGGAAATTTATCGTGGGATTCTCTGCAATTGTGGCACCTATTACCCAACTAACTCGGCAGCATCATTCGTTCCAGTGGTCCGCAGCCGCTCAAGAGGCTTTCCTTAAGTTAAAAGAACTATTCAGTTCTGCTCCAATCCTTTGCCATCCTGACCCGACTCAACCCTTCGTACTGGAGGTAGACGCATCAGAAATCGCAACCGGAGCAATTCTTTCCCAGAGACAGGGACCAAAGGCCATCCTGCATCCAGTAGCTTTCGCTTCTCGGAAACTCAGCCCACCGGAACTCAATTACGACGTGGGTGACAGAGAGCTGTTGGCTATAAAGTTTGCTTTGGAGGAATGGAGGTATCTGCTGGAGGGGGCAGTTCATCCGGTGATGATCTTTACGGATCACAAAAATCTCGAGTACCTCAGAACAGCAAGATGGTTAAAACCCCGCCAAGCCCGTTGGGCCCTGTTCTTCTCTCGTTTTAATTTCCATATTGCATACAGACCTGGGGCAAAGAACGGGAAGGCCGATGCCCTTTCACGAATGTTTTCCGCAGATTCCCAAATACCAACACCCAGCACGATCCTCTCTCCTCAAAATTTTCTTGGACTAACTCAAGCAGACTTAATATCCTCCATCAAATCTTCATCAGGCACATGTACAGAACCAGCTGTGCATTCCCTGAAAAAATTTGAAGACCTTTTCTGGATTAAAGGAAAAATATTTGTACCACAAGTGACTCAGTCCTTAGCCCTTCAGATGTGTCATGATCACAAGATGGCAGGACATTTCGGGAATAAGAAGACGGCTGAACTCCTTTCTCGTTCTTTTTGGTGGCCAGGATGGAGAAGGGACTGTAGGGAATATGTGGCGTCCTGTCCCCTGTGCCAGAGAAACAAGGGCCAGAACACCAAATCCTGGGGTTTGCTCAGACCTTTGCCCATTCCGGAACGACCATGGGCTGACGTGTCCATGGACTTCATCGTTGACCTACCCAGCTCAGAGAGTTTCTCCACCATCCTAGTTGTTGTCGACCGCCTTTCCAAAATGGCCCACTTTCTGCCCATGAGGGGTACTCCCTCTGCCGTAGACACGGCCAACATCTTTCTAAAGGAGGTCGTTAGGCTCCATGGAATACCAAGGAGCATCGTGTCGGACAGAGGCGTCCAGTTCACGTCCAAATTCTGGAGGGAACTATGCAAGGCTTTGGGTATCAACATTTGTCTTTCTTCAGCTTATCATCCCCAAAGCAATGGTCAGACAGAGAGGACCAACCAGACGCTAGAGCAGTACCTCCGATGCTTCTGCTCGGGTTCTCAGGATGATTGGGCGAGCCTCCTCTCCTACGCTGAATTTGCGTACAATAACTCTATCCATGCCTCCACCAACCAGACTCCTTTCTGGACCAATTGTGGGTTCCATCCCACATCCTTCGCTAACAACATTCCCGAAACGGCAGTTCCTGCAGTCCAGGATAGGATAATCTCGTTACAGTCCAATTTTCAAAGAATTCAAGATACATTACGCAAGACCCAGGAGGACTATAAGAAACAGTACGACCGGGGCAGAAAGGCAAACCCAAAATTTGACGTAGGAGACGAGGTCTGGCTGTCCACCATCAATCTGAAATTACCACTGCCATCTCGAAAGCTCGGGCCTAAGTTCATTGGGCCTTTTCAAGTCAGGAGGATTATCAACCCTGTGGCGGTGGAATTGACACTTCCCAAGACATACCGGATTCACCCCGTTTTCCATGTGTCACTATTGAAGCCTGTGGTGCCCAGCCCTTTTCCAGGAAGAAAAGAACCTCCTCCTCCGCCAGTCAGAATCGATGGCGAGAATGAATTCGAAGTGGAATCCATTCTTGGTTGCAGGAAGAGGGGTAGACAGTTACAGTACCTGATTCAATGGAAGGGGTACCCCCCCGAAGATAATTCCTGGGAGCCCGCCAGGAATCTACACGCTCCACAGTTAATTCGAGCATTTCATCAAGATCATCCAGAACTAATGGCCAGCCTTGGCGTCCAGTGTCCGCCCTTAGGAGGGGGGCCCTGTCAGGAGCCAGGGAGCGTCTCCGCTCGCCGGGCTCCGGTGCGCATGCACGGGACGAGCGCTTCGCCGCACACCCGTCCGCGGCCTGATGGTGCGGCGCGCGCGGGTGCACGGCGGTCCCCGTGTGCGCGCCGTAGCCCGTGCGGGTGCCCGGTAGCGCGTCACACTGACGCGCTCGCCGGGCAGGGGGGCTATATCTGACGGCTCCAGCACCCAGTCGGGTTGCTGGTTTGTCGTCAGCTCTCCCCTGTTCCTTGAGCCTGTGTTCCCTAGTACTTTGCCTGATCTGTGTACCGAACCTCTGCTGCCTGATTAACCACTACTCTCCTGGATTGTCCCTAAGTACCTTGCCTGATCTGTGTACCAAACCTCTGCTGCCTGATTAACCACTACTCTCCTGGATTGTCCCTAAGTACCTTGCCTGATCTGTGTACCAAACCTCTGCTGCCTGATTAACCACTACTCTCCCGGATTTGCCCTTGAACTTCTGCCTGATCTGTGTACCGAACCCTGGCTTGTTTAACCACCACTCTGCTGGACAATCCTATCAAATACCTGCCTGATCTGTGTACCAAACCCCTGGCCTGTTTAACCACTTCTCTGCTGGACTATCCTGATTATACCTGCCTATTCCCTAACTTCTGCTTGTGTTTGCAGCCCTGCTCCCTGCGGATCCCGGGGCACCCGCTTCCAGCTTCTGAACCTACTATCCGCCCGGAAGCCCGTGCCTCCGCGTGCCCTCAGCCTCCTGTACCCATTTCGGGGGTCTGGGTGCGCGTGGTCATAAGGGCGAGTCGCTCTCGGCATCTCGGCCTCGGTGAGTACGTGTTCGTGACACCTGAGAGGCCGCATGCATGAGGTGGAGCAGAGGGTCTCACAAAATGAAGACACGGTACGTGATCATGGGGCTGATTTGCATGTGCTAAAAACTAAAGTTAAAGTGTTGGAGGCCAGGGCGGAGGATTCCGAGAATCGCAACAGAAGGAACAACTTGCGAATTTTGGGGCTTCCGGAGGGAGCAGAGGGTACGGACCCCACTGCATTTGCAGAACGTTTATTGCAACAATTGCTTCCCTTGGCACGGTTTTCACCATTCTTCACCGTGGAAAGAGCACATCACATACCCTTCACCAAGGACCCACAAGGTGCGCCACCCCGCACCTTCATCTTTAAATTGCTCCACTTTCGTGATTGTGACCTGGTGATGAGGGAGGCGAGATCACAGGGAGAACTCCGCTTTGAAAATGCTAAACTCCTGATCTTTCCAGATTATTCGCTGGAAACGCAGAAACAACGGAAATCCTTCGACACAGTGAGAGCTAGACTCTGAGCCAAGCATATCAAGTACAGCATGCTGTTTCCGGCAAGATTTCGAGTGGAAGATGGTGAATCAGTACGGTTCTTCAATTCTCCTAAGGATGCCTCCACATGGATCGACACGCTACCTCGCAGATAAAGTTTCACCACACAAGAACATCTGTTTACCTTTAGTTAAGTGTGCCATGGCCGGTTGGCGACTTAGAGACATGCCTCCTTTATTTACTGGCTTGCTCACTACTCTTGACCCAGACGGCCTACTATGCAATTCATGCCAATTTGCCTTATGGTAGACGAGAGCCTGGGGGTCCACTGACTTACAAGATATCTATTAGCTCCTTGAGCTGTTCTAAAAGGAGGAGTGGGAGTCGATTTCTTCTTTGCATATCCCCCCCCCCCCCATTCTCCCCAATAATGTCGGTCATGGCCAAGAAATTGTTACTGTTTCTGCAACGTTGAGGTTTAAGTTTGTGCCCCCGGCTGCTGCCAGGAAACTGCACCCATTTATTATGATCCGATCTCCAGCAGAGGACTAGATGTTCTCCATCATCTGACTGTTGCACTGTGGATGCTGTTCCTCTCACGGTACCCCATTACAGGCATGTTCGCCTTGGCTCTGAGTTGGGATCCTGAGCCTCCCCGAGGTTTGGGTCGGGGTTGGCGGGGTGGGGGGCATGGTTGGGAAAGCTTTGTTATAATTTGTTGATTTGCTGTTTTTTCACAAGCGATGTACTCATGTTTGTCACAAGCTGCACCAGGTGACATGTCCTGACCTGGTTAGAGGTCCGGGCCTTGCATCTGTTTTTACATGGTGATATATGGATGAAAGGTGTGATCTCGAGCATAGATGGCTGATTGTACCATAATTTCATGGGGGCCTGAATTCCTCTGTTAAGAGGTCACTGGTGTTCCAGTTCCTCAAAACATACCGCCCCCAAATCTGCATACTACAAGAGACCCATCTGATGGGAAGAAAACTTCTGAGATTGAGGCGACCTTGGGTGGGACACCAATACCACTCCACGTATACTAATTACTCCAGGGGAGTCAGCATTTTGGTAAACAAATCAGTACCATTTAGATTCCTGGCATTGGAGCTTGACCCTGACGGTCGGTTTGTAATCTTACATGCCATTATAGATAGATTGGAGTTGGTGGTGGTGGGATTGTACCTACCCCCCTTGGCCTCTATAAGGGTACGTAACCAAATTATCTCTGAAATAGCTGCCTTTGGTACAGATAATGTGGTAATGCTGGGGGATTTCAACCTAGTCCCGGATCCTGCAATGGACAGGCTCACACCGGGGATGGGCTCGCCATCGGAGCTGTCCTCTTGGGCTGAGGTGTCTAATTTGACCAATGTGTGGAGGTGGCGTCATCCTTCTTGATGGGCCTACACTTGTCACTCAGCCTCCCACAAAACCCTGTCATGGATAGATCTTGCATATGTGGGGGGGTCTGTCCTGCCCATGGTTCAGGACATCAATATACTCCCCCATGGCATATCCGACCACGCTCCGCTTGCTTTAAAGCTCTGTGTGTCTAATGTTCCAGGGGAGAATCTATGGAGACTGTCCAGATTTTGGTTGACTGACTCTAGAGTATCTGAACCCTATAGATCCGAGGCGATACATTATTGGAGAGACCTAGACCACTCCGTGACTCTGACCACATCCTGGGACGCATTTAAGGAATTTACTAGGCAGTTTCCAAACTCATATCTGTAAGATCCAGAAGGATCTGAGGAGGGAAATGCAGACAGCCGAGGGAAGGGTGACAGCATTAGAAGTGGAATACTCCACGACGGGATCCCCTAGGGTATACTCCGATTTCCAGGCAGCGTTAAGAGATGTTCTTCTATTACGCACGGCGGCCACAAAAAACAAATTCTTACACCAGTCACAAAGAATTTTTGAACATGGAGAAAAAACAGGCAGTATGTTGGCATGGCTGGCGAGGGAAAGCTCCTCCCCGGTGACTATTTCAACTATTTGTGATTCGGACGGGACGATCTTGACTGATCCCGCAGATATTAACAATAAATTTGCATCATTCTATCAGGACCTCTACAGCTCTCGGATGAGATGTTCGGATGAGGAACTGATTGCATACCTTGATGGGGTGGAGCTCCCTTGCCTGACATCCACGTTTAGGGAAGCATTGGATGGCCCGATCCAATTAGAGGAAATTTAGAAAGCAGTAGCCTCCTTACAAAATGGTAAGACACCAGGTCCAGACGGAATTCCAGCCGAATTCTACAAAACATACGCTGAAGAAATACTTCCGTCGCTTAGGTTAATGCTCCAAAACGCCACGGAGAGGGGCTCACTACCCCCAACTATGGCTGAAGCAGTTATTGTGGTCATTCTTAAGCCTGGCAAGCCCCCTGATCAATGCGCCTCATATCAGCCAATATCACTCCTCAACGTGGACGCCAAGTTATTGGCCAAAGTTCTGGCTAGACGGTTGAACACTGTGATCACAGCACTGGTCCATCCAGACTAGTCTGGATTCATGCCAGGAAGGGGGACGGATATAAATATTAGACGTCTCCTTACACACCTTTCTAGGGCAGGCAGGGACGGTCCGGAGGTAGTGGCCTCTCTCGATGCCGAGAAGGCTTTTGACTCGGTCGAGTGGCGCTACCTCTGGGCTGTCCTGTGCAAATTTGGATTTGGCCCTCGCTTCATTGGCTGGGTGCAGATGCTATATCATAATCCCTCGGCACGCATACGAACCAATAATTCAATATCACCGTCCTTTCCTCTATCTAGGGGTACCAGGCAAGGCTGTCTGCTTTCTCCTGGGCTGTTTGCCCTGGCCATGGAACCCATGGCTGCTCGTATTAGAGCCGCCCCCGTGGTGCAGGGCATCCAGGTAGGGGTGGTAATGGACAAAATATCCCTTTATGATGATACCCTACTTTTTCTTAAGGACATATCCTCCCTTTTGCCAGCACTTCAAATAATTGACGAGTTTGGTATGCTCTCGGGCATTAAGGTGAACTGGGGGAAATCAATAGTTTTCTCATTAAATGCATCCAGTCAAAACCCACCGACAGGTACCCCCCTAAACTGGGCATCTGAATTTAAATATTTAGGAGTAAGGGTTAAAGCCCCACTGGCTACATATTTTGAACTGAATCTCCAGCCACTACTAAAAAATCTCTCGCAAAAATGTTTAACATGGAAAACCCTCCCCCTCTCTCCGGTAGGGAGGGTAAACTTAATTAAAATGATATACCTGCCTAAATTTTTGTACTTTTTTCTAAATTCACCTTTGATCCCCCCAGCCTCCTTTATTGCTAAGTTGAAAAGTATATTATCCTCCTTTATCTGGAACGGAAGACCCCCGAGACTGGCCATGACTACTCTCCAGCTGCCCGTTACTCAGGGGGGTTTGTCCTTACCGGACTTCCAGGTATACTTCTGGGCGGCCGTCCTGGTGACGGTTAGATGGTGGTTCTCTCAGCCGCGTGATAACCCAGCAGTGACCCTGAAAGCCGCCATCATGGGGTCCTACTCCTCTCTCAGCAATGTGGTGTTCAGAGGGATGAAATCCCAACCTGGCATTACGGATCTGATGTGCACTACCATTGAGGTTTGGAATAAGGCTAGGAATCGTTTTAACAATCCAGAAAGGTTCTCCCCACACATCCCCCTAGATTGCCGCATTTGAAGATGGTCCCAGACCCCCAAGTCTGGGCAAGAAAGGGAATTGCCAAGCTAAAACACATTGTGATGGGTGGTAAATTAAGAATTTTCTCTGACCTCAGGAGCGCTTACTCACTGCCAGGTTGGATGCTGTTTAGATATTATCAACTTCGACATGCTTATAGAAACAGTTTCCACCTCTCCTCCAACTAGAATCAGACCCTGTGGAGGAATTACTTACCGCTAAAATCATAGATAGACCATTATCTACTCTATATTTTCATTTGTCCATATCCCCTACAAAGAAACTTGAGAAAACTCTGGTCAAGTGGAAAGCAGACATTCCTGACTTGGCAGAGGAGGAATGGAAAATGTGTGTATCCTCCTTTGTGATTAACGCGATCTCGGCCAGAGAGCGATTTATGCAGGTCAGGTTCCTCCACAGGGCCTATTACACCCCAAAACACTTGACAATCATGACACCCGATAACCCAGTGGCCTGCGCCAGGTGTGGTCTAGAGTCCACCTCCTTTCTTCATATGGTGTGGTCTTGTCCTCGTCTCGGAGACTATTTTACTGAAATAGCTAACATTCTCAACCAGGTTACCTCCTTAGATGTGGGGGCTCATCCCAAGGCAATGCTGTTGAACATTTTCAATCCCAATGTTAGAGGCAAATACACCAAACTATTTTTGAGCTATGATACGTTCTATGCCCGAAAAGAAATATTTCTCCATTGGAAAGATGCATCGCCCCCTAGCGTATCTTCATGGCGCCTAGCAATTAATTCTATACTCCCACTATACAAACTCACATATCTTAATCGTAACTGTCCCAAAAAATTCGATAAGATATGGTCGGATTGGATAGACGCATGGGGTGCTGAAGTTGTGGATGATGTCCAAGTTGACGCTGAGATACCAGCTGTATGATTATATAACATGATTGAGATCTCTTTAAATTTCACCTAGTATGTTTGCTCAGTTAGGCTATTGAGGTATTTGTGGTTCCTTCCTTGCCTCCCCCTCCCGCCCCCCTTATCTTCTAAGTATCCTTAATCCACCCCCCTGGTACAATCTGACGTTGGTGTACCGATAGCAGATTGCCAGCAAGTACTTGGCTGTGACACACCTAATTCTACACCTTCATTCCCCTCAGTGCAGGTCTCAGAGAGGACAGAAGGTATAGTGGGGTTGGAGATCCCAGCTGATGAGGAGTAAGGAGAGTTCCTCTTTGTTTTTTGGTGTGGGTCTTTTAGGTATGCTTGCCAATGAACTGCATGGCAGGTCAACATATGTCTGGTCAAGCATGTGGTGCCCAAGCGGGAGATGTTTTGGCCACGCGAGATACGCTTGAGACATATGTTGCAAATAGCAGCGGTACCATCTGATGCACTCTTCTCAAAAAAGGCCCACACCAAAGAACTTTTGGAATAACGCACAGAGACAGAAGCGCCCTGCACATGCGGAGCTCTGAGGTGTGATACAGTCAGTGTGCTGCCCTTAGGCTGGCCCCTGGAGGGCATCCTGCCTCGTTGGTGATGTGCCTCCTCCTCCTCTCTCCTATCAGGCACCCATGTTGAGTCAGTGACCTCATCATCCCCTCCCTCCTCATCACTGGAGCAAACCTGGCAGTATGGTGCAGCAGGGGGAACATGACTGCCAGTTTGCTGTCCTTCTTGGGCACCCCCTCTGTCCGTGTTCACGTTACTGGCTTCATCTAGCTCAGTATCATCATCAGAGCATTCTAAATACTGGGCATCCTCCTGGAGCAAGTACCCAACACTGTGGTCAAACAGTTCGAGGGACTCATCAGGAGGACATGGTGGAGCTAGGGAAGGAGTCACTGATGCCATTGAGCCGAGGGAAGAGGCCGCGTTGGCAGCTGCTTTGCCAGGCAAAGTACCCTGAGCATGGGTAAGAGAGGATGAGGAGGATGAGGACGGCTTGGTCATCCACTCGACCAAGTATTCCGCATGTAAACACAGCCAGCTGCCGAAAAAAAGGCCAAGTGTGTCCCACGGCCACATGCTAATGAGGATGCACCGTGCCCACGACCAGCACTGTTGCCTCTAGACACAGAGCCTGCTTGCCATCTTTTATTGGCTTGTGACTGTCTGCCTCTCCTTGTTGGCCTTCCAGACATACTAATGGCCTGCAGTGAGATGTAGCTGCACTAAGCTGGGATATATATATATATATATATATATATATATATATATATATATATATATATATACTGATACTGCAGCTAGCAAAATCAACTGCCTGCCTGTAGTATTATTAGTATGAGAACACCAATAATCTTCTACAGGTAGCTTTAGCTGAACACTGTGCAGAGGTCGCACTACACTAACTTGTAGCTTTATCTGAATACTGTGCAGAGGTCGCACTACACTAACTTGTAGTTTTAGCTAAACACTCTGCAGAGGACGCACTAACTACACTAACGTTTAAATAGTGTAGCTGCCTGCGGTAGTGATAGGATCAGGAAAACACCACCAACCTTCTACAGGTAGCTTTAGCTGAACACTGTGCAGAGGTCGCACTACACTAACGTGTAAATAATGTAGCTGCCTGCGGTAGTGATAGGATCAGGAAAACAACAACAACCTTCTACAGGTAGCTTTAGCTGAACACTGTGCAGAGGTCTCACTACACTAAATTGTAGCTTTAGCTAAACACTGTGCAGAGGTCGCACTACACTAACTTGTAGCTTCAGCTGAACACTGTGCAGAGGTCGCACTACACTAACTTGTAGCTTTAGCTGAACACTGGACAGAGGTCTCAATACACTAACTTGTAGCTTTAGCTGAACACCGTGCAGAGGTCGCACTACACTAACGTGTAAATAATGTAGCTGCCTGCGGTAGTGATAGGATCAGGAAAACACCACCAACCTTCTACAGGTAGCGTTAACTGAACACTTTGCAGAGGTCGCACTACACTAACTTGTAGCTTTAGCTGAACACTGTGCAGAGGTCACACTATACTAACGTGTAAATAATGTAGCTGCCTACAGTAGTGATAGGATCAGGAAAAAAACACCAACCTTCTACAGGTAGCTTTAGATGAACACTGTGCAGAGGTCTCACTACACTAAATTGTAGCTTTAGCTGAACACTGTGCAGAGGTCGCACTACACTAACTTGTAGCTTTAGCTGAACACTATGCAGAAGTCGTACTACACTAAATTGTAGCTTTAGCTGAACACTATGCAGAAGTCGCACTACACTAACTTGTAGCTTTAGCTGAACACTGTGCAGAGGTCGCACTACACTAACTTGTAGCTTTAGCTGAACATTGTGCAGAGGTCGCACTACACTAACATGTAGCTTTAGCTGAACACTGTGCAGAGGTCGCACTACACTAACTTGTAGCTTTAGCTTAACACTGTGCAGAGGTCGCACTACACTAACTTGTAGCTTTAGCTTAACACTATGCAGAGGTCCCACTACACTAACGTGTAAATAATGTAGCTGCCTGCAGTAGTGATAGGATCAGGAAAACACCACCAACCTTCTACAGATAGCATTAGCTGAACACTGTGTAGAGGTCGCACTACAGTAACGTGTAAATAATGTAGCTACCTGAGGTAGTGATAGGATCAGGAAAACAACACCAACCTTCTACAGGTAGCTTTATCTGAACACTGTGCAGAGGTCGCACTACACTAACTTGTAAATAATGTAGCTGCCTGCGGTAGTGATAGGATCAGGAAAACAACACCAACTTTCTACAGGTAGCTTTAGCTGAACACTGTGTAGAGGTCGCACTACACTAACTTGTAGCTTTAGCTGAGCACTGTGCACAGGTTGCAAAACACTAACTTGTAGCTTTATCTGAAAAATGTGCAGAGGTCGCACTACACTAACTTGTAGCTTTAGCTGAACACTGTGCAGAGGTCGCACTACACTAACTTGTAGCTTTAGCTGAACACTGTGCAGAGGTCGCACTACACTAACTTGTAGCTTTGGGCTGAACACTGTCCAGAGGTCGCATTACACTAACTTGTAGCTTTAGCTCAACACTATGCAGAGGTCCCACTACACTAACGTGTAAATAATGTAGCTGCTTGCAGTAGTGATAGGATCAGGAAAAATCCACCAACCTTCTACAGATAAAATTAGCTGAACACTGTGCAGAGGTCGCACTACACTAACGTGTAAATAATGTAGCTGCCTGAGGTAGTGATAGGATCAGGAAAACAACACCAACCTTCTACAGGTAGCTTTAGCTGAACACTGTGTAGAGGTCGCACTACACTAACTTGTAGCTTTAGCTGAGCACTGTGCAGAGGTCGCAAAACACTAACTTGTAGCTTCATCTGAATAATGTGCAGAGGTCGCACTACACTAACTTGTAGCTTTAGCTGAACACTGTGCAGAGGTCGCAAAACACTAACCTGTAGCTTTATCTGAAAAATGTGCAGAGGTCACACTACACTAACGTGTAAATAATGTAGCTGCCTGCCGTAGTGATAAGATCAGGAAAACAACACCAACCTTTCACAGGTAACTTTAGCTGAACACTGTGCAGAGGTCGCACTACACTAACTTGTAAATAATGTAGCTGCCTGCGGTAGTGATAGGATCAGGAAAACACCACCAATCTTCTACAGATAGCATTAGCTGAACACTGTGCAGAGGACGCACTACACTAACATATAAATAATATATCTGTCTGAGGTAGTGATAGGATCAGGAAAACAACACCAACCTTCTACAGGTAGCTTTATCTGAACACTGTGCAGAGATCGCACTACACTAACTTGTAAATAATGTAGCTGCCTGCGGTAGCGATAGGATCAGGAAAACAACACCAACTTTCTACAGGTAGCTTTAGCTGAACACTGTGTAGAGGTCGCACTACACTAACTTGTAGCTTTAGCTTAGCACTGTGCAGAGGTCGCAAAACACTAACTTGTAGCTTTATCTGAAAAATGTGCAGAGGTCGCACTACACTAACTTGTAGCTTTAGCTGAACACTGTGCAGAGGTCGCACTACACTAACTTGTAGCTTTAGCTGAACACTGTGCTGAGGTCGCACCATACTAACGTGTAGCTTTAGCTGAACACTGTTCAGAGGTCGCACTACACTAACTTGTAGCTTTAGCTCAACACTATGCAGAGGTCCCACTACACTAACGTGTAAATAATGTAGCTGCCTGCAGTAGTGATAGGATCAGGAAAAATCCACCAACCTTCTACAGATAAAATTAGCTGAACACTGTGCAGAGGTCGCACTACACTAACGTGTAAATAATGTAGCTGCCTGAGGTAGTGATAGGATCAGGAAAACAACACCAACCTTCTACAGGTAGCTTTATCTGAACACTGTGCAGAGGTCGCACTACACTAACTTGTAAATAATGTAGCTGCCTGCGGTAGTGATAGGATCAGGAAAACAACACCAACTTTCTACAGGTAGCTTTAGCTGAACACTGTGTAGAGGTTGCACTACACTAACTTGTAGCTTTAGCTGAGCACTGTGCAGAGGTCGCAAAACACTAACTTGTAGCTTTATCTGAAAAATGTGCAGAGGTCTCACTACACTAACTTGAAGCTTTAGCTGAACACTGTGCAGAGGTCACACTACACTAACGTGTAGCTTTAGCTGAACACTGTGCAGAGGTCTTACTACACTAACTTGTAGCTTTATCTGAAAAATGTGCAGAGGTCGCACTACACTAACTTGTAGCTTTAGCTGAACACTGTGCAGAGGTCACACTATACTAACGTGTAAATAATGTAGCTGCCTACAGTAGTGATAGGATCAGGAAAACACCACCAACCTTCTATAGGTATCTTTAGCTGAACACTGTGCAGAGGTCACACTACACTAACGTGTAAATAATGTAGCTGCCTGCGGTAGTGATGGGATTAGGAAAACAACACAAACCTTCTACAGGCAGCTTTAGCTGAACACTGTGCAGAGGTTGCACTACACTAACGTGTAACTAATGTAGCTGCCTGCGGTAGTGATGGGATCAGGAAAACAACACCAACCTTCTACAGGTAGCTTTAGCTGAACACTGTGCAGAGGTCGCACTACACTAACTTGTAGCTTTAGCTGAACACTGTGCAGAGGTCGCACTACACTAACTTGTAGCTTTAGCTGAACACTGTGCAGAGGTCACACTACAGTAACTTGTAGCTTTAGCTGAACACTGTGCAGAGGTCGCACTACACCAACTTGTAGCTTTAGCTAAACACTGTGCAGAGGTCGCACTACACTAAATTGTAGCTTTAGCTGAACACTATGCAGAAGTCGCACTACACTAACTTGTAGCTTTAGCTGAACATTGTGCAGAGGTCGCACTACACTAACATGTAGCTTTAGCTGAACACTGTGCAGAGGTCGCACTACACTAACTTGTAGCTTTAGCTTAACACTGTGCAGAGGTCGCACTACACTAACTTGTAGCTTTAGCTTAACACTATGCAGAGGTCCCACTACACTAACGTGTAAATAATGTAGCTGCCTGCAGTAGTGATAGGATCAGGAAAACACCACCAACCTTCTACAGATAGCATTAGCTGAACACTGTGTAGAGGTCGCACTACAGTAACGTGTAAATAATGTAGCTACCTGAGGTAGTGATAGGATCAGGAAAACAACACCAACCTTCTACAGGTAGCTTTATCTGAACACTGTGCAGAGGTCGCACTACACTAACTTGTAAATAATGTAGCTGCCTGCGGTAGTGATAGGATCAGGAAAACAACACCAACTTTCTACAGGTAGCTTTAGCTGAACACTGTGTAGAGGTCGCACTACACTAACTTGTAGCTTTAGCTGAGCACTGTGCACAGGTTGCAAAACACTAACTTGTAGCTTTATCTGAAAAATGTGCAGAGGTCGCACTACACTAACTTGTAGCTTTAGCTGAACACTGTGCAGAGGTCGCACTACACTAACTTGTAGCTTTAGCTGAACACTGTGCAGAGGTCGCACTACACTAACTTGTAGCTTTAGCTGAACACTGTGCAGAGGTCGCACTACACTAACTTGTAGCTTTGGGCTGAACACTGTCCAGAGGTCGCATTACACTAACTTGTAGCTTTAGCTCAACACTATGCAGAGGTCCCACTACACTAACGTGTAAATAATGTAGCTGCTTGCAGTAGTGATAGGATCAGGAAAAATCCACCAACCTTCTACAGATAAAATTAGCTGAACACTGTGCAGAGGTCGCACTACACTAACGTGTAAATAATGTAGCTGCCTGAGGTAGTGATAGGATCAGGAAAACAACACCAACCTTCTACAGGTAGCTTTAGCTGAACACTGTGTAGAGGTCGCACTACACTAACTTGTAGCTTTAGCTGAGCACTGTGCAGAGGTCGCAAAACACTAACTTGTAGCTTCATCTGAATAATGTGCAGAGGTCGCACTACACTAACTTGTAGCTTTAGCTGAACACTGTGCAGAGGTCGCAAAACACTAACCTGTAGCTTTATCTAAAAAATGTGCAGAGGTCACACTACACTAACGTGTAAATAATGTAGCTGCCTGCCGTAGTGATAAGATCAGGAAAACAACACCAACCTTTCACAGGTAACTTTAGCTGAACACTGTGCAGAGGTCGCACTACACTAACTTGTAAATAATGTAGCTGCCTGCGGTAGTGATAGGATCAGGAAAACACCACCAATCTTCTACAGATAGCATTAGCTGAACACTGTGCAGAGGACGCACTACACTAACATATAAATAATATATCTGTCTGAGGTAGTGATAGGATCAGGAAAACAACACCAACCTTCTACAGGTAGCTTTATCTGAACACTGTGCAGAGATCGCACTACACTAACTTGTAAATAATGTAGCTGCCTGCGGTAGCGATAGGATCAGGAAAACAACACCAACTTTCTACAGGTAGCTTTAGCTGAACACTGTGTAGAGGTCGCACTACACTAACTTGTAGCTTTAGCTTAGCACTGTGCAGAGGTCGCAAAACACTAACTTGTAGCTTTATCTGAAAAATGTGCAGAGGTCGCACTACACTAACTTGTAGCTTTAGCTGAACACTGTGCAGAGGTCGCACTACACTAACTTGTAGCTTTAGCTGAACACTGTGCTGAGGTCGCACCATACTAACTTGTAGCTTTAGCTGAACACTGTTCAGAGGTCGCACTACACTAACTTGTAGCTTTAGCTCAACACTATGCAGAGGTCCCACTACACTAACGTGTAAATAATGTAGCTGCCTGCAGTAGTGATAGGATCAGGAAAAATCCACCAACCTTCTACAGATAAAATTAGCTGAACACTGTGCAGAGGTCGCACTACACTAACGTGTAAATAATGTAGCTGCCTGAGGTAGTGATAAGATCAGGAAAACAACACCAACCTTCTACAGGTAGCTTTATCTGAACACTGTGCAGAGGTCGCACTACACTAACTTGTAAATAATGTAGCTGCCTGCGGTAGTGATAGGATCAGGAAAACAACACCAACTTTCTACAGGTAGCTTTAGCTGAACACTGTGTAGAGATTGCACTACACTAACTTGTAGCTTTAGCTGAGCACTGTGCAGAGGTCGCAAAACACTAACTTGTAGCTTTATCTGAAAAATGTGCAGAGGTCTCACTACACTAACTTGAAGCTTTAGCTGAACACTGTGCAGAGGTCACACTACACTAACGTGTAGCTTTAGCTGAACACTGTGCAGAGGTCTTACTACACTAACTTGTAGCTTTATCTGAAAAATGTGCAGAGGTCGCACTACACTAACTTGTAGCTTTAGCTGAACACTGTGCAGAGGTCACACTATACTAACGTGTAAATAATGTAGCTGCCTACAGTAGTGATAGGATCAGGAAAACACCACCAACCTTCTATAGGTATCTTTAGCTGAACACTGTGCAGAGGTCACACTACACTAACGTGTAAATAATGTAGCTGCCTGCGGTAGTGATGGGATTAGGAAAACAACACAAACCTTCTACAGGCAGCTTTAGCTGAACACTGTGCAGAGGTTGCACTACACTAACGTGTAACTAATGTAGCTGCCTGCGGTAGTGATGGGATCAGGAAAACAACACCAACCTTTCACAGGTAACTTTAGCTGAACACTGTGCAGAGGTCGCACTACACTAACTTGTAAATAATGTAGCTGCCTGCGGTAGTGATAGGATCAGGAAAACACCACCAATCTTCTACAGATAGCATTAGCTGAACACTGTGCAGAGGACGCACTACACTAACATATAAATAATATATCTGTCTGAGGTAGTGATAGGATCAGGAAAACAACACCAACCTTCTACAGGTAGCTTTATCTGAACACTGTGCAGAGATCGCACTACACTAACTTGTAAATAATGTAGCTGCCTGCGGTAGCGATAGGATCAGGAAAACAACACCAACTTTCTACAGGTAGCTTTAGCTGAACACTGTGTAGAGGTCGCACTACACTAACTTGTAGCTTTAGCTTAGCACTGTGCAGAGGTCGCAAAACACTAACTTGTAGCTTTATCTGAAAAATGTGCAGAGGTCGCACTACACTAACTTGTAGCTTTAGCTGAACACTGTGCAGAGGTCGCACTACACTAACTTGTAGCTTTAGCTGAACACTGTGCTGAGGTCGCACCATACTAACGTGTAGCTTTAGCTGAACACTGTTCAGAGGTCGCACTACACTAACTTGTAGCTTTAGCTCAACACTATGCAGGGGTCCCACTACACTAACGTGTAAATAATGTAGCTGCCTGCAGTAGTGATAGGATCAGGAAAAATCCACCAACCTTCTACAGATAAAATTAGCTGAACACTGTGCAGAGGTCGCACTACACTAACGTGTAAATAATGTAGCTGCCTGAGGTAGTGATAGGATCAGGAAAACAACACCAACCTTCTACAGGTAGCTTTATCTGAACACTGTGCAGAGGTCGCACTACACTAACTTGTAAATAATGTAGCTGCCTGCGGTAGTGATAGGATCAGGAAAACAACACCAACTTTCTACAGGTAGCTTTAGCTGAACACTGTGTAGAGGTTGCACTACACTAACTTGTAGCTTTAGCTGAGCACTGTGCAGAGGTCGCAAAACACTAACTTGTAGCTTTATCTGAAAAATGTGCAGAGGTCTCACTACACTAACTTGAAGCTTTAGCTGAACACTGTGCAGAGGTCACACTACACTAACGTGTAGCTTTAGCTGAACACTGTGCAGAGGTCTTACTACACTAACTTGTAGCTTTATCTGAAAAATGTGCAGAGGTCGCACTACACTAACTTGTAGCTTTAGCTGAACACTGTGCAGAGGTCACACTATACTAACGTGTAAATAATGTAGCTGCCTACAGTAGTGATAGGATCAGGAAAACACCACCAACCTTCTATAGGATGAAAAAGGTAGCTTTAGCTGAACACTGTGCAGAGGTCGCACTACACTAACTTGTAGCTTTAGCTGAACACTGTGCAGAGGTCGCACTACACTAACTTGTAGCTTTAGCTGAACACTGTGCAGAGGTCACACTACAGTAACTTGTAGCTTTAGCTGAACACTGTGCAGAGGTCGCACTACACCAACTTGTAGCTTTAGCTAAACACTGTGCAGAGGTCGCACTACACTAAATTGTAGCTTTAGCTGAACACTGTACAGAGGTCTCAATACACTAACTTGTAGCTTTAGCTGAACACCGTGCAGAGGTCGCACTACACTAACGTGTAAATAATGTAGCTGCCTGCGGTAGTGATAGGATCAGGAAAACAACAACAACCTTCTACAGGTAGCTTTAGCTGAACACTGTGCAGAGGTCTCACTACACTAAATTGTAGCTTTAGCTAAACACTGTGCAGAGGTCGCACTACACTAACTTGTAGCTTCAGCTGGACACTGTGCAGAGGTCGCACTACATTAACTTGTAGCTTTAGCTGAACACTGTACAGAGGTCTCAATACACTAACTTGTAGCTTTAGCTGAACACCGCGCAGAGGTCGCACTACACTAACGTGTAAATAATGTAGCTGCCTGCGGTAGTGATAGGATCAGGAAAACACCACCAACCTGATCAGAGGTCTCACTACACTAAATTGTAGCTTTAGCTAAACACTGTGCAGAGGTCGCACTACATTAACTTGTAGCTTTAGCTGAACACTGTACAGAGGTCTCAATACACTAACTTGTAGCTTTAGCTGAACACCGTGCAGAGGTCGCACTACACTAACGTGTAAATAATGTAGCTGCCTACAGTAGTGATAGGATCAGGAAAACAACACCAACCTTCTACAGGTAGCTTTATCTGAACACTGTGCAG
This sequence comes from Lithobates clamitans, assembly GCA_037952925.1. Taxonomy (NCBI): domain Eukaryota; kingdom Metazoa; phylum Chordata; class Amphibia; order Anura; family Ranidae; genus Lithobates; species Lithobates clamitans. The sequence goes on from JBBGZY010000320.1 coordinate 228,575, forward strand.
AGGTCGCACTACACTAACTTGTAAATAATGTAGCTGCCTGCGGTAGTGATAGGATCAGGAAAACAACACCAACTTTCTACAGGTAGCTTTAGCTGAACACTGTGTAGAGGTCGCACTACACTAACTTGTAGCTTTAGCTGAGCACTGTGCACAGGTTGCAAAACACTAACTTGTAGCTTTATCTGAAAAATGTGCAGAGGTCACACTACACTAACTTGTAGCTTTAGCTGAACACTGTGCAGAGGTCGCACTACACTAACTTGTAGCTTTAGCTGAACACTGTGCAGAGGTCGCACTACACTAACTTGTAGCTTTAGCTGAACACTGTGCAGAGGTCGCACTACACTAACTTGTAGCTTTGGGCTGAACACTGTCCAGAGGTCGCATTACACTAACTTGTAGCTTTAGCTCAACACTATGCAGAGGTCCCACTACACTAACGTGTAAATAATGTAGCTGCTTGCAGTAGTGATAGGATCAGGAAAAATCCACCAACCTTCTACAGATAAAATTAGCTGAACACTGTGCAGAGGTCGCACTACACTAACGTGTAAATAATGTAGCTGCCTGAGGTAGTGATAGGATCAGGAAAACAACACCAACCTTCTACAGGTAGCTTTAGCTGAATACTGTGTAGAGGTCGCACTACACTAACTTGTAGCTTTAGCTGAGCACTGTGCAGAGGTCGCAAAACACTAACTTGTAGCTTCATCTGAATAATGTGCAGAGGTCGCACTACACTAACTTGTAGCTTTAGCTGAACACTGTGCAGAGGTCGCAAAACACTAACCTGTAGCTTTATCTGAAAAATGTGCAGAGGTCACACTACACTAACGTGTAAATAATGTAGCTGCCTGCCGTAGTGATAAGATCAGGAAAACAACACCAACCTTTCACAGGTAACTTTAGCTGAACACTGTGCAGAGGTCGCACTACACTAACTTGTAAATAATATAGCTGTCTGAGGTAGTGATAGGATCAGGAAAACAACACCAACCTTCTACAGGTAGCTTTATCTGAACACTGTGCAGAGATCGCACTACACTAACTTGTAAATAATGTAGCTGCCTGCGGTAGCGATAGGATCAGGAAAACAACACCAACTTTCTACAGGTAGCTTTAGCTGAACACTGTGTAGAGGTCGCACTACACTAACTTGTAGCTTTAGCTTAGCACTGTGCAGAGGTCGCAAAACACTAACTTGTAGCTTTATCTGAAAAATGTGCAGAGGTCACACTACACTAACTTGTAGCTTTAGCTGAACACTGTGCAGAGGTCGCACTACACTAACTTGTAGCTTTAGCTGAACACTGTTCAGAGGTCGCACTACACTAACTTGTAGCTTTAGCTCAACACTATGCAGAGGTCCCACTATACTAACGTGTAAATAATGTAGCTGCCTGCAGTAGTGATAGGATCAGGAAAAATCCACCAACCTTCTACAGATAAAATTAGCTGAACACTGTGCAGAGGTCGCACTACACTAACGTGTAAATAATGTAGCTGCCTGAGGTAGTGATAGGATCAGGAAAACAACACCAACCTTCTACAGGTAGCTTTATCTGAACACTGTGCAGAGGTCGCACTACACTAACTTGTAAATAATGTAGCTGCCTGCGGTAGTGATAGGATCAGGAAAACAACACCAACTTTCTACAGGTAGCTTTAGCTGAACACTGTGTAGAGGTTGCACTACACTAACTTGTAGCTTTAGCTGAGCACTGTGCAGAGGTCGCAAAACACTAACTTGTAGCTTTATCTGAAAAATGTGCAGAGGTCTCACTACACTAACTTGAAGCTTTAGCTGAACACTGTGCAGAGGTCACACTACACTAACGTGTAGCTTTAGCTGAACACTGTGCAGAGGTCTTACTACACTAACTTGTAGCTTTATCTGAAAAATGTGCAGAGGTCGCACTACACTAACTTGTAGCTTTAGCTGAACACTGTGCAGAGGTCACACTATACTAACGTGTAAATAATGTAGCTGCCTACAGTAGTGATAGGATCAGGAAAACACCACCAACCTTCTATAGGTATCTTTAGCTGAACACTGTGCAGAGGTCACACTACACTAACGTGTAAATAATGTAGCTGCCTGCGGTAGTGATGGGATTAGGAAAACAACACAAACCTTCTACAGGCAGCTTTAGCTGAACACTGTGCAGAGGTTGCACTACACTAACGTGTAACTAATGTAGCTGCCTGCGGTAGTGATGGGATCAGGAAAACAACACCAACCTTCTACAGGTAGCTTTAGCTGAACACTGTGCAGAGGTCGCACTACACTAACTTGTAGCTTTAGCTGAACACTGTGCAGAGGTCGCACTACACTAACTTGTAGCTTTAGCTGAACACTGTGCAGAGGTCACACTACAGTAACTTGTAGCTTTAGCTGAACACTGTGCAGAGGTCGCACTACACCAACTTGTAGCTTTAGCTAAACACTGTGCAGAGGTCGCACTACACTAAATTGTAGCTTTAGCTGAACACTGTACAGAGGTCTCAATACACTAACTTGTAGCTTTAGCTGAACACCGTGCAGAGGTCGCACTACACTAACGTGTAAATAATGTAGCTGCCTGCGGTAGTGATAGGATCAGGAAAACAACAACAACCTTCTACAGGTAGCTTTAGCTGAACACTGTGCAGAGGTCTCACTACACTAAATTGTAACTTTAGCTAAACACTGTGCAGAGGTCGCACTACACTAACTTGTAGCTTCAGCTGGACACTGTGCAGAGGTCGCACTACATTAACTTGTAGCTTTAGCTGAACACTGTACAGAGGTCTCAATACACTAACTTGTAGCTTTAGCTGAACACCGCGCAGAGGTCGCACTACACTAACGTGTAAATAATGTAGCTGCCTGCAGTAGTGATAGGATCAGGAAAACACCACCAACCTGATCAGAGGTCTCACTACACTAAATTGTAGCTTTAGCTAAACACTGTGCAGAGGTCGCACTACATTAACTTGTAGCTTTAGCTGAACACTGTACAGAGGTCTCAATACACTAACTTGTAGCTTTAGCTGAACACCGTGCAGAGGTCGCACTACACTAACGTGTAAATAATGTAGCTGCCTACAGTAGTGATAGGATCAGGAAAACACCACCAACCTTCTATAGGTATCTTTAGCTGAACACTGTGCAGAGGTCACACTACACTAACGTGTAAATAATGTAGCTGCCTGCGGTAGTGATGGGATCAGGAAAACAACACCAAGCTTCTACAGGTAGCTTTAGCTGAACACTGTGCAGAGGTCGCACTACACTAACTTGTAGCTTTAGCTGAACACTGTGCAGAGGTCACACTGCACTAACTTGTAGCTTTAGCTGAACACTGTGCAGAGGTCGCACTACACTAACTTGTAGCTTTAGCTGAACACTGTGCAGAGGTCACACTACACTAACTTGTAGCTTTAGCTGAACACTGTGCAGAGGTCGCACTACACTAGCGTGTAAATAATGTAGCTGCCTGCGGTAGTGATAGGATCAGGAAAAAAACACCAACCTTCTACAGGTAGCTTTAGATGAACACTGTGCAGAGGTCTCACTACACTAAATTGTAGCTTTAGCTGAACAATGTGCAGAGGTCGCACTACACTAACTTGTAGCTTTAGCTGAACACTGTGCAGAGATCGCACTACACTAACTTGCAGCTTTAGCTGAACACTGTGCAGAGGTAGCACTACACTAACTTGTAGCTTAAGCTATACACTGTGCAGAGGTCACACTATACTAACGTGTAAATTATGTAGCTGCCTACAGTAGTGATAGGATCAGGAAAACACCACCAACCTTCTACAGGTAGCTTTAGCTGAACACTGTGCTGAGGTCACACTACACTAACGTGTAAATAATGTAGCTGCCTGCGGTAGTGATAGGATCAGGAAAACAACACCAACTTTCTACAGGTAGCTTTAGCTAAACACTGTGTAGAGGTCGCACTACACTAACTTGTAGCTTTAGCTGAACACTGTGCAGAGGTCACACTACACTAACGTGTAAATAATGTAGCTGCCTGCGGTAGTGATGGGATTAGGAAAACAACACAAACCTTCTACAGGCAGCTTTAGCTGAACACTGTGCAGAGGTTGCACTACACTAACGTGTAACTAATGTAGCTGCCTGCGGTAGTGATGGGATCAGGAAAACAACACCAACCTTCTACAGGTAGCTTTAGCTGAACACTGTGCAGAGGTCGCACTACACTAACTTGTAGCTTTAGCTGAACACTGTGCAGAGGTCGCACTACACTAACTTCTAGCTTTAGCTGAACACTGTGCAGAGGTCACACTACAGTAACTTGTAGCTTTAGCTGAACACTGTGCAGAGGTCGCACTACACCAACTTGTAGCTTTAGCTAAACACTGTGCAGAGGTCGCACTACACTAAATTGTAGCTTTAGCTGAACACTGTACAGAGGTCTCAATACACTAACTTGTAGCTTTAGCTGAACACCGTGCAGAGGTCGCACTACACTAACGTGTAAATAATGTAGCTGCCTGCGGTAGTGATAGGATCAGGAAAACAACAACAACCTTCTACAGGTAGCTTTAGCTGAACACTGTGCAGAGGTCTCACTACACTAAATTGTAACTTTAGCTAAACACTGTGCAGAGGTCGCACTACACTAACTTGTAGCTTCAGCTGGACACTGTGCAGAGGTCGCACTACATTAACTTGTAGCTTTAGCTGAACACTGTACAGAGGTCTCAATACACTAACTTGTAGCTTTAGCTGAACACCGCGCAGAGGTCGCACTACACTAACGTGTAAATAATGTAGCTGCCTGCGGTAGTGATAGGATCAGGAAAACACCACCAACCTGATCAGAGGTCTCACTACACTAAATTGTAGCTTTAGCTAAACACTGTGCAGAGGTCGCACTACATTAACTTGTAGCTTTAGCTGAACACTGTACAGAGGTCTCAATACACTAACTTGTAGCTTTAGCTGAACACCGTGCAGAGGTCGCACTACACTAACGTGTAAATAATGTAGCTGCCTACAGTAGTGATAGGATCAGGAAAACACCACCAACCTTCTATAGGTATCTTTAGCTGAACACTGTGCAGAGGTCACACTACACTAACGTGTAAATAATGTAGCTGCCTGCGGTAGTGATGGGATCAGGAAAACAACACCAAGCTTCTACAGGTAGCTTTAGCTGAACACTGTGCAGATGTCACACTACACTAACTTGTAGCTTTAGCTGAACACTGTGCAGAGGTCACACTGCACTAACTTGTAGCTTTAGCTGAACACTGTGCAGAGGTCGCACTACACTAACTTGTAGCTTTAGCTGAACACTGTGCAGAGGTCACACTACACTAACTTGTAGCTTTAGCTGAACACTGTGCAGAGGTCGCACTACACTAGCGTGTAAATAATGTAGCTGCCTGCGGTAGTGATAGGATCAGGAAAAAAACACCAACCTTCTACAGGTAGCTTTAGATGAACACTGTGCAGAGGTCTCACTACACTAAATTGTAGCTTTAGCTGAACACTGTGCAGAGGTCGCACTACACTAACTTGTAGCTTTAGCTGAACACTGTGCAGAGATCGCACTACACTAACTTGCAGCTTTAGCTGAACACTGTGCAGAGGTAGCACTACACTAACTTGTAGCTTAAGCTATACACTGTGCAGAGGTCACACTATACTAACGTGTAAATTATGTAGCTGCCTACAGTAGTGATAGGATCAGGAAAACACCACCAACCTTCTACAGGTAGCTTTAGCTGAACACTGTGCTGAGGTCACACTACACTAACGTGTAAATAATGTAGCTGCCTGCGGTAGTGATAGGATCAGGAAAACAACACCAACTTTCTACAGGTAGCTTTAGCTAAACACTGTGTAGAGGTCGCACTACACTAACTTGTAGCTTTAGCTGAACACTGTGCAGAGGTCGCACTACATTAACTTGTAGCTTTAGCTGAACACTGTGCAGAGGTCGCACTACACTAACTTGTAGCTTTAGCTGAATACTGTGCAGAGGTCGCACTACACTAACTTTGTAGCTTTAGCTGAACACTGTCCAGAGGTTGCACTACACTAACTTGTAGCTTTAGCTGAATACTGTGCAGAGGTCGCACTACACTAACTTGTAGCTTTAGCTGAACACTATGCAGAAGTCGCACTACACTAACTTGTAAATAATGTAGCTGCCTGCGGTAGTGATAGGATCAAGAAAACAACACCAACTTTCTACAGGTAGCTTTAGCTGAACACTGTGTAGAGGTCGCACTACACTAACTTGCATCTTTAGCTGAACACTGTGCAGAGGTCTCAATACACTAACTTGTAGCTTTAGCTGAACACTGTGCAGAGGTCACACTATACTAACGTGTAAATAATGTAGCTGCCTGCAGTAGTGATAGGATCAGGAAAACACCACCAACCTTCTACAGGCAGCATTAGCTGAACACTGTGCAGAGGTCGCACTACACTAACGTGTAAATAATGTTGCTGCCTGAGGTAGTGATAGGATCAGGAAAACAACACCAACCTTCTACAGGTAGCTTTATCTGAACACTGTGTAGAGGTCGCACTACACTAACTTGCATCTTTAGCTGAACACTGTGCAGAGGTCGCACTACACTAACTTGTAGCTTTAGCTGAACACTGTGCATAGGTCGCCCTACACTAACTTGTAACTTTAGCTGAATACTGTGCAGAGGTCGCACTACACTAACTTGTAGCTTTAGCTGAACACTGTGCTGAGGTCGCACTACACTAACTTGTAGCTTTAGCTGAACACTGTGCAGAGGTCGCACTACACTAACTTGTAGCTTTAGCTGAACACTGTGCAGAGGTCGCACTACACTAACTTGTAGCTTTAGCTGAATACTGTGCAGAGGTTGCACTACACTAACTTGTAGCTTTAGCTCAAAACTATGCAGAGGTCCCACTACACTAACGTGTAAATAATGTAGCTGCCTGCAGTAGTGATAGGATCAGGAAAAATCCACCAACCTTCTACAGATAAAATTAGCTGAACACTGTGCAGAGGTCGCACTACACTAACGTGTAAATAATGTAGCTGCCTGAGGTAGTGATAGGATCAGGAAAACAACACCAACCTTCTACAGGCAGCTTTATCTGAACACTGTGCAGAGGTCGCACTACACTAACTTGTAAATAATGTAGCTGCCTGCGGTAGTGATAGGATCAGGAAAACAACACCAACTTTCTACAGGTAGCTTTAGCTGAACACTGTGTAGAGGTTGCACTACACTAACTTGTAGCTTTAGCTGAGCACTGTGCAGAGGTCGCAAAACACTAACTTGTAGCTTTATCTGAAAAATGTGCAGAGGTCTCACTACACTAACTTGAAGCTTTAGCTGAACACTGTGCAGAGGTCACACTACACTAACGTGTAGCTTTAGCTGAACACTGTGCAGAGGTCTTACTACACTAACTTGTAGCTTTATCTGAAAAATGTGCAGAGGTCACACTACACTAACTTGAAGCTTTAGCTGAACACTGTGCAGAGGTCGCACTACACTAACTTGTAAATAATGTAGCTGCCTGCCGTAGTGATGGGATCAGGAAAACAACACCAACCTTCTACAGGTAGCTTTAGCTGAACACTGTGCAAAGGTCGCCTTACACTAACTTGTAGCTTTAGCTGAACACTGTGCAGAGGTCGCACTACACTAACTTGTAGCTTTAGCTGAACACTGTGCAGAGGTCTTACTACACTAACTTGTAGCTTTAGCTGAACACTGTGCAGGGGTCGCACTACAATAACGTGTAAATAATGTAGCTGCCTGTGGTAGTGATAGGATCAGGAAAACACCACCAACCTTCTACAGGTAGCTTTAGCTGAACACTGTGCAGAGGTCGCACTACACTAACGTGTAAATAATGTAGCTACCTGCGGTAGTGATAGGAACAGGAAAACAACACCAACCTTCTACAGGTAGCTTTAGCTGAACACTGTGCAGAGGTCGCACTACCCTAACGTGTAAATAATGTAGCTGCCTGTGGTAGTGAAAGGATCATGAAAACACCACCAACCTTCTACGGGTAGCTTTAGCTGAACACTGCAGAGGTTTTCACCATGATCTTCAAGGTTACTGGTTGCCAGGTGCCTAGGTCCCTACCTAGCTCTCCTTAATGCTCATATCCCTCAAATACCAAAAATTACACAAAAATTAGTCCATTTTATTCTCACAGGAGCCAAGCTCACAATTGCCAAAGCGTTGAAGAAAATATAACCCCTCTTTTTTGGAAGCCAAAAGAAAAACATCTTGGATAATGACTCAAGAAAAGTTAGCTAGCATTCTGACTGATACAGTTATAAAATTCAAAAACCTCTGGGATCCATGGGCTAAATATGTCAGAATATCCCTTAAATAGAGGGTGCCTCAGGTTCCTGCACAACTTTAAGTTAGGCATCTTCTCCATCCTTTTCCCTCCCTATCCCTTCTTCCCTTTTTCTCTCTTACTTCTCCCCCTCTCTTTTTATTTTTTCCCTTTCTGTAGGGGTTCCTGGTGATGCCATGAGGGAGATCCTCCTACCTTCTATTTTAGGTTAATATTAATAAAAATGTTAGATTTCATAACCTTTATTTATTTTTTTTTCTTTTGAAATTAAAGCAGGTCCCTTCTTAAGAAGTGATTTAGGGATCCTTTAAATATAACCGTGAGTGCAGTTAGAATTCCCCCCCCCCCCCCCGGTGTAGTCAGTTCCTGATAGGGGCTCCCGGAAGATGAATTTGTTCTCTTTTTTCAATATGCTTTTACAAGGGAACTTCACTGATTTTTCTACACCATTTTATTTATACATACATACATATACATATACATACATAGACTGCTACATATACTGTTTTAATGCTTTGTTTTTATTTATTTATTTTTTCAAATGTAAGTGTTTATTTTAAGCTGGCATATACCAGGCATTGTTATTATTAACATATATCATAATGTACTAAAATGTATCATTTCATTCTTGAAAATTAAATTCTTTGAAAGTAAAAAATATTTTGCATTCTCAATGTATTAGGTAGGGATCAGCTCAAGTGTCTTTAGATCTTAGTCCAAACCCATATGGGTGAACCCACTAGGAAGCTGTCAGTGTCTTGGTTTCGAAGCATACATGCAGCTGCGGGGCGGGAATGCCCCGACTGCAGATGATTGGCCCAGTACATTTGACAGCTTCTTGGTGAAGTTTGGACTAGGATCCAAACATACCTGAGCTTATCCCTAACTATGTTTGTAATTTAAAATTCTAATTAAATTCAATATATGTATGTATGTATATGTTTTAACACTACAAAAAGTGAAAACCTCCAACGTTGGGATGCATATATTTACAAAACAATACATATATACCTTTTTTAAGATATGTTAAAGACAACAGGACTCTGCTGATTTTTTTAGAATTGTATTTATTTTCTTGATGGCTGGAAATTCTATATTAAATGATCTTAAATACAGAAAATACACAATGCTGAGGTTGTAGAAATGTTATGGTAACCATTCACATCGTATCTAAGATTGCTTTGGAGGAACTGCTCAAACTGTTTTATAGACCTGTAAGTTTGAGTATTTTAAGGTCTTCTGATGTCCCCCCAAGTCAGAGAATACTTGTCAGTGTACCTGCTGTGAGTTGTCTATAAAGGATAACATTTCACAGCTGCTGTGAGATAATGCTCTTTAAAATTTTACTAAATATGTGAAAAGTATATTTTTGTCTGTTAACACATTAAGAGCACGTCTAGCTTAGATGAACAAAAAATAGAAAATAAAGCGCCAATAGATATAAAACGTAATAAGCACAATACCAATCCAGCTGCAGTAAAAAAAATGTCAAAATGGCAATAGAAAATATAAAAAACAGTCCACTGTGCTAGGTTTAGTATAAATAATATACACAAATATAGAACAGTCCCAGTATTATGGTGATCTAAAGTGCTTGTGCTCAAACTTGATATATCCGTGCTTCAATGTGCTCATACTTGGATGTAAACTCACCCCCTGGAGTTGACCAACTATCGCTAGTATGGTCCTTTAAGCGTGTGGGGAAACCCCTGTAGAGATCCGCTGCTGGCGTCTCATGCAGTGCTGTGCCTCATACAGATAGACAAACCAAAGAAGTCCTCACTGCGCAAAATATTGTTCCAAAAAGTTTATTTAAAAACAAGTAAAAATAAAAGTATCACATGTTAAGGTGCCTGAACATCCTGGCACCCAGTGTGTGTAACTGGTGATTTTTTAGGGGAAAATTGGCCCACAATGGTGGTAATTACTGTTGGCCGCAGTGCTGCTCGATTCCCTGTATTCGTTTGATTGGAAGTGTGTCACGGTGACGCGGTAATGCCTCGATGCATTTCAGCCAATCAATGGGCTATCATGAGGAAGCTCTAATTCTGCCATTTAGTTAGTACCTTGGCAGTGAATACAATCTCATAGTTATACACATACCACCATGTATGCCTTTAGTACTATAATGTTAGATTATTTTAATAGGAAAATGACACTAAAATAAAAGTGAAAATAGTTTTATATTGATCCGTATGTAATGCACTTAGACTTGTATGAGGACCTCTAGTGGTTATAGTTAATATGTGTTTAGAAATTACATTGAAAATAGTCACTAGGTGAACAAAATTGGTATGTGATTAAAATAGGTGGCCATCTATTGGTCAAAAAAGGGTATTAACTCTAAATTAGTATTTAGTACCTAAATATAATTTCTGTTTCAATATATTTATTGAGATTTTTCAGTACAAATATAAAAGTAGCGATACGGATAAAGTACCCTCTTGCAGGCCAACATAGCCTGCTGAGAGTGTCAAATATGTAAGGGTCAGATATCTAACATTAAGTATTTGGCATATAGCAGTGTATAGATCTCCATCCGTAATTCGGTAGCAGATATGAGCCATTAACTGTTTGTGGCTTCCTGTAAACTTAATTGAGTCAAGAATCTCTGGAATCTAGATTCCAGTCTTTTCATAGATGCTGAAGAGTCAAACCACCTGAAGATTTGTTGTGTATCTCAGGTAGTAATGATTTTCAGGTTTATGCAAACCATATTTTTGTGGTTAATCCATATTTTTAAAGCCATAATGCATTGCATGGCCTTTACACCATGGTTGACAGGCTTAGAAAGACTAAAAATGGGATGACTCCATAAGCCAGCTCCCTCATCTTAAAGTGGACGAGGGAGCTGGCTTATGGAGGATTACAAATCCTCCAAGGATTCCTTCCATGACTTCTACTCGCACTTATATATGTTTTGAACGCTACTATTCACTAGTTGAGTATTAGCATAGGGTACAGCATTGCACAGACTAGACACACTTTCACATGGTCTCCCAAGATGCCATCGCATTTTGAGAGACCCGAACCTGGAACCGATTACAGTTATAAAAGTTAGTTACAAAAATAAGTGTAAAAAAAAATATATATATAAAATGAAAAAAATTGGTTGTCGTTTTATTGTTCTCTCTCTCTCTATTCTCTCTCTATTGTTCTGCTCTTTTTTACTGTATTCTATTCTGCAATATTTTATTGTTATTATGTTTTATCATGTTTGCTTTTCAGGTATGCAATTTTTTATACTTTACTGTTTACTGTGTTTTATTGTTAACCATTTTTTTGTCTTCAGGTACGCCATTCACAACTTTGAGTGGTTATACCAGAAAGATGCCTGCAGGTTTCGGTATCATCTTGGTATCATTCTTTTCAGCCAGCAGTCGGATTTCATGTAAAAGCAATCCTATTGGCTAATTAGCCTCTAGACTGCTTTTACAAGCAGTGGGAGGGAATGCCCCCCCACCACTGTCTTCCGTGTTTTTCTCTGGCTCTCCTGTCTCAACAGGGAACCTGAGAATGCAGCCGGTGATTCAGCCAGCTGACCATAGAGCTGATCAGAGACCAGAGTGGCTCCAAACATCTCTATGGCCTAAGAAAGCGGAAGCTACGAGCATTTCATGACTTAGATTTTGCCAGGTGTAAACAGCGCCAATGGGAAATTGGGAAAGCATTTTATCACACTGATCTTGGTGTGGTCAGATGCTTTAAGGGCAGAGGAGAGATCTAGGGTCTAATAGACCCCAATTTTTTCAGAAAAGAGTACCTGTCGCTACCTATTGCTATCATAGGGGATATTTACATTCCCTGAGATAACAATAAAAATGATTATAAAAAAAATGAAAGGAACAGTTTAAAAAAAAGATAAAAAAGCAAAAAAAATAATAAATAAAAAAAAAGCACCTCTGTCCCCCCCTGCTCTCGCGCAAAGGCGAACGCAAGCGTTGGTCTGGCGTCAAATGTAAATAGCAATTGCACCATGCATGTGAGGTGTCACCGTGAACGTCAGAACGAGGGCAGCAATTTTAGCAGTAGACCTCCTCTGTAAATCTAAAGTGGTAACCCGTAAAGGCTTTTAAAAGCTTTTAAAAATGTATTTAGTTTGTCGCCATTGCACGTTTGTGCGCAATTTTAAAGCATGTCATGTTTGGTATCCATGTACTCGGCCTAAGATCATCTTTTTTATCTCATCAAACATTTGGGCAATATAGTGTGTTTTAGTGCATTAAAATTTAAAAAAGTGTGTTTTTTCCCCAAAAAATGCGTTTGAAAAATCGCTGCGCAAATACTGTGTGAAAAAAAAATGAAACACCCACCATTTTAATCTGTAGGGCATTTGCTTTAAAAAAATATATAATGTTTAGGGATTCAAAGTAATTTTCTTGCAAAAAAAATAACTTTTTCATGTAAACAAAAAGTGTCAGAAAGGGCTTTGTCTTCAAGTGGTTAGAAGAGTGGGTGATGTGTGACATAAGCTTCTAAATGTTGTGCATAAAATGCCAGTTCAAAACCCCCCCAAATGACCCCATTTTGGAAATAGACACCTCCCATTTTTTCCTGCCCTTTAAAGTCCAAGGGGGCGTCCTATGAATGCATCTCCTTGCATTTTTTTGAGTCCATGGAATATTTTGTATTTTGTCACAAGTTTCGTGAAAATTACACTTTTTTTTTTTGCACAAAGTTGTCACTAAATGATATATTGCTCAAACATGCCATGGGAATATGTGAAATTACACCCCAAAATACATTCTGCTGCTTCTCCTGAGTACAGGGATACCACATATGTGAGACTTTTTGGGAGCCTAGCCGCGTACGGGACCCCGAAATCCAAGCACTGCCTTCAGGCTTTCTAAGGGCGTAAATTTTTGATTTCACTCTTCACTGCCTGTCACGGTTTTGGAGGCCATGGAATGCCCAGGTGGCACAAAACCCCCCCAAATGACCCCATTTTGGAAAGTAGACACCCCAAGCTATTTGCTGAAAGGTATAGTGAGTATTTTGTGAGTATATGTTTATGGGGACAAGGGCATCATCCCCACAACCCTTGCCCAGTGGTTGTGGGGGTCTGTGGGTGGGGTGCTTATCAGAATTTGGAAGCCCCCAGCTTTTCAGATTTATGGATGCCCCCAGATCCCGCCCCCCTATAGGAATAGGTATCGGGCACATTGTACCCCTACTCATTCACCAAAAAAAGTGTCAAAAAAGTCATGTAACGTCGTGTGACATCAGAGGGGGTGGGGTCACCCGTTTATGTCACCGGTAGCCCCGCCCTTGTATATATATAACAGCTGTCACCACGAAAAGACTGCAGTCAGTGGAATCCCTCCCATGGAGGTGGAGTTTTTCCGGGTTTTTTTCGGGGACTGTTGGTGCCATGATTGAAGATGGATGTACATTGCCGGACACTTTTTAAAAAAAAAATTTATAAAGGAATGGTCACAAACTGTCTTCTGTCATTTTTACTTTTTTTACACTTTTTTTGGTGAATAGGTAGGGGTACAATGTACCTGATACCCATTCACAAAGGGGGAGCCAGGATCGGGGACCCCCTTGTTAAAGGGGGCTTCCAGATTCTGATAAGCCCCCCACCCACACACCCCCACAACCACTGGGCAAGGGTTGTGGGGATAAGGCCCTTGTCCCCATCAACATGGAGACAAGGTGCTTTTGGGGGGACCAAAAGCACCCTCCCCATGTTGAGGGCATGTGCCTAAGTACGGTTCTGGAGAAGGGGGGCTCTCTCTCCTTTTTACCTAAGCTGATGGACACTTTTGTTTGAGCTTTTGATGGACACATTGCTTTCTTTTTTTTCTTTTTGTGTTTTGTACTAATTTGTATGCTTCATATAATTATGATTTACTTTATTATGGTAAATGTTGTGTTGCACAACATTTGTCTCTTGACATAATTTGGCTAATTGCACTATTGCACTATCATTTCACAATCATTGTATTTTATAGATAGGCTCTGCATTTAGCCTACACTTGGGTTTGGTTCAAGCCAGGTTCAGTAAACATTACAGAGGATCGGATGCTGAATCTGAACCCCATTGATGTAGATGGGAGCCAAATGATCAAAATCAGTTCTGGCAAGGGTTGTCAACTTTCAGTAATATTATGAATAGTTTGTAAGATCCGTAATTTTTGCATCTGTCCATGAATGTCTGTTACAGACATGCAGTCTGCATGTCCATAATGGACATTCACAGACAGACGCAAAAATTATGGATTTTACAAACTGTTCGTGAATTTACTGAAAGTTGGAAACCCTGAATCTGGCTACTTTCCAGGTTAATAGGCAACGAAATGTCAAACAAATGACCCGAATTACCCCTTTTTGGAATTTAGACAGGTACTTAGTAAGTGGCATGGCAAGTGGTCATCATTTCTTTCACATACTGTCACCAGTGCAGTACAGCGTTATCATATAATTGGAGTGGCAGTGATCAGGGACATTGCCTGTTGACAGTACGAAAATAAATAAATAATATTTTTTTTCTTTTTTTTTTCTTTTTTATATTTTTTATTATATATTTTTTCTTTTTTTTAAATTTTTTTTAACATACTTTGACCACAACAATATTATGTTACCATAGTAACACTGTACTACTCTGGGGATGAGATCAGTATTTTTTTACACATTATGTTTGCTCATAGCAATGAATTTCATTGCTATATGCAAGCATTTTACTGAATAAAAATTGATTGATTCACTTGGTTTTGCTGTGATTAGCTGTGATTGGCCACATCTGATCACATGGCACAGATGGGCTGTGATTGGCCCAGTCTGTACCATGTGATAACTGTGACCAATCAGAGCTAGCAACACAATTGTACACAATGGATGGCTTGAAAGGAAGCCAACCATTGTTTATAACTGTCATGTGACCTGCTGTGATTGGTTACATGGTACCGGCGGCAGGCTGGTACAGTGATCAGTCATTGGCAGGTGGATGCAGCCGTTGACAGATTGTGCCACTGCATGGTCCAACGATCCAGTAGGACGTCATATGATGTCCACTCGGATTGACGAGAGGCCAGCCTCGGCGTCATTTGGCCATAGGCCTGGGGCGGGAACCGGTTAAACTATTCAGGCTGCATTATTTACATGGCAGAGGATTGCTGGCTAGTAAAAAATGAGGCTGGGTGATATTACTGGTTTCTAAGGATGCAGTTGGCATTCACTGTTTCCTTAATAACATTTTTCAGTGAAATAAGGAAGCTGTCATACATAGCAGAGGCAGGGAAACCTGCTACTATGTATATGATGTTCATCTCCTGCTGGATGGACTGAAAGTCTGGCATTCAGTTTAATGCCCAAACAAGCAAAGGTCAGTGTCACAGTTTTTAAAGGGAAAGTGTGGTATATTTTGCTGTTACATATTTGGATTCTTTTTTTGCAGTGTTTAAAAGATACATACAGGATTAGATAAGCATGCTCCCTCTATTACTTTAAAAAAAAAAAAAGTAAAAAATGTTCATCTGCAGATGCAGAAGCTATTGATTGATTCCCAGCAAGTCAGCAATCGAGTTTCCATAGATATGTGAGTGCTGAGATGTCCTCTTGAACTTGGAACATGCCCCCTGCAGGCCCAATTTACAGCAAGATGAGAGAAAAGTGCATCCTATGGGGCTGCAGGGAACATGTTTATGAGGACATTTATTCTCTTGTGTATTTATGGAAATCTGGTTGCTTACTTAATAAGCCTAATTTCCAAAGAGTGTTCATAGGTTTATGTGTCAGAAGGTATTTTTCACTCTAAAATAATAAAAAGGCTCTGGATAGAGCATATTTATTTTTGTTGTGTGATCTTGCACTCTTGTAACATTTTGTTGTAACTGTAACATTTTTACATGCTTGCCTCTCTCTATTTTGGTATTATATTGATACAAATTTGTGGCTTAGCCAGTAGATATGGGGGCCTCAAGTCTTTCCCTTGATCTCACCAAAAGGCTGCATATGAGGTGATATTCAGTTAATGTTATGCTACAGGGACTGCAGATATGCTATGGGAGTTGTTGGACACTGGAGACATAAACTGCAGGCATGTTACATGTGACTGCTAATTATCATTGCTTTTATAGCCCCTTTACAAACCAGTACCTCCACATGTGTGCTCCATACAGCCCTCTAAAAATTACTTATATACTGTGTTTGATATTTCTCTCAGCAAGAGTCATTATAAAAGCATAAACAGAGGGCGTGGCTTGGAGCCGGAGCTGAATGGCCGCCTAGATCCCGAGCTCCCGTCCGCCGAGGCTTAAAAAATCAGCAATCCGGAGCCATCCTGACACAAACATGGGGAAAACATCCAGGGAACCATCCCCAGCCAGGTCCCGCTCCCCCAGGGGGTCCGGTACGCAGATCGGCCGCAATATTCCGGATATCTTCCGGTCCCAGGCACGCGAGGCTCCGGCTTCAAATCGGGCCTACCCGAACGCTGCACGCTCATCCAGCCTCAGCCCCTCAGGGAGAAGCCACACACAGATCCAGCCTTCAGTTGCAGCAGCATCCACCCCACAGCCCCTCTCCATGCAAGACCTGCGATCCGTGGCAGAAGATATTAAAGCCACACTCTCTGCAGCCATCACGGATCTCAGGAGAGATGTCCAGGTAATGACAATACGCCTGGATGATCTGGAGGAAGTAACTAACCGCCATGACACCTCCATTCAACACTTACAGACCTCTTCCCAGGCACAATCTTCACAGCTCAGAGACATTCAGAGGCATATGGAAGATTTAGACAACCGCGGCCGCCGTCATAACATACGGGTAAGAGGTATCCCTGAATCAGTTGAAAATGCGCAAATTACGAAAGCTACTATTGCCATATTTAACGATCTCCTGGGCAGACCTCCTGAAACACCCATTGAGTTTGAACGCTTGCATAGAGCCCTGAGGCCCAGAGGCAGAGAATCTGATCCTCCCAGAGACGTGATTTGTTGTCTCATTAACTTTAAACTGAAGGAGGAAATTCTTCATAGGGCCAGGGATCGTCACTCCTTACTCTATCAAGGAGCTGATATAAAGCTGTTCCAAGACCTCTCGCCCATTACCCTTCAAAATAGGAGAGACTTGCGCCCCCTTCTTGACCTATTGCGCACCAAAGGCATTCAATACCGGTGGAAATTTCCCTTCTGCCTCTCCGCCTCATTCCAAGGTCGCACTGCAAACCTACGCCTCCCAGAAGACTTGCCAGGTTTTTGTGAAGCACTAAATCTTCCACGCATCGACATCCCGGATTGGTACACCACTCTTCGCCCACAACGCATGAGAAGGTCAGCCTCTACTGACGCCATTCCAGTCCGTGATGACTTCCACATAAGACGTCGCAGACATACCCCATCGAGGGAGCCTACCATGCAAGACACCCGGAACGCGACACCCAACAGCCCTACGGCCTCCCCGGCCCACAGAAGGGCCCGCCATGACAGATCCAACTGAACGACCTCAACTCTTCCGTCCTGTGTCTCTCAAGACTGAATATGACTCCTCAAGATTGGAACTTGCCCGCAACACCCATCAACAACTCGCAGGACAACAAGTGCTTCCCGAAAACGGTATCCTCTCAGGTGACTTTTCTTTTTCCCTTTAAGTAATAATTATTCTACACTGCTTCTGAGAATCCACCGTGCAAACTGATCCCCGAGCAAGTGGAATTACCCCCAGCGAAACTGTGAGTCGGACATTCCCCTTGGGAAGCCCTTGCACACTGTATGACCCCTCTAGAAACACTGACGGTATCTATGCTTTACATATGGGACTTCCACTCAAAATACCGTTCAGCTCCTCTCCCCAAGCCCTTCCCTCACCCCCACATACCCCTTTCCCTGCCCAACTCCCCCCCCCCCCCTTTTTTTTTTTTTTTTTTTTTTTTTTTCTTTTCCTCGCCACCCTCCCCCAATCCCATCTGCCCTAGAAGGTATGATACAGGTGAGCCTTAAAATCCACTTGGCTTGTAACAATTTCTGATGCCAAAGCTCAATAATTTTTATGAAAGTACTTTCTTACACTCTGGTCGGATGACTTGTGGGGGGTGACGCCACACAGATGCCAACACCCTTTCCAGGTCCAACAATGGACCTATTCCGCCTTGCTAGCTCTCACCCCTCCTATAATGAGCTGAATTTAATCTTTCAATCGCCCCTAGAGTACTCGACAGCACTAGTCACTCTAATAAACCTCCGTATTGTGGCGTCTGTGGAGGCCTCACCCTTCCCCCTGTCGCCTCGCTTGGGTAAAAAGTTAAGGTTATATGTTTGTTCATGTTTAGAATTTATATTATGCTAGAAAATCCATGCTTCTCACTAAGGCAATATCCTCAAATCCTAGATATCTAACCAAGGGGACTGTCCCCAATATGATTCAAACACGTTCAGATTACTTACCTATCACCATAGCAGAGGGAGCGGATTGCTCACCTGCTACCTCTGAGATGGTTAATTCATATTTGGGTTGGGGGGGTCAACTTCCCAGCCCAAATTAAAGTGTACTTTGTTGAAACACCGACCATAATCTGTAGACTGCCCTAATGCATACGCAAATGAGAAGGGCTATTTTCAGTTAATGAGTCGATGGTAACCCGATGGTGTAAAACGCTTCGGAAGAATATAATTATCAGGACTGTTATGTTTAACTGCTAGAGTCACTCCTCATCCCCATTCCCTTGATGACACAATGGGACCTCCGGTTACATTTTAGGTTAGAGGACCCCTGTTAAGGTCCTGGCTTTAGCACCAATCTACGTGATATACAATGTAGTGCAAATTCTGTTTATACAACGTTGATGCAATATATCTGTTAAATGACCTGTTTAGTTTGTCATATGTTTGACCCCCATGAGATTAGACCCAAGGGTTTCTCTCTTAACTCTTAAAACTCTATTGGCTCCCGCCTACGCTCACAGGCATGAGCCTCGGTGGACGGGTGATACTAGGTCTCGACGGTCTCGATCCGACACTTTCCACCCTCTCACAAGACAGGATAGTCAGTATTCCTGTCAAAACAAACCGGACACTTTTTGATCTGTAGGGTAGGTTTTATATAACCTCCCTCACTCCGGAATATCCTCTATCTTATTTTGTTCCTAAACCCCAGTCAACCTCTCCCTCTCTCTTCCCATCTCCCTCCCGGGACCCCTCTCACTCTCTCTCTCTCTCTCGTTTCCTCCCTTTCCTTCCCCTCTTCCTCTACTCTTATCCTCTTTCCTCTTTCTCTTTTCTCCCTCTTTCTCCTTTCTTGCAGTCTCCGCCACCCCCACATCCTGACTAAAGCAAAAACTTACAAACAGACCTTTCCTCCGAACCTTTCTAAATTCCCACAGGAAGGTTGAGCTACTACCTATTTATCGCTCACTCGCTAGCATTCTAACTGAACGACTACCCATTATGGCACACGTACACTCCACAACAAAACCTTCTTCACTCAAAATAGTTTCGCTAAATACAAAGGGATTAAACATCCCGGAGAAGCGTAGTCAAGTACTTGATATGATGTCTAAACTTAAAGCCAATGTAGTGTTCCTACAAGAGACACACTTCTACACAAACAAAATACCCAAACTCTTGAACCGCATGTTCCCAACGGTTTACCATGCCTCCAATTCTCTTGCAAAGTCCAAAGGGGTCTCAATTCTCTTATCCAAAAATCTAGACTGGCAACTCGAAGACTCACTTATAGATACCGAAGGCAGATACCTCTTTTTGAAAGGACGACTCCAGGGACGACCAGTTACCCTAGCCAACCTATATAGCCCCAATTCTGCACAAGTTAGTTTCTTTAGATCAATCTCGCGACTACTCTCAGATTTCCATACCGGACTGACCATTCTAGGGGGAGACTTCAATATCCCTCTTTCCCCAATCTTAGATACCTCCACAGGCACGACATCTCTACCATACAAAGCTATCCGACAAATTAAAATGCAAATCCAAGACCTTCTCTTACATGATACGTGGCGTGCCCTTCACCCCGATGAGAAAGACTTCACTTTTTTCTCGGCCCCACACAACAAATATTCGAGGATCGACTATCTGTTCCTGTCCCAGAAAGATATTCCCTTTCTCTCGACTGCCACCATTGAACCAATGGTGCTATCAGACCACCATCCAATCACAATGACCCTGACGTTCCCTGACAATCACGTCTCCAAACAAAAAATTTGGCGCCTAGATGCGTCTCTGCTTACGTCGGAAGAAACTACCAATGACATCAACAATTGCATACACACCTTCTTCTTAGAAAACGACACACCAGACACTGCCCCTCTCTCACAATGGGAAGCCCACAAGTGCGTAGTCAGAGGCAAACTCATTGCTCTTAAAGCTTCACGTCGAAAGGCCCAACAACAGGAAATCACAGAGCTCCTTGACAAGATTAAAAGACTTGAACTTGCCCACAAACAATCACAAGCACAGCAAACTTATCACGAACTCACCCAAATTAGGAAGATGCTGCGAGATAAACTAAACCGTAAGACACAACGTAAATTTCTGTTACATCAAAAGATTTTCTATGAATATGGCAATAAAGGTGGTAAATACCTTGCTAAAGCCCTCCAGACCAGGAAAGCACAGGCAACCATTCATACTATTAAAGATCACCAGGGTAAATCGCACATCACCTCAACAGATATAGCAGCCCAATTTGAGACTTACTACTCTAAATTATACAATCTCCCAAAACAAGATACAAGCCAACATGGTTCTGAGAACAGAAGTAAGGTAATCAAATCGTTTCTCAGCAAATTTGCCCCCAAACCCATAGATAAAGAAGATGCAGCACACCTTGAAAACCCTATATCAGAAGAAGAACTAAAAGCAGCTATTAAACAACTTAAAAATGGGAAAAGTCCAGGCCCAGACGGGTTTACAGCCACTTACTTCAAAACCTTCACAGATACACTTGCCCCACATCTAATTAGGACCTTCAATTCCTTAACATCATCCACTCTCCCCTTCCATAGATTCCTTGAAGCACACATAACAGTGATCCCGAAAGATGAAAAAGATCCCACTTCAGTAAGTAATTATAGGCCGATATCCTTATTAAACGTTGACGTAAAACTCTATGCCAAGATTCTGGCCTCCCGTCTCTTGCCTCTCTTGCCTTCCCTGATAGGGAGGGACCAGGTGGGGTTTATCCCTGGAAGAGAGGCCAGAGACAACACAATCAAAGCGCTGAATTTACACCACTGGATCACGAACCAAAAACACAAGGGATTCTTCCTGTCCCTGGATGCAGAGAAGGCGTTCGACAGGTTGGCATGGGACTACCTTGGAGCAGTTCTGAGACGCATTGGTCTCCAAGATCGGATGTTCAACGCTATCATGTCCCTCTATACCACTCCAACTGCTAGAGTGCGTGTCAACGGCCACCTGTCGAACGCCTTCTCTATTAATAATGGAACAAGACAGGGATGCCCACTTTCCCCAATATTATTTGTTTTAACCCTAGAACCCTTTCTCCAATGTCTCAGATCCAACGACAACATCAAAGGTTTCTGCATTGCCGATCGCACTTACAAGATCGCTGCATTCGCGGACGACATATTATTATTCCTGAGAGAACCACACATATCGATCCCAAGCCTCTTGAAAGAAGCAAATACCTTTCACACCATTTCCAATTTTAAGATCAACTTCACAAAATCCCAGGCCCTAAATATTTCCCTCCCACAGGAACAGGTAACACAATGCAAAAGCAATTTTCCCTTCCATTGGCGACATGACCAAATTAAATACCTCGGGATACAACTAACGTCAAAGCTTTCAGACCTATACTCCAAAAACTATCAACCCATCCTCAAAACCATTACGAACGACCTAAGCAAATGGAACAATCCTCATTTTTCCTGGTTTGGTAGGGCAGCAATCCTAAAGATGAATATCCTTCCCCGCATCCTCTACATCTTACAAACTATACCTATCAAACTCCCCCCAACTTTCTTCCAACTCTACAAACGACTATGCACTAAATTTTTATGGAGACAGAAAAGACCTAGAATAGCCTACGACCAACTAACGCACCCTAAGACAAAAGGGGGCATCGGCCTCCCGGACCTTAAGAAATATTATTGGGCGTGTCACCTCTCTAGAATTATAGACTGGTCAGTACATGACAAATGCAAAGACTGGGTTACCCTTGAACATATATTCTCCCCATTACCACTGCGATCCTTGCCTTGGACTCTATCCAAACACACCCCGAGAATACTAAATAGTCATCCTCTCATCGCCCCGACACTCCAATGCTTTAAGGAAGCCTGTCGGAAGCTACACATTTCCTCCAATCCGGGACCCCTCACTCCGGTAAAACATAACCCAGCATTCCCTCCCGGCATGTCCACTAACTTCCTGACGGGTACTTGGCAACACTCAACGGTTCTAGCCCATCACTTCTTTCGCTCAGGCACTCTTCTAGAGCGCTCCTCCCTACCAATTAATGCAAATAGTACTCCCCTCCCACTCTGGACATACTTCCAGATCAGACATTTTTTAAAAGAAATGGACAGTAGCTCCTCAGTCTCTCGTCCACTCACGACTTTTGAGCAACTATGTGCTCACTCTACACCTCAGCAACATATGATCTCAAACGTTTACAACCTGCTCTCCGCAGGAGGCTCAATGAAAACTATCAAAGCGTGCGTGAACTGGGAAAGAGACCTACAAACAGAATTAACTGAGGCACAATGGGAACACATTTCTATGATAGCACATAAAGGCTCCCTTAATGTCTCGATTCAAGAGAACAATTATAAAATTTTAATGCGTTGGTATAGAACCCCCGCAACTATCCACAAATTCTATCCTACCCTTTCTGACAAGTGCTGGAGATGCGCCAATGAAGTAGGTACACTAGAACATATATGGTGGTCCTGTCCCCTAATTCAGCCCTTTTGGACCCAAGTCAGGGAACTGACCTCACAAATATCCACGTATACTCTCGAACACACCGCAGCACAATGCCTCCTTCATCACTCGGACATTCCGGTACATCACTATCGCAAAACGCTAATACCACCCTTACTTAATGCAGCCAAGTTGTGTATCCCTCTCCACTGGGGAACAACAAATGCACCCACTATCCCAGAATGGCTCAAACGAGTAGAAAAAATTGCGGAAATGGAGGAATTGATCGCCATAGCCAAAGACTGCCCAACCAAATTCTCATTCACATGGGCATGCTGGTCCCACTTTTGTACCACTGATCAATATAAACAATTGACCAACTAAGCTCACACGAATTGCGATCCCTAAAAAGCGGGCAACCAATATTAACCTCTTTATATCATTCAGAAGTTAAACCTAAGAAGGTTTGTGATGGCCGACCTCCCCCACCTAAACAAGGATTGATTGGGGGAGGTCGCCTAGCGCATTCTACACGTACCCGCCTAAAGACCTGTCAGTTGGGCAATCCTCCATGCGAGATTACAAACCCTTAAATATGGTGGCGGAGACTGCAAGTTACTGCTGACCCTATCCTCTCCCCCCCACTCCCTTCCCCCTCCCCCCCCTCCACTTTCTGTCTTCTCTCTCTCCCTCGCTCCCTACCCCCCTTTTATCTCTCCTCACCTATAAATCTAGGTCTACAACATAAGCTAGATTTCCTGCAGACAGAATCTCATCTTTCTATACACTGATGTTCAATCACCCTTAGCTGTTCAAATATTCTTACCATTAAACTCTGTATAAAAACATAATTTCAATTTTATTAAAGAAATACACCCAAACATCCGCATACACCAGACAAAATTATTAACAGTGGAACATATGCATTCATATATAAGTGACCTTTCACAACTATATTTCATTGTTTTTCATAAGGGTACACCTCTCCAAAGTTAGCGGAAGAAAGGTCCCCTTCTCGTTTGTTTCTATTTTATATCATAAGAGTTATTGTCTGTTAACTTCGAATGTCAGTGTTGCCGAATACTATGTTATGACCCAATTTCTGTAACCAAAGGCAATGTAAACCTCATTTTTATTTTACTAATAAAAAATTATGGAATAAAAAAAATAAAAGCATAAACAGAGAAAGGTGACGGACAGCACAGAAAAAAATAAGGTAGCATGATACAGGAGCGCTGAGGGCTGCTAAAAGTGGCCATGTTAGGCACCAGGGTACTGGAGTCATGGTAGATTAGCTAATACAATGGCTCCTAATGCCCTTTTCGCAAATGTTGAGATAGTATATAACAGTGGGGTTGATTTACCGGGGTTAGCTGTGTATGATTGTGTATTGATTCTGTCCAAACAAAAGCAAATTGTAGGCTCATGAATTTTACTATGCACCTGTAATGTCTGTGAACATGTGCGAACAGTCTACTGTGTATTTATATGGAATTTACAAACACCACTTAAGCTGTAGTGAACTTAAAATAAATAAGTGATCCTCGCAACCGATTTTGGGTTTATCATCTAACATCTGTTAGCAATTTAATTGTTCATACTAGGGATGAGCCGCTGATTCTATGCTATGCTCAAACACGGATCTCTCTTTTCATCCAGTGCATCCACTCACCCCAAATACCACCAAAATAAAGCTCTATTTGAGGGAAAAAAGGACCTAAATTTTATTTGGGTACAATATTGCACGACCGCCCAATTGTCTGTTAAAGCAATGCAATGCCGTATCTCAAAAAGTGGCCTGGTCTTTAAGGGGGTAAAACCTTTTGGAGCTGAAGTGGTTAAACAACTCTGTGGTGAGTAAAATAGTGTTGTATTTGTCCCCATACTTGTATAGGTTCAGTCTTTGTAAGATTCTACTCTTATGGCAGATGTTACATGCAGAGTGTGCCATTGTTTTATTTTGTGATGAAGAAAAATAGGGCATATTGCAGTAACAATAATAATTACCGTATTTATCGGCGTATAACACGCACCGGCGTATAACACGCACCCCAATTTAGGAGGGAATTTTAAGGAAAAAAAAACTTTTAGGAGGGAAGTTGAAGGGAAAAAAAACTTACATTTAAACGCCCATCATTGCAGCCTTCTCAGTGCAGCCATTTCAGTGCAGCCTTGTCAGTGCAGCCTTGTCAGTGCAGCCATGTCAGTGCAGCCTTCCCCAGTGCAGCCTTGTCAGTGCAGCCTTGTCAGTGCAGACTTCCCCAGTGCAGCCTTGTCAGTGCAGACTTCCCCAGTGCAGCCTTGTCAGTGCAGACTTCCCCAGTGCAGCCTTGTCAGTGCAGACTTCCCCAGTGCAGCCTTGTCAGTGCAGCCTTCCCCAGTGCAACCTTCCCCAGTGCAGCCTTCCCCAGTGCAGCCTTCCCCAGTGCAGCCTTGCCCCAGTGATCCCAGCCATTCTGGGCTTCAAAATCGCCGATCGCGATTTGAAAATGGCGCCGCCGGTGCCGAAATACACAGAGCCGGTCCTCGGCTCTTTCCGGCGGCTCTCGTTCACTTTTGGCTCCACTCGTAGTCCCGAGCGGAGCTATCCGAACCTAGCCGAGTAGGTTCGGATAGCTCCGCTCGGGACTACGAGTGGAGCCGAAAATGAACGAGAGCCGCCGGGAAGAGCCGAGGACCGGCTCTGTGTATTTCGGCGCCGGCGGCGCCATTTTCAAATCGCGGTCGGCGATTTTGAAAATGTGACAGGTCGGGATCGCAGGGGATTGGCGTATAACACGCACCTGCGATTTTCCCCTGGTTTTAAGGGGAAAAAAGTGCGTGTTATACGCCGATAAATACGGTATCTATCAGGTTGTTACATTTTATCTAGCACAGTTTGTAGTACTTGTCTGTCTCAGGATCATACTTATTATCTAGGGAATTCGCTTTTGTAGAGATAAGATCAATCTCTCAGACACCTTCTTCCATTAACACAGGCATGGAGTTTTCTGTACTTCAGAGATCACAAAGAACGTTCAGTATCAGTCCATCCCAGCTACATGGTGTACAGTACCTGCTACATAGAAAACAGCCCGGATTCCCCTCTATAACTGATCAATTTTTCCCTGATGAAGCAGACATTTTATTATTAATTTGCTTCCTGGTTAGAATAACCTAAATTAAATAAAGTAGGCTTTTCCAAGATATGTATTCTGTCTAATCCCATTACATCCCAAAAGAAACAACAAAATAAATATGAATATACTGACTTTGGCATTTTAATTTAATCTGAATGTTTCTTGTTTCCTCCAATTTTCCAGTTTTGTTTTATTTGTGTTTTCCATTGGCTCATTGTATTCTCACAGTATTAGTTTCTAATGTACATAAATAAACTGACTGAAATGTTGATCATTATTCATCTTGCTGTGTATATGTATTTGCAGATTATTTATCTTCATATAAAGTGCTTGGGTTGCCAGTAATTTAACTGTCAAGTTTTCCTTATTTAATGTAATAGCATCTGAGCACCATGTAAAATCATTGATCTGCAACTGTAATATAGGATTCACTGTCACTGAAGTCAGAAATCCCACCCACACCAGCTTCACCCTTTCACTTCTGGGGCCATTTTAGCATTTTTTGCACATGCTTAAAAAATCATTTTAGGCCTGAGGGATTGGTTTCAAATTTTTATACTTCTAACAAAAAGAGCCCCAATATAAACAATATTGAACTAAAAAAATAAAGTTGCATTTATCCAAAACATCAATGGTTGTGATATAAATAAGTTGAGGTGCCAACGTGCTATATAATCAATTATAGAACACCCATATGTAGCAAAATCGGAGACCAGATACACAAATACACTGATATAGTGATACAGTTCTCAGATATAAATTCATACATATCATATAGGTTTAAATAACTCCTCTTTATGAGTATCCAAACGAGAGTGCTCGAACATCCAATCACCAATAATTCTCCAAAGTGTGACACCACCACCACAATATGGATGTTACTAAATACTGTGGACCCTCTAACTAAAGAGAGGTCAGACGCACATACAGCCAAATACCCTGGCAGGGGTAATCACAGGACTCTCCCACCGCTCTCGATTGAAAGTATAGGCTGTACTCCATATCTTGATAATGCTCCAATGGGACCACAATCAACATAAGGAAGGAAGCTCCACATTGTAATCCCACAATGGTTGTTTATTAAATAAAAATAATTGCACTAACATATTAGAAGAGCATAACTCGCAATTGTAAAAAGCAGCCAGCCGGCAACTTTATTTTTTGAGTACAATATTGTTTATAGTGCAGCTCTTTTTTAGAATTATTGGATCTGGTCTGTGACAAAATATCTTGCAACAGAGCTGCTGCTTCTTATCTTCACTTTTTTGATAGCAATTTTGTCTAACACAATTATCATTTTCATTTGCACCCATTTTTATCATTATGATTTATTAAAAATTATAAAAAGACTTCCGATTCCAGCGCCACATGGAGAGGGGGTGTCTGCACAGCACCAGGAAAGACTGCCTAAAAAACAATCCATATAAGCCATAGTTGCCTGTTTTTAGCTCTGACACCCACACTACCAACTGCACATTACAGTGGGGGTCAAAATAGACAGCTTAAGGATGAGATCTCGCACTATATATCACTAACTCCCCAGGAGGCTCCAAGACACTGCAGCTGACATGAACTTTAAGAACACAGCGCCGAATCACTGACTCAGAAGGCACAGAGGAACGAGCTCCCAGCACAGAGTCAAGCAGCACAGGTGAGGACAATTCACACAACAAAATAGCACAAGCAGTAGTGGATTTACTCAAACCTAAAATCACTCAAGCTGTAGAAAAAACTATCACACAGAGTTTAGAGCTTGACATTCAGGCACACACACAGAAAATCAATCAAGCAGAAAAGAGGAGCTCCACTCTGGAGGATGAGCTGCAGGAAGCCACACATACCATATCACAGCAGAGCAAGCTGCAGCACCACCTGCTGGACAGAGTGGAAGATTTAGAAAACAGATCCAGGAGAAAAAACTTGAAATAATTGGTCTCCCAGAATCATTCAAACCTAATTACCTGATGGATATATGTGTCAAAAAATTCCTGAAGCACTGGGAATTTCCAAGGTATGTGTGGCAGAAAGAGCGCACAGAATGGGACCCCTGCTACAGGATCACTCATCCCCAAGACCTGTCATGGTCCGTTATCTCAACTACATGGAAAAAACAGCCATACTGCAAAGCTATAGAAAATCTAAATCACTCTTAGTGGATGACCATAGGTTACTATTATTTGCAGATTAATCCACAGAAGTAATGTGCCAACGCAAAGTATTTGCCCTTATATGCACCAATCTATTTAAAATATGCTTTCCAGCAATTCTATGTGTACAATCCCCCATTGGAATCAACATGCTATTTATATCACCTTCTGATGCTAAGGATTTTATAAACTCTCTTGCAGCTGAACCACATAGCTCTACAAATAGTCCCAGAAGCAACAACGGCTCCCCCCACAAACAAAGGTCAAACCACTAACCAACAATACAGCTCTAGAACAACACCTGCTGAATGTTTCAAATCTATGGGTCAGCCAACATCATCATCCAAAGCTAGATGAATGATCAGCAAGTATCTTTATCACACCTTGTCAGGAAAGGTTTCACCTGCTGGGGGCACTATCTCTCCTATGAGCCGGAGTTCTGGTGTTCACCACAGGGGGTCTCCCAGAGGTTGGGAGGCGACATCACATCCTGCAATCTGGCTTTGACTAGTACTCCTAAAGGCAGTGATTACTTTTCTCCTCCCTTCAGTATGGCTCAAGTAGAATCTCTGGTGTGGTTAAGGGAGGATGACTCAGCTTATTTCTTTGAGCACTATTCAGCATGTTCCCAACAGCTGCTAGTAGAGTGTCTTAACGCAGTAAAAAGAATATATATAGGGCGCACAAGACTGACGTAATCAAAACAATGTCTCTATGTAAAAGGGCAGTCCAAAATGAAGAGGGGGTGCTGGTTGAGATGGTGAAAGTCGTGGAATGATATTCTTTAGCACAAAGGGCTGCAGCTTTAAAAGACTGAAGCAGGATCTATAGGAACATAAAAAACAAACAAAGGCGCCTCTAAGTGCAGAAGTAAAACAAGTTTAATGCCCCAACTGGGTTCAAAAACACTTACAGGATGGAAGGTGTAATCAGGCACATCATAAGTAAGGCTGCATTGGAAGGGGTCACGGTGGGAGACCTGTCACAGGTTGATAAAGGAACGATTGACGGTTCCGAAACGCGTCCCTCTTTGATGACATCACATCCCCCTTCTGGCTGTGTGTTTGCGGTCCAGGCTGGTTACGGAGCCGCTCAGTGGATGACATCACTTCCGGGTACGCCGTCTCTCAACGCTGACGACGCCGGCTTCACAGCGGCTTACGGTGTTTCACCCTGCTGCTGTCAGTGACTACATCCATCCCCTCTGAAGGCGTTCTCCCACCGTGACCCCTTCCAATGCAGCCTTACTTATGATGTGCCTGATTACACCTTCCATCCTGTAAGTGTTTTTGAACCCAGTTGGGGCATTAAACTTGTTTTTCTTCTGCACTTAGAGGCGCATTTGTTTGTTTTTTATGTCTTAACGCAGTGCAGTCTCTTGTCAGACAGGCAGAGTGTACACTGAATTTCGTTTAGCCAATACTATAGGCATGGTCAGATCTATTACACTCAGCCTCAGTCAGATTGCAACATCCCATTTCTGCTGCCAGAGACCTGCCTGTTCAGTGGTCTCTCTCTCCAGCACCCACAGCAACCATAGTGGCAGCCCAATATACCCTGCTACCAACTAAGTATCAGTATCCTGTTTCCACTTGCACATCCACCCTGCCGTTAACCCATTGTCAGGGCTGAGCTCCACCCTTCCTTCTCAAAGCTGGCCTCTCAGCTGTCGGCTAATTGCCAGCTCCTATCTCTCCACAGTGACTCACCTGTTGATGATATCCTGCTTGTCAGTCCTGCCTACTTAAGCCATCCAGTCCAGATGATCTCTGCCTTCACCTTGGTCTCATCCCTAGAGACACTCTCCTGTGTTCCTGTTAAAGACTTGCTTGGCTGACATTACATCTGACTCCAGATCCTGCTTGCTGTTCTAATTCGCTCATCTCTGGTTCCCTGACATTCTTGCTTGCCTGACTATCCATTACGGTTCCTGAACTCTGGCTATGTTTTGACTACATTTACTCTGTTTACCTTTTTTTATAATTATTAAACAAGTGTGATTTAACTGTACTTCTGTCTCAGTCTGATTCATGGTTTCTGACACCCATCTGCTTCCTCTCTGCTGCCTGCAACAGTCCCACAAATATCCCCCTTATCCCCTCTTCTTTACAATAATCCAGTCCTTCTCTTCAATCAGCTGCACCCCCTACTTACAGCCCTGCAGTCACTTACAGAGCTTCAGTGGCTAAACCACAGAATAAACTGAAGTTTTTCCCAACCCATACAATCCTGCCATTATCCCAGCCTGCTTCCACACCAGCCAATCTGCTCCAGCCTGCTTCCACACCGGCCGATCTGCTCCAGCCTGACTCCAAGCCAGCCGATCTGCTCCAGCCTGCCTCCATACCAGCAGATCTGCTCCAGCCTGCCTCCATGTCAGCTGATCTGCTCCAGCCTGCCTCCGCGTCAGCTGATCCGCTCCAGCCTGCTTCCACACCAGTCTATCTGCTCCAGCCTGCTTCCACACCAGTCGATCTGCTCCAGCCTGCCTCCACACCAGCCGATCTGCTCCAGCCTGCCTCCATGCTGGCCTATCTGCTCCAGCCTGCCTCCACAGTGGCCGCTCCACTCCAGCCTGCCTCCATGCCAGCTGATCTGCTCCAGCCTGCCTCCATGCCAGTTGATCTGCTCCAGCCTGCTTCCACACCAGCCGATCTGCTCCAGCCTGCTTACACACCAGCCGATCTGCTCCAACCTGCCTCCATGATTGCCAATGGGGTTAGGCTAGCCTCTGATGGTCCTGAACCTGGTGACCCACCTAACCCTGCCAACCCTCTGCCTGCTGTCCAGCCTGATGCTCCAGTGTTTGCTGACCAGCCTGATGTTCTGGTGCCCACATTCCAGCCTGATGTTCTGGTGCCCAAGGTCCAGCCTGATGTTCTGGTGCCTGTTTCCCAGCCTGATGTTCCAGTGCCCACGTTCCAGCCTGATGTTCCAGTGCCCACGGTCCAGGCTGATGTTCCAGTGCCCATGTTCCAGCCTGATGTTCCAGTGCCCACGTTCCAGCCTGATGTTCCAGTGCCCACGGCCCAGCCTGATGTTCCGGTGCCTTTTTCTCAGCCTGATGTTCTGTGCCCACGGTCCAGCCTGATGTTCTGGTGCCCACGGTCCGGCCTGATGTTCCGGTGCCCATGGTTCAGCCTGATGTTCTGGTGCCCATGGTCTAGCCTGCTGAGCTGGTGCCCATTACCCAGTCTTCTGAGCTGGTGCCCATTACCCAGCCTGCTGAGCCAGTGCCCGTTACCCAGCCTGCTGAGCTGGTGCCCATTACCCAGCCTGCTGAGCCAGTGACCGTTACCCAGCCTGCTGAGCCGGTACCTGTTACCTAGCCTGCTGACAAGGTGCTTGCTAAAACAGTTCCTGATGCCCATCTCGCCACTGTCCAGCCTGTTGCTCCAGTGTCCACTGTTCAGTCTGTCGCACCAGTGCCCGCTGCCCGGCCTGATGTTCCAGTGCCTGCTGTCCAGTCTGATGATCTGATACCCAATGTCCGGCTTGATGATCCAGTTCCTGATGCCCAACTGATGTTCCAGTGCCCACTGTACACCCTGATGTTCCAGTACCCTCTGTCTGGCCTGATGTTCCAGTACCCTCTGACCAGCTGGATGTTCCAGTACCCTCTGTCCAGCCGGATGTTCCAGTGCCTCTGCCTGCCATCCAGTCTGCTGCCTAGCCTGATGTTCCAGTGCCTGCTGCCCAGCCTGATGATCCGATGCCCACTGTCCCGCTTTATGATTCAGTTCCCGAATCCCCGGTAGGGATGAGCCGAACACCCCCCGGTTCGGTTCGCACCAGAACCTGCGAACGAACCGAAAGTTCGCACGAACGTTAGAACCCCATTGACGTCTATGGGACTCAAACGTTCAAAATCAAAAGTGCTCATTTTAAAGGCTAATTTGCATGGTATTGTCCTAAAAAGGGTTTGGGGACCCGGGTCCTACCCCAGGGGACATGTATCAATGCAAAAAAAACTTTTAAAAACGTCCGTTTTTTCGGGAGCAGTGATTTTAATGATGCTTAAAGTAAAAAAAAGTGAAATATTCCTTTAAATATCGTACCTGGGGGGTGTCTATAGTATGCCTGTAAAGTGGCGCGTGTTTCCCGTGTTTAGAACAGTCCCTGCACCAAATGTCATTTTTAAAGGAAAAAATCTCATTTAAAACTGCTTGCCGGTTTAATGTAATGTCCGGTCCTGGCAATATGGATAAAAATTAGTGAGACAAACGGCATGGGTACCCCCCAGTCCATTACCAGGCCCTTTGGGTCTTGTATGGATATTAAGGGGAACCCCGCACCCAAATTAAAATAAGGAAATGTGTGGGGCCACCAGGCCCTATATACTCTGAACAGCAGTATACAGGCGGTGCAAATAAGACAGGGACTGTAGAATCTAAGTAGAATCTGTTTGTCATTTTGAACGGGTACATTTTTAACGTGTTTAGCTCCAGCCAAAAAATCTTTTTTAACCTTTTTGGAAAAAAAAGGGAAGGGTTATCACCCCTGTGACATTTGTTTTGCTGTCTTTCCTCCTCTTTAGAAGATTTCACCTCACTTTTTGTCCCAATGACAAATGCTTTTTGAGAATTTGGGGTTTTTTGTGGAACAAGGATTGGAAAGAATCAGTGGAAAGGAGAAATGTTTTTCCCATATTAACTCTTACAGGAGAGAATTTCCCTTCCTAGGGGTAGGTTTCATCTCACTTCCTGTTGTCTCCTTCCGTTTGCAAGTAGGTGTCGTTTGTAAGTTAGATGTTTGAAAGTAGGGGCCTGCCCTATATACTCAGCAGAAATTTGGGCCTTAGGTGTTGTTGTGGTCACAACACTGTAAGCCCTCACAGGGCCCTGCTGTGAAATATTAGATCAAGAATTGTAATTACATGCCCCCTGTTGAACAGGGGCAGAAAAACTGGGCCTTTGGTGGTGGTGGTGGTGGTGGTGGTGCTGGTGCCACAACACTGCAACCCCTCCCAGACACTCTAGTTGGAACGCAGGAACGAGCCCTGCTGCAAAGTATTGCATCAAAAATTGTAATTACATGCCCCTGTTAAACAGGGGCAGAAAAATTGGGCCTTAGGCACTGGTGCTGGTGCCACAACACTGCAACCCCTCACAGACACTCTAGTTGGAACGCAGGAATGAGCCCTGCTGCAAAGTATTGCATCAAAAATTGTAATTACATGCCCCTGTTAAACAGGGACAGAAAAATTGGGCCTTAGGCACTGGTGCTGGTGCCACAACACTGCAACCCCTCACAGACACTCTAGTTGGAACGCAGGAACGAGCCCTGCTGCAAAGTATTGCATCAAAAATTGTAATTACACGCCCCTGTTAAACAGGGGCAGAAAAATTGGGCCTTAGGCACTGGTGCCACAACACTGCAACCCCTCACAGACACTCTATGTCAGAGAGCTCACCTTGCTGGTCATGGGATTGGCCACCAGAGGGCGTGCCTGTGAGCAAGCCGGCCTATTTAAGTTTGTCAGGCACTCTGTTCAGTGATGCCTGATCATCAGCTTCCTGTGCCATAGTTCCTGTTTCCTGTCTTGTCTTCCTGTTTACCTGATCTCCTGACGACCCGGATTGCCCTTGAATTCCCCTTTTTGCTCCCTGTACCTGACCTTGGCCTGTTTGACTCCGCTTCTGCCTGCTCCTATTGTACCTTGCTGCCAGTCTGTTGCCGAACCCAGCCTGTCTCCTGACCATCCTGCTCAGTCTCATCGCCTGTGTTCCAGCCTGCTCCTGCTGTTCATAGACTGCTATTCCACCAGCATCTGGACTCTAGTTCACAGGCTCCCATACCACTCCGCACTCCTGTGCTTCCGGTTACTTTACCAGGGGCCGCGAGTCGGACGCATAAGGGAGCCTACTCTCTGCCCAAGCGGACTCACTGGTCTGGTAAGTAGGAGTCTGATAGTATCAGGCAGCCATGACCGAGTCCGGGCAGGGGGCCTCCCCTATGGACGAACTTTGCAGACACTTGGCAGGATTAACCCAAGCAGTCAAAAGTTTACAGGATGGCTATACCCGACTAGAGGAACGTGTTCAGGCCCTGTCTGCACCTAC
Organism: Lithobates clamitans; assembly: GCA_037952925.1. Lineage (NCBI taxonomy): Eukaryota > Metazoa > Chordata > Amphibia > Anura > Ranidae > Lithobates > Lithobates clamitans. The sequence goes on from JBBGZY010000320.1 coordinate 263,093, forward strand.
CAATCCTCAGGGGACTTCGCCTGCAACTGGGGCACCCTCCGTAGTCATGCTCCCTCCAGAGCCCAAAGTACCTATACCAGAGAGATTTTTTGGAGACCGTAGTAAATACCGTGCATTCCGGAATGCATGTAGTCTCTATTTTGCTCTGCAGCCTCGGACCTTCTCCCTAGAAGCCACCAAAGTGGGCTTTGTTTTTTCCCTGTTGTCCGGTGAGCCTCAAACCTGGGCCCATCACCTTCTGGAACAAAAGTCGGATGCCCTGGAAAGTCTGGACGCCTTCTTCTTGGCGATGTCTCAACTTTATGAGGATCCTCAACTAACCGCTTCTGCTGAAGCTTCCCTGCACTCCCTTCGGCAAGGCCGCAGGGCAGCGGAGGACTATGCTGTTGAATTTAGGCGCTGGAGTTCCGATACGGCATGGAATGATGCAGCTCTGCGTCATCAGTTTAGAATGGGTTTGTCCGATCCACTCAAGGATGAGTTAGCACGGGTTGGGATACCTCAGACCCTGGAAGAATTAATTAACCTCTCAATCCAAATTGACCGTCGTCTGAGAGAACGACGCACCGAAAGATCTACCAGTGCCTATCGACCCACTTGGATGCTTCCACAGGTTCCCAGTCCTCCTAGTAGGCCTTTGGAACCTCCAACCTCTCGAGTTTTTGACACGTCAGAGCCTATGCAGCTTGGTCTGCTCCGTCCTTCCTTGACTCCTGAAGAGAAGTTACGAAGACGTAACCTTAACCTATGCCTCTACTGTGGGGAACCTGGGCACTACGCCAGCGTCTGCCCCAACAAGACGCGTAAGTGTCGTTCTTCTGCTCGTATATGTGCTACTATCATGCCAAAACCTAGTACTCACCTTACCATCTCTGTCACTTTGCAGCTTCCCGGAAAGGCTATCCAAGTTCCAGTCATCGTTGATTCCGGAGCATGCAGCTGCTTCATGGACCAGGCCTTTGCAGCTCAGCATGATATCCCACTCCGACTCAAGACCCAGAGCCTGGCTGTCCACCTTGCAGACGGTTCCGCCCTCCGTTCCGGTCCTGTCATTCAAGAGACTATCCCTATAATAGCTACTATAAACTCTCAACACCAGGAATTCCTCCGTTTAGATGTCATTTCCTCTCCCCTGTTCCCTGTCATCCTGGGCATGCCGTGGTTGCTGGGCCATAACCCCCATATCAACTGGGTTTCTGGGAAAATGGAGTTTCTCTCTGATTATTGCCAACAACATTGCCTGCCAAGAATGGCCCATGAGATACCTCAACTCCTCGGGCCTACACCCTGAAACCAACTCACACCAAGCCATCCCAGAACCCTACCGAGATTTCTCTGATGTATTCAGCAAGAAAGGTGCTGAGACTCTACCGCCACACAGGCCCTATGATTGCCCTATAGAGCTGCTACCTGGAACCGAAGTACCCTTCGGTAGGATCTTTCCATTGACTGAGCAGGAATTGGATACACTAAAACAATACCTTGATGAGAATTTAAAGAAAAAGTTCATCCGCCCGTCCACATCTCCGGCCGGCGCAGGCATATTCTTTGTGGAAAAAAAGATCATTCCCTTCGGCCATGTATCGACTACCGGGAATTAAATCGGATAACGATCAAGAATCGCTACCCCTTACCCCTGGTGCCTGAATTATTCCAGAGGCTAGGAACGGCAACTGTCTTCACAAAACTGGATCTTCGCGGAGCCTATAATTTAATCCGTATCCGGGAGGGGGACGAGTGGAAAACCGCTTTTCGCACTCGTTTTGGGCATTTTGAGTATTGCGTTATGCCCTTTGGTCTATGCAATGCCCCAGCCACATTCCAACTATTTGTGAACGACATCTTCCGGGAATTTTTGGATCTCTTCGTCATCGTCTACCTCGATGACATTCTCATTTTCTCATCATCACTGACTAATCATCGCAGGCACGTCCGGAATGTCCTCGCCCGGCTCAGGCAACACGGGCTGTATGCTAAACTCGATAAATGTGAATTTGAACTCCAATGCATCCAATTCCTGGGGCTCATCATTTTAGTGGAAGGTATTAAAATGGACCCTCAAAAGGTGTCCACCATCCTGGACTGGCCCGCACCTACGGACAAGAAGGGGGTCCAACGCTTCGTTGGATTTTCCAATTTCTATAGGAAATTCATCAGAGACTTTTCCAAGATCATCGCCCCCATTACTGAATTAACAAGACAGGGAACCCGATTCTGCTGGACCCCCAGGGCTCAATTGGCCTTTGAAAAATTAAAAGGATTATTCACGTCGGCCTTCATCCTCAAACACCCTAACTCTGCCTTGCCATTCGTGTTGGAGGTTGACGCCTCAGAGGTCGCAGTAGGAGCTGTACTCTCCCAACGTCAGGGCCCCAAGGCCCTTCTGTTTCCAATAGCTTTTTTTTCTCGCAAATTATCATTGTCTGAAAGAAACTACGATGTAGGAGACCAGGAGCTTCTGGCCGGCCTATTTAAGTTTGTCAGGCACTCTGTTCAGTGATGCCTGATCATCAGCTTCCTGTGCCATAGTTCCTGTTTCCTGTCTTGTCTTCCTGTTTACCTGATCTCCTGACGACCCGGATTGCCCTTGGATTCCCCTTTTTGTTGCCTGTACCTGACCCTGGCCTATTTGACTCCGCTTCTGCCTGCTCCTATTGTACCTTGCCAGTCTGTTGCCGAACCCAGCCTGTCTCCTGACCATCCTGCTTAGTCTCATCGCCTGTGTTCCAGCCTGCACCTGCTGTTCATAGACTGCTATTCCACCAGCATCTGGACTCTAGTTCACAGGCTCTCATACCACTCCGCACTCCTGTGCTTCCTGTTACCTTACCAGGGGCCGCGAGTCGGACGCGTAAGGGAGCCTACTCTCTGCCCAAGCGGACTCACCGGTCTGGTAAGTAGGAGTCTGATACTCTAGTTGGAACGCAGGAACGAGCCCTGCTGCAAAGTATTGCATCAAAAATTGTAATTACACGCCCCTATTAAACAGGGGCAGAAAAATTGGGCCTTAGGCACTGGTGGTGGCGCCCAGAACCAAAAATGTTCTTACAAGCTATCAGCGTGATGATTGAGGAGGAAGAGGATAATTACTCAGAGATAGTCACTCAGCATCAGCATAGGCAGTCTTTGAAGGGATCTGAGATTTCAAAAAAAATTATTCGGTTACATCAGCATCAGGTGCTTGGTAGCTGGTGGTGATCCAAGACTGATTCATTTTTATGAAGGTCAGTCGATCGACCGAGTCGGTGGACAGACGCACCCTGTGATCGGTTACCACGCCTCCAGCAGCAGTGAATGTGCGTTCCGAAAGAACGCTGGATGCAGGACAGGCCAGTAGCTCAATTGCATACTGTGCAAGCTCTGGCCAGTGATCCATCCTCAAGACCCAGTAACCCAGAGGATTTTCGGAGGGAAAGGTGTCCAAGTCTGATCTTGCCCCTAGGTATTCCTGCACCATGTAAAACAGACGCTGGCAATGGTTGCTGGAACCGATCATACCTTGGGGCTGCGGACCAAAAAATTGTCTGAACGCATCGGTCAGATGGCCACCTTCTCCACCGCTCCTTCTTTGACTGACCGAAGCCTCAGCAACACGTTGTCCAGAAACAGGAGTTTGTAACCTCCCAGTCTCTGGGAATGCGTTGCACAGACCTTTCTGCAAGGCCTCCCGAAGATGTTTCATCCTCTGCTCCCTCTGCGATGGCAAGATAAGGTCCGCAACCTTACCCTTGTAACGTGGATCAAGGAGGGTTGCCAGCCAGTATTGGTCCTTCTCCTTGATACCACAAATACGAGGATCCTTACGCAGGCCTTGCAGGATCAGGGAGGCCATGCAGCGTAGGTTTGCTGAGGCATTCGGTCCAGAGTCCTCTGGATCACTAAGGACGACATGGTCCGCAGCCACCTCCTCCCAGCCACGTACAAGTCTATGTGTTTCTTGGGACTGATCCCTTAAAGACTGCTACTGATGCTGAGTGCCAGGCTCCACCTCCATACTGACACAATCTTCCTCCTCCTCCTCCTCCTCCTCTTCCTGTGTGATCGGCGGGCACGCAGGAACACTGTCTGGATAAAGGGGTCCTTGAGAGCTAAGGAAGTCCTCCTCTTCCTGCTTCTGTTCTGCCTCAAGTGCCCTGTCCATTATTCCATGCAGCGTGTGCTCCAACAGGTGGACAAGGGGGACAGTGTCACTGATACATGCACTGTCACTGCTCACCATCCTCGTGGCCTCCTCAAATGGTGACAGGACAGTGCATGCATCCCTGATCATGGCCCACTGGCGTGGGGAAAAAAAACAAGCTCCCCTGACCCTGTCCTGGTGCCATAGTCGCACAGGTACTCATTGATGGCCCTCTGCTGCGTGTGCAGCCGCTGCAGCATGGCCAACGTTGAGTTCCACCTGGTGGGCATATCACAGATTAGGCGGTTCTTGGGCAGGTTAAACTCCTTTTGGAGGTCCGTCAGCCGAGCACTGGCATTATATGACCGGCGGAAATGCACAGGACTTTCCTGGCCTGCCTCAGGACATCCTGTAAGCCTGGGTACTTGCCCAAGAACCGCTGCACCACCAAGTTAAGGACGTGAGCCAAACAGGGCACATGGGTCATTTGTCCCTGTTGGAGGGCAGAGAGGAGGTTGGTGCCATTGTCGCAAACCACCATTCCTGCCTTAAGTTGGCGTGGCGTCAACCACCTCTGAACCTGCCCCTGCAGAGCTGACAGAACCTCTGCCCCAGTGTGGCTCCTGTCCCCCAAGCACACCAGCTCAAGCACCGCATGGCATCTTTTGGCCTGCGTACTTGCGTAGCCCCTTGTACGGCTACGGAGCACCGCTGGTTCCGAGGACAAAGCACAGGAAGAGGCCATGGAGGAAGAAGAAGAGGAGGGGGTGGAGGAGAGAGGTGTGTCACAATCATTAGCATTTTGGAGGCATGGTGGCGGAACAACCTCCAACACTACTGCACCTTGTCCTGCATCCTTCCCAGCTGCCAGCAGAGTCACCCAATGCGCCGTAAAACTTAGGTAACGTCCCTGTTCATGCCTACTGGACCATGAGTCAGCGGTAATATGCACCTTACTGCTGACCGCCCTCAACAGCGAGGCATGGATATTGCCTTCCACATGCCGGTAGAGAGCTGGAATCGCCTTCCGTGAGAAAAAGTGGCGTTTGGGTACCTGCCACTGAGGAACCGCACATTCCACAAACTCACGGAAGGGGGCAGAGTCTACCAACTGAAAAGGCAGCAGTTGAAGTGCTAGCAATTTTGCCAAGCTAGCATTCAACCGCTTCGCATGTGGATGGCTGGGAGCAAACTTCTTTCGGCGGTGCAGCAGCTGGGGCAGGGAAATTTGCCTGGTACAATCTGATGTTGGTGTACCAAAAGCAGATTGCCCACAAGTACTTGGCTGTGACACACCTAATTCTACACCTTCATTCCTCTCAGTGCAGGTCTCAGAGAGGACTGAAGGTATAGTCGGGTTGGAGAACTCAGCTGATGAGGAGCAAGGAGAGGTCCTCTTTGTTCTTTGGTGTGGGTCTTTTAGATACGCTTGCCAACAAACTGCATGGCAGGTGAACATATGTCTGGTCAAGCATGTGGTACCCAAGCGGGAGAAGTTTTGGCCACGCGATACGCTTGAGACATATGTTGCAAATAGCAGCGGTACGATCTGATGCACTCGTCTCAAAAAAGGCCAACACCAAAGAACTTTTTGAATAATGCACAGAGACTGCAGCTCCCTGCACATGTGGAGCTTTGGGGTGTGATGCAGTCAATGTGCTGCCCTTAGGCTGGCCCCTGGAGGGCATCCTGCCTCGTTGGTGATGTGCCCCTCCTCCTCCTCCTCTCTCCTCCTCTCTCCTATCAGGCACCCACATTGAGTCAGTGACCTCATCATCCCCTCCCTCCTCATCACTGGAGCAAACCTGGCAGTATGCTGCAGCAGGGGGAGCATGACTGCCAGATTGCTGTCCTTCTTGGGCACCCCCTCTGTCCGTGCTCATGTTACTGCCTTCATTGAGCTCAGTATCATCATCAGAGCCTTCCAAACGCTGGGAATCCTCCTGGAGCATGTACCCAACACTGTGGTCAAACAGTTCGAGGGACTCCTCAGGAGGACATGGTGGGGCTAGGGAAGGAGTCACTGATGACATTGAGCCGAGGGAAGAGGCCGCTGCTTTGCCAGATAAAGTACCCTGGGCATGGGTGAGAGAGGATGAGGAGGATGAGGACGGCTTGGTCATCCACTCGACCAAGTCTTCCACATGTTGTGGCTCAACACAGCCAGCTGCCGAAAAAAAGGCCAAGCGTGTCCCATGGCCACGTGCTGATGAGGATGCACCGTCTCCACGACCAGCACTAGACACAGAGCCTGCTTCCCCTCTCTTATTGGCTTCTGACTGTCTGCCTCTCCTTCTTGGCCTTCCAGACATACTAATGGCCTGTAGCTGCACTAAGCTGGGATATATATATATATATATATATATATATGTACTGATACTGCAGCTAGCAAAATCAACTGCCTGCCTGTAGTATGAGAACACCACCAACCTTCTACAGGTAGCTTTAGCTGAACACTGTCCAGAGCTCGCAAAAAACTAACTTGTAGCTTTTTTAGCTGCCTGCGGTAGGTTAAGGTTTAGGAAAACACCACCAACCTTCTACAGGTAGCTTTAGGTGAACACTGTGCAGAGCTCACAAAAAAATAACTTGTAGGTTTAGCTGAACACTGTGACATGGACGCACCACACAAACTTGTAGTTTTAGCTGAACACTGTGAGCAGGACGCACTGCACTAACTTGTAGCTTTAGATGAACACTGTGCAGAGGTCTCACTACACCAACTTGTAGGTTTAGCTGAACACTGTGAGCAGGACGCACAGCACTAACTTGTAGGTTTAGCTGAACACTGTGAGGTGGACGCACCACACTAACTTGTAGTTTTAGCTGAACACTGTGAGGAGGACGCACCCCACTAACTTGTAGGTTTAGCTGAACACTGTGAGCAGGACGCACTGCACTAATTGTAAATAGTCTAGCTGTCTGACTGTGGTACTAATAGGATCAAAAGAACACCAGCAATTTTCTTCAGGTAGCTGTAAATACTGTAACAAGACAAGCCTGCCTGTCAGTAAGAAGATAACAGGAACAGATCTAGCTGAACACTGTGAGCAGGACGCACTGCACTAACTTGTAGCTTTAGATGAACTCTGTGCAGAGGTCTCACTACACTAACTTGTAGGTTTAGCTGAACACTGTAAGGTGGACACAACACACTAACTTGTAGGTTTAGCTGAACACTGTGAGCAGGACGCACCCCACTAACTTGTAGGTTTAGCTGAACACTGTGAGCAGGACGCACCCCACTAACTTGTAGTTTTAGCTGAACACTGTGAGCAGGACGCACTGCACTAACTGTAAATAGTCTAGCTGCCTGACTGTGGTACTAATAGGATCAAAAGAACACCAGTAATTTTCTTCAGGTAGCTGTATATACTGTAACAAGACAAGCCTGCCTGTCAGTAGGAAGATAACAGGAATGGATCTAGCTGAACACTGTGAGCAGGACGCACCGCACTAACTTGTAGGTTTAGCTGAACACTGTGAGCAGGATGCACCCCACTAACTTGTAGGTTTAGCTGAACACTGTGAGCAGGACGCACCCCACTAACTTGTAGTTTTAGCTGAACTCTGTGGGTAGGATGCACTGCACTAACTGTAAATAGTCTAGCTGCCTGACTGTGGTACTAATAGTATCAAAAGAACACCAGCAATTTTCTTCAGGTAGCTGTATATACTGTAACAAGACAAGCCTGCCTGTCAGTAAGAAGATAACAGGAACGGATCTAGCTGAACACTGTGAGCAGGACGCACTGCACTAACTGTAAATAGTTTAGCTTTCTGACTGTGGTACTAATAGGATCAAAAGAACACCAGTAATTTTCTTAAGGTAGCTGTATATACTGTAAAAAGACAAGCCTGCCTGTCAGTAAGAAGATAACAGGAATGGATCTAGCTGAACACTGTGAGCAGGATGCACTGCACTAACTGTAAATAGTCTAGCTGCCTGACTGTGGTACTAATAGGATCAAAAGAACACCAGTAATTTTCTTTAGGTAGCTGTATATACTGTAACAAGACAAGCCTGCCTGTCAGTAAGAAGATAACAGGAATGGATCTAGCTGAACACTGTGAGCAGGACGCACTGCACTAACTGTAAATAGTCTAGCTGCCTGACTGTGGTACTAATATGATCAAAAGAACACCAGTAATTTTCTTCAGGTAGCTGTAAATACTGTAACAAGACAAGCCTGCCTGTCAGTAGGAAGATAACAGGAATGGATCTAGCTAAACTGAATACAGTGTATATATATATGCAACACCTGGGATGCATATATATACACAATACACTGTAAGTGCAGCTAACTGACTGACTGTTCTGCCTAATCTATCTAACTCAAATCAAATGACACTGTCTCTCTGTCTATCTCTTTCAATGCCGGAACACACACTACACAGGGCCGCCGTGCAGGCGGCCTTATATAGTGTGGGGCGTGTACTAAATCCCCTGAGCCATAATTGGCCAAAGCCTCCCTGGCTTTGGCCAATTAAGGCTCTCTGTTCAGATGGCGCTGTGACTGGCCAAGCATGCGGGTCATAGTGCATGCTTGGCCAATCATCAGCCAGCAATGCACGGCGATGCCGCAGTGAATTCTGAGCCGTGACGCGCCACGCGAACTTGGCGCGAACGGCCCATATCGTTCGCAATTCGGCGAACGGGTGAACAGACAATGTTCGAGTCGAACATGGGTTCGACTCGAACATGAAGCTCATCCCTAGTTATCAGTATAAAAGACACCTGTCCACAACCTCAAACAGTCATACTCCAAACTCCACTATGGTGAAGACCAAAGTGCTGTCAAAGGACATCAGAAACAAAATTGTAGACCTGTACCAGGCTGGCAAGACTGAATCTGCAATAGACAAGCAGCTTGTTGTGAAGAAATCAACTGTGGAAGCAATAATTAGAAAATGGAGGACTTACAAGACCACTGATAATCTCCCTCGATCTGGGGCTCCATGCAAAATCTCACCCTGTGGGATCAAAATGATCACAAGAATGGTGAGCAAAAATCCCAGAACCACATGGGGGGACCTAGTGAATGACTTGCAGAGAGCTGGGACCAACGTAACAAAGGCTACCATAAGTGACACACTACGCCACCAGGGACTCAGATCATGCAGTGCCAGACGTGTTCCCCTGCTTAAACCAGTACATGTCCGGGCCCGTCTGAGGTTTGCTAGAGAGCATTTGGATGATCCAGAAGAGGATTGGGAGAATTTCCTATGGTCGCTTGAAACCAAAGTAGAAACACAACTCGTCATGTTTGGAGTAGAGAGAATGCTGAGTTGCAACCAAAGAACACCATACCTACTGTGAAGCATGGGGGTGGCAACATCATGCTTTGGGGCTGTCTCTCTACAAAGGGAACAGGACGACTGATCCGTGTATGGGGCCATGTATCATGAGATTTTGAGTACAAACCTCCTCTCATCAGCAAGGGCATCGAAGATGAAATGTGGCTGGGTCTTTCAGCATGACAATGATCCCAAACACACCGCCCAGTCAAAGAAGGAGTGGCTTCGTAAGAAGCATTTCAAGGTCCTGGAGTGGCCTAGCCAGTCTCCAGATCTCAACCCCATAGAAAACCTTTGGAAGGAGTTGAAAGTCCGTGTTGCCCAGTGACAGCCCCAAAACATCACTGCTCTAGAGGAGATCTGCATGGAGGAATGGGCCAGCATACCAACAACAGTTTGTGACAACCTTGTGAAGACTTACAGAAAACGTTTGACCTCTGTCATTGCCAACAAAAGGATATATAACAAAGTATTGAGATGAACTTTTGATATTGACCAAATACTTATTTTCCACCATAATTTGCAAATAAATTCTTTCAAAAATTAGACAATGTGATTGTCTGGATTTGTTTCCACATTTGTCTCTCATAGTTGAGATATACCTATGATGACAATTACAGTCCTCTCTCATCTTTTTAAGTGGGAGAACTTGCACATTTGGTGGCTGACTAAATACTCTTTTGCTCCACTGTAGATATATCTATATATAGATATATCTATAGATGTAGGTTCTTGTGTCCACCAGCAGAGACAGGTTGGGTAAATGTCACACTTCCAATACTGGAGGCATAATAACAGTCTAGCACAGGGGTCTTCAAACTATGGCCCCCCCAGTTGTTCAGGAACTACAATTTCCTTCATGCCTAGTCATGTCTGTGAATGTCAAAGTTTTACAATGCCTCATGGGACGCGTAGTTCTGCAACAGCTGGAGAGCCGTTCTTTGAAGATTCCTGATCACTCTAGCATGTCTTGAAAAAAGGAGTGTTCTCATGTGCCTTGTATAATGCCCAAGAAAGATCATTTGGAAAATACAAGTGGGTCATGGCACATCTACATTGCAAATTTGGCACTTAAGATGGTCATGCACTATGCAATCTGATTGGCCAATCGCTGTACAACTGAATATTTAGGCAAAATAGGTAATAGGAAGACGCACTTGAACAATTAATTCAAATTACAGGAAATAAAACAGGCTCTTGCACTAAATCTAATTTATTTAAGATCTAACTGATTGCAGTGTATAGTCACCTTTAAAGATCAAGATCTGAAAAAATTAATTTATTGGGTTTAGAAACACTTATCTGTTGTTTGTAATGTATTGAAAGATTTGGGTAAAAAAAGAAATAAACACATTTCAAAGATATATTAGAAGTGATAGGAATGAGATTAGCATCAAAAGGGTTAATTAACTGAGAACACCTTCTAATTATTATTATTATTATTATTATTCCCGATTTATATAGCGCCAACAGTTTACGCAGTGCTTTACAATGTAGAGGGGGAACAGCACAATTACAGTACAATACAGAAGGGATAGGAGGGCCCTGTTCATAGAGCTTACATTCTAAGGGGAGGGGGTGGTGGTACAAAAGGTAATAGATGCGGGGAATGATTTAATGGGGTTGTTAGGTGGGTGTGGGATAGGCTTCCCTGAATAAGTGAGTTTTCAGGGATCTCCTAAAGGTGGACAGGTTAGGGGCTGATCGGTTATACGGGGGCAGGGAATTCCAGAGGATGGGAGAGGCTCTGGAGAAGTCCTGAAGAAGCATGAGTGGAGGTAACAAGGGAGCTAGAGAGCAGGAGTAATTGTTAATTGCCTAACAAGACACACCCAATTTGATTAAACTAATAAATTGTATTGGGCGTGCGCTATTATCAACGAGAAAACCGCAGTTACCCTAATGCTAGTTGCAGTTAACATATCCAAATATTTATTATCGCTATTTGTGCTTCAATGTGCGCCTGTTCGCATGTTCGATGATAGACTTTTCCGGCACAACCAATTAATATATGAATTGGTGCAGTGCTTTCTTCTTAGTGAATGACCCTCAATATAAGTCTTTCTCTGCATAAAAAAGGAAGATTTTTTTTATAATAGTGACAATCTTATTGTACTCCAAGGAAAAAGTAGTGACAAAATTAACTTTGTTGCTATTAAAGTCGCTATGATGTACACGGCAATCGAAGCAGAGCAGCAGGAGGAACAGGAGGACTTCCTTTCCTCTCAAGGCCCGCTTTATGCAGACACCATTCTTGCGACGCCACACAACACACAGGAGGAGAAGGAGGAGGAGGATTCTAGCTGTTTTGGAGGCATTGAAGCAAAGGAAGATATACGTCAACCCTTAACAGATGGTTTTCCATCCCCAATGCCCTTGGGAGTAGTAGGTCGCTGGGAGGAGGCAGTTCCAAATCATTGTAATCCTCAGTGACCCTGAGGAGTCTACTTCTCACGCCTCCGCAATCGGTGCATGTGCTCCCTCATTCTTCAAAGCCTGCAAAAGGACCTGAGAATACGTGGCATCAAATAGAAGGATCACTACTGGTTGACAACCCTCCTTAACCACCATTAAGGGGAAAGTCTTGGAACTCATCCCGCCACCATAGAGGGAGCAGAAGATGAAATCTCTTGAGGACGCTTTAAAGAGGAGTTTATGTAACTCGTTTGCAGACTTTGGTAGGTTACAGTCTCGTGAAAAACGTAGTTTTGAGGCTTCTGTTGATCAGGAGATGAGCTTCCACATCCCATCGGCAGCGTCTGCATCATATGATGGGAGATTATCTGGAGATCGAAAAAAGATATGGTGAGTTTTCCAGTTGATGATCCACTGAGTTACTGGGTCACGAGACTAGATAACTAGATCATTAGACAGAACTTTTCCAGTATGCAATTGAGCTGCTGGGCTTTTCTGCATCCAGCATGCTTTCTGAATGGGCATTCAGTGCTGCCGGAGGTTTTGTGACAGATAAGAGAGCCCCTGGTAGAAGACGTCAGATGTAGGATGACGAAACGGCGTTGGGTGGTGTTTTAAATACATCATTATCGGTCAGTTGGAATGCAGGTGGAGTGCGATTCCTATACAATACATGCTGATCCCTGTCTTCTTTGATGTAAGTGCAATACAACCTTTTTTTTAAATAAATGATTTGAAATACTGCACCATGAGAGTGTTCTTTCCTCTCCCTCTTTATATGGCAACAATTGAGCTTTGAATACGTTATCTACATATATATTGAATGGATGACAGTAGCGGTTTAAATTCATTCCTGTGACCTCATGTATGACAACTTGGATTTTCCCATATGCATAATTTGACTCCCTGTAATAGGGGTCAATTAAGTCTGGTGAGTGCATAGTGTGTCTACATGGTGGTGGAGAGGAACCTTTCCTATATTCACTGAGGATGTTATTCACGTGTGGGATTTTTACATGGACTTCACAATTTTTATGTATCTGTTATAATTTAAATGAAGATGTATTTATCTATTTGTTTATTCGCTATGGTGATATGTAATTTATGAGATAAGAGCGTGGTTCCTTTGTTTCTTTTCAGACTCCATGGACCGGGTGACATTTATCAAAATGATCGGTCCTGGATCAGCAGCAGCTATCAAGCCCCTGATGCTGATGTCATTGATTAAGTGCTTTCTGGATCTGGAATCTCTGAAAGACTGTCTAGGCTGCCTAGCTTTGTGGGTGTTGATTTCATGTGGAAGCATTTTTTTGGTGTGGGTTTCATGGGCAGAGTTAACACCCAAGTATCAATTTTCTGCACATGTTTGACAGGTGCATTGCATTGCAATTTTTGACAGCAAGGTCAATTATTTTCATCAAGAGTACTTCTATAGGGTTACACACCTGTTACTTCTATCCAAAATTTGCAAAAGAGATACCAGAATTTATCTAAAAAATCTCTAATCTTGTTCTGAGTGCAGTAAATTGTGGCCTCATCATACAGACTAGCTCCCCAAGCCACTGTCTACAAAGTAAAGAAAGCTTGCAGGGAAAACGGCTTTACAAATGTCATTATTGCTGCACCAGGTTCTATACATGGTACAGACGTGCCACTTTACAGGTAGACTAAGGGGACCCCCTACCATGCACTATATTGAAAGCATTTTTTTATTTGTATTGTTATTTTTATGGTTTCACGTTAAGCATCAGAAAAACACTGCTCATTTAAAAATGATGTTTTTTCCAATTTTTTTTCATTGATATATGTCCCCCAGGACACTATCCAGACCCCCAACAAGTGCTTGCATAGAAGCCTTCAAAATGTGCATTTTTGACCAGTTTGGGTCCCATTGACTTCAATGGGGTTTGTTATCTGGTTCCAAACTTTTGCGATGTTCGAAATTTCTACTGCAAACCAAACCGAGGGGTGTTTGACCTATGTCTAATGGCAACCTAGCTCTTTTGAGAAAATCTCCCCACCATACAGGTGTTTATTAATTCCTGAAGAGCTCTATGCTCAATACCCAAAACAGCTACTCAAGCACAATCCATTCCTATGCCAATAACAAGCTTCCATCCCATATTTATCTGCCCAAAACTGGAGCCTTCATGATATTAACATTATACATTATATCTACAGGAGTTGCATATTTAAACGATTTGAGAAGCTGTCTCAGGAATTTGACCTTTCAAATACAGAAATGTTTAAATATTAAAAATATCCGACTTTCTATCTCTATCTGTCAATCTACTCTAGACATTGCTATTCACAATTTAGCATGGCAAATCTACAACTAGCCTAAACCAAAGGCAAAAGAGATCATCATTTCGTAAAATATGTTTCAAGACAAGCTGGTATTTCTGAAAATAATTCCCTTTCTAAAATGGAAGACGAATATCAATTCTTCCTATACCCCCCCCCCCCCCCAAATGGCTTTGGACATTTAAATCAGTATATATAACCTCTAACTGTGTCAACAATTGTAAATGAATGCATAAAATAACCTTGAGGTGGCATTTAACTCTCTATCAATTGTAAAATGTTCCTTGACTCTGGCTCCTCTTTGATAGAGAGGATGTGGACAAGTAGGTAATCTGATGCATATTTTACAGTCTTATAAGAATCTCAATAGCTTCAGCCAAAAAAATCTTTCAAATTATTTCAGACATAGCAGTGGTCATAACTTCACATAAAACCTCATTAGCTATTCTAAATATGGAAACTGCTAACTTCACCCCATGTTTTCATACTGTGGGCACCCATATTCTCTTGGCAGCATGGCTGACTCTCACTAGACATTGGAAACGAAACCTTGTGTCTAACCAGTTTGAAGATATTAAGTTGATACAAACGCATTATACGTTAAAGGAAAGGTAAAGGTGTTATATTCGAGAACATCTGGAGGCCCTGACTTACTTGGGTTGAAGCTGGGCATCTACAACAAGACAGATAACCTAGAGATGAGATTGTCATGGTTATGCAGTAATGTCTGTCTGTCTGCTTACCTCTCTATTTGTTCAGCTTAAGAGGCCAGCCACTCTCACTTGGCTTCTTAAGTAATCTCTCCTCAAAGCATCCACCCCAGCCCCTAGCAGGGAACTCTATATTAACCTGTGAACTGCAACCAGTCGATTAATATTGTGTGTGCTCATTGCTCTGTGCCCTACGTCTGATCCTGTTTACGGACTTTGGCTTGTTCTTGACTGTCCTCGTTTGCTTCATATCCTGACCTTTGGCCTGTTCTTTGACTATCCCTATCTGCTTGTTGCCCCGACATTTTGGCTTATCTCCTGACTATCCTTGTTGTTCCAGGCTGCTGCCTTCTTTCTATACTCCAATAGTCTACTGTGAGCGTGAGCTGGGAGATCCTGGCGGCCGCGACCTGGAGCAACTCTGCCCAGGGGTCGTACCTACCCTCTGTCCATCCCAAAGACCCAGGCCATATCAGAGTATGTCGCCGAGAATCTAGAGAGAGGTTTCATCCGGGAATCCTCATTATGCCCTGTACACACAGTCGGACATTGATCAGACATTCTGACAACAAAATCCTAGGATTTTTCCGATGGATGTTGGCTCAAACTTGTCTTGCATACACACGGTCACACAGTAGCCAATAGCTTTCGTCTCTTAATTTATTCTGAGTAGGGATGAGCTTCGAGTCAAACTCATGTTCGATTCGAAAATGGGCTGTTCGTAAGTTCGCCGAACAGCGAACAATTTGGGGTGCCGCAGAACACCTTTTAAAAGTCTATTGGAGAAATAAAAAGTGCTAATTTTAAAGGCTTATATACATGGTATTGTCATAAAAAGTGTTTGGGGACCTGGGTCCTGCTCCAGGGGACATGTATCAATGCAAAAAAAGTTTTAAAAACGGCCGTTTTTTCGGGAGCAGTGATTTTAATAATGCTTAAAGTGAAACAATAAAAGTGTAATATCCCTTTAAGTTTCGTACCTGGGGGCAGTCTATAGTATGCCTGTAAAGGGGCGCATGTTTCCCGTGTTTAGAACAGTCTGACAGCAAAATGACATTTCGAAGGAAAAAAAGTCATTTAAAACTACTCGAGGCTATTAATGCATTGCCAGTCTGACAATACACATAGAAGTTCATTGATAAAAATGGCGTGGAAATTCCCCACAGGGGAACCCTGAACCAAAACCCTTCAGGTCTGGTATGGATATTAAGGGGAACCCCGGCCAAAAAAAAAAAAAAAAATGATGTGGTGGTCCCCCTAAATTCCATACCAGGCCCTTCAGGTCTGGTATGGATATTAAGGGGAACCCCGTGCCAAAATTTAAAAAAAAAACGGCGTGGGGTCCCCCAAAAAATCCATACCAGACCCATATCTGAGCACGCAACCTGGCAGGCCGCAGGAAAAGAGGTGGGACGAGAGAGCGCCCCCCCTCCTGAACCGTACCAGGCCACATGCCCTCAACATTGGGAGGGTGCTTTGGGGTAGCCCCCCAAAACACCTTGTCCCCATGTTGATGAGGACAAGGGCCTCATCCCCAAAACCCTGGCCGGTGGTTGTGGGGGTCTGCGGGTGGGGGGCTTATCGGAATCTGGAAGCCCCCTTTAACAAGGGGATCCCCAGATCCCGGCCCTCCCCCTGTGTGAAATGGTAAGGGGGTACAGAAGTACCCCTACCATTTCACTAAAAAACTGTCAAAAATGTTAAAAATGACAAGAGATAGTTTTTGACAATTCTTTTATTTAAATGCTTCTTCTTTCTTCTTTCTTCTATCTTCTTTTTTTTTTTTTTTTTATAAAGCTTTATTAAAGAGCAGTGCAGTACATTGATGAACATACGATACATAGGTATATTGAAAGAATCCCTTGTAAGTACGGGATAGTTATTATGCATGTATAACGCTAGTAAACATAGGTTCAAGTTCAATTACATTAGCCGTTGATACAGTAGGTAAAACTATTGTTGGTGTCCCCTGAGTGGGTTGACAATCCCAACACCCCTAACGGGAACACACTGTGTTAGGATTCCACCCACCACAGGGAAAGCATTGAGGCTAACCCAAAAACCCTACTGTCCCCACTCCCGGGGACCTGCCACCGCCCCAGAGGTGGGGATAAAAGACCCCTAATGAGTCCAAAAGACCCCTCCATCAGATACCCTTCAACTAGCAGTAATCCGTTTCGAGTCTGGAGCTTGAACTCGTTAAAGACAATCTGATGATGTCAAGAGAGATTCTGACATTATGTAATCAGAAAGTAGAACATAACTGTTACACTGCTAACTTGGAATCATTTCGTTGTACAAAACAGAAAGTTAGGGTGAGGCAGAAGAGAAGAAGAGAAGAAGAAGAGAAGAAGAAGAAAGAGTTCGCTATCATGGGAGATATCACTGTATCCAGTGCAAGGTGTTTTTTTTTTTTTTTTGTGTTTTGCCATTTTTAAATATCTGACTCAACTTGGCTGAGTCATTTGAATACCTGGGATAAGGGAAATGCCTAGGTGACTAGCCCAGGGCTCCCAAGTCGCCTCAAATGACTTAGAGGTGTCCATCATAGAGCTGACTATTTTTTCAAGGGACATAATCCACGATATCTTTCTTTTGGCAGCCTGGAAAGACACTGTGGGTTGCTTCCAGGCTTTGGCTAAAGTAGTCTTAGCTCCTAGTAGCATAAAGGAAATTAGTTTTTGAGAGTGTTTTGTAGTTTTAGGGGATGGTGCATTAAGTAGGGCCACTTGGGCTGATTTAATGATGGGAAGATCCGTTACTTTTCGGATCAATGAGAATATTTTGTTCCAAAAACCTCTTATTTTCGGACACTCCCACCAGATATGGATCATAGAGCCCTGGGCTTGACATCCTCTAAAGCATAATGGGGAGGCAGAAGAGAACATAGTTGCGAGTCTGGTGGGTACTAAGTACCATCGCATAAGCACTTTTATATTAGCTTCTATCAATGCTGTATTAAGAATACCTTTAAAGGCTGTGGATCCTCTCTGATGCCATTCCTCCAGGCTCCAGGACTCCTGCAGATCCTTTTCCCACACGTCCATGTATGAGAATTTTGTGGTGGGTTCCATAAGGGACGCGTAGATGAGAGATATACCCCCCCGTGTGTCAAGTGCTTGACCGCACCAACGCTCCTAAGATGTAAATTCCAGAGGGAGTGCCTGTCCCTTCGTTAGGGAGGCAAGAAATGGGGATAACTGAGCAAATCTAAACCTCTCTGTACCTGGGAGTTTAAGTTTAGTTATGCAATGCTTTAGCGTAATTGGGCCAGATGGGGAGAGAAAGTGGCCTATACGGTACATCCCCTTGTCTAACCACCATTTGAAGGACTTGATGTCCAGGCCCGGAACAAAGCGGGGGTTATGAAAGATGTGCTCCAGAGGGCGTGAAGGTGAGGTCAAAGTTGAAGAGCATTTCATTGAGTCCCACAATTTAAAGGATTGAGATAATGTTGGAGCTAAGATGGTGGGTCTCAATTTCATGGGGCACCAAAGCAGGTAGTCCAGGGTATATGTCGGAGCAGCTTGTCTCTCTATTTCTATCCAATCGGGTTTCTCGACTTTGAAGTATACCATGGATAGTTGGGCCAACCTTGCGGCTTGATAGTAACTGAAAAGGTCTGGTAGACCCAGACCCCCTTTGGTTTTGGGGCTACAAAGCACATTACGGGCTATTCTATATCCTTTTTTACCCCAAACGAATTTTATTATCTTTCCTTGTAGGGGTTGAAGATGGTGTTTTCTAATGTCTATCGGGAGTGACCTAAACAAGTATAGGAGCTTGGGCAGTAACGTCATTTTGATAGAATTAATTCTGCCCAGCCATGATATATTGAATTTGGACCATGTTTGGATGTCAGATTCTAGTGTGTGGAACATAGGAGGGAAATTAGCCTGGAAAAGTCGCTCAAACTTGGGGGTAAGGTTTATCCCTAGATATCGGATCGAGGAATCGCTCCATTTAAATTTGAAAGAAGGCTTGTGCCTATTCACATCTGCGTCTGGAAGAGAAATATTTAATGCCTGTGACTTATCCATATTGACCTTTAAGCCCGACAAGGATCCAAAAGCCCTCAAGAGATTACAAATATTGGGTAGAGAGGTAGTAGGGGAAGTGACAAATAGAAGGATATCATCCGCAAATAGGGCGCATTTGTGGGAATGTGCTCCGCATTGAACCCCCTTGATGTTTTGGTTAGCCCTGATCGCAACTGCCAGGATCTCTATGGCTAAGGCAAAGATCATAGGAGAAAGGGGACACCCCTGTCTGGTTCCCCTGGTTATTTGAATGGGATCCGAGTAGAAGCCGTGCAATTTGACCTTGGCGCTCGGGGTGGAATAAAGTGCTTTCAGGGTATTTATAAAGTTATCCCCAAATCCCCATCTCCCCAGGACTGAAAATAAGAAGGGCCAAGATAAGGAATCGAAGGCTTTTTGGAGGTCCAAAGACAGCAATAAACCTTCCTGCCTTGGGCCTCCATCCCATCCCGATTGTAATAAAGATACTATATCAACCGCCCTACTGACCTGATCCGGGCCTTGTCTTCCCGGCATAAAACCCACTTGATCTTTATGTATATATTGATTGATGAAGGAGTTGATTCTATTAGCCAGGATTTTAGTAAGTATTTTCAGGTCGTTGTTAATCAACGAGATCGGTCTGTAATTCTCGACTAGAGATGGATCCTTGTCGGGCTTGGGGATGACCGAAATATAAGCCAAATTTAATTGTGACTCAAGGGGTGTCCCTTCTCTTTTGGAATTGAAGAATTTTGTAATATAGGGTGCCAAAGTTTTCTTGAATGTTTTATAGTATTGATTGGAGAAACCATCGGGGCCAGGAGCTGAGCTCCCTTTTAAGTTTTTAATAACCTCTAGTGTTTCTTCCATGGTGAAGGGGGCTTCCATGATATCCTTATGGTCTTTACTTAGGGTTGGAATGTTAATGCTATCTAGGAATGCTTTTAAGGAGGAGTCGGACATTGTGTCATTTTGCTGATACAATTTAGAGTAGAAGGAATGAAAAGCTTGCAGGATTTTTGGGGGGTTAAGGGTTGAGGTGCCATCCTGAAGTCTAATATTGGGGATGGTGAAGTTAGTGATTTTGGGAGATAGCTTTCTTGCTAGAAGGGTACTCATCTTGTCTTGCTGAACATAGAATTTTGCGCTATTCCATTTCAAGTGTGTCTCTGCCCTCACTGTGTGGGCCAGGTTTAATGCTGTTCTGGCTGCATCTAGTTGGGCTATTTTGACCGAAGGAGGGTCCCGTTTATGTTGCTTGCATAGGGCCTTGAATTCCCTCTCTAGTTTCTCTATCTCCGCCTTCTGCTCTTTTTTTTTTCTGGAAGATATTTGAATGAGTTTTCCCCTTATGGTCGCTTTATGAGCGGCCCAAAGGATTTCGGCTGATATCCCCTCCACATTGTTCCGCAAAAAGTAATCTTTTATGTCTTTCTCAAGCTCTATGACTGAAATATGGTCATTAAGGATAGTGTCGTTAAGTCTCCACTGGGTATCGGGCGGTTTGTGAGCGCCGCCCCTTAGTGTTACGATCACCAAGGCGTGATCTGAAAGGGCAGTGTCCTTGATATAGGCCTTAATTGCATAGGGTATATGTACTACCGACAGGAGTATATGGTCGATCCTGGAGTATGTTTTGTGAGGGTTTGAAAAATGTGTATAATCCCTCTTAGTGGGATTGAGTTCTCTCCAAATATCGGCTAGTCCTTGTTGATATATTATTTTCGCTATCTTGGAGCTTGTTTTTGTGGGGCGGATTGATTGAGCTTTTAATGGTTTGGATTTGTCAAGACCTGGGTCAAAGGCCACGTTGGAGTCACCTCCGAAAATTACCGTTCCTTCTAATAGTGGGCTTAGTGTCTGTATCATTGCTTGGAAGAATTTTGTTTGGCCAATATTGGGGGAGTAATAAGAAATGAAGGAATAAAGGCTTTCATCTATTTTACCCTTAACCAACAAGAATCTGCCTTCAGGGTCTCTGTGCACTAAATCGGGCTTAAATTTACACTGTTTTGCGAATATAACCGCAACACCTCTGGTCTTATCCTCTGCATTCGCTAGGAAGAATGTGGGATATTGAGCATGTAGAAATGTTGGGTTATAATTGGAAGAGAAATGTGTTTCCTGGATCATGACTACCGCCAATTTTTGTGCGTGGTAAGATTGGAGTAATTTACGCCTCTTTACCGCTGAGTTTAGTCCCTGGGCATTATGGGAGGCTAATTTAAAGGACGGAAGAACCAAATTGTCACTAGACATGTCGGCTAATTGGGGAGAACGTTTATGGTGCGGCATCTCTTACCTCCTCTGGAGTGTGGTGGAGCATGGTTATTCGGATCGCGAGATAGGATCTGGAGCCTGGAGGAAAGTGGACCGATCAAGAATCCTGTGGACTGGAACAGACAAAAAATATGGATTGAGAAAAGGACAGAAAAGAAAGAGAAAATGAAAGAAAGTAAATGCAAAAGTTCTAGTGATAATAGTCCCAAGAGGGACCTGCGGCATCGAGGGGGTGCAAAGATCCCCTCCATGTCGCCCAACAATAAACAGAGGTAGCCCTCCGAAGGGGCTATCATACCATCTCCCGACCATGGGGGTCCCATTATCGTGAGATGGGTGGAGGCACATGACTGCTACCCCAGTCAGAGCCTGCCCAATTGGCAATCCTATAGCATGAAATTAACAAAACCCAGTGAGGACAACCATTCCAACACTATAACATTGCAAACCGTGTGTATCGAAGCCAGCCGGCTTAATAAAAAACAAAACAAAAAGAAAGTCCTGCTGTAGGCGAAAAACGCCCAGGGGGGGAGTGTGAAGGGTAAGGGGGGAGGGAGGGCGGAGGGAAAAGGAAAGGAGGGGGAACGGGGGATAAGGATGAGTTCAAGCGGGGGGGGAGTTGTAGGGGCTGTAAAAGACCCTATTAGGAGCTGTCCTTTCCCCTTAGGCCCGTGTGTCATTGTGTCCGTCCCCTGGTCCACCACACCACCATCCGGCGGTAAGGCGGACCCGCAGGTGGGAAGTCCCAACAACTTGTTCTTCGGTGTACGTGGAAAAGTTGATTGTAGGAGATCTAAGTGCCCTCTGTGGAAAGGGGTGGGAGCCGAGTGTTAGCGAGTCGCTTGAGTAGGAACAAATGCCCCATTTGAAGAGGACGCATGACCAAGCGATTCTTTTTCTAGGTGTGGGGTGACCTGATCGGTCAGTTGTGTCGAGATCTGGAGAAGTCCATCTGGAGGTGGGAGTCCTGTGTCCCTGATGGGTTCAGGGTTCGTGCATCCTGACCCTAGGTGGTTCAAGATGGTCTTTTAGGGTGGTTGACGACTTGGAAAGTGTCCTGGGTAATGTGTCCGGGTACTGCCCGGACGTGTACAGGTAATTCAGGAGGGCATCGGTTCCCTTACTCGTCTACTCTTTGTGGTTTTCCACAAAGGGGAGACTGGGCTGGTTGGAGTCTGTCTCTTGTAAGATCCGGATTGCGCATTTGATGTGTCCATCTCTAAATCCTGTGATATAAGCTTCAGTGAGAGAAGAATCCGCTCTCCTTCAGGTAGAGTGGTGAAGGAGTGTGTCTTGCCTTTGTAGGAGAATTTTAGAGCAAAGGGGAAAGCCCACCAGTATCTTATTTCCTTTTGTGTCAGGATTAGTAGAAGAGGTTTAAGGGCTCTGCGTTTTTGAATTGTCATAGGTGATATGTCGGCAAATATTTGAACATCATGGCCTTGGAATGATATGTGTGATTGCTGGCGGGAGAGCTTCATGATGCTCTCTTTCACTCCGTAATGGTGCGGCTTCACCACAATGTCCCTGGGCGACCCGTCCTTCCTGGGGGGACCCAGAGATCTGTGGGCTCTGTCTAATTCCAGGTTATGTGTAGAGATATCAGGGATAAGGGATTTTATTACTTCTTGAACTGCTGAGGGGACATCCGTGCAAGATTCTGGGATGCCTCTAACCCTGAAGTTCTCCCTTCTCGATCTGTTTTCCAAATTGTCAATCCTACTTAAGGCCGCATCCAACTGTTCCTGCACGATCTGTATGTGATCAGAGTTTTGATTGGTTCTGGAGACTGTGTAATCCAGTTTTTGTTCAATCGCTTCAATTCTGGTGCCCAGATTCTGGAAGTCAGATCGAATGTCATTTGTTATTTTGTGAGCTGTGTTAGCTAAGCCCCTTTAAAGTAAGTCAGATAGTTTGAGGAAGAGGTCCCCCGCATTCTGGGGCATGTCTGTGCCTGTGCTTCCCAAAATGTCATTATTGTGCTGAGAGAGAGGAGAATGTCCCATAGGAGATAGCAAGGGGGCTGCCAGGGGGCTCTCATTCAGGAAAGCCGAGTTGTGGCCTGAGGGGGATGTGGTGGGATGAGAATAGGAGATTGCAGAGGTAGGGTATGGGAGAGTAGCAGGAGCGATCACTTGCCTGGGTTCTTGCATTCCCCCTGATGCTGCCTGTGTCTGAGGCGCTGCCTGTGTCTGAGGCGCGGCCGCCATCTTGGATTCGGCCTGTAATTTCTCAGCCTCAAAACGGGGTCCCAGGTCCTTCTTTGCTGCCGTGGATGGCATGGGTGGGGAACCGCTGTGTTCCCCCAGCCGATTCTGCTGTGTATGGGTTGGCAGCGGCTTCCGATACGGTGCTAGGGCGGCTGGCTGGGGTAGTGAGGAGCTACCGGCTTACGTGGCCATCTTGGAGTCCCTCGCGCATGCGCCTCCTTTCTTCTATCTTCTATCTTTCTTCATCTTCTTCTTCTTCTGGTTCTTCTGGTACTTCTGGTTCTTCCTCCGGTGTTCTCATCCAGCGTCTTCTTCCCTTCTTCTCCTGAGGCCGCTCCGCATCCATGGCATGGAGGGAGGCTCCTGCTCTTCTCTTCATCTTCTTTTCTTCATCTTCTTCTCTTCATCTTCTTGTCTTCATCTTCTTTTCGGGCATGGAGGGAGGCTCCCGCTGTGTGACGCTTCTCCTCTTCTGACGGTTCTTAAATAACAGGGGGGCGGGGCCACCCGGTGACCCCGCCCCCCTTTGTCAAAGACTACGTTAAGGCTTGTCATGTCTGTGCTCAGTCTAAATCCTCCAAACAAGACCCTGCTGTTCTTCTCATGCCCTTGCCCATTCCTAAGGAGCCCTGGTTTCACATTGTCATGGATTTTATCACCGATCTTCCACTGTCAGAGAATAATACGGTCATTTGAGTAGTAATCGATTGGTTCTCCAAGATGGCTCATTTTGTTCCTCATCCTGGACTTTCTTCTGCTCCTGCCTTGGTTCCCATTTTTGTTCGAGAAATTTTATGTCTCCATAGGGTTCTTTCTCATATTGTTTCCGACAGGGGTGTTCAATTTACGTCTCATTTTTAGAGAGCCTTTTGCAATTCCCTTACTATTGTCTTGGATTTTTCCTCTTCCTAACACCCTCAACCCAATGGACAGACCGATAGGGTTAATCAGGAGTTAGAGGTCTTTCTTAGCACCTTAGTCTCTGCTCATCATGACGATTGGTCCTCTCTACTCACGTGGGCAGAATTCTCTCACAACAATCATGTAAATATCAATTATAAAATATCTGTGGATTAGTAAGAATACAAAGGTACATCAAGCCACCCCTAGCGCTTATGGGAAAAACATCCAATATTATAATATAATCTGGCAGCTACTATAATCACATTAAACATTAAACAAATATGCTAAAATAAAATCCAGCATTAGCAGCGCTCAAAATCCATTTAACAAGAGTCCATGATAGAAGCCATCCAAATATTCGAAGGACTTAATCATATATGAAAAATAAATAAATAAATGAAAGTTCATCCATGTGCTTCCATGCGGACTGTATCTTATATTTCGACCGTCACCACACCTCGTGAATTAACACCCCTATGGTCATGAACTCACCAGATGAATGGTGATAGTAAGCCGTATGATGATCCCTTCACGGAGCAGTAAACACAGGTCCTTCCATCTATGACTCATGACAAGAAAGCACACATACACAATGTAATTCCGTAAAACTCAAAATGTATTCAATCAATTACCCCCCTTACAAGTTACACTCACAAGAAAAGTATTTAAAACAAGCGTTACAATGTAAGCAGTCCTGTCACATTTGTTTTTTTTGCTCTCACCACCTAATAGATTCCTCTCACGGCGGTGTACCCAGGTTGAGCTTCACCATTGATAGACTGACTGGATAGCTGTGTAGTCATGCCATGATGTACGTTTCGTTATTCCTTCGTCAGAGGGCATCTGACGAAGGAATAACGAAACACCCATCAACTTCCATTGATTTATTTATTTTTCATATATGATTAGGTCCTTTGAACCACACCACACCTCGTGAATTAACACCCCTATGGTCATGAACTCACCAGATGAATGGTGATAGTAAGCCGTATGATGATCCCTTCACGGAGCAGTAAACACAGGTCCTTCCATCTATGACTCATGACAAGAAAGCACACATACATAATGTAATTCCGTAAAACTCAAAATGTATTCAATCAATTACCCCCCTTACAAGTTACACTCACAAGAAAAGTATTTAAAACAAGCGTTACAATGTAAGCAGTCCTGTCACATTCGTTTTTTTGCTCTCACCACCTAATAGATTCCTCTCACGGCGGTGTACCCAGGTTGAGCTTCACCACTGATAGACTGACTGGATAGCTGTGTAGTCATGCCATGATGTACATTTCGTTATTCCTTCGTCAGAGGGCATCTGACGAAGGAATAACGAAACGCCCATCAACTTCCATTGATTTATTTATTTATTTTTCATATATGATTAGGTCCTTTGAATATTTGGATGGCTTCTATCATGGACTCTTGTTAAATGGATTTTAAGCGCTGCTAATGCTGGATTGTATTTTAGCATATTTGTTTAGTCATGTAAATACCAGTTCGCAGAAGACACCCTTTTTCACAGTTTATGGAAAACACCCTCAACTCCCTCTTCCCATGACCTGTTCTTCAGATATTCCAGCTTTGGCTTTGGCTCAGGAGTCCTTCAATTCTATTTGGGATGACGTTCATGATTACCTCCGGGCAGCTGCTGACAAATTCAAAGGCTTTGCCGACTGCCGCAGGCGTAAACCGCCTTCTTCAGCCAGGGGACAAAGTCTGGCTCTCCACCAGGAACATCAAGCTCCGAGTTCCTCCTATGAAGTTTGCCCCAAGATTCATTGGTCCGTACACTACAACCTCTCAATTGAATCCCCTTTGTTTCAAACTCCAGATTCCTAAAAGCCTCAAAATATCTAACTCCTTCCATGTTGCCCTTCTGAAGCCTTTAGTCCTCAATAAGTTCTCTCGTCCTCTCCCTACTGTGGCCCCGGTCTCTGAGGATAATCAGGAGTATGAGGTTAGTCAAATTCTGTATTCCCAGCTCTGTAGAGGCATTCTTCAGTTCCTCATGCATTGGAATAGGTTTGATCCTGCAGAGAGGTCTTGGATTACTGCATTTAAGGACTTTGAAGTTGCCCTCTAAGCCTGGGCCCAGGCCGGGGAGGGGGAGGCCTCGTAAGGGGGTACTGTCATGGTTATGCAGTTATGTTTGTCTGTCAGCTTACCTCTCCATGTGTTCAGCTTAAGAGGCCAGCCACTCTCACTTGGCTCCTTAAGTAATCTCTCCTCAAAGTATGGCTCTACCAGGCCCCTATCAGGGGCCTGGGGGAGCTATATTACCTGTGCACTGCAAGCCAGCACTGCTGATCAATATTGTTGTTTTGCCTTCCATGTGCTCATTGCTCTGTGTCCTATGTCTGATCCTGTTTACCGACCTTGGCTTGTTCTTGACTGTCCTCATCTGCTTCATATCCTGACCTTTGGCGTGTTATTTGACTATCCCTATCTGCTTGTTGCCCTGACCTTTTGGCTTATCTTCTGACTATGCTGGTTGTTCCAGGCTGCTGCTCCCTTTCTATCCTCCTTTAGTCTTCTGTGAGCATGAGCTGGGAGACCCTGGCGGCCGTGACTGGGAGCCAGATTGCAGCGAAGTCCATCCCCACCATCAGGGGCCCTGGTAAACACCCGATTTTCTGAAGGGAAATGTGTGATGACAGGCTGTTGGTGGAAAATCTGACCGTTTGCATGCTCCATCAGACAATTGTTGTTGGATTTTCCATGGACAAATGTTGGATAGCAGGTTTTAATATTTTCCGTGGACAAATGTCTGTTGTCAGAATTTGTAAGCGTGTTTACACAAGTCAGACAAAAGTCCAAAGTACAAACACGCATGCTCGGAAGCAAGGACGAGCCAGAAGCGGTCGATCTTGTAAACTAACGCTTGTAATTAACATCCGTGAAGTGGCAAATTATGAAATCTCGAAATGCAGCGCGCATTCATTTATTCTTTAATGAAATAATAATGAAGCTGCTTTGCTGGTGATACTGATGGAATTATTGCAAACAAATTTTCAAAGGCATTTTTTTCTAGTGATATCAAGAATAATAGTATTATGCTTTTTTATTTTTATTTTTTGGGCAAGTTACTACAACACCATTATCCCGTAGTTTTTAAGATCAAAGATACAACTATGTTGGTGTCCCTTGTCAATTTTACATTGTATTTTTTTAAATGTAACTGCCTACTCCCAAACTGTCATTTGAAGTAAAACACATAGCCAAGTATTATTCTACACAATTTTTTATTTATTGTGCATTAAAAAAAGGAAACAAATGAAATTAGACATGCTATCTGCCAATAGAACTTAACCAAAAAGTGCATTCTATGCATCCAAAAATATAGAAAATATACCAAATCAAATCATTATTATTCAACCAAAAAATAAAATAAAAGCCTCCTGCATGTGTCCTGCTTCCTAATATAGGGGGTCAACAATGCCAAGAGTTGGTAAAAGCAGGGGTTCGTCATCCAAGGGTAATTCCGAAAATCATCTGGATTATTCTCCTGGAGCAAAGGCATATGACATAATTGGTCACGATTAAAAAAGTAACTAATTTTTGGTCCAAGAATTTTCCTCCTCCTCTTCCTGGACTGGACTTGGGTCAAAGCAATAACTCCAAGGCCAATAATAAATAATGCGTTATCTCCTCCGATTCCGCAACATGTCTGGTTGACGAACGGCCGTTCAGAAATGAACTGAAAAGCACAAAATGAAAAGCTCTAAATGAAAATGTGCGAAATGAAAAGCGCAAAATGAAAAGTGGGAATCAACACTCACCAAACTTCTACTAACACAAAATTAGCAGAAGGAGCCCAAAGGGTGGCGCTAAAGAGCTGAAAAATCATGCAGTACGTCAGTACGTTCGTGTTTGTTGGCCGACAATTCCTTGCCGTTTGTGTGCAAGACGAAATGCAGGCACACGACTTCGGACAAAAGTCTGAGGTTTTGTCTGCAGAAAATCTGATCATGTGTATGAGGCTTTAGATTCTGTGCCCTGGGAAATCTCATGCTTGAGCTCCCAGTGTGATCTGTGTTGGTCCTCCAGAGTACTTGCTTTCCTGAACCACCCAGGGCTCCATCCGCAGCAGTCAGCCATATGGTCCACTGCCTTGCGGCGCACTCCAGACCCCAACAAGGTTCATCTGTCACCTGGACTCAGGTGACCTGACAAAGATCTTTGTAAAGAATAAGATTTTCTGTGTTCTGTATATGTATCACACCGCTTTAGGAGCTGCAGATGAACTGGGATCCCACACCCTGCACAGCCAGGGACACCAAATTTTTACAGGCACTCCAAAGACAGAGAACAGGCTGTGACTTTGTTTTTGGTTATTTATTAGGGGTTAATAACTTGGATGGGGATGGGAGGTTATAGGATGCCAACTTGACTTCAGCAACAAAACCATCAGCAACAATTTCTGGGACATCTTACTATATAAAACTGGAAAGTAGTGCTGCGCAAATATAAAAGTCCTCAAAGAATCAAATATCAGATGTGACAAGTGAAGTAAATGACAGGAACCACCAGTGGACACTCCAGATGGCAGAAAACAACTTAATAGTGACTGTGATCCCTCCACCGGACATGGATGGCCCCTCACCTTAGATAATCGACCTGAAACAGGTCACACAGCATAAGTATCATACACTGGGTAGATAATGATGGTTTCACCTTTACACTTCAGCACTCATCAAGTAGGAACGAATGATGCATATGTAACACAAAAGGGCAAAACATAGTGCTCTCCGTATAAGATTTATTAAGTATAAAAAGTAAAATGTACACTTACAGAGACCACAGGAGTCTTAGAGATGCAGGTTCTCCCACTCCATGGATAGTGTAGGACCCACTGATTATTGGGTACTTTGTCGCATTTCAGGTCTGACCAGCGTTTCCTCAATTGGTCCTTGGATCGCCGTACCCCAAAATTCCTGTGCAGACTCCTCACAACTCCTCGTCACCCGCGGCCATTGGCTGATACGATCGCAAGCTTCCTAGCTGGCACTCGGTTCTGAGTGCCGGTCTCTGTAAGTGCACATTTTACTTTTTATACTTAATAAATCTTATACGGAGAGCACTATGTTTTGCCCTTTTGTGTTACATATGCATCATTCGTTCCTACTTGATGAGTGCTGAAGTGTGAAGGTGAAACCATCATTATCATCTGGATTCATCTACCCAGTGTATGATACTTATGCTGTGTGACCTGTTTCAGGTCGATTATCTAAGGTGAGGGGCCATCCATGTCCGGTGGAGGGATCACAGTCACTATTAAGTTGTTTTCTGCCATCTGGAGTGTCCACTGGTGGTTCCTGTCATTTACTTCACTTGTCACATCTGATATTTGATTCTTTGAGGACTTTTATATTTGCGTAGCACTACTTTCCAGTTTTATGTCAT
This sequence comes from Lithobates clamitans, assembly GCA_037952925.1. Classification (NCBI taxonomy): domain Eukaryota; kingdom Metazoa; phylum Chordata; class Amphibia; order Anura; family Ranidae; genus Lithobates; species Lithobates clamitans. Next base: position 292,758 of record JBBGZY010000320.1, read on the forward strand.
TGAGGTGTTGTTGAATTAGCCTTAGTGTCTGCTTGCATTTATTCTTTGTGTCCGTTGACTAGTCAGCGCTGAATTTATACTTATTATTTTTCTGAACATCTTACTATATACAGTCTATATACAGTCTCCATGACACTCCTCCTGCACTTTATTTGCTTGCAGTCTCCAGCTGTATCACTATTAGTGGATCTGACAGTACAGTCAGCATTAGCAATGACCCTTTGCAGGCATTACCTTGAATCCCCTTGTTGTGTAGCAGAATACAGTGATCAGCTTGTACTTTCCCTCCTGTGGCTACTGGTCCCAGCCTCATCTCTTCAGGCACTGCCAGCCCACCTGGCAGCAGCTGCCCATTTCACTGACGCTCACCAGCCCACCTGGCTGACTCTGCAGGAGATCTCCCAGGGAAGGGATGAAGACTTTGCATACTGCTGTGTTCAGGGAGAACTGACTACATGTGGCAGTCTCCCCTGATTGTAAGTCCCCCCACCAGTAGTGCTGCTCTACTTACACTGTCCTCTCTCTTGCTCCCGTGCCCTCCAGGAAGGGCTTCCTTTGAGAGTTGTGACAGGATCCTTCCTGCACCAGAGCCCTACCTAAGGTCACCCCCCCAGAATGGGAGGTACCCCAGAGAGCCACCGACAGCCTCCTCAACACTAAATCTCTATCTTCCACCCAACTGCCCCTGCTGTTATGGCTCATGCCTATTTATGAAGTAAGCCTTGCCTCCTGCCGACCCTTTACTGGGCATTGGCTGAGGCCCTCATAAATATTCCAGGCAGCTCCTCCGAACCTCCACCCACTAGCTCTATAAGTTTCTGCAACATTCAAGACCAGAGTGAGGCACTAGAGGAGTTGTCAAGATGAGTCATCCAGCCCTGACTCACTGAACCCTGACCCAGATTCAAAGCTCAGGCTTAGCCCTGAGCTAACTAAATTTGCCTTTACTAACAGAACCTACAGTACAAAAACCTATACTACATCTAGCACACACTAGAGGGTGCTACATATAGTTCCTAACTATTTTCATGTTCATATTCATTGCTTCTGTTACCAATATTATATGCAACAAATGACTTGATGTCAATTATTTCAAGTTGGCTTTGTTTCATCTCACTAATGTATGATTTGATACCCTAAGCATATCACTCAGATAATCAAACCTAATGTGCTCTTGATCAAATGTCCACTTTAAAATAAAATGGCCTGTAAGAAAACAATTGCAGCCAGAAACAATTAAAAGATGCTAGCAGCCTGTTGTCACTGTAGTGCATGTGGAAAGGGGCAGACTGTAAAAAGGCTGCAGTACATGAAGTCCAACACAATTATATTGCAATAACAAGGCAAAAAGCCTTGCTTTTTATATAGGGCCTATTTACACTAACATGCTGCTTTGGTGTGCATTGCAAAAAAAGTGATATAGGCATCAACCTATTTACTAAGGGAATATTTCTTTGTAAGCTAAGTGAATATTTCTTTGTAAATCAACCCCTCTATATGTCAGCACTGTATACAGTACATACAAAAAATAATTACCTAATAATTAATGTACTGGCAACATGAGGATGTTGTAAAGTAGTTGCTATTTATTTTGAAGGTTCGTATAATATAAATCTTCATCAAATTAACCTTATGGGGCGTACACACGGTCGGACTTTTCGTCTACAGAAGTCCAGTGGACGCCGACGGACTAAAGCTGGCTGGTAATCCGATCGTGTGTGGGCTTCCCCGGACTTTCAGCGGACTTTTTTTCTGCCTCAAATCCGACGGACTTTAGATTTGAAACATGCTTCAAATCTTTACGTTGTAACTACGACGGACCCCGAAATCCGCTCGTCTGTGTGCTAGTCCGACGGACAAAAACCCAGGCTAGGGCAGCTATTGGCTACTGGCTATCAACTTCCTTATTTTAGTCCGGTGTACATCATCACGTACGAATCCGTCGGACTTTTGTGTGGTCGTGTGTAGGCAAGTCCGTTCGTTAGAAAGTCTGCCGCAAGTCCGCCGCAAGTCCGCCGAAAGTCCGCCGGAAGTCTGTCGGACAGGCTGTCAGACTTTTGTAGATGAGAAGTCTGACCGTGTGTACGCCCCATTAGAAAAACCATAATACATTTGCTATTTTATATATTAGACTTCTAGATGAAATGTTTATGAGCTAACCAGTGAGGAGCATGACCATACAGAAAGAGAATGTGAAATGGTGGCAAATCATTCTATACCCCCATTCATTTCCTTCATCAGAGCATTGGAGTATCCATCTGGAAAATCCATTTGCTTTAAGCAATTGATATCAGAATAATTACCTACTCTATAAAATGGGTGGATGTGCACAACAGTTACTGGGGTTAATCCTTATGGAATTATTATGGAAGAATCTTTGTACACTTTACTATACTGCATTACTGTATTACTTGTTTTATTTTATTTATTTCTTTATTTATTTGTATTATTGTATTAATAATGCTAGTATAAGAAATACTCTTTTATTTGGGAAATTCTATACTGAGTTCATGGTGTTCATTGTGTAGTTCTACAGATGCATTATAACAGTATGGTATAAATACATTTACACTTCTGGGTATTAGTAAAACCTAAAGTTTTTACACATACCTAAATCCTGCAATGTATGCATTATGCCATCTTGAGCCCTGCACTTTTTGAGTGATGCACTCCTCAGCCCAGCACTCATGCATTACATACTCCTGCCACTGCCCTCTGTGCATTGCACACTCTGACTCCTGCACAATGTGTGTTACTACTCCTGAGCTCTGCACACTGTGCATTATACTCTCTTCACACCTGCAATCTGTACGTTATGCACTTTTGTTCCCTGCACTATGTGTAATGGACTCCTGAAAACCTTTGATTATGTGTGTTACGTACTCTTCAGTTGTGTGTTACACACTTAAAAGCCCTACACTCTATATTTATGCAATCCTAACTCCTGCATTCTTGACCTATGCACTCTGTACACTGGGCTATATATATAAGAAATATGTGAGTGTTACGTACCTGCCGGGTGAGCCTGACGTGCAGTGGGAAGGCTTTCTCGTACAACCCCGGCTCAAGGGCCACCAGTGTTGCAACAGTGGCCGCAAGAGCCTGGCCGTGTATGGGTGCCTGGTTCGTCTTCGGTCTTGTCAGTTCAGCTGGTGCAGCAGGAAACAGGAAGTAGGCTGGTAGGTGCAGGGCTGGGGAGACACTGAATACATAGTCAGACAAGCCGGGTTTGGAAATCAGACGATCAGATGTAGATATAGATGACAGGCAGAGAATGGTCAGGATACAGGCAAAGTTTGGCAACAGGATATCAAGCAGTGTAGAGCGGAGCGTGGTTACAAGGCTGGCTGGGGTCAGGATAACAGAGATCAATTGTAATCAAACAAGCCGGGTCAAACACAGGAAACAGATTGGATCACAGGAACAGGAAGTCACAGGAACAGGTATGAGCTGCAGATCAGACAGCAAAGACACAGTGCTGCTGAGGTGTCTAAATAAGGCAGCCTGTTGCCAATCACTGAAATCAGTCTGCACTATTTTAACCCCTAGGTGGCAGATCCATGACAAGCAGCAAAAATAATGACAACTATACTAATATAGTGTACAAACCTTTCTGAAACCTATGTGACTGTGAAAACATAAATATAGTTCACTCCTGTCTTGTGTTAAGTTCAATAAACAACAAAAACTAGACATGTGTATGCCAGAAATTTTCAATTGAAGAATTTTGTTTCACCATATTCCTTATGTTGACCTGATTCATTTTTGTATCTTCTGCATTCTTTTTGTATATTTGTTGGTCCAGGTGGATTCGAATTTTGCAGTTTTTTTCCAGAAGATTTCTGTATATTCGATATATTAACAAATCAGATGGATTTTAATCAGAAGGTTTCAATATTTTCAGATGCAAGTCCAACCCACCAAGAGAAATAGCATGAGCTGATTGTACAATATCAACTGGCATCATGTGCATCCAAAATTAACAAATGGAATGTAATTCGGATCCATTCGTTATCCAAATCCGAATTACTGAACAAATTTAAAAATACTATTCCAATACTATTGAATACTATTCCTCATGGGTTACTATTGCATCATGTGGCGTTATCCTAAAGCAAACAAATGAAACAAATGCATTTGTTAATTATACATTATTTTTCAGACTAGTTGACTTTCGGCACTATGTTCATTAGAAGATTTGTAAACATCCAACTCTCCGAAAATGAAAATTTCATCCAAAAAAGAATCGAAACAAAATTCACATGTCTAAAAATGACCTAAGCCAAGAACTCATTGATCTCTTATATGTGATAAGTAGTTATAAGTTATACCATAGCCTTTCTCCACTCCTCGTCTAAACCAACCATTTTTTTTTCTCCCCCTCTACCTCTTATAGGAGTTTCTTAAATGATACTAAGTGCAGCTATCTTTCGGATTCTGACCCGTAGGAGTTATTCTATTCTTTTTTTTTTTCATTTTACACAGAGCCATTGGAACAAGTCCAGCTATATTAGGAATGCACTCTCTACACCTCTTCTCTGCAGAGAATGTGTGTTTTGGTGTTTTGTTTTCTGTCTTTCACTTACATTTTTTGGGAGATAGTGGCCATCATGCGGCATGGGAGTAGCACTTTTTTTTTTTGTACCGTATTTTGACATCTGGACTGGCAAGTGTCAGATGGTTCAATTGTGGCTTTAGATTGATTATGTTGCACTGTAAAAGCATTTTCTTTCTTCTTTTTTTTTTTTTTTTGGGGGGGGGTATGATGGTTTTTTTTTTTTTTCATTTTTCTTCTTTTTTTTCTAGTTTTTTCTTGTATTTTTTTCTCTTCCCTTTTTTAAAGCCCTGTTTAGGTCCAACTTCTTTATTTTTTGTTGGTTGTTTTGTTTATTTGTAAAAGTTTGTTATGTAAAATGATTTTTACACAACAACCATGGGGGATACACAGGGGTAGATGACTATAGAGTAGAAGGACGCCTCTGGCCGGACTCCACTGTATAGTGACTGAAGACTTGGGGGGTTCTCCTTAGAGTTGGGATAAAATCAGGAGCAGTCCAAGTGTAAGAAAGGTGGAGGGGTGTGTACTGGGGACTAGAATGAACTAGGACCACTCAGGACTTATCCCCTCCCCCTGCCCTTTTTATGTAATCATTTATGTATTGGCAGCATGATGGGATATCACAAAGGTTTTTAATCGTTGTGGTGTTAAAAGGCTGAATATACTTTGGAAAATGCTAAATTTAGCCCTTAAAGTGGATGTAAACTCTAACTGGATGATATTTATTTTGCTATAGTACTGTGTATTATAAACAATTGTCAGTCACTTTTTTTTTTTTTTTTTTGCTGTATCTTGATTTCAATCTCATTTTATTAAGTTTTCCATTTCATTTAAAACAATCACAAATACAAATATCATACCATTCCATTTAACCATAACATTATACAGCATGTTTTTCTTACACCTAATACATTAAAAATGTTTACTTAACAGGCTTTGAACATCTACATAATTCAACATTAAACCCCCACTTCCTACTCGCCCTTACCCTTTCCCCCCTCCCCCATCCATATCTACTCATACATACGAGAAGAAGAAATTAGTTCGTCATATATCTTCGATAAATTCTTGATCGGGGCCTGTTCTCCCAGCAACAGTTTTTCAAATCTGGTCAATGGTCTGTTTAACCTGGCTATTTTTGGTTCTATAAAGGCCTGTAATTGCTGGTGCTGCAGCCATTTATTTTTATTCCCCTCTCCCATTTCCCTTAGTGTAGGTATTTTCCCATTCTCAAGGACCTGGGCTAATCTTATATCATTCGATCTATTCCATTTTAGGAAATTTTTACTCATCATTGCTATAGGGAATTCCGGGTTATAAAACATTGGGGTCATCGGTCCCAGTATTGTGGAAAGCTTCCCTTCTTTCATTATACCGTCCCAAGCCTTTAACGTAGCACTTACGAAAAGTGTCAGCTCGCTTCTTTTAGGTCTTAGGTGGGGTTCCAGCCATGGAAGGACTTTTAATTGGGGCCCTATTATTTCCTCTTCTATACTGACCCACTGCTTGTTTTCTCTGTTATGATACCAGTCTACTATGCTGGTCAGTGATGCTGCCTGTAAATATTTCATGCAATCTGGTAGCGCAAGCCCTCCATTCATTTTTTTCCTTATTAGATTCTCCCTTTTTATCCGGGGAGTTTTGTGCGCCCATATAAATTCGATTATCGCTTTTCTTAACTCCTTCATCAATTTTCTTGGGGGTTCCAGCGGTATCGTTTGGAAAGTATACAAAAGCTTTGGTAGAATATCCATTTTCACAATATTAACTCTTCCTGTCCATGAGTATGTCATTCTGTCATATTTCTGTAATAATTTAATGGCGTCTCGAATTGCTTTTTCATAATTCATCCCTTGTAGTTGTTTTAAATCCTTTGTTATAAGGATTCCCAGATATTTTATTACCAGGGGCGGACTGACAACACTCAGGGCCCCCGGACCAAATTAAGCAAGGGCCCCCTGTCAGGCCCCGCCCATGACCCACCCCTAACCCCTCCCATGGCCCACCCCTGACCTCGCCCCTACATTTTGCACAAAGTACAACTTCTGCCATTTTTTTTTAATGGGACCTGGAGGGGGGTCTCTCGCTAACAGTGTCCATCAGAGAGTCTCTGTTAGAGAGAGAGACCCCCCTCCAGGACCTATTAGAGACTACAAAGGAGTATAATGGGACCTGGAGGGGAGCCTCTTTCTACCAGAGTGTACAGTGAACACCTTCATTCACTCTGGTCCTCACAGGACCCCCTCCTTTCGCCATGACTCTCACCCCTGCCCCAACCCCTCACAAAGTAGAAATACAATTGGCACTGTGTAGAGCTCCTCTTACCTTAACTATGGGTACTGTAGCTGTGGCTGGTTCCCGCATCCTCTGTGGTTGGCTGGCTCCCTGGTTTGGGTGGGTTACCGTGGGTGGCTAGCTGGCATCCTGGCCCTGCTGTGGGTGGGTCACTGTGAGTGGGTGACTGGCACCCTGGCCTTGCTTTGGGTGGGTCACCGTGGGTGGTTGGGTGGCACGCACCCTGGTGCTGCTGTGGGTGGGTGGCTGGCTGGCACCCTGGCTGGTGGGTCCCGTCCTCTTCCACCATTTTGGGCACTGTTTGCTGAGGTGAGGGAGGTGCTTGGAGGGAAGTAGTGATCTTTTCCCTATCCGGGACGGTAAATCTAGAAGGTTTGCAGCCTCTCCAGTGCCTCTCAATGCAGCCTCACCAATTCCTATTAGCGCAGACTCAGCAGTGCCAATCAGTGCAGCCTCACCAGTGCCCATAAATGCAGCTTCACCAGTGCCCATGAATGGAGCCTGATCAGTGCCCATCAATGCAGCCTCACCAGTGCCCCTTAATGCAGCCTCTCCAGTGCCCCTCAATGCAGCCTCAACAGTGCCCCTCAATACAGCTCTACCAGTGTGCCCCTCAATGCAGCCTCACCAGAGTGCCCCCTCCATGCAGCCTCACCAGAGTGCCCCCTCTATGCAGCCTCACCAGAGTGCCCCCCCATGCAGCCTCACCAGAGTTCCCCCTCCATGCAGCCTCACCAGAGTGCCCCCTCCATGCAGCCTCACCAGAGTGCCCCCTCCATGCAGCCTCACCAGAGTGCCCCCTCCTTGCAGCCTCACCAGAGTGCCCGATCCTTGCAGCCTCACCAGAGTGCCCCCTCCTTGCAGCCTCACCAGAGTGCCCCCTCCTTGCAGCCTCACCAGAGTGCCCCCTCCTTGCAGCCTCACCAGAGTGCCCCCTCCATGCAGCCTCACCAGAGTGCCCCCTCCATGCAGTCACACCAGAGTGCCCCCTCCATGCAGTCACACCAGAGTGCCCCCTCCATGCAGTCACACCAGAGTGCCCCCTCCATGCAGTCACACCAGAGCGCCCCCTCCATGCAGCCTCACCAGAGCGCCCCCTCCATGCAGCCTCACCTAGAGTGCCCCCTCCATGCAGCCTCACCTAGAGTGCCCCCTCCATGCAGCCTCACCTAGAGTGCCCCCTCCATGCAGCCTCACCTAGAGTGCCCCCTCCATGCAGCCTCACCTAGAGTGCCCCCTCCATGCAGCCTGATCAGTGCATGGGGGATAGCCGCCGGATCACACAGAGTGGGTAACTCCCGCTGTGAAACCTGGTGACCGCTGTCATCGGATGTCCCGCCTCCTTTGTTAGACATCACATGTCCTGGCATTGGACCAGTGAGACATCTATCAAAAGAGGCGGGACATCGGGTGACAGCGGTAAGCACAGGGCCACTGTTAGAAATCATGGTGCCCCATACAGCTTACCTGACAGGGCCCCTTTTAACCTCGCCCTTGACCCCATCCTAGGCTCCTCCCCTGATCCAACCCCTTTAGATTTGTACATGTTTACATATGCACGCATACTGTGTCCCAGGAACTGGATGTTGCTGCTCACATCCTTAATGGGACCCCTGATGGCACGGGAGAGCCCAGTAAAAAGGTGATGGCGGGACGGTGGTGGAACCCCCTTCCACTGCCTGTAAAAGTAATCCAGGGGTTTCTTAGCAACTAGGATTACTTTTACTTTGTGCAGACTTGTTGGGGCTAAAAAATGATATCTTGATCATTGCTGCAGCGATGACCCTGATATCACCCTTCCAATCAAGCAATGTACCAGTATGTTGCTGGACAGGAAGTGGTTAAGGGGGGTGGTTCGGGGGCACATGTTTACTGCCCCCCCAAACGCAAGTGTAAAGTAACATCACAATGCTTATCAGCATTATGAAAATTGCGCAGGCAGCACAGTCAGCATGTGCTCTGTCACGGATCTGTCACAGTGTCACATGGCTTTTGGGTGCTGACTTTGTTAATTTATGCCTGTACTGTATATTACAAACTTTAACCCAGTACAGGCATAACAAAGTCAGCACCAAACAACAATATGACACACTGACAGATCCGTGACAGAACACATGCTGACTGTGCTGCCTGCCTGAGTATCATAATGCTGATAATCATGACCTGCTGCTATGCTGTGTGTAAGCCCAAGTGAGACAGTGAGGATTCTATCCTCTGTTCTCCACTCACTCTGCAGTGCAGGTGCAGCCACGATGTCCCCCAGGTTCATGCTCTCTCTCATCCACTGAGCCGCCTGTCGCCTCACCTCAGTCTTGGAAGTCGGCACCTGAAAACGGGAGGCGGAGCCTCGTCATATCACTCCGCCATTGAAGGTAGTGGGCAGCGGCGGCCGGAACTAATTAACTAGCAGAGCAATGTGCGGTGCGGCTTTTCTACATCCGCCCGAAAAAGGAAAAATAGTCCGACTGCTGCGCTCACCTCCTGGGCCCCTCTGTAGATATGATGGGGCCCAGGAAAATGTTATAACCCCTCTTAGTAGCAGCGGGGGTATGGTTTTGAAATCTCTCGATTTCATTATGCATAAATTAACTGGAAATCACCAGCCCTAAAGGGTCCAGCAGGTGGCACTGGCGGGCCCCCTTTAGCGGCCGGGCCCTCGGTCCATGTCCGATTGGACCGACTGGTCAGTCCGCCCCTGTTTATTACGTTTTGCTTCCATTTAAATGGGAAGTCATTTTGCAATCGTGAGAGACTCTCTTTACTTACTGATATATTCAATATCTCTGATTTATCATAATTTATTTTGAAATTGCTTAATTCCCCAAATCTCTTAAATTCTTTCATTAGATTTGGTATAGTTATACTGGGATTAGTTACGTATATTAGTAGGTCATCCGCATACGCCGCTATTTTATATTCTTTCTCTCCCACCTTTATCCCTTTAATTTCTTTATTATTTCTGATTGCAGTGATTAGGTGTTCCATTGTAAGCACAAACAACAAAGGGGACAGAGGACACCCCTGTCGGGTGCCATTTGATATTTTTATGTCCTTTGATAACATGCCATTTACTCTCACTTTTGCTTTTGGGTTAGAGTACAGGGCCGCTATCCTATTACGCATTTTCGGGCCCATACCAAGTTGTTTTAGTGTTTCTTCTAGAAAACTCCACCCTATCCTATCGAATGCCTTTTCTGCATCCACGGCCAGCATACACGTTTCGATAGTTGTTTTTTGAGCAAACTCGATCAATGTACAAGTTTTTGTTTTTGCTGTATCTTAATGCTACTAAGCTCTTGCAAAATTATTTCAACATTTACATTTTTCTCATTATTGTCTACATGCATGTACTCCAGGTATGGCTGAAGTTTGTGTGAGAAAATGACAAAACAGGAACCAACTGGAAGACAGGGACACAGCATTGTCACCCTATAACAAGAAATATCTACAGTGCCTTGAAAAAGTATCCATAACCCTTGAAATTTTCCACATTTTGTCATGTTACAACCAAAAAGGTAAATCTATTTTATTGGGATTTTATGTGCTAGACCAACACAAAGTGACACATAATTGTGAACTGGAAGGAAAATGATAAATGGTTTTCAAAATGTTTTACAAATAAATATGTGAAAAGTGTGGTGTGCATTTGTATTCAGCCACCCTGAGTCAATACTTTATAGATCCATCTTTCACTGCAATTACAGCTGCAAGTCTTTTTGGGTATCTCTCTACCAGCTTTGCACATCTAGAGAGTGATATTTTTGCCCATTCTTACTTGCAAAAAAGCTCAAGCTCTGTCAGATTGGATGAAGAGCATCTGTGAACAGCAATTTTCAAGTCTTGCCTCAGATTCTCAATTGGCTTCAGGTCTTGGCTTTGACTGGACCATTCTAACACATGAATTTGTTTTGATCTAAACCATTCCATTGTAGCTCTTGTTGTATGTTTAGAGTTGTTGTCCTGCTGGAAGGTGAACCTCTGCCCCAGTCTCAGGTCTTTTGCAGACTCTTAACAGGTTTTCTTCTAAGATTGCCCTGTATTTGTCTCCATCCATCTACACATCAACTATGACCAGCTACCCTGTCCCTGCTGAAGAAAAGTATCCCCACAACATGATGTTGCCACCACCATATTTCATGGTGGGGATGGTGTGTTCAGGGTGATGTGCAGTGTTAGTTTTCCGCCACACATAACATTTTGCTTTTAAGCCAAAAAGTTAAATTTTGGTCTCATCTGACCAGAGGACCTTCTCCCACATGTTTGCTGTGTCCCCCACATGGCTTCTCACAAACTGCAAATGGGACTTCTTATGGCTTTCTTTCAACAATGGCTTTCTTCTTGCCACTCTTCCACAAAGGCCAGATTTGTGGAGTGCATGACTAATGCCCCGTACACACGGTCGGATTTTCCGATGGACAATGTCCGATCGGAGCGTGTTGTCGGAAATTCCGACCGTGTGTGGGCTCCATCGGACATTTTCCACCGGATTTTCCGACACACAAAGTTGGACAGCAGGAGATAAAATTTTCCGACAACAAAATCCGATCACGTCAATTCCGACCGTGTGTGGCCTGTTCCGACGCACAAAGTGCCACGCATGCTCAGAAGAAATTCTGACACGGGACAGCTCGTTCTGGTAAACTTAGCGTTCACAATGGATACAGCACTTTCGTCACGCTGCAATGTTCAAAATGGTTTACTACAGCGCACTCTCTTCTTCTTTATAATGTGAAAAGAATTAAGTAGTTTTGCTGCTCATATTCACACACACTTCTCACAAACTTCTTTCGTTACTATTTATCGGGATTCCCTCAATATATTTTGATTTCTCACATCTGACAACATATTTTTTTTTTTACTTTAATGTAGATTCTTTTTTTGTGTTTCTCTTTTTTAATTTTGTTTTTTGGTGATTTTGATTTGTACTCCCGAAAATGTTTGTGTGTTTTTTGTGACAAGTTCCCACAACACCACTAATATGTTGTTCTATTTAATCTGTAGGAGATTGTTTGGTGTTGTTGTCCCTTGTTAATTTCACATTGTACTTTAGAAATGTACCTGAATCGTGTTATACCTGAAAGGTTCCACATGTACTGTCACTTTAAGGCTGGCTCCACCCAGGAGTGATGACAAGGGTCAAGGGGTATAGTAGCCATCTTAGAGCACATGTAAGGAAGCATATAAGATGTAAATGTCCTGAGATGCATGTTGCAGTGTACAGTGTGTACTGAAATAAACATCCATTGTTCCAGAGTCTTGTGTCTCTCACAACACAGAGGATATAACAGTGGCGACGAGGATGGGATTTACAAAGTGTCTATCAGTCTGAGAGAGAGACAAAGGCAGTGTGGATTGTCATCTGGATAAAAGCAATCACAGAGCCCAGCAGGAAAATGTCATTGATCGGGACATTAGGTGAATTTGATGGGGAACAGACCTCCTAGAGTTCCTGGGTTGAGAGACTGGAACAGTATTTCAGTGCAAATGCCATCCCAGACAACAGGCAAGTAGCAGTATTTCTGACATATGACACTCTTAGAGATCTCCTTTTCCCTGTAAAGCCAGCAACTAAGACATTGGCAGAGCTCCTGACACTGTTAGAGGATCACTTCCAGCCTAAACCATTAGAGATTGCAGAAAGATTTTGGTTTTATCAGCGGCAGCAGCAGCCAGGTGAAGAAATTAAAGCTTATGTGCTTGCCCTTCGCAGACTAGCCTCTACCTGTTCTTTTGGGGAGTATCTACCTACTGCACTGAGAGATAAGTTTGTAATGGGACTGAATTGTGAGTCTAGCCAAAAGAGACTGTTAACAGAGAAAGATCTTACCCTTACAAAGGCAATTGAAATAGCTTCAGTGATGGAAATGGCTGTGAAAGATACAGAGGAATTGAACCCTCAGGGCAGAAGGGAAGAGGTGAAACAGGAAGTTTTCAGAACAACAGTCAAGCCAACTGCCGCAAACTGGAAATACAGACCCCCACCAAGCCGGGAGTCAGCCTGCTACCGTTGTGGAAATACAGACCATGACCACAAAGTCTGCAGGTTTAAGGATCAGACCTCTCATAATTGCGGTAAGACAGGCCATCTTAAACAAGTTTGCCGTAGCAAGAAGGTGCGAGATAAACAACCTCTGAACCCCAAGACAAAGACATATATGGTGGGAAGATATACATCCTCATCTGAGTCAGAGGATGAGGAAGTGCTCCACAGATTAGACATACATCATATGCATTCAGCACCCTCCGCAATGACTGTAGAGGTAACTGTGGAGGGAAAGAAACTCAAGATGGATGTAGACACAGGAGCAGCAGTTTCAGTTATCACCCAGAAGCAATGGAGACAACTTCAGACCCAAACAACTGTCTGCCCAACACCAATCAAACTGCAGACATATTCAAAGCAGATACTCCACCCACTGGGTTATGCGAAAGTACAGGTATTGTACAAGGGTCAGACAAAGAGACTGCCATTATATATCCTAGAAAATGGGGGACCCCCTCTCTTTGGGAGGGACTGGATTGCTCACTTTGGTATGCCAGACATCACCATAAATCCCTGTAACACTGTTACAATTCCATTAGGAGATAATGAGGGATGGGTGGGAGTCCCTGAAGCAGCGTTTCCCAAAGATCTTTGATGACCAGTTGGGGAAAATAAAGCATGACTGTGTAAGACTCAAGCTGAAACCCAACGCTCAGCCTAAGTTCTTCAAAGCTCGGGCAGTACCTTTCGCACTGCGAGCAGGAGTGGAAGCAGAACTAAGTCGGCTGGAGGAACAAGGTGTCATCTCCAAGGTAGAGCACAGCGAGTGGGCATCACCAGTTGTACCAGTAAAGAAAGCGAATGGGGGCTTACGCATTTGTGGCGATTTCCGCATGGCACTGAACTCCCAACTGGAGATAGACCAGTATCCTCTACCCAGAGTAGATGACATTTTTGCCTCTCTTGCAGGGGGCCAAAAGTTCACCAAGCTTGATCTCAGACAAGCATATTTACAGTTTGAGGTCCATCCTTCTTCCCGCAAGTTTCTAACCATCAACACCCACAAGGGACTGTATGAATACAATCGGATGGTGTTTGGTGTAGCCTCCGCCCCAGCCATTTGGCAACGAAAAATGGATGAGATTTTGGCGGACATTCCTTTCACGCAGTGCCTGCTAGATGACATGCTCATCACAGGATGGACAGAGCAGGAACACAAGCGGAACGTGGAGCTTGTGTTGGCGAGACTCCAAGAACAGGGTCTAAAAGTGAACTTAGCAAAATGCCAATTCATGGTGCCTAAATTGGAGTTTTGTGGCCACCTTGTGGATGCAGAGGGTATACACACCACGGAAGCCAAGGTTGATGCTTTAGTCAAAGCTCCAGCCCCAACCAACGTCCAGCAGTTGAGATCATACCTTGGCTTGCTGAACTATTACCACAAATTCCTGCCAGATCTGGCACACACCTTGTTTCCGCTGAACAAGCTTTTGGAAAAACACTCAAGATGGGACTGGTCGGCTGCATGCCAACGGGCTTTTGAAGTCTCTAAGTGGAAACTGTTGGCGTCACGCATGCTCGTGCACTATGACCTCCAGAAGCCTCTCACCTTGGCTTGTGATGCCTCACCCTATGGTCTGGGTGCTGTACTATCTCACATTTTACCAGATGGGTCAGAAAAACCAGTGGCATTTGCCTCCAGGTCTTTGACAAAAGCAGAAAGCAATTACTCACACATTGACAAAGAGGCTCTAGCGCTGATATGGGCAATTAAGAAGTTTCATCTTTACCTGTATGGTAGGGAATTCACCATACTGACAGACCATAAACCACTCCTTCAGATCTTTAGCCCTGACAAAGGCATCTCTCAGACTACTGCGGCCCGCCTCCAACGCTATGCCCTATTCTTGGGAGCATACAGCTACAAAATCCAGTATCGCGGTCATGATGCCAATGCGAATGCGGACGCAATATCCCGACTGACAGGGAAGTCGATGGACTCTTCTCCACCGGTCAAGAGTTGTCGTTACACCAGCCTGTCCTTCTTGTCTTCTGGGGAGATAGCAGCCCATACAGCCAAGGATACCTTTCTGAAAACAATACTCCTGGGTACGGTCCGGTTGGCCTGCAACCGTCACACAAGATTATGAACCTTATTTTCGTAGGCGTATGGAATTAACTGTGGCTGGCAACTGTGTTTTATGGGGAGACCGAGTGATCATTCCACAGACCCTCCGGAGACACATTCTGGGCTTGCTACATACTGGTCATCCCAGAGGCACACGTATGAAACAAAAGGCCCGAGGCTATGTGTGGTGGCCAAACCTAGACTCAGATATCACAACATATGTGAATGCTTGTGCTGGATGTGCACAAACTGCAAAAGAACCTCCTCGAGGGTGTGTCCAGCCCTGGACTTGGCCCACGGTTCCTTGGTTTCGCCTACACTTGGACTTTGCAGGCCCGATCAGAGGACACACCTTCTTGATTATAGTGGATGCCCATTCAAAGTGGCCTGAGGTAATTCCTGTTACTCAGCCAACGACTAAGGCAACGGTTTCCATACTGTTACATCTCGCTGCTACATTTGGATACCCCAGAGAGATTGTCACTGACAATGGTGCACAATTCACCAGTCAGGAGTTTCAGCGTTTCCTGACTGCCCACAACATCAAGCACAAGTTGACTGCACCTTACCACCCGGCTACTAATGGTCAAGCAGAACGGTTTGTGCAGACTTTTAAACGCTATTTCAAAGCTACAGTGGCTGCAAGTAAACAACAGTCCCTGTCTCCCCAGCAGCTGGACTCCTTCCTTTCTGCTTACAGAAACACACCACATGCAACCACCGGGAAAACTCCAGCAGAGCTCCTTCTGGGTCGGCAGCCATGGACTGTTTTGGACATGCTCCGTCCACAAACAGTCCAGGAACATGTACTGCAGTCCCAGGACAAGATGGTCAAACATGATGAGCTCCCTCGATTCACAGCCCAACAAAAGGTATGGGCCCGATCTTATGGGGCTTCCAACGCCCGGTGGCTTCCTGCTGTCATTGCAGAGACTTTGGGACCCAAGATGTATAGGGTCTGCCTGGAAGATGGTTCCATTTGCAGACGGCATGCAGACCAACTGCGTCCACGTTTTCAATTGCCCGAATCCCTGACACCAGCTGAACCACCAGTGTCGCAAGGATCTGCTCCCAGCGGATCAGAATGCACGGAGACTGATGATTGGGGGGACTCTGAACTTTTGAACTCAGCTCCAACAGAGCCCTCCAGCCCTGGTTCGGAGGTCTGTTCACCCACTGAGCTGGTGGATCCCTTCTTGGCCCCGCCGGTGCCCATTCTGGCCAGCCCTGTTTCCTCCGGTCCCGAGTCGCTGGGTGCCCGACCTCAACGACACTGTCGCCCTCCTTATCGGTTTCAGCTTCCGGATCGGTTACGAGACTTTCGACGGGGCCGCCGAAAGTGATCCGATGACATTGTATCCCCGCAACTGTCCCTGGAAGCTTGGTCTCTCATCTGGATGCAGGAAATAGCCGGTGCATCTCCTGTGTTTGGAGGACTGTTATTGGACAGTTATTAGTTAATGTTTTGTGCCTTTTCTCGTTTTGTTGTAATTTTTTTTTTTTTTAGGGTTGGATGGAAGGTGTTATACCTGAAAGGTTCCACATGTACTGTCACTTTAAAGCTGGCTCCACCCAGGAGTGATGACAAGGGTCAAGGGGTATAGTAGCCATCTTAGAGCACATGTAAGGAAGCATATAAGATGTACCTGTCCTGAGATGCATGTTGCAGTGTACAGTGTGTACTGAAATAAACATCCATTGTTCCAGAGTCTTGTGTCTCTCACAACACAGAGGATATAACAAATCGTCACCAACAAACTGTCCTTTTTGGATGAAAACACACACAGGAGAGTAGAATTTACCTAAAAAAATTTTATTAAGGGGTCACAACTATAAAAAAACAAAGAGGCAGGCAACGCTGGAGAAACTGCAGAAGTGGGCGAAGCCTTGGACCCCCAGGGCAGACATCAATTATTTAAAAGCAAAATTGGTGGCCTGAGGAGTCCTTATCTAAGGGAGGGCAGTCTGGTCCAGAAGTCCCAGAGATCCGAAAAGCAGCAGATGACATCTGTGTCCCCAGGCTGTGGTCATACGAGAGACTGCAGCTTCTGTCAGACCAGACTGAACCCAGGGTCATCACTCTTTGGTCTTCCTTCCACGCTTCCTTACAGGCTTTGGCTGTGGTGGTGGAGTTGTGGCAGCAGGAGGAGGAGGATCGTCGATCTCAATGACATCCGTCTTGTGTGTCAGTTCCCCACTCTCCCCCTTACGTAGGACTTTATAAATCAGGTCCTCAGAGATCTTGCATTGGCCCTCCTGCATGCCCTGCAATTTGGTGGCAGCCATGCAGGCAAAGGCCTCTTCAGGACTGGGGAAGGCTCTGAGGGACGCCGAAGCCTCCTGGATCAGCCTGTATGCTGAATCCTGCACAGGACTGGGAGTCATCTTCCTGGCTCGTTTATGTGGCAGGCGGAGGGGAGGAACCTGAGACTCAGTTAGGCTGCGACTTGTCCCAGGCTTCTCTTGGCTGCCACTTAGCCCCGCCTCCTCCTGGCTGCCACTAATCCCCGCCTCCTCCTGGCTGACACTAATCCCCGCCTCCTCCTGGCTGCCACATTCCACAGCCTCCTACTGGCTGAGGTCTTTCTGTGTATGAAAAAGGGACATAGTTTTAGTATTTTTTACATCAATCACACACAATTTTCACCTCCTGACTGCTGCAAATTGAATGTTAACAAATATAACAGACTATCATTCTGAGCCCAGCATTTTGCATTCTTGTCCCAATTTTGGGTGCCCACTACTGTGTATTGATATGTAAAACACTTTTTTTAATCAGCAATTAGTGATCAATAATAACATCTAGTAAACATCATTTATTTATTGCCCAGAAATCTGTAGAAGAATGCTATACCTGACTCCAGCTGGGCTCCTCCACTATTTCCTGGCTGGAAGGCCCAGGTTGGACATCAGAAGCCTCAGCTGGGATGGAAGGAAGCGTGGAAGGAAGAGTGGAGAGGGATTCCCTGACTTCAGTGTGGTCTGACAGAAATCGCAGTCTCTCATAGTACCACAGCCTGGGGACATAAACGTCATCTGCTGCAGCTCCGGACCTCTGGGAATCTGTGACCTTCTTGCGCTCCCTAAGATAAGTGCTCCTCAGGCCACCAATTTTTGCTTTTAAATAGGGGATGGTTGCTGTGGGGACCACTGGCTTCACCAACTCCAGCAGTTTCTCCAGCGCTGCCTGCCTCCTTTGTTTATGGTTATAGTGGGGGTGTCTCACCTGCCACAGACAGGGCAGCTCCCTGTACTTGTCTATGAACAGGGGCAGGAAATTGTGGTCGTTGAACCCATCCATTTTCTCTGCAAGACACAACACAAGACAAACCCTAATGTCAGGCCAAACTCCCCTAATCTTGTTACAATATAGGCTTCCATTTCGAAGCAGTATAGGCCCAAGTTTAGATCCTACCTTCGTTAGCACGATCGGCGTCTCCGATGCTCCTTCCTCTGCTCACAGGTCGTACGTAAGACGCGCGCGTTACGATTTATACACACTGCGCATGCGTATAACTCCGCCCGCCCCTGACGTTCTTTCTATTCTATTCCCCACCCCTTTTCGTTCGGCGCAGTGGAGGAAGAGCACATGGCGGATAGACAGCAGGATCGTGCTAATTACAGCAACGAGGAGGAGGAGGAGGAGGAGAGGCCAGAGCCTGAAACGTCCCGATCCAGAAGGAGATTAAAGGACTCAAATATGTCCTTTGGGGAGATGTTGGAGATGGTGGACATCCTGAAGAAGGCCGACTATGATGGGAAGTATGGGCCTTACCCCAACCACAATGTCCGAAAGGCCAAGATCATGGCGAAAGTGGTCAGGAGTCTGCACCGGAAATTCGGGGTACGACGATCGAAAGATCAGCTCAGGAAGTGGTGGTCGGACCTCAAATTACGAGAACATGAGCAGTACAGAAAGATCCGGAGAGTGCTGCAAAAAAGTAAGTATTTGTGCTGTGTTCCTATTTTTTTGGTGTTTATTACGTTCGTGCTGCTCCATGTGCTTTTAGGAACTGTTGTACAGTTTAAAATGGCAACTTTCATGTTCATGGGCACATTATTCGTTCGGATCAAACATTTTTATTTCGGACGATAAAATACCATTGTTTAGGCCATATGCATTTGGCCACCATTTTGACGCCCTATACTTGTCTTCAAATAATTGGGTTGTGTAGATGGCTTTGTTACTAGAATGAAATGCAAACTAGATTCTGTGTAAGGAGAGGACACTGAGCAGCTGTTTTCACATCTGGACACTGGAGCACTAGTGTGGGACCCCAGAACACCATTTTTATTAGGGGGGGTACACAGGTGCTCCAGTGTATACTATAGGGGGGGGGCTACATCTATGAAGCTTGTACCAAACAGGTAAAGTATTGCAGCTTGACAAAGGACACTAAAAAAGCTACATCTTGGAACTTTTGTTTTTCATAGGGGAGAAAAGACTCGGAGGACACCCCTCATCCGAGGAGACCAGAGCCCCCCCCTCTGGAAGAAGGGGAAATCCCCCCAACACAAGATGAGCAGGAGGATGAAGACGTGGTGGAACTAGTCACCACAACAGGTGAGTGTCTGCAACCACAGGCTCCGATAAGAGATGGATGGCGGCATTTTTTGGGAAACCTAATTTATTTTGGGGTTCCTCTCTTTTTAGGTGATCGTGAGGTTGTGGATCCAGATCCTTTCACATCCGAAAGTGCCCAGATCCTGATCGGGGAGATCATGGGGTGTAATTTACAATTGGAAAACATCAAGCAAAACATCAATGATGTTATTCCAAAATATAAAAACATCATTGATGTTTTGGGGCGAGTTTAAAACCCCTCCAAATCACTTTCTTCTTTTGTGTGCTACAATGTGTGAAATGTTTTTGTGATATTTTCCCAAAGCCAAATTTGGAGGATGCACACAGTGTGTCAACATGTGATATCTGCCATCACGGGAGATCAATGGACGCGTTTTGGGGGTGCAACCCCTTCCTCAATAATAAAGTAGCGGTGAGGAAGGGCTTTATCCCCCAAAACACGTCCCTTGAACCCCCGTGATGGCAGATAGCACATGTTGACATTGTGAAATTTGTGTGCATCTTCCAAATATGGCTTTTCCTGGGGTGATTTCACCCCATCTGAACGCAATATCAAACACAGTTCCTAAATACTCATGTCTGATATTGCCTTCCAGTTCTACCAAATGTGAACTTTGTAAGATCAAGATTTGTGTCTTTCTTGTGGGTTTTACACAGGCCTGTTTTCTATAAAATGGACATTTTGATTTTGGATAATGACACCACAAAAATTGTTATACAACAAACATGTTGGTTTGTCAGAAAAACCTTTGGTAAATGCACATGTGATTGTGCAGGTATTAAAAAGATTGTTCATCAATAATGTGTGGATTATTGTCTCAACACTACAACACTTTTGGGGTGATGTAATTGTTGTTTTATGAGAAAATGGGGGTATTTTCCTAAGGGCAAATCCTCTTTGCACTACAAGTGCAGTTTCAGTGCAGTTGCAAGTGCACATGTAGTGAAAAGTGTTTTTGCATTTAGTAAATAACAGCCAACAGTGCTTTGTATAAGGTTACACAATCACAACATTTTCTGCACTCCACACATTTCTGTCAGGGTCAGCTCAAACAAACACAAGCAGTAAATGTCCACAAAGAAGAGCCTGGGGGGAGATGCCTGTCGAGAACTTGAGGTCTTGCAGGCTTCTCCCTGTGGCCAAATACCGCAAGGTAGCGACCAACCTCTGCTCCGCAGTGATGGCTTGCCTCATGCAGGTATCCTGCCTGCTGATATAGGGGGTCAGCGAAGCCAACAGACGGTGAAACACGGGGTCCGTCATCCTGAGAAAGTTCCTGAAATCATCAGGATTATTCTCACAGATCTCACGGAGCAAAGGCATATGACAGACCTGGTCATGCTGAAGCAACCAATTCTTGGTCCATGAACTTCTCCCCACCCTGTTCATGGACTGGACTTGTGTCAAGGTCAGGACCCCAACACCAAGCGCCCGCACAGCACAAACTCTACGAGGAGTACGCATACGAAACATGGCTAGAAAACGGTCAGCTGCTCAGAACGAAGTAACAGAACGCACTGAAGAACAGCAAGGCCTGTGAAGAGCGACCTGAAAAACAGCAACGAGCAGGAAAGATCACACAGAAAACTCCGATACGAACTGACTGCACGCACTGAAGAGCAGATACAAACTCACAAGCACAAACTGAACGGCAGAAAACGATCTGAAAGCCACGAGTCTGAAAAAGCGCGAATCATCTCTCACCAAACTTTTACTAACACGAGATTAGCAAAAGGAGCCCAAAGGGTGCCGCGCTTGGTTCTGAACTGGCCTTTTCTAGTCTCGTCGTACGTGGTGTACGTGACCGCGTGGTTGTCGATCGGAAATTCCGACAACTTTGTGCGACCGTGTGTAGGCAAAACAAGTTTGAGCCAACATCCGTCGGAAAAAATCCTAGGATTTTGTTGTTGGAATGTCCGAACAAAGTCCGACCGTGTGTACGCCCTGTAATAGTTGTCCTGTGGACAGATTCTCCCACCTGAGCTGTGGATCTCTGCAGCTCCTCCAGAGTTACCATAGGCATCTTGGCTGCTTCTCTGATTAATGCTCTCCTTGCCCGGTCTGTCAGTTTAGGTGGACGGTCATGTCTTGGTAAGGTTGCAGTTGTGCCATACTCTTTCCATTTTCGGATGATGGATTGAAGAGTGCTCCGTGAGATGTTCAAAGCTTGTGATATTTTCTTATAACCTAACCCTGCTTTAAACTTCTCCACAACGTTATCCCTGACCTGCCTGGTATGTTCCTTCGCCTTCATGATGCTGTTTGTTCACTAAGGTTTTCTAATAAACCTCTGAGGGCTTCAAAGAACAGCCATATTTATACTGAGATTAAATTACACACAGGTGGACTCTATTTACTAATTAGGTGACTTCTGAAGGCGATTGGTTCTGCTATATCATTTTAGTTTAGTATCAGAGTAAAGGGGGCTGAATACAAATGCACCCCACACTTTAAACATATTTTTTTGTAAAACAATTTGGAAAATCATTTATTATTTTCCTTCCACTTCACAATTTTGTGCCACTTTGTTTTGGTCTATCACATAAAATCCCAAAAAAATACCTTTATGTTTTTGGTTGTAACATGACACAATGTGGAAAATTTAAAGGGGTATGAATACTTTTTCAAGGCACTGTATTTTCATGAAAAATAAGTTATTTTATTTGTTCCAGTTAAATTTCCATTACTTTTAAATATTTGGGTGCTGCAAAAATCAGAACACATTTCTCTTAGCTCTGTCTTAAATAAGAAAAAAAATATAATTGTTTTCCATCTTTCCCTACAGCTTTCTTTCCATATTTATAACTGGCGGCAGCCCAGAGATTGCTATTGCATTATTCTGTAAATTATGTATGCAGTTTTACTTAGATCCATGTGTGCAAAGCTGTCATCTAAAAAGACAAAAATATTAAAGAAGCATGATTACCAAAACATGGAAAACATTATCTTTCCAATTGCTACCTATGTGTTTAATGCAGAGATATACTGTATATATAAATATATATACAGTGGGGATGGAAAGTATTCAGACCCTCTTAATTTTTTCACTCTTTGTTATATTGCAGCCATTTGCTAAAATCATTTAAGTTCATTTTTTTTCTTCATTAATGTACACAAAGCACCCCATATTGACAGAAAAACACAGAATTTTTGACATTTTTGCAGAATTATTAAAAAAGAAAAACTGAAATATCATATGGTCCTAAGTATTCAGACCCTTTGCCGTGACACTCATATATTTAACTCAGGTGCTGTGCATTTCTTCTGATCATCCTTGAGATGGTTCTACACCTTCATTTGAGTCCAGCTGTGTTTTATCATACTGATTGGACTTGATTAGGAAAGCCACATACTTGTCTATATAAGACCTTACAGCTCACAGTGCATGTCAGAGCAAATGAGAATCATGAGGTCAAAGGAACTGCCTGAGGAGCTCAGAGACAGAATTGTGGCAAGGTACAGATCTGGCCAAGGATACAAAAAATGTCTGCTGCACTTAAGGTTCCTAGCAGCACAGTGGCCTCCATAATCCTTAAATGGAAGATGTTTGGGACGACCAGAACCCTTCCTAGACCTGGCCGCCCGGCCAAACTGAGCTATCGGGGGAGAAGAGCCTTGATGAGAGAGGTAAAGAAGAACCCAAAGATCACTGTGGCTGAGCTCCAGAGATGCAGTCCGGAGATGGGAGAAAGTTGTAGAAAGTCAACCATCACTGCAGCCCTCCACCAGTCGGGGCTTTATGGCAGATTGGCCTGACGGAAGCCTCTCCTCAGTGCAAGACATATGAAAGCCCGCATTGAGTTTTCTAAAAAAACATCTAAAGGACTGGTGATAGATGGTGAGAAATAAGATTCTCTGGTCTGATGAGACCAAGATAGAACTTTTTGGCCTTAATTCTAAGCGGTATGTGTGGAGAAAAACAGGCACTGTTCATCACCTGTCCAATACAATCCCAACAGTGAAGCACGGTGGTGGCAGCATCATGCTGTGGGGGTGTTTTTCAGCTGCAGGGACAGGACGACTGGTTGCATTTGAGGTAAATATGAATGCGGCCAAGTACAGGGATATCCTGGACGAAAACCTTCTCAAGAGTGCTCAGGACCTCAGACTGGGCCGAAGGTTTACCTTCCAACAAGACAATGACCCTAAGCACACAGCTAAAATGATGAAGGAGTGGCTTCACAACAACTTCGTGACTGTTCTTGAATGGGCCAGCCAGAGCCCTGACTTAAACCCAATTGAGCATCTCTGGAGAGACCTAAAAATGGCTGCCCACCAACCATCCCACCTGACAGAAATGGAGAGGATCTGCAAAGAGGAATGACAGAGGATCCCCAAATCCAGGTGTGAAAAACTTTTTGCATCTTTCCCAAAAAGACTCATGGCTGTATTAGATCAAAAGGGTGCTTCTACTAAATACTGAGCAAAGGGTCTGAATACTTAGGACCATGTGATATTTCAGTTTTTATTTTTCAATAAATCTGCAAAAATGTCAACAATTCTGTGTTTTGCTGTCAATATGGGGAGCTGTGTGTAGGAAAAAAAATAACTTTTGATTTTAGCAAATGGCTGCAATATAACAAAGAGTAAAAAATTTAAGGGGGTCTGAATACTTTCTGTCCCCACTGTATATATATATATATATATATATATATATATATATATATTTGTCTGGTATACATTCATGCTGTGCTGATCATTACTGAACACCAAAGTCACTATTACATTTTATGATTCCAAATAAGATCATGCTTGCTTTATGAAATTATACAATATCCTAGACATTGGGAAATTATACTATGGTACGCTGTAACATTCAAATTATGCTAAATAGACAAGGGATGAATATGTATCGAGAAAACATTCAGTTTAACATTATATCACCAGCATAAAGTATGGATGCACGACACGATTAATGTATGCTATTTAATCAAAATTCTGACCCTACTAACTGTGTATCACTATACTTTGTTAAAGAGAGAAGTTAGTTGGAAACTGTTCAGCGTTCAATACATCCACTTGGTCCTATCCACTGGCCCCTACATCACTACAGGCAGTGGTGTATTTAGGTTTTGTGCTACCCTGGGCCTGACTTAACTCGTGCACCCCTTAATTTAAATATGACCCACCCATTCCTGTCAAGGCCACACCCCTTCCTGTTTAAGACCCGCTCTGAAATTTTCCAGTGGGGACACTAGTTTTGAGGGTCTTGGGGGGGGGGCAATGGGTTCTCTTAACTTTCAGAGATTTCCACTCACTTCCTGTTTGGCTATGGGGCAGGAAATTAAGGAAAATCCCTGCAATGGGGCAGGGATAGTAAAAAATAAACTGACATGGACCATAAACCTCCCTTACTCTATCCAAAATGGAAAAAAAGTGTTGCATATAGTTCTACTTTAAGCACAAATTTCTGCTAAATATATGGAGAGGACTAAGAGGATCTGTTTATTTTTCTCATCAGCAATCAACAGAAATAAAATTAAGATTCCTTAATATGTACAACTGACACAAGCAAAGAAATGCAGGAGAGTCCTACTACTTACCCGCCAGGTATAAGTGACCATGTCAGTTTCCCTGGTGTCTGCACCATCCCTTTGGATAATCATATTCTAATATATATATATATTAGAATATGGTTATCCAAAGGTTTGCAGCAAAGTCTTACTACCCACCTCCTAAGTGTAGCTGACCATCTCAGTTTCCCTTGCATCTGCACCATCCCTACTACCCAAATTAGAAGCCTCGTGGCAGCTAGGTAGTTGTCCTCATTTTCCACTCAACTGGTGTGGTTTTCTCTTCAGCTTGGGTACTTACCGCCTGCCTGGCTGCCTTCACGTGTCTCCACTGCAACTCTCCCGACATGGGTTTTCCTCATACAGTGGAGAGCTCCTTCCCCTTCACTCTACTGGCCCGAGCCCGTCAGCTGATTTTCTCCTTTAGACAGTTTCAGGCTTGCAACGTGGCATCTGTCTCTCTATAGCTGAGAACTCAGGTGAGAGGTCCGCTGTGATGATAGGACAGTGAAAACTAGAAGGTGGCAGGCCCTCCCACAGTTGCAGAATGCTGGCAAAAACATGGCCTGGGCCCCTTAGGACGCATGGGCCCCCTACATATGTATTGACTGCCCACACCCCCATGGTGTCCCTGATGGTAGTGCAGCTGCTTTATGGGGGGGCGCCAGACCGATTTGCCTCCTGACCCAGTCAGCCCCATAAAAGTGTAGCGCAATCCGGCTGGGACTCTTTTTGTGCTGCCCCCCTGCAAAGTGCCACCTTGTCAGCCTAGGCCAAGATACAGCATTGACTACAGGACACAGTAGTAACATAGGACCATCAGTAGGAACCACAATTCACAGCAGGAAACCAGGCATTAGACACATTCAAAAATGTGCTGGATGCTGAAGATCCAGCTCTAACAAGCTCCTCTCTATATTGCAGCAAAGTTTGTCAGTACAGGTAGCAGACTGGGTTGATTTATTGTGCAGGCTTGCCCAAAAAGTGATCAGGAAAAAAAGAATAGGCGGATAAACCATATTTTATTCAGAGGAGTATTTTAACCTTTCTTTCATTCCAAATGGGTGTGTGGGTGGGCAGCATAAAATACAATAAATAATGGTATTTATTGCGAAGAACTACAATAGGTGGCTAATAATAACTTTATGAAAACCACAGAGAAAAATATAAAGTGTGAAAAAAAAAACATAAGTGTGTGTGTTTGTAGCCATATGAAATCTAGCTTTATCTGACAGAGGAGTTTTGATCAATGAGAGGTCATCAGTTCATTAGACACAAGTTCTGGCTGGAAGATCTCCTGCCGTGCCATAGATACGCATGGCCTGTTATTCTGCTTTGTTACTTTGAATCAGTCAACGTTTTCTTTCTTTCTCCTATTTACTTGTCCTTTCCTTTTTCTTCCAGTCCATGTGGAAACATGTTAGAAAAAAAACCCTCAGTGGTAGTAAAAAAAAATACAATTGTTGAATAGCTAAATGGGAGGAATTGGTTTCCACTTGAGTTTCCTGACAGGATTGACTAAGGGGGGAGTGAAGCCTTGGGGCTGAGATGTTTCTGTTTACCCCATAGGGTGATTGATTTCCTTGTCATTGCCGTTATCAGGCATCTTCCCTTCAGTGGTCCCATGAACTTCCATAAACAGAGGAAATAGAAACATAGAAAATGAATGATGACAATGATGATCACACCTTTCATATCTCCTAATGTTCATTCTTCACTGCTCTAGTGGCATGACCTCAATTTGATTTGTAGGTATATCATGTAAAGATGACGAGTTGTGAAGAATGGGCTTTAATGATTTATCAAGAAAGAGTTACCATGGTTTTAAATCATACTATAATCATTGTTTGTGTGCTTCATTCAAAAGTATCTTTTTTTGCAGACTGCAGGAAATATATTAAATAAGGTGATGTATTTTGAAAAATCTTAAAGCAGTAATAAACTCAAAAGCAAGCATTGATTATATTGCAGCTTATCACTTCTTAGATGGGATGGCTGCATTCTTTTTTTTATTTATTCATCTATTTATATATTTATTTTGGTTTCTGTCCTCTATTTTTCCCTTTGGTGATATGGCCAGTAAGCAGTAAGTTTGTTGTTTTTCAAAAGTACAAGCTCTCTTACAGATGTATCAAGTTACAGGTATGAGGAAAACCATTCAACACTGGCAGGGATACTTACAATGATCAGATGTTTTATTTATTTATGAAAAACCTTTACCCCAGAAGTAAAAAAAACTATAACTGCGGTAACTGCTTATAAAGTGTTATCTTCAATTTATTGTTCAATTACTTTATGTAAATCTGTTAGTACATCTAACACTACCCCCCCGCCGCCAAGACTGACAGTGCTGCTGCCCAAAGATTCCCCTATGCTCATTCATGGAAAAACCAAAAAAAAGAAAACAAATGCAGCCACCACATCTAATGACTAATGACACATCTCATTTTCCAAAGATAAGTACATCCACATGTCAAAATAAAAAATCAGCTATGGCTGAATAGTTATCTGGGTATACAATAAGTAGCAAATAAATAGATATGTATATATTGCTGACTAAGTGGACTCAGCATCTCATAAATTATTTCATGTTAAGTGCATGCATACGTAATAATTGTGCAAGTGTAACATCTCTCACAGATATGACAGTATTCTCACTGACGATGCCTTCACCAGCTTTTCTTCCCAGAATGGTGCCATCTTTGTTCAGGCATAATGCAGGGTCAACATCTTATTTCATGTACTGAAATCCTGGCTCAGAAATAACATAGGCCTGCAAATCCTTGTGCCTGTGCAGTTCTTGGATGTGTACACAAATGTTTGACACAGCTCAACCAGCTTCTACAGCATCTCAAGCTGACCTACAGCAAAGCTTCCATGTTTCAGTCTGATCAAATATATATGCTGTTACTAAAATAGAGAGTAGCAGTATATAGTCCTATAGGGACTATAGAACCAAGTATGATTTTGTGGTGATATGTAAGGAAACCTTATGAAACATTGCAGCGGACAGATCGGACACCTAGCTGACACTTTTTTTGTGAACCAGTGACATTATTACAGAGATCAGTGCTAAAAATATGCACCGAGACTATAAAAATGACACAGACAGGGAAGGGGTTAACATCAAAGGGCTAAGTGTATTCCCTAATTACGCTTTCTTACTGTGGTTGGGGGTGGGCTCACTGCATGGACAGTGTGATCTGTGTTCCTGATTAGTAGAAACACTAGATCACAGTGTCAATGCCTGACAGCACGGCGGTCTGCTTGTTTACATCGGCAGACTGTCGTTCTGTCTCTGTGGGAGTGATCACAGCTGGCCCGCTGATTGGCTCCCCCTGTAGCCAAGCAGCGCGCGCTCACACCCCCAGTGGCTATTGACAAAATCACGTACAGGTGCGTGATTTTGTGCAATAGAGCTGCCTTGCCGCAGTATGTGTACAGCAGGCGGTCAGGAACTGGTTAATGAGGAAAAGATGCAATAAAATGTACAAAACATAAGAAATATGCAACACTTTCTAAAGTAATCTCAGAGGCACTTCTGAATCAGCATTAATAACTTACTGCATTGGTGTCAGTGACTGCAATAATAACCCTCATATGGGTGGTCAGTGACAGGGCTATTTAACCACTTCAGCCCCGGAAGGTTTACCCCCTTCCTGTCCAGAACACTTTTTACAATTTGTCACTGCATCGTTTTAACTGCTAATTGCGCAGTCATGCAATGCAGTACCCAAACAAAATTTGCGTCCTTTTTTTCTCACAAATAGAGCTTTCTTCTGATGGTATTTGATCACCTCGGCGGTTTTATTTTTTGTGCGATAAATGGAAAAAAAATTTTGAAAAAGAATGGTATTTTATACTTTTTGTTATAAAAAAAATCCAATAAACTCAATTTTAGTCATACATTTAGGCCAAAATGTATTCAGCCACATGTCTTTGGTAAAAAAAAAGTCAATAAGCATAATTGTATTGGTTTGCGCAAAAGTTATAGCGTCTACAAACTAGGGTACATTTTCTAGAATTTACACAGCTTTTAGTTTATGACTGCCTATCTCATTTCTTGAGGTGTTAAAATGGCAGGGCAGTACAACCCCCCCTCCCCAAATGACCCCATTTTGGAAAGTAGACACCCCAAGGAAATTTCTGAGAGGCATGTTGAGCCCATTGAATATTTAATTTTTTTGTCCCAAGTGATTGATTAATGACAAAAAAATATATATATATTTTACAAAAAGTTGTCACTAAATAATACATTGCTCACACATGCCATGGTTATATTTGGAATTGCACCCCAAAATACATTCTGCTGATTCTCCTGAGTACAGGGATACCACATGTGTGGGACTTGGGAGCCTAGCCACATACGGGCCCCCGAAAACCAATCACCGCCTTCAGGATTTCTAAGGGCGTACATTTTTTATTTCACTCCTCACTACCTATCACAGTTTTGAAGCCCATAAAATGCCAAGATGGCACAACCCCCCCCCCCCCAAATGACCCCATTTTGGAAAGTAGACACCCCAAGCTATTTTCTGAAAGGAATGTTAAGTCCATGGAATATTTTATATTTTGCCACAAGTTGCGGGAAAATTACAAACTTTTTTTTTTTTTTGCACAAAGTTGTCACTAAATGATATATTGCTCAAACATGCCATGGGCATATGTGGAATTACACCCCAAAATACATTCTGCTGCTTCTCCTGAGTACGGGGATACCACATGTGTTGGACTTTTTGGGAGCCTAGCCACGTACGGGCCCCGAACACCAATCACCGCCTTCAGGATTTCTAAGGGCGTAATTTTTTGATTTTACTCCTCACTACCTATCACAGTTTCGAAGGCCATAAAATGCTAAGATGGCACAACCCCCCCCAAATGACCTCATTTTGGAAAGTAGACACCCCAAGCTTTTCTGAGAGGCATTTTGAGTATTTTGCAGCTCTCATTTGTTTTTGAAAATGAAGAAAGAAAAGAAAATTGTGTTTTTTTTTTCTTTTTTCAATTTTCAAAACTTTGTGACAAAAAGGGAGGTCTGCAAAATACTCACCATACCTCTCAGCAAATAGCTTGGGGTGTCTACTTCTAAAAATGCGGTAATTTGTGGGGGGTATGTGCCATCTGGGCATTCCATGGCCTCCGAAACTGTGATAGGCAGTGAGGAGTGAAATCAAAAATTTACACCCTTAGAAACCCTGAAGGTGGTGCTTGGTTTTTGGGGACCCGTACACGGCTAGGCTCCCAAAAATTCTCACACATGTGGTATCCCCATACTCAGGAGAAGCAACAAAATGTATTTTGGGGTGTAATTTCACATATACTCATGGCATGTTTGAGCAATATATCATTTAGTGACAACTTATACAATATAAAATATTCCATGGACTCAACATGCCTCTCAGCAAATAGCTTGGGGTGTCTACTTTCTAAAATGGGGTCATTTGGGGGGGGGTTTGAACTGTCCTGGCATTTTATGCACAACATTTAGAAGCTTATGTCACACATCACCCACTGTTCTAACCACTTGAAGACAAAGCCCTTTCTGACACTTTTTGTTTACATGAAATAATATTTTTTTTTGCAACAATATTACTTTGAACCCCCAAACATTACATATATTTTTTAAAGCAAATGCCCTACAGATTAAAATGGTGGGTGTTTCATTGTTTTTTTCACACAGTATTTGCGCAGCGATTTTTCAAACGCATTTTTTGGGGAAAAAACACACTTTTTTTAATTTGAATGCACTAAAACACACTATATTGCCCAAATGTTTGATGAGATAAAAAAGATGATCTTAGGCCGAGTACATGGATACCAAACACGACATGCTTTAAAATTGCGCACAAACGTGCAGTGGCGACAAACTACATACATTTTTAAAAGCCTTTAAAAGCCTTTACAGGTTACCATTTTAGATTTACAGAGGAGGTCTACTGCTAAAATTACTGTCCTCGATCTGACCTTCATGGTGATACCTCACATGCATAGTGCAATTGCTGTTTTTGATGCCAGACCGACGCTTGCATTTTCCTTTGCGTGAGAGCAGGGGGGGACTGAGGGCTGCATGAAAAAAAGACATTGATCGGTGGGTATGCCCACCATTAGAATACCTCCCTTCATCCACCCACTTCTAATGATGGGCATACATGCACCATTTATATATGCCGAAGCATGGGGGCATCCGCCCCAAAAGTTAGGTGCCAGTCGCTCCTCTGCCCCTGCTGCCCCCATGCTTCGGCATATATGCTCTTTTTTTAACTGTGGTGGTGAAATCACCCCCCACAGCGCTGGAGTCACGGCTTTATGTGTCGTGGGAGCAAACGCTGTTGCTGTCAAGATAAATAAATCCGCGCTGCAACTGAATGGCGTACCTGCTAAGCAAATGATGGTTAACAATAAAACAAAGTAACATTAGAGTATAACAGTAAGACATACCATACCTGCAAAGCAAATACAAAAAAAACATAGTAAAAAATAAAACATTTTTTAACGCAACCTGTGCCTAAAATATATATGCCGAAGCATGGGGGCATCCACCCGCAAAATGTAGGAGCAAATCGCTCCTCCGCCCCTGCTGCCTCTATGCTTCGGCATATATGCTCTTTTTTTAAACTGTGGTGGTGAAATCACCTCTGACAGCGCTGGAGTCACGGCTTTATGTATCGTGGGAGCAGACGCTGTTGCTGTCAAGTTAAAAAATCCGCGCTGCAGCTGAATGGAGTACCTGAAAACAAAAAAATGGTTAACAATTAAACACAGTAAACAATAAAGTATAAAAAAATGACATACCGGAGGGGCAGGAGGCGGAGCCTAGCAGAGCAGACATGCATTGTTAGAGCTCCACACCGCTGAGGAGAGAAGAGAAGGACAAAGCGGAGCCTGCAGGCTCAAAAGGTATCCATTTGAACCTTTTTGCCCCAGGGAACAAACTGTGAAAGTTTGGGCAGGAAATATGGTACTGGGAGGAAACCGTGGCAGAAATAAAAATCACCTCACAAAGAGCTCACAGGCACTCACTGCAGCTGAAGCAGCTCCAGTCACCTCACAAGATACAGCATCAGGGCGCTCTCACAGACAGAAAATGTCACAGCAAGACTCTCCATTTGAGTCAGATACAGAACAAATCCTCTCACAAACTTCTCCACAAGCCTCCTCAGTATCCCCAGAAATATTATTACAATTTGAAAAGATGCTTCATAAGGCTTTAAAACAAACCTCAGACCAAATAACAAAAAGCCTAACCAAAGAAATAAGAGAGCTGGGAAACCGCACCGCAGCCTTAGAAATAAAAATGGATGAAATTGAAATTACAACCCAAGAAAATATAACAGAATTGGAATAATTAAAAAAAGAGAATTTAATACTTCAAACTAAGCTCGAAGATTCCGAAAATAGAGCCAGACGTTCAAACTTGCGCATAAGGGGAATACCTGAAACTGTGACAGACCTGCAATCTACTATTACTGCTCTATTACAAGAACTAAAGCCAGATATCCCTATTGAACGTTTAGAACTGGACAGAGTACACAGAGCCCTCACAGCCAAAAAGAAAGATGGACCCCCACGTGATATAATCACAAAATTTCATTATTACAGAACGAAAGAACAAATACTAATTGCTGCAAGAGAAAAAAAGGAACTTAATTTTCAAGGACACAATTATCAAATTTTTGCTGACCTATCCCAACTTACTATTACTAAAAGACGATCCATGAAACCCCAACTAATGGAACTGCAACGCCACAACATTATGTATCAATGGGGCTTCCCCTTTTCAGTCAGATTTAACTACCAAGGTACAATTTACAGAAGCAGATCAGCAGATGAACTACAACAAACCCTTTTAAAATTAAATCTGACAGAACCCACAAGCAGCAACTCTCCCACATGCAGAAGAATGGCGTCATCTTCACCTTCAGGCAGCACCCAGAAAATTTCAGAACAAAATGGGAATCATCATTCTCACAAAAGAGGCCGTTATGCCACATCATCCATGGACCAAGAAGATTCAATGGACTGACATCCTAATTCCTGATATCTCTTCATTTATTATACTAAGAGATGGTTCTCTATAAAAAACCTATATTTATAACTGAATGTAACTGCATTCTGATAGTCACACACTGTGTGGGATCATTACATTCCAGTTATATTTCTTATTACTTCTGATTCATATAGCCTTAGAATATATAAGTGAAATAAGGAAATTTGTGTTCAGTTATATATTATCAGGTAATAACAATAGATTTATTACTTTTTAGGACAAATATGTTCAATAATCCAGAAGTAATGGAAGCTTTTTCTTTCTTTTCTTAAAACAAATATATTATTACCTAGTAATAGTTCCTAGAATTATGTTTTTGTTTATTTTAATCTGAAGCAATACAACCTCAATTTTATGAGTTAACATATCTAAACAGTTACATATGAATAAAATATGTAATTGTTTACTCTAAAAGGGTTAAAATCCCAAAATAATTCAAACTATCTTCATCAATACAAAAGTTATTAACAGTACCTTTCTAACTGAATTATTTAGCCTAGGGCAAGACTAACCATATACAACCACCCTGGAATAAATAATTTCAACAAAAACTATATTCTGCACTCCAATTAATGAAACATCATTTTGATGTCTTTTGACATAGCACTTCTCTCCTGTAAGCGGAAGATCCGTGTACCCCCATTAGCCCTCCTCATTCTCCCAACCATATTATGTGGGAGTGTGACGAAGGCACTTATTCCCCTGAGAGAGATATTTATTCTCTTTCACGGGTAAATTGTGATTACTTGCAAAAAATAATTTATACAATGTATCATCTAATCTCATATGTTTTTTGTTTACTCTTTACTCCAGAATTCACTGGTTTCTTTTCTATCTATTCATCTCTTCAGTCCACACAGGTTGATCTGCGCAGTCAGCTCTGCATAACAAAAAGTAAGTCAAAACTATTTGATCTATTGCCATGGCACCACTGAATATACTTTCCCTGAATGTTCAGGGAATAAATGTCCCTCAGAAAAGGACCAAAGCCTTCCGTACTTTCCATAACAAGAAGGCTCACATAGTATGCCTCCAAGAAACACACTTCACCAAAGATTCTACTCCAAAATATATTTCTCCTTTTTATCAACAAATTTACACGGCTTCTGCCTGTACCAAGCAAAGGGGAACTCTAATTGCATTTCACCGATCCACACCATTCACCTTATCATCAGAAATTAAAGACCCAGAAGGTAGATACCTGATACTCATGGGTTATATAATGGATACAGCAATCACAGTGATTTCCTACTACACTCCTAACAAACAACCTACATCATTCCTCTCACATATATTACAAGTGATTAATACACACAAAATAGGAACAGTGATAATGTGTGGGGATTCGAACCAGGTCCTCCTCCCATTTCTAGATAAATCACCTTTTACACCATCCAAAATAACCTCTAGATTACCTTTTTCTCAACTTCTTTCCAAATACAATCTGGTAGATTCATGGAGAGAAAGTAACCCAATGAAAAAGAAATTCACTTATTTCTCGCACCCTCATCAAACTTTCACCAGAATAGATCATATTTTTCTAACAATAGGAATGATACCAGAAATCATTGCATCAGATATAATTCCGATTCCGTGGTCTGACCATAATGCAGTATACACTACTATAGCCTCAGCCATACCAAAAGCGCATGACCCAACGTGGTACTTACCGGATATAATGCTCAAACACCCACTACATCAGATGGCCATTGAACAAGCTTTAAATGAATACATATCAATTAATAATACAACAGACATCTCCCCAATAACACTGTGGGAAGCTCATAAGCCTGTCTTGCGTGGTACAATACAAAGACAAATGGCACTATTTAAACGGGAACGCAAAAATCTAGCAAAAAAACTAGAACTCAATTTTAATGCAGCCTACATATCATTTCAAG
Source organism: Lithobates clamitans (assembly GCA_037952925.1). Lineage (NCBI taxonomy): Eukaryota > Metazoa > Chordata > Amphibia > Anura > Ranidae > Lithobates > Lithobates clamitans. Next base: position 327,769 of record JBBGZY010000320.1, read on the forward strand.
ATAATCCATCTCAGAGTACAAAATCTCATCTGGAAAAATCTAGATTGGAATACGATCTATTTCTCACTGAGTCAGTTGATAAATCCCTCAAACGCTCCAAACACAATTTCTACATGAATACAAACAAACCAGGTACATATTTGGCTCGGGCATTAAATTCAACTAACAAATCTTTCAAACCAATACCTTTGAAATTATCAAAAAATGTTTACACTTGTAATCCAGTTAAAATAGTCCATAAATTTCACTCACATCGTGCAACTTTATACAAGACAAACAATGAATTTAATCCTACAGAGGCTGAATCCTTCTTCTCAAAAATAACCTTACCCGAGTTATCTCAGAATCAAAAAAGCAGTTTGGATGAGCCTATAACTATAGATGAAGTTGCTAACGCCATAAAAGACCTAAAACTTAACAAAAGACCAGGCCCAGACGGCTACTCGGCTTTATACTATAAAACATTCTCAGAAATACTCTCTCCCATTCTCACTGAAACTTTTAACAAACTTCTAGATGGACATTCTTTTCGGCAAGAAACACTAATGGCAATTGTTTGTATGATCCCAAAACCCCTTTCTGATGATACTTCCTGTGTGAATTATCGGCCTATCTCTCTGTTAAACCTCAATATTAAATTATTAGCAAAAATAATAGCAAAACGCCTCAATAGCATTATAGGAAAATTAATACATAGAGATCAAGTAGGCTTCATGCCAAATAGACAGGCAGGCGATAATATACGCAGGGCAGTGTTATTGGCACATATTGCTAAAAAACGGAAAATCCCTTTATGTTTTCTATCTCTCGATATTAAGAGGGCATTTGACACAGTATCCTGGCAATATATGCAATATTCATTACAAAAATGGGGTTTTGGACCCCACTTTTTAACATGGATCAAAGCATTATATAATAAACCCAAAGCCTATATAAAATATGCTGGATACAAATCTGAAGCCTTTAATATCGAAAGAGGTACCCGACAGGGTTGCCCATTATCTCCCTTGTTATTTGCCCTTATACTCGAACCCATGGCCCAATACATCAGAACAAACCAAACTATAACTGGCATTGAAGTAGGAGGTATTACACACAAATGATGTATATTTGCAGACGATATATTACTTTTTCTATCATCACCACAGGTCTCTGGTCCTAACTTAATACCAGCTCTTGATGGATTTGCAGCCCTATCCGGCCTTATGATTAATCCTAAGAAATGCCTAGTGCTTAATATTTCACTCACAAACATGGAATTGATCCCGGATAGGGCTGCACTCCCATTCACATGGGCAGAAAAATCAATCCCATATCTTGGAATTCATTCAACAGCATCTCATTCTGACTTATTCTCAACCAATTATCCTCCTGTATTAAGACAGATCACAAATCTAATAAAACAATGGTCGCAACTTCCTTTATCCTGGATGGGGAAGATTAATGCAATCAAAATGACTATTCTACCCAAATTGCTTTATCTATTCAGAGTCCTCCCTATTCCAATTTCTTTCTATTTTTTGAGAATAGTACAAAAAAGAGCAACTTCGTTTATATGGGGCTCTTCTAAACCACGTATACCTATACACACACTACATCTTCCCAAAAATAAAGGAGGCCTGGGATACTCTAATTTTACTAACTACTACAGAGCAGCACATTTGGCCAGTCTGTCCAAATACCATGCAAAACAGGAAATGCCATTATGGGTATTTATAGAGGCTTCAGAAAATGACCCTCTATTAATATCAAATTTATTATGGCTTGATCCTAAAGACCGCTTTAAAATTCATAATCCCATAACTAAACACTTCTTATCTCTCTGGGATAAACTAAAAACCAAATATCAGTTACAATCTCCACACAATCCTCTCCTTTCTTTTATCGGAAATCCGGCCTTTTATCCGGCATGGATCTACCCGAATTCTTTTAAAGCTTGGACAACATCAGGCATTCAGACACTAAATGACTTCATAGCATCTAAATCATTCCTTTCATTCCCATCGCTTAGAGAAAAATATGATCTACCAAACTCTGAGATATTTAGATATCTCCAAATCAAAAATTTCTATACACCATTCCTAAAGGGGGATACACCATTATCCCAATTATCCATTTTTGAATCAATCTGTACAAAAGATCCATTTGCTAAAGGTACAATTTCATCACTTTATAATCAATTATATGGAGTAGCAAATCTTAACAGACCCTCTTACATTCAGAGGTGGGAGGAGGACCTGGGACGAACTTTAGAAGACACGGACTGGTCTAACATATGGCTCACATCTAAGTCATCTTCACCCAACATCTTAGCACTGGAGACAAATTATAAAGTCCTAACTCGCTGGTACCTTGTACCCGCTAGAGTGGCAAAATATTCACCTAATACCTCAGCTCTTTGTTTTCGAGGATGCCCAGAAATAGGCACATATTTACACATATGGTGGACGTGCCCAGTAATCCAAACCTTCTGGAAGGAAGTCTTCTTGATTGCATATAAAATATTTAAAAAAATGATACAACCAGATCCATATTTAACTTTACTTAATCTAAAACCGGAATGGTTAACACTCTCTCAATTCAAACTTATGATCCAACTAATAACGGCTGCAAAACAAACAGTGGCCAAGGCATGGAAATCTCCTACATTGGTACTAGCAGAAACAATTCACAGAATGAATAATACAATGTCCCATGCTAAGATGGTAGCCATCGATCAAAATCAAATTCCAAAATTTGAAAAACTTTGGCATCCTTGGATAAAACAACAGTTCCTGTCAAACTTCAATGACTCTGTCCTGTTGCCATGGTAACAGATTAAATGACTTACAGAGACACCAATTCTAAGGCTTCAAAGAGAACTAAAAAGAATAATAAACTGACGAGCGGGACAACCTTGTGGACCATACCTCTACCTTTCAACCCTTTTTCTTCTTTCTCTTTCCTTTTCTCCACCTTATGATTAAAGCTCATTATCAGAATTTATTTAACCTATATACACTCTACTTGTAAACAATATGTATAGTAGGTATAAATCATTTAAATACCTACAAAAGTAACTAAGGAAATTATATATATCTTTAATTTAGGTTTACGTGAACCCAATGTTTAATATTTGAAATGTCATGATATTTACCTATATAAACCCTACTGTAAAACTATGAGCTTACTTTATAGATCCTTGTAAACTTACTTTATGTATCTTTATAACATTGTATACTCAATAAACTTCTTTTGACAAGGAAAAAAATGACATACCTGAAAAGCGAACATGATAAAACATAATAACAATAAAACATTGCAGAATAGAAAACAGTAAAAAAGAGCAGAACAATAGAGACAGAATAGGGAGAGAGAGAGAACAATAAAACGACAACTTTTTTTTTTTTTTTTTAATCTTTTTTTGTGTATTTTTTTTTTTTGCTTATTTTAATTTTTTTACACTTTTATTTGTAATGCCCCGTACACACAAGCGGACTTTCCGGCAGACTTGGTCCGGCGGACCGGACTCCGTGGGACAATTGCATTGTGTGTGGGCTCCGGTGGACTTTTTTTTCCCAAAAGTCAGACGGACCTAGAAATAAAACAAGTTTCAAATCTTTCCGACGGACTCGAGTCCGGTCGAAAAATCCGCTCGTCTGTATGCTAGTCCATGGACTAAAACTGACGCTAGGGCAGCTATTGGCTACTGGCTATCAACTTCCTTATTTCTTGATCATACTTCACGGGACACAGAGTATTCATTACATAGTGGGTTAGATAGGCACCATCGGTGATTGGACACTGGTTAACCCCAATTAAGGAGAATTCTTCCCCTATATAACCCCTCCCATATGGGGAGGACCTCAGTTTTTTCACCAGTGTCTAAGGTGGATGGTCACGTAAAACATGTGCTGTGAAGAAAGCTCCACTTTGGTCCCTGTGGGGGCTTAAAGGCTATGCTGACTGGATCCATATCTTGGGCCCATATTTTGACTCTCAAGATGGTATGGTACCCGGGCCTCGTCATCCAAAGAAGCGAGGTTTTGCCTGTAAGTCTCTCTTTGGAGGACTGGGCTCTGAGAAAACCAGGCTTGGTGTACTATTAAAACAGTGGCACGAAAGTTTCTGGCAGAGTCTTTTACAGGTCCAGGTAAGAGGTTTCTCTGAGTAGGAACCCAAAAAACCCTGAAGGTTGGCACAACGCTACCCGCCGTGATGGGTGAAGGCTGGAAACTGTCTGTTTTCAGCAGTTCCTGTGGCATGGACAGGTAAGAGAAGTTAATCCTATATATATATATTTATATTACAAATGGATTTTCTTCAATGAGTAGTTGCATGTCTTACCTGATTTCCAGCACTAGAGGGAGTAAGGAGCAAAATTACGTGCTTTTCAGATACACACTCAGTGAAGCTGGTGTCCAATCTGCTCACTTCCTCCACTGCAGGTGTGCATACGCCAGGTGGCTAATTTAAAAGCCCAGAGCGTTCAGAACTCTGTAAACAGATGGACACAGAGTGTGGGCAGTGAACATCCTAAGTGGTCGGTTTCAGGCTAACCTAAGACACCTACTCGGCATCAGGTTGTGCAGTATTAAGCATATATGTATATTGTGAGACTTTTAGCACAACAGTGATTGCATATGTACTAGTACCTCTGCTTTCTAGCTTGGGACTATGTCTCCTCATAAGAGGGTCTCAGGGGGAAGTAACAAAGGCACAAGAAAGTCACCGCCTGTGTCTAGGGGTCCTAAAGATGCCTGTAGATTACCATCCCCCCTGCAAGACTGGAGCCAGCCTCACAGGATGAGTCAGTGCCCCTGTCAGGTTTTGCAGCCTCTCCTAATATTACTGCCCAGCGTATGTCACAGAGGATTCCCTTAGGGCTACATTGGAGGGTTTTGAGGGAAGAATTATGAATTTTATTTCAGCTTCCTTAAAAGATAGCAGAAAAAGGGGTAGATCCCCTCCCTCTGCTGCACTTTCTCTTTCAGATGATTCTTCTGACAATGAGGAGAGATCCCTATCCAGAGATAGGGATCAAGAGCAGTCTGAGGATTCAAAGGAAGAGGAGAGAGCTTCTTCCTCTCAGGCACTCAATAAGCAAGTCCAGTATTATACTGAACTAGTGCGTTCCACATTCAAAATGCCCTCTGCTGAGGCCGCTACATCCTCTGTTTCTTCCCTGGGGGTCAGAAGGATCCCACAGACTGCCTTTTCCTTTACAATTCATCCTTTAATGGATAAATTGTTGTATGAGGACTGGGGACATCCCGATAAACTAATTACTCCTCCTAAAAGGTTTTCTATGCTTTATCCTCTGGAGGAAAGCTTCATCAAGAAGTGGAAGGTCCCATCCGTAGATGCGGCTGTCTCTTGTGTGAACAAAAACCTGACCTGTCCCTTGGACAATGCTCAGGTGTTTAAAGATCCAACTGATAAAAAGCTGGAAACTTTATTAAAAACCACCTTCTCCATGGCTGGCGCTGTAGTCCAACCTACAGTCGCAACTGTGAGTTTGTGTCAATTCCTCAAGGAACAGGTTAAGCAGATGCTTGGCCTCCTTCCCAGTGAGGAAGTGGAGAACTATGCAGACCTTCCACAGGTTCTGTGTTTTATAATTGATGCCATTCTGGATTCTGCCCAGCAAGCATCTCGTTTGTCCTGTTGGTACACATGCGCAGGTCCCTTTGGCTTAAAAGTTGGGCAGCAGAGCTTTCATGCAAAAGATATTTAGCTGGCTTCCCATTCAAAGGGGAACGCCTATTTGGGGATGACCTAGATAATTTTATCCAAAAAAATTACAGGTGGTAAATCTACACTCTTACCAGTTAAGAGGAGTAAACGTCCACCATTCAAACGGTCTCTTTCCCCTTCCCCTGGAACATCAGGCTCTAAGCAGTGGCGACAGCCTTCCCAATCTACTTTCAGAGGAAAAGCCCAAGGTCACACACAAGGGCAGAAAAAAGCTTGGGGACAAAAGCCTGCCAAGCAGAGCCCCAAAACATCCCTGTGAAGGGGCGCCCCCACTCGGTGAGTGGGGGGAAGGTTTTCAGGAGCCTGGCGGGAAGAGGTTCAAGATAAGTGGGTGGTCTCTTCAGTATCTCAAGGTTACAAAATAGAGTTCCTAGAGCTTCCACCAGCTCCTTTCCTAAGGTCAAGAGTTCCCAAAGATCCAGTAAAGCGAGAGCCGCTGCTACTGGCCTAAGATCGCTTACTATCCCAGGGAGTGATAGTAGAAATGAACCCAAAACATCAGGGTTCAGGGTTCTACTCAAACCTCTTCACCGTTCCAAAGCCAAATGGAGATGTCAGACCCATCCTAGATCTAAAGGATCTGAATCAGTTTCTACACATTCGATCCTTCCGAATGCAGTCAATTCGTTTGGTGGTCTCCAATCTGCAGGGGGGAGAATTTATGGCATCAATTGATATCAAGGATGCATATCTTCATGTGCTGATTTTTCCCGCTCACCAAAGATATCTAAGGTTCGCGGTAGACCAGCGCCATTTCTAGTTTGTGGCCCTTCCTTTCGGTCTCGCTACAGCTCCTCGAATTTTTACAAAAATTCTAGATCCTCTCTTACAAATCTAAGAGCTCAGGGCATAACTGTGGTAGCTTATCTAGACGATTTGCTACTCATAGAGCAATTGGTGGCACACCTGAATCACGCTGTCTTCAAGACAGTAAGACATTTGGAAAGACTAGGCTGGATAATCAACCTAGAAAAGTCTTCTTTGCAACCTTCAACAAGGTTGGAGTATCTAGGCATTATCATAGACACCGCTCAAGGCAGGGTGTTTCTACCAGAGCCAAAGGTCAAGGCCGTAAGAGCTCTAGTCCGCTTAGTATTAAGCAAAAAGAGTCCATCCATTCGGCTATGTATGAGACTGTTAGGAAAGATGGTTGCCACTTTCGAGGCTGTTCCATTTGCCCAGTTTCACTCAAGGCCCCTGCAGAGAAGCATTCTTGCAGCTTGGAACAAAAAGACTCATGCCTTGGATCTTCTGATGTGCCTATCCCCAAGGATACGCAAAAGCCTCAATTGGCGGTTACGAACCAAAAATCTTTTGAAAGGCGAAGCCTTTCTTCCACTACAATGGCAGATCGTAACCACAGATGCCAGTCTGACAGGCTGGGGAGAAGTTCTGGAAGAAACATGCACGCAGGGAAGATGGTCTGCAACTGAGAGACGCTTGCCCACCAATATTCTAGAAATTCAGGCAATTTACTTGGCCCTCATGGACTGGTCTTACAGGCTACAGGGCCAACCTATTCGGATACAATTCGACAATGCCACGGCTGTGGCTTACATCAATCACCAAGGAGGCACCAGAAGTCTGGATGCCCAAAGGGAGGTGAATCGCATTCTTGCATGGGCAGAAAGCCATGTTCCCTGCCTGTCTGTGGTATTCATCCCAGGAGTGGAAAATTGGCAAGCGGATTTCTTAAGCCTCCGGCAATTATGCCCAGGAGAATGGTCCCTACACCCCGACATATTCCAAACCATATGTCAAAGGTGGGGAACACCAGATGTGGATCTATTCGCGTCCAGATTCAAAAGGAAGCTGGACACATTTGTGTCCAGAACAAGGGATGTACTTGCTCAGGGGTCAGATGCTCTGACAATCCCATGGGATCAATACACTATGCCTTCCCTCCGAACCCACTTTTTCCGCGGTTCCTGGGAAGGGTCAAAAGGGAAGCAAAGTCGGCCTTTTAGTAGCCCCGGTTTGGCCCAGACAACCTTGGTATGCAGAGATCGTAAAGATGGCAGTGGGCAGGCCTTGGGTCCTCCCATTACGGCCAGATCTGCTCACACAGGGTCCAATTTGCCACCCTGCTTTACGGAGTCTAAATTTGATGGCTTGGCTGCTGAAACCCACATTTTAAAAGACCGTGGGCTTTCGGAGTCAGTCCTTTCCACTCTGGTCAATCCCAGAAAGCCGGCCTCCAGGCTTATTTACTACAAAATCTGCAAGGCATATGTTTCCTGGTGTGAATCCAGGGGATGGCATCCTAGAAGGTATATGATTAGCAGAATCTTGACCTTTCTTCAGTCAGGCCTAGAAATTAGATTGGCTTTGAGCACTATCAAAGTCCAAATTTCGGCTTTGAATGTATTTTTTCAGAAGCCAATTGCTTCATTCCTTGGTCCGGGCCTTTATTCAGGGGGCACTGCGGTTGAATCCGCCAGTCAAACCTCCAGTATGCCCATGGGATTTGAATTTGGTGTTGTCGACTTTACAGGGACAACCCTTTGAGCCACTGCACCTGGCTCCTTTAGCGCTTTTGACTAAAAAATTAGTCTTCTTGATAGCCATATCCTCTGCTAGGAGGGTATCAGAATTGGCAGATTTTTCTTGTAAAGAGCCATATTTAATTATTCACAAGGACAGGTATGTTCTATCTCTTCCCTCGTAAACCATAAAACAACATATATAGCCTGTGGCCCTGTCACAGAGCTTATACATCTTGACCCCATATCTGGCACGCTTGCTGGGAAGATACTGTTTGAATGACAAGGGGCCAGAAAACTTAATCAGGGACTCATCAATGCAGACAACTTGATGGGGAGTAAACAAGTCTGCAAAACGTTGGTTGAAGTGGTTTATGAGGGGCCAAATTTTGTAGAGCCGATCATATCTAGGGTCTCCACGAGGACGACAGAGTTCATTGTTGTTGAAGTGCATGAACCACAAAATCTGCTCGTATCGTGCCCTGGCCATGGAAGCAGAGAACACGGGCATATGGTGAATTGGGTCAATGGACCAATATGACCGCAACTCACTCTTTTTGGTTATGACCATGAGGAGGGAAAGGCCCAGAAAGAGCTTAAATTCGGAAACCGTAATTGGTTTCCAATCTCTAGCAAAGGAGGACTTGGGAATAGTGGCGATGTATTGACCAGCATACAAATTGCTTTGGTCCACAATAGATCTATAGATCTTCGTTGAAAAACAGTGAATAAAAATCAAGTGACGTAAAATCAACTGTTTCCACCTGAATGCTGGGTTGGCCAGTGAATGGGGGAAGTACGGGTGCTGCAGAAGTGGTGGGTTCCCAATTAGGCAAATACAGCAGGAAGGGCACTATGGGCACGACAGGCCTGTTTGTCTTCTTGGTGGCAGCGGGAAACTACTTGTGCTTGCCCCCTTGCCAGCTTGAACTGCACTTATGGGACTCGCCACGTCACCAAGTGTTACTGCAGTGCTGATTATACAACCATGGTGTACTAGGCCGCTGGTGCTTGCCAGTTCACCAAAAGGAATAGCGGCGCTAGTACTTCTCTGCTCCATATGAGATCCCTGCGGTTCCTGCACCTCAATAGCAGAAGAAGATTGGGGTCTGGTACGCCTGACCTTGGCAGGGACCACAATTCTGTCGTCAGAGCTATCTGTCATGGAACCGCTGCTGTCTACAGGTTCGTATTCTGAGCCTGAATCTGACAGATGAGTGACTTCCTCTTCACTATCTGTCATGCTCAGAAACGTGTAGGTCTCTTCACTACTGTACCTTTGATTTGCCATTTTGGGCTCTAAATTTAGTGGTACAGTAGTGAGAATCACAGGTAAAAAAGCTCCTGACTGTCAGCGACTGTATCAAAACGCTACCAAAAAAACTGTTAGCGATCGCAGTGATCATGCCTGACTCTGTGAACGCTGCAGTTATGTGTTTAGTGTTTTGTAAGTGACAGTGATTGATCAATACTGCATTTGGGTGGGCTGGGCTTGGCGGAGGGGCAAAATGCAGATGCTAGCAGGTATCTAGGCTGATCCCGCCATGCTGCTAACACTGCATTTTGGGAACCCTAAACTGATCTGATCAGATCAGATATTGATTCATTCAATTCATTCACTCATTCCGTTCAGACACTATACTACTAAGGGAGGCGTATGGTGCGTGCGTGGGTGTTAGCAGTACTGGCACTAATCTGACGCTTCAAATGGAAATACATCGCTGTCTGAAAAGCCACTAAAATATAAAATATACAAATAACCATTAGGTCCAGCTGCAGCTTAAATGTGAGATACACACAATAGATACATTTCAGAAAAAAAAGCTGCGCATCATGAGACCATATAGATTATGATATCTATCCACATATAATAAATATCCCTAACAGATAGGGGACACATTTACTCCTAATCCGCGTATCAATTCATAGATCTAAATAGAAAATGATATACCACTTGCATCACAATGTTATGAATATGAATGCATTTATAATCATCTATGTGACATGGTCAAAAAATGTCCCTGGGAAAGTTCATATCAACAAAGATTCTCTAGAAAAATACTGCTGTTGATCTTGAGGTATTCACATTTTTATGAAAAGTCTTTCCTTTGTTAGTTGATTTGTGACATAAAACAGAGAAACACCGCAGAAAAAGTGAATTGTGATAGAAAGATTCCTCCACCCGGGAAATGACTGCCTCTTACCAGCTACACTGATCTCTTTTTAAGGGAGATCACGTCCGCTTTGAGCTTATAACCCAGCCAAGGTCTCTGTATTTGTCCTCCAGATGGCACCTCTCCTCCTCTTAGATCACCCCTGGGTATCTCACGATCATCAATTGGCTGCTTCTACCATGTGAGTGGGCGGGGCTGCTGACTCTCACCTCTCATTGGCTCACCTCTACAGCTCCCCCAAAGGCATTGTGGGACATGTCCCACAAAGGCTTATATGTAAGTTATTACCATAAAAAGTGTTTGAGGACCCGGGTCCTGCCCCAGGGGACATGTATCAATGCAAAAAAAAGTTTCAAAAATGTCAGTTTTTCGGGAGCAGTGATTTTAATAATGCTTAAAGTGAAACAAAAAAAAAATTCCTTTAAATACCATGCCTGGGGGCTCTCCTTAGTCTGCCTGTAAAGTAGCGCATCTTTCCCATGTTTATAACAGTACCACAGCAAAGTGAAATTTCTAAAGGAAAAAATGTCTTTAAAAACTGCTTGCGGCTGTAATGTGTTGTCGAATCCCAGCAATATAGATAAAAATCATTGCAAAAAATGGCATGGGTTCCCCCCCCAGTCCATTACCAGGCCCTTTGGGTCTGGTATGAATATTAAACCCTGCGCCCAAAATACCAAAAAATTGGTGTGGATGCCCCCCCAAAATCTATACCACGCCCTTCAGAAAAATTGGGCCTTTGGTTTTAGTGGTGCCAGAACATTGTAACGCCTCACAGTTACTCTTGTTGGGTGCAGGAACGGGTCCTGCTGTGAAATATTATATCAAAAATTGTAATTACACGCCCCTGTTAAACAGGGGCAGAAAAATTGGGCCTTGGGTGGTGGTGGTGGTGGTGCCACAACACTGTAACCCCTCACAGTTACTCTTGTTGGGCTCAGGAACAGGCCCTGCTGTAAAATATTATATCAAAAATTGTAATTACATGCCCCTGTTAAACAGGGGCAGAAAAATTGGGCCTTGGGTGGTGGTGGTGGTGGTGCCACAACACTGTAACCCCTCACAGTTACTCTTGTTGGGCTCAGGAACGGGCCCTGCTGTGAAATATTATATCAAAAATTGTAATTACATTCCACTGTTAAACAGGGTTAGAAAATTGGGCCTTTGGTTTTGGTGGTGCCAGAACACTGTAAGCACTCAAAATTACTCTTGTTGGGCGCAGGAACGGGCCCTGCGTTAAAATATGATATCAAAAATTGTAATTACATGCCCCTGTTAAACAGGGTTAGAAAAATTGAGCCTTTTGTTTTGATGGTGCCAGAACACTGTAAGCCCTCACAGTTACTCTTGTTAGGTGCAGGAATGGGCCCTGCATTTTAAAATATATTTTAAAAATTGTAATTACATGCCCCTATTAAACAGGGTTAGAAAAATTGGGCCTTTGGTTTTGGTGGTGCCAGAACACTGTAACCCCTCACAGTTACTCTTGTTGGGTGCAGGAACGGGCCTTGCTGTGAAATATTATATCAAAAATTGTAATTACATTCCCCTGTTAAACAGGGTTAGAAAAATTGTGCCTTGGGTGGTGGTGCCAGAACACTGTAAGCCTTCACATTTACTTTTGTTTGGTGCAGGAACGGGCCCTGCGTTAAAATATTAAAAAAGACGGGAAACCCCCTAACGGGGCTTTAATGCAGCCAATAATATGATGTAACACAATACAAAACGGGCAGATAGTCAAGAGTATTTTTATTGGTACAAAAAATATCTTTAAATACTGACATTAAAAGTCAGGACATGAACTGGAGTAGAAAATGATAAAAAGGTGATAAAAAACAGTACCAATGACAGGGGACAATGTGCAGTAAATTGAACCATATGCAACAAAGATACAATAGCAATCGCACCAGGTCTTAAATGTAGAAACCTGATGCGTTTCGACCCCAATGGGTCTTCTTCAGAGGATAGATATAAAACAACTGTAAAGATGTAAACATGCATCAAAAAATCTTTCAACACGAGAAAAAAGAAAGAAAAAATGTGTATATATATATATATATATATATATATACATAAACAAGTACCATATATTACAACATTACTAGTCACGGTGCATTCAATGGTTGTGAACGGCCATGGTATGAAGGACTTGCCCTCTCATGTATCCTTAGTTTCCCTGCAGGTGGGCCAGTCCCATGGGGAGCAAATATCGCATACGCATGCCTTACAAAGGATCACACACTGGATAACCCCCAAGAATTGGAGAGGAGGAGGGGCATGCACTGCACCTGCGGTAAAGTAACAAAAGTACTAAATAAAGGATTCCAAGAAAAGATTTCTTCAAAAAGGAGGATATCATATTACAGTTACTTTTGAAGTATCTGACAGGCATGAAATGAGATTGGTCCATAATGAAAAACATAAAAAGAAGAAACATAAAAAGAAAGGAAGAGCCTATAAAAGAGTATGTGAGAAGAGACATGAGGGGGTAAAGTGGAGGAAAAAATGGGAAGGGATGGTAAGGAATGGAAAAAGGGGGTGGGACAAAACAGGAAAGGGAAAGGAAGGGAAGGAAAGGGAAGGGGGTGAAGGGCAGGAGAGGGGAAAGGGAATGGAAGGGAGTAAAACGGGGAAGAGGGGGAGGGGAGAGAAGGGAGGAAAGAAAACCCCCGGGAAAGGGGAAGGTAAAAGGGAAGGGAATGGACAGTGAGGAATCATGTGTGCAATGGGGAAAGGGGAAAGAGGAAAGAAAAAGGAAGATAAAGAAAGGAGAGAGGAACATACAACATGAATGACAGGAATGACCGAAGCAAGGACATAAATAACAAAGGATATGGACTGACTCCCAACGTGAACGTAAAAGATTTAGAGGGTAATGGCAATAAGGTGTTTGTGCATAATGATGAAGATAAAAATAATCAAAAGTGTGAAGAGGGGCCCAACAGAGCGCCGGGGGGAATAGGGAGTGGGGAGTGACGGTGAACAGGTGAGGTGGTGAAGAAGGGCCAAGAAAACAAGCAAAACCAAAAATTGCAGTGCTCAGGATGAGTAAATTTATAGGTGCAGATTGGGCTAGCTTGATGTCTCAATATGAAAACTCCTTTGAACAGGGAGACCAAAAAAATTTATCTATTTCATCACTATTTCAAAAGCTAACCAAGGTACTTGAGAGAAAGTCTGCCCTCTTTTTGCATGTCAAAACATTTGGCAGATACATCGAGGAGCAGATTAATCCCTTTGGACTACATGTCCAAATCTTTCCTAATGCTGACCTAGTAAGTGACGAGTGTAAAGCAGAATGGGAGGCCAATCTCAAGTTGTGTTCCCGTGAGATGATGGCTATCTTATCTAGGGAGTACAATAAGCAGATTGGACTCCTAGACACAGTAATTTTTCAGCACATTTTTTTGTGCTGAAAGTGCCCCCCTCGACTTATACTCGAGTCAAGCACTTTTCTGCAGCAAAAAATTTCATTTTCCGAACCGACTTTGGGGCCCCGTATCTCAGGGCCACTTGGTGCTAGAAACCCTACAAAAATTTGGTATGCAAACCCAGTGGACCTGGTACCACAACATATCCAAAGCTGAAGTTCCTAGCACTAAGTGGCCCCGAGATACGGGGCCCCAAATTTGGTTTGGAAAATGTCGTTCTCTGCTGCAGAAAAGTGCTTGACATTTTCTGAACTGATATTTGGGGCCCTGTATCTCAGGGCCACTTGGTGCTAGAAACCCCAGCTTTGGAAATTTTATGGTGCTAGTTACACTGGGTTTGCACACAAAATTTGGGGTTCTTAGCACTAAGTGGCCCCAAGATACGGGGCCCCAAATTCGGTCAACTGTGTCTATCTGCAGCAATGTCATTTCGAGACCCTTTTGGTTCAGAGACCCCAAATTTTGGCTGCAGCTAGGGGGCATCTAGGAACCCTTAACTACCGAGTTTGAAGTTCAGGGGACCTATGGCTGCAAATGGGCACAGTGTGGCATGCAAATGGGCACAGTGATGCTGCAAATGGGCATTGTTGACCCTCTTTTGCACTTACAGTAGCTGTGCATTTCTCACCCTCGTCTTATACTCGGGTCAATAAGTTTTTCCCATTTTTTTTGTGGTAAATTAGGGCCTCGACTTATACTCGGAACGACTTATACTCGAGTATATACGGTAAATAATTTAGAACAAGCCTTGATCCCATATGCCCAACATACCTTATTTTCTAAATTACAGACTCTCCTCTATGAGAACCTGTCAGCCTTTAATAAGAACATTCTACAAAACAAAGAAATCCAATTTTGGAGAGACAAACGCGCCTTTTCGGAGGGACGAGCCTATCGATGGAATAACTATTCAGTTCAATCGAATAATTATTCACATTGGGAACCTAACAATACCAAATCCAAAATCTCAAAATCTAAGAGCTTTTCTACCACTGATTCTGAACAAAAAAATTCCTCCCAACATGGTCAAGGACGTAGTAAACAACAAAAAAGAGATCGTAGTCATAGAAACTCATCAGAACAAGACCCCAAAAAACGGACAATGGATGGCGATCCCCTGGATACACATTCGGTCTTTCAGGATGCCCTGTCTGACCCCCCGGCGATCACGAATCTCTCCGCCGATATGGGCCAAACACACACGTTTGAAACTAATGCAAGTATTCTCCCATCACAGGAGAGTCTTAAACCCTCCAATCCATCCTTAGGCTCTATTAAAGCAGCTCCACCAAAAACTTTAAACCCTGTTCGGGGACCCGAGTCCCCGCAAACCAACAGAATAGGCAAGGGTCTGGACCCGTTTGTGGTCCAGATTCAGCAAACCAACTAAGTGTGATCAACTTATCCTCTTTAAAGCTATCAACAGCTGAAATACAACTCCTATCCCGTGGACTAACCTTTTGCCCGGAACAGAATTTCAATGTTTTTGAAACCATTATAGATTTACAACTCTTTGCACGCAAGTTAGTATTAAAGTACTTGCACGCTAAGGATGACTCCGATGTTGACACTGTTGACTGGTCTACATATAGTATGAAGGAATTTAAGGCCTTACGTGATCTAACCCTTCTCTATTAAGAGAATAACACGGTAGATCTAATCGATCAAATCGATTTAGACGTTCTACTTCAGGAGGTTGAGCAATCAACCCCAAATCTATCATTGATGTTTAAAAAGGCCTCTACCACATTTCCTTCTTCCAGTATTAATCCCAATGTAGCGGTCTTTTTGAAGCAGACTATCCGAGATATATGTAAATTATCTTAAACCAAACCTAATCCACATAATCTCTCATATGATGAAAACCAAGCCCTCCATCACCTCACAAAGAATCCTAATATCGTAATCAAACCCTCTGACAAGGGGGGCAATGTGGTCATCATGAACAATGATGACTATACTTCAATGCGTTTGAACATCCTAAAAAATAAGGAGTGGTACAAACAAATTTCGGCTCTCAACATTAACCAGTACAATTCCATCTTTTATGATATGGTAGACTGCGCATTCCACACAGGCGCAATTTCTAAGGACACCTATGAATTTATTAGGATCCCACATCCCAAAGTGGCGACCTTCTATAGTCTACCTAAGATTCATAAAAATTCTGCCGAACTCACTGGTCATCCCATTGTCTCTGGCAATGGGGCTATATCTGAGAACTTAAGCCGTGTCATAGATGCCCATCTTCAACCCCTCGTTCTGTCATTGCCATCATTTGTTAGGGATACAATACAGTTTTTACAACTTATCAACGATATCAGAGTACCAGAGGATTTCATCCTTGTTATGATTGACGTGGAGGCTCTATACAGCAGCATCCCCCACTCTCTCGGCCTGTCTGCTGTGCAGAGGGCTCTTCAACAACATTCTCAATATGACCCTGCATTGAATGCGTTCATTCTAAGTGGTTTACAATACATACTACATCACAGCCACTTCTGCTTCGACAACTCCCACTACCTCCAGGTGCAGGGTGTGGCTATGGGGACTTGTTGCGCCCCCTCTTACACCAACCTGTACCTGGGGGAGTGGGAGCAGTCCCTCCTGGATGACGAGGACCTCGTCTCATACACCAGCCATATATCCAAATGGCTGAGGTATATTGATGATGTCTTCGTCGTCTGGGAGGGACCCGAAGCCAAATTATTTGAATTCTTTAATCAGATTAACATCAATAATCGTAACTTAAAGTTTACGATGACCTATAACTGCAACAGTGTCACATTTCTAGACGTCTCCATCTCAACTACTCCAGAAGGAAAGATATCCAGCACTCTTTTTCGTAAAACAACTGCCAGTAACACGGTTCTTCATGCGGATAGTTTTCATCCTTTACCACTCAAGAACTCTATTCCCTACGGGCAGTATTTGCACCTTCGTCGCAACTGTTCCAATGATTTTCTATTCAAAAGAGAAGCTGAAGGCCTTCAAAGTCGCCTTCTCGCTAGGGGATATAGTCGATTCTGTCTTAAAAAAGCCTATAACCAAACGATAGGACAATCTAGATCCAAGCTGCTTTTCCAACCAAAACCCCCCAAAAGTTCAGAATGTAGCCTCACCCGCATCATTATGCGTTATTCACAACAACACACTGCCATCAAAAACATTATAAAGCGACATTGGAACATCCTCACTGATGATCCCAAACTGAGAAATTTTGTCCCCAAGCAACCAGCCATTGCGTACAAAAGAGCTACTTCAATAAGGGATACACTTGTCCAGAGTGAATACAAAAATGAAAATTGGAGATCCAAATACTGCTCTGTAGTTAGTTCCTTCCCATGCGAACATTGTTCCTATTGTTCACTATTTAGAAAGGAAAAAACGTTTCTTCTCCCAAATGGTAACACATTCACACCCACACACTTCGTAAATTGTTAAACGCGTGGGGTGGTATACTTCATGGAATGTGAATGTGGTGCCTATTATATAGGGAAAACAAGACAGGAATTTTGGAAATGCATTTCCCAACACATGTATAGCATGCAAGTAGGGAACCCATACCTATCTGTAGGGAAACATGTCATCCTGACACATAATTATAGGGTCCCTAAAGTCACCTTTACTGCTCTTTATAGGATGCATATCCCGAAGAGAGATGGCGATTGGAATAAGGTTCTGCTACAAAAAGAGCAGAGATGAATATTTGAATTACAGGCCACCTCCCCCCCAGGCCTTAACGAATCCATCTCCTTCGCCCTGTTTCTGCGAGAGTTCTCCTCGGGCAAGACACAGTGAGCGAATCAGATGGCGACACAACCTCCATATTTTATTTTGAAATTCATTCCTATAGGGTATGCAGTAATGCACGACTCCTCATTTCCCCTTATGGTGTCATGCAAATTGACCTCAATTGTCTCTTTAAGACCATCAACTAATTTGATGCGGTTTCCATATATCACAATCTTCCCGGTGATAGGCTGGTATGGGGGACAAGTTAATCAATTCCAACCATGCCCCCTATATAACACCCTCTTCATTAGTTCCTGCCTTGCTTTACCCTATTTGCCAGTAATTCTTCCTGGCCATATATAATACTCCCAACTATGCGATTCTGCATTTTCTAGCTTTATCAGCATAGTGTATAGGAATTCACATTTTTGCTTAGTATACACTATCTTGATCGTATAGGGATCTTGCCTGCACGAAAGCCAGTTCACAGTTTTTTCTAACATTTTTTTCTAACAATGATTTTTTCTAATAATGATTTATTGTGTTAAGTTTTGTCAACATATTGAACTATCTGTACCTTGACGATGGCTTTGTAAATTGTATATGTACCATGGTCAGCATATGATCTTTTATACTTGACATTTACTTGGTCTGGTAACAATTTTCATGGACTTCCCCTCTCTCCCCCTTTTCCCTGGTTCAGACACCATTCGGGTATTGCCCGAGGCTGGCCACATCCTCCCCTGTTTTGGGGGGCTAAGCCGCGTTACTCTTGCCTTCCTAGCAGGGTGGGGAGACGCAAGGGCCCTGTGTCTCCCAAAGCGCCCACCAGGTGGCAGCACCAGGGCTGGATGCTGTTCTTCTCCCTGCCAGCGGCATTCCGGATATCTTCCGGACGCCGTGAATTTGTTCACGCGTGTACGTGACGTCGCGGCGCCTGCGCAGTTGTGGCGGAAGTGACGGTGGACCCGGGAGGAATACTCCTCCGGAACGTGGGGGGGGTCACATATCGAGAGCCACCATTGCTTCGCTCTCTCCCCCCACTGGGGGAATGGATATGGGAGGGGATAAGGACCTGCACCTGTGATACTTCTGGGCAATTAGTTTCCCTATAAAACACCCTGGCGGCTTGGGAGGTTCATTGGTACTCTTTGGTCCCGCCGGACGCTCCTGTGCTGCAGCATTACAGACTGATTGGTAAGAAATCATATACCCCTCGATTGTCCCCCTGATGTGTGTTCTCACATCATGCTTATCTCATTCTTTTTACGCTTAACAACCATTTTCTGACTTTTTTACACTTATAATATTTCAGAATCTCGATCACTTTGCTTTTTAAATTGATCGATTTTGTTTTACATCAAAGGTAATTTATTTTGCATCCGCTATGTGTCACCAAAACTGCACTTTTTATGGTTTTCACTGCAATTTTTGGTTTTGCTTGTTTTCTTGGCCTTTTTTCACCACCTCACCTGTTCACCATCGCTCCCCACTCCCTGTTCCCCCCGGCCCTCTGTTGGGCCCCTCTTCACACTTTTGATTATTTTTATCTTCATCATTATGCACAAACACCTTATTGCCATTACCCTCTAGATCTTTTACGTTCACGTTGGGAGTCAGTCCATATCCTTTGTTATTTATGTCCTTGCTTCGGTCATTTCTGTCATTCATGTTGTATGTTCCTTTCTCCTTTCTTTATCTTCCTTTTTCTTTCCTCTTTCCCCTTTCCCCATGGCACACATGATTCCTCACTGTCCTTTCCCTTCCCTTTTACCTCCCCCTTTCCCGGGGGTTTTCTTTCCTCCCTTCTCTCCCCTCCCCCTCTTCCCCGTTTTCCTCCCTTCCATTCCCTTTCCCCTCTCCTCCCCTTCCCCCCTTCCCTTTCCTTCCCTTCCTTTCCCTTTCCTGTTTTGTCCCACATCCTTTTTCCATTCCTTACCATCCCTTCCCATTTTTCCTCCACTTTACCCCCTCACGTCTCTTCTCACATACTCTTTTATAGGCTCTTCCTTTCTTTTTATGTTTCTTCTTTTTATGTTTTCCTTATGGACCCACTCTCATTTCATGCCTGTCAGATACTTCAAAAGTATCTGTAATATGATATCCTCCTTTTTGCCCCTAGAAATCTTTTCTTGGAATCCTTTATTTAGTACTTCTGTTACTTCACCACAGGTGCAGTGCATGCCCCTCCTCCCCTCCAATTCTTGGGGGTTATCCAGTGTGTGATCCCTCGTAAGGCATGCGTATGTGATATTTGCTCCCCATGGGACTGGCCCACCTGCAGGGAAACTAAGGATACATGAGAGGGCAAGTCCTCCACACCATGGCCGTTCACAACCATTGAATGCACCGTGACTGGTAATGTTGTAATATATGGTACTTGTTTATGTATGTATATATATATATATATATATATATATACATTTTTTCTTTCTTTTTTCTTGTGTTGAAAGATTTTTTGATGCACGTTTACATCTTTACAGTTGTTTTATATCTACCCTCTGAAGAAGACCCATTGAAACGCGTCAGTATTCTACATTTAAGACCTTGTGCGATTGCTATTGTATCTTTGTTGCATATGGTTCAATTTACTGCACATTGTCCCCTGTCAATGGTACTGTTTTTTATTACCTTTTTAGCATTTTGTACTCCAGTTCATGTCCTGACTTTTAATGTCAGTATTTAAATATATTTTTTGTACCAATAAATATACTCTTGATTATCTACTAGACATGTGCACACTGAAATATTTCGTTTCGGAATTTCGTTTTCGTCCGAAAAATAAATGTATTTAGTTACTCCCGAAAATCTTTTTATTTATTTTGTTTACGTTAAAAATTGCATTCGTCCGAAAATCCAAATTAAGGTTGAATCTGTCATTGAAGGCTTATGGTGTCTGTCGAATGTTTAAAGAAGATTCGACGGAGCAGCTAAACTGTACGACGCCGTATAGTTTACCTGCTCCGCCGAATCTTCTTAGAACTTTCAACAGACACCATAAGCCAAAGTACGTGTGTACTTAGTTCTAGCTATTTTACTGCTCCTCCTCTTTGGTTACAATCAGCCAATAACATTCATCATCACCATTATTTTTATTTATCTTTTCCCCCCTACGTCAAATCTTTTCTCCTCTATGTCGAATCTTTTCTCTCTATGTAGAATAATCTTGGACTAATAGAGTTAAGGTTAGGCACATTCGACCACAGGTTTGATGGACACAGATTGCTATTGTCATCATCATGTCGAATCTCCTATTTATATCGAACTGTTGTAGCAACGAAAACGAAAATAAAGCATTTGTTTGTCGGATCTTTCGTTTTTCGGATTCTGCACTTTCGCTATCCTGGTATCAAAAATTGCAATTGCATGCCCCTGTTAAACAGGGTTAGAAAAATTGGGCCTTTGGTTATAGTGGTGCCAGAACATTGTAACCCCTCACAGTAACTCTTGTTGGGTGCAGGAAAGGGTCCTGCTGTGAAATATTATACCAAAAATTGTAATTACATGCCCCTGTTAAACAGGGGCAGAAAAATTGGGCCTTGGGTGGTGGTGGTGGTGCCACAACACTGTAACCCCTCACAGTTACTCTTGTTTGGCGCAGGAATGGGCCCTGCTGTGAAATATTGTATCAAAAATTGTAATTATATTCCCTTGTTAAACGGGGTTAGAAAAATTGGGCCTTGGGCGGTGGTGGTGCCCTAAACCAAAAATAATGTTGGAAGCTAGCATCATCAAGATTGAGGAGGAATAGGATAGTCAGCATAGGCAGTCTTCAAGGGATCCCCGATCCATAGCAAATCCAATCAGTTACATCAGCATCAGGTGCTTCATAGCTGCTGATCCAAGACTGATTAATTTCTATGAATATAAGACCATCAATGGAGTCTGTGGACAAGCGCACTCTTTGATCCGTTACAAACCCTGCTGGAAAGGTCTCCAAGTTTGCTCTTGCCCCTAGATATTCCTCCACCATATAATGCAGACACTGGTGATGGTTGCTTGAATTGATCACACCTTGGCGCCGAAGACTGAAAAATTGCTTAAAGGCATCGGTCAGCTGGCCACCTTCTCCACCGCTTTTCCTCTGACTGAGTGAAGCCTCAGCAACATGTTGTCCATCACCAGGAAATGGTAACCTTCCAGGGTCTGGAAATGCATTACACAAACCTTTCTTCAAGGCCCCCTGAAGATGTTTCATCCTCTGCTCCCTCTGTGAAGACAGGATGAGTTCTGCAACTTTACTTTTGTAACGTGGATCAAGAAGGGTTGTCAGCCAGTAATGATCCCTCTCCTTGATACCACAAATCCTAGGGTCCTTTCACAGGCTTTGCAGAATCAGGGAGGCCAGGCAGAGTAAGTGTCTGGAAGATCATGCCAGTAATCGGCGTCCCAGGCTCATCGGTGTGTGACCGCGGGCGCCATTGCGCATGCACGCGCATCCCTGTTGGCACCAGGCGGGCTATTTAAACCTGCCTGTCACACTCATTTCCCGCTGTCTACTCTACAGCATTCTGTGTGCCAAAACCTGATCTGAGCTGAGACTACCTGTTACTTGATCCGGCTATCTGTTTGTGACCATCCCAGCTATCTGCCTGCATCTGACCCCCGCTTGCTTAGACCATTCTCCTGTTTGATCCCTGGTACCTTTGCTGTCCACCTGATATCGATCACTGGCCTGTCTGATGGTCCTTCTGCCTGATCCCTGATACCTGCCTACCTACCTGCTATTGTTCCTTGTTCCAGTCCAGCATTCCAGTTACTAGCCTGCTACCTGCTGTTGTTCCTGATTCCAGCCCAGCGTTCCAGCTTCCAGCCTGCTACCTGCAGTTGTTCCTGGTTCCAGTCCAGCGTTCCAGCTTCCAGCCTGCTACCTGCTGTTGTTCCTGGTTCCAGCCCAGCATTCCAGTTTCCAGCCTGCTACCTGCTTTGTTCCTGGTTCCAGTCCAGCATTCCAGTTTCCAGCCTGCTTACCTGCTGTTGTTCCTGGTTCCACTCAGCATTCCAGTCTCCAGCTTACTTGCCTGCTGTATTCCTGGTTTCAGTCCAGCACCCCGGTCTTCTGCCTACTTACCTGCTGTTGTTCCTGGCTCCAGTCAGCGTTCCAGTCCCCAGCCTTCTCTTCAGTTCCAGTTTCCTGGGTCCTAGCTACTCCTGGACTTCTGGGCGGACTGTTGATCCTGCCAGGCACTCATACCACTCCTCACTCCTGTGCCCTCTGTCCCCATTCCAGAGGGCCGTGAGTGGGAGCCATAGGAAAGGCCTCTCTCTGCACTTCGGGCTCAAAACCTACCAGGTACGTGACAGTAAGTTTGCAGAAGCATTTGATTATGAGTCCTCTGGGTCACTAAGTATCACATTATTTTCCATAACTACCTCCTCCCAGCCATGTACAACTCCTTGGGTTTCTGGGGACTGAAAAATATCCCTTGAAGACTGCTGCTAAGTGTTATCCTCTACATCCATGTTGACATTGTGACAGACCTAGCCGGGAGAGAGACTTTTGGAGGGGACTGAAGTCTAGCCTCTTACCGACCGATTATGGGCCCTGGCATTTGGCGGAATGGTGCTCTTTGTGAGCTGTATGCCTGGGGACCCTTGTGGTGGTGTTACTTTAGATTTGCTTCCATATCCCCCCAAGAGACACAGACTCTGGGGACCCTGGATTTGCCATATTAGAAATAGTGGCTGATTCATAATGCTGGGACAAATACTGTTAGGAGATGCTGATGTCAATTTCAGCCACCTGTCTGTCTGTTGCCTGCTAGAATGTGTTTATTGTAAATAAGTCTAGTATGGGATCTAAGAGTCATTAGATCCCCGTTGTTGTTTGTGTTAATTAACTTTGCTATTGTGTGAAGAAGAGTTCTGTGTTGATTTGTGATAATGTTGATTGTGTTTTTTGAGCTACAAGAAGGCCAGTCTGGCCTAAAGGTCATGACTGAGTCATCTAGGCTGTCTAAAGGGATTAGTTAATTAGCCCATGTTAATTAGGTTTCTGGTCACAGGTGTATGTTCAGAGTAATATGAGCAGGAGGTATGCACCTACTCTTTTACTGTATAAAAGAGCCTGTATTCCTTTCAATAAAAGAGATTCCTGTTTGAACTTACATACAGCCTGCCTGGTGTTTGTTCTGAGCTATCACAACTGGATTCGAACGGCACATAGCTGTAGTTCTAATCCCGGAGCATCGGATGATGGAACAATCAGATGTTGCGATCTGCAATCTGATTCTATAGCCGCAGAGGAGTGTCGGGAGAGTGGAATCGAGCGAGCAGGGGCTTGTTACAGACACAATCCTTCTCAACTTCCTGTGTGTTTGGTGGGCCCGCAGAAATGCTATCTGGATAAAGGGGGCGTTGAGAGGAAAGAAAGTCCTCTCTTCCTCCTGTTATTCTGCCTCAAGTGCCCTGTCCATGATTCCACGAAGCGTGTGCTCCAGCAGGAAGACTAGAGGGACAGTGTAACTGATGCATGCATTGTCGCTGCTCGCCATCCTTGTAGCCTCCTCAAATGGTGACAGGACAGTGCATGCATCCTTGATCAGTAGCCACTGGCATGGAAAAAAGAAGCCAAGCTCCTCTGACCCTGTCCTGGTGCCATACTCGCACAGGTACTCATTTATGGCCCTCTGCTGTGTGTGCAGCTGCTGCAGCATTGCCAACGTTGAGTTCCACCTGGTGGGCATGTCACAAACGTGTTTGTTGGTGGACAGGTTACATTCCCCTTGAATGTCAGCCAGCCGAGCACTGGCATTGTATGACTGTCGGAATTGACCACAGACTTTTCTGGCCTGTCTCAGGAGATCTTATAAGCCTGGGTACCTGGTCAAGAACTGTTGCACCACCAAATTCAGGATGTGGGCCAAACATGGAACATGGGTCAAGTGTCCCTGTCAGAGGGTGGAGAGAAGGTTGGTGCCATTGTTGCGTACAACCATTCCTGACTGAATCTGGCATGGTGTCAACCACCTCTGAGCCTGCCCCTGCAGAGCTGACAGAATCTCTGCCCCAGTGTGGCTCCTGTAACCTAGACAGACCGACTCAAGCACTGCATGGCATCTTTTAGCCTGACTGCTTGCATAGCCCCTTGAATGCTTACAGAGCACCACTGGTTCAGAGGACAAATCTGCAGAAGAGGCCATAAAGGAAGAAGAAGAGGATGGGGTGGAGGAGAGAGCTGTGGCAGAATCACCACAAGCATTTTGGAGGCGTGGTGGTGGAACAAGCTCCAACAACACTGAACCCTGTCCTGCATCCTTCCCAGCTGCCAGCAGAGTTACCCAGTGCACCGTGTAGGAAAGGTAATGTCCCTGCCCATGCCTGCTGGACCATGATTCAACAGTAAATTGAACCTTACTGCTGACCGTCCTGTCCAATGAGGCCAAAACATTGCCTTCCACATGCCGGTAGAGAGCCGGAATGGCCTTCCTTGAAAAGCAATGGCGTTTTGGAACCTGCCACTGAGGTACAGCACATTCCACAAATTCATGAAAGGGGGCAGAGTTTACCAGCTGAAAAAGCAGCAGTTGCAGTGCTAGCAATTTGGTCAAGCTAGCATTTAGATGCTGAGCGTGTGGATGTCTGGGACCAAATTTCTTTTTATGGTTCAGCAACTGGGGTAGGGAAATTTGCCTGGTAAAATCAATTGGTGGTGTACTGTTAGCAGATTGTCTGCAAGTACTTGGGACACCTATTGCTATACCTTCATTCTTCTCAGTGCAGATTTTTGAGAGGACTGAAGGTATAGTAGGGTTGGAGATCCCAGATGAGGAGCAAGGAGAAGTCCGCCTTTTTCTATGATGTGGGTCTTTTAAGTGATGTTGCCAATGGACTGCATGGCAGGTCATCATATGTCTGGTCAAGCATGTGGTGCCCAAGCGGCTGCTGTTCTGGCCACGCTTGATCCGCTTCAGACATAGGTTGCAAACAGCAATGGTGCGATCTGCTGCACACATGTCAAAAAAGGCCCACACCAAGGAAATTTTAAATGTCAGCGGGGAGTCAGCAGCGCCCTGCACCTGCGGAGCTCTGTGGTGTGATGCAATAGGGTGGCTGCCCTTAAGCTGCCCCCTAGAGGACATTCTGCCTCCTTGGAGTTGTGCCCCCTCCTCCTCTCTTCTTTCATACACCCAAGTACAGTATATATATATATATATATATATATATATATATATATATATATATATATATATATATATATTAATACACCACCTGAAATGTATTAGCAACAGTACACCACCGAATGCATGGTAGATAAAGGTTACACTGAATATAGAGTGAACACTGAATATAAAGTCTATAATATGCAGAGTATATATATATATATATACACACATACATGTATATACTAGGCTGACTAATCTATCTCTCTGTCTATGCCTATGTAAGCAGCCTTATATACAGTCAGGTCCATAAATATTGGGACATCGACACAATTCTAACCTTTTGGCTCTATACACCAGTACAATGGATTTGAAATGAAACTAACAAAATGTGCTTTAACTGCAGGCTTTCAGCTTTAATTTGAGGGTATTTACATCCAAATCAGGTGAACGGTGTAGGAATTACAACAGTTTGTATATGTGCCTCCCACTTTTTAAGGGACCAAAAGTAATGGGACAATTGGCAGCGTAGCTGTTCCATGGCCACTTGTGTGTTATTCCCTCATTATCCCATTTACAAGGAGCAGATAAAAAGTCCAGAGTTCATTTCAAGTGTGCTATTTGCATTTGGAATCCCTTGCTGTCAACTCTCAATATGACTGTCACTATCAGTGAAGCAAGCCATCATTAGGCTGAAAAAACAAAACACCCCATCAGAGAGATAGCAAAAACATTAGATGTGGCCAAATCAACTGTTTGGAATATCCTTAAAAAAAAGAACGCACCGATGAGCTCAGCAACACCAAAAGACCTGGAAGACCACGGAAAAGAACTGTGGTGGATGACCGAAGAATTCTTTCCCTGGTGAAGAAAACACCGTTCACAACAGTTGGCCAGATCAAGAACACTCTCCAGGAGATAGGTGTATGTGTGTCAAAGTCAACAATCAAGAGAAGACTTCGCCAGAGTGAATACAGAGGGTTCACCACAAGATGTAAACCATTGGTGAACCTCAAAAACAGGAAGGCCAGATTAGAGTTTGCCAAACAACATCTAAAAAAGCCTTCACAGTTCTGGAACAACATCCTATGGACAGATGTGACCAAGATCAACTTGTACCAGAGTGATGGGAAGCGAAGAGTATGGAGAAGGAAAGGAACTGCTCATTAACCAAAGCATACCACCTCATCAGTAAAGCATGGTGGTGGTAGTGTCATGGTATGGGGATGTATGGCTGCCAATGGAACTGGTTTTCTTGTATTTATTGATGATGTGACTGCTGACAAAAGCAGCAGGATGAATTCTAAAGTGTTTCAGGCAATATTATCTGCTCATATTCAGCAAAATGCTTCAGAACTCTTTGGACAACGCTTCCCAGTGCAGATGGACAATGACCCGAAGCATACTGCGAAAGCAATCAGAGTTTTTTAAGGGAAAGAAGTGGAATGTTATGCAATGGCCAAGTCAATCGCCTGACCTGAATCTGATTGAGCATGCATTTCACTTGCTGCAGACAAAACTGAATGGAAAATGTCCCAAGAACAAGCAGGAACTGAAGACAGTTGCAGTAGAGGCCTGGCAGTGCATCACCAGGGATGAAACCCAGCATCTAGTGATGTCTATGCATTCCAGACTTCAGGCTGTAATTGACTGCAAAGGATTTGCAACCAAGTATTAAAAAGTGAAAGTTTGATGGATGCTTTTTAATCTGTCCGCACATCTTGTTCGTTTAATTTCAAATCCATTTTGGTGGTGTATAGAGCCAAAAAGATTAGAATTGTGTTGATGTCCCAATATTTATGGACCTGACTGTAGTGTGGGGCGTGGACTTAGTCCCCCTGAGCCATGATTGGCCAAAGGCACCCTGCCTTTGTGCAGGTCAGGTAAATGCTTTGGCCAATCATCATACAGCAATGCACAATCTCGCAGTGCATTATGGGGCGATCCGCGGCGCTCAAATTTCCCGCGAACGCCCCATATGTTTGCTTTGTTTTAGAACAAACGAACACCCGGTGTTTGAGTCAAACTTACCTGGACCTGGACCTTACTGTAATGTGGGGCGTGGACTTAGTCCCCCTGAGCCATAATTGGCCAAAGGCACCCTACCTTTGTGCAGGTCAGGTGCATGCTTTGGCCAATCATCATACAGCAATGCACGATCTTGCAGTGCATTGTGGGGCATTCTGCTGCGCTCAAATTTCCCTCGAATGCCCCATATGTTTGCTTCGTTTTAGAAAAAACGAACACCCGGTGTTCGAGTCGAACTTACGTTCGACTTGAACCGCTGGCTCATCCCTAATTACCACCTTAATCAGCTAGAGAGCCTGTGTAATTAATATGTGTTTGGTTTTAAAGGGATAAGGTGGCAACCCTACCCTGGACCCCTGCACTAGGTGTGTAGATAGAGAAAACTAATCAGCTATGGAGATAGGTGCAGCAAAGGATGGATGGGGGTGTGGGGTGATGATGGTGTGGTGGGGAGGGTGTATGGTGTTAGTTCACCCTTTCATATTTTTTTTTTGTGAAAAGGTGAACTTGCACTTTAAATAATCCCTTTCTCCATGCACTTCTGGTCATTGGTATTGCTGCTAACCCAACCCCTCTCTCCACACTGGTGTTCAGTGGCAGTGGTAATTAGCCTCCACTGCTAAATAGTATTCAACATCACCTCCACTGGATTGGTGGTAAAACTTAAAGTCTATTTTTCAACAGCATGCATGCAGAGAAATGCAAGATGTATAATAAAGTAAAGTAAAAAGAAAAAAAAGAAGAAAAAAAAATGCTAAAGTGCTAAAATATACCTGAATAGCAACACTCACTAAAGTTCTCAAAAAGTGCCATGCTGAAAATTAACATGCATATGATAACAATGAATATTCATAAGAATAAATAAGGTGAAAAAAAGGAATGTCCAGATAAATGTGATAATGACATAAACAGTCCCAAATGGTGCATATATCACTACTTAACCACTTCAGCCCCGGAAGGATTTACCCCCTTCCTGACCAGAGCACTTTTTACAATTCGGCACTGCGTCGCTTTAACTGCTAATTTCGCGGTCATGCAATGCTCTACCCAAACGAAATTTGCGTCCTTTTCTTCCCACAAATAGAGCTTTCTTTTGATGATATTTGATCACCTCTGCCGTTTTTATTTTTTGCGCTATAAACGGAAAAAGACTGAAAATTTTGAAAAAAAATGATATTTTCTACTTTTTGTTATAAAAAAAATCCAATAAACTAAATTTTAGTCATACATTTAGGCCAAAATGTATTCGGCCACATGTCTTTGGTAAAAAAAATGTCAATAAGCGTATATTTATTGGTTTGCGCAAAAGTTATAGCGTCTACAAACTAGGGTACATTTTCTGGAATTTACACAGCTTTTAGTTTCTGACTGCCTATGTCATTTCTTGAGGTGCTAAAATGGCAGGGCAGTACAAAACCCCCCCAAACGACCCCATTTTGGAGAGTAGACACCCCAAGGAAATTGCTGAGAGGCATGTTGAGCCCATTGAATATTTATTTTTTTTGTCCCAAGTGATTGAATAATGACAAAAAAAAGAAAAAAAAAAAAATTACAAAAAGTTGTCACTAAATGATATATTGCTCACACAGGCCATGGGCATATGTGGAATTGCACCCCAAAATACATTCAGCTGCTTCTCCTGAGTACGGGGATACCACATGTGTGGCACTTTTTGGGAGCCTAGCCGCGTACGGGGCCCCGAAAACCCAGCACCACCTTCAGGATTTCTAAGGGCATACATTTTTGATTTTACTCCTCACTACCTATCACAGTTTTGAAGGCCATAAAATGCCAAGATGGCACAACCCCCCCCCAAATGACCCCATTTTGGAAAGTAGACACCCCAAGCTATTTGCTGAGAGGCATGGTGAGTATTTTGCAGCTCTCATTTGTTTTTAAAAATGAAGAAAGACCAGAAAAAAAATTTTTTTTTTCTTTTTTCATTTTTCAAAACTTTGTGACAAAAAGTGAGGTCTGCAAAATACTCACTATACCTCTCAGCAAATAGCTTGGGGTGTCTACTTTCCAAAATGGGGTAATTTGGGGGGGGGTTTGTGCCACCTGGGCATTCCATGGCCTCCGAAACTGTGATAGGTAGTGAGGAGTGAAATCAAAAATTTACGGCCTTAGAAAGCCTGAAGGCGGTGCTTGGTTTTCGGGGTCCCGTGCGCGGCTAGGCTCCCAAAAAGTCCCACACATGTGGTATCCCCGTACTCAGGAGAAGCAACAGAATTTATTTTGGGGTGTAATTTCACATATTCCCATGGCATGTTTGAGCAATATAACATTTAGTGACAACTTTTTGCAAAAAAAAAAAAAAAAAATTGTCTCTTTCCCGCAACTTGTGTCACAATATAAAATATTCCATGGACTCGACATGCCTCTCAGCAAATAGCTTGGGGTGTCTACTTTCCAAAATGGGGTCATTTGGGGGGGGTTTGAACTGTCCTGGCATTTTATGCACAACATTTAGAAGATTATGTCACACATCACCCACTCTTCTAACCACTTGAAGACAAAGCCCTTTCTGACACTTTTTGATTACATGAAAAAATTATTTTTTTTTTGCAAGAAAATTACTTTGAACCCCCAAACATTATATATTATTTTAAAGCAATTGCCCTACAGATTAAAATGGTGGGTGTTTCATTTTTTTTTTTTCACACAGTATTTGCGCAGCGATTTTCAAACGCATTTTTTGGGGAAAAAACACACTTTTTTAAATTTTAATGCACTAAAACACACTATATTGCCCAAATGTTTGATGAAATAAAAAAGATGATCTTAAGCCGAGTACATGGATACCAAACATGACATGCTTTAAAATTGCGCACAAACGTGCAGTGGCAACAAAATTACTACATTTTTAAAAGCCTTTAAAAGCCTTTACAGGTTCCCACTTTAGATTTACAGAGGAGGTCTACTGCTAAAATTACTGCCCTCGATCTGACCTTCGCGGTGATACCTCACATGCATGGTGCAATTGCTGTTTACATTTGACGCCAGACCGCCGCTTGCGTTCGCCTTAGCGCGAGAGCAGGGGGCGACAGGGGTGCTTTTTTTTCTTTATTTTTTTTCTTTATTTTTTTTTGCTTTTTTTCTTATTTTTAAACTGTTCCTTTCATTTTTTTTTTTTTAAATCATTTTTATTGTTATCTCAGGGAATGTAAATATCCCCTATGATAGCAATAGATAGTGACAGGTACTCTTTTTTGAAAAAATTGGGGTCTATTAGACCCTAGATCTCTCCTCTGCCCTCAAAGCATCTGACCACACCAAGATCGGTGTGATAAAATGCTTCCCCAATTTCCCAATGGCGCTATTTACATCCGGCGAAATCTAAGTCATAAAATGCTCGTAGCTTCCGGTTTCTTAGGCCATAGAGATGTTTGGAGCCACTCTGGTCTCTGATCAGCTCTATGGTCAGCTGGCTGAATCACCGGCTGCATTCTCAGGTTCCCTGTTGAGACAGGAGAGCCAGAGAAAAACACGGAAAACGGTGGGGGGGGGGCATTCCCTCCCACTGCTTGTAAAAGCAGTCTAGAGGCTAATTAGCCGCTAGGATTGCTTTTACATGAAAGCCGACCGCTGGCTAAAAAGAATGATACCAAGATGATACCTAAACCTGCAGGCATCATTCTGGTATAACCACTCAAAGTCGTGAATGGCGTACCTGAAGACAAAAAAATGGTTAACAATAAAGCACAGTAAACGGTAAAGTATAAATAATTACATACCTGAAAAGCAAACATGATAAAACATAATAACAATAAAACATTGCAGAATAGAATACAGTAAAAAAGAGCAGAACAATAGAGAGAGAATAGAGAGAGAGAGAGAACAATAAAACGACAACTATTTTTTTTATTTTTGTTTGTGTTTTTTTTTTTTTTTTACACTTTTTTTTTGTAACTGTAACTTTTATAACTGTAACCGGTTCCAGGTTCGAGTCTCTCAAAATGCGATGGCATCTTGGGAGACCCTGTGAAAGTGTGCCTAGTCTGTGCAATGCTGTACGCTACGCTAATACTCAACTAGTGCATGGTAGCGTTCAAAACATTCACCAAGTGTTACTGCAGTGCTGGTTTGACTACGACCGGGGTGTACTACGCCGCTGGTGCTTGCCAGTTCACCAAAACGCTACAAAGAAAAGTGTCAGTGATCGATCGATACTGCACTTGGGTGGGCTGGACTGGGCTGGGCCGGGCGGAGGGGCAAAACGCAGGTGCTAGCAGGTATCTGGGCTGATCCCGCTAACACTGCGTTTTTGGGAACCCTAAACTGCTGGGGACGCTAGTATAGATCTGATCGGATCAGATATTGATGCGTTCAGATACTATACCACTAAGGGAGGTGTACGGTGCGTGTACGGTGCGTGCGTGGGTGTTCGCGGTACTGGCGCTAATCTGACGCTGCCTAGGGCGACGCATATCACCGCTGGGCGATCAGGGGGCTAAACCTTTATTCGGTAATAAACGGCGGGTGCCCTGACACTATAAAAAATAAACGAACTAACCAGCGTCACCCGTAACGGTTATACGGTGATCAGTGGTGAAAGGGTTAACTAGGGGGCCATCAAGGGGTTAAAACATTTATTAGATAGTATATGGGGGTCCCTGTCGCTATAAAACACTGACGGCGAACCTAAATATTTACGTCCCTAACTAGCGTCACCAGCGACACTAATACAGCGATCAGAAAAATGATCGCTTAGCGACACTGGCGACAGGGGGTGATCAAGGGGTTAAAACTTTATTAGGGGGGTAAGGGGGGTACCCTAGACGTACAGGGGGCTAAACCTTTATTCGGTAATAAACGGCGGGTGCCCTGACACTATAAAAAATAAACGAACTAACCAGCGTCACCCGTAACGGTTATACGGTGATCAGTGGTGAAAGGGTTGACTAGGGGGCAATCAAGGGGTTAAAACATTTATTAGGTAGTATATGGGGGTCCCTGTCGCTATAAAACACTGACGGCGAACCTAAATATTTACGTCCCTAACTACCGTCACCAGCGACACTAATACAGCGATCAGAAAAATGAGTGAATGGGTGATCAAGGGGTTAAAACTTTATTAGGGGGGGTAAGGGGGGTACCCTAGACCTACAGGGGGGTAATACTAACTGTCCCACCACTGCTAACTGTCACAAACTGACACTATGCAGTAATCAGGAAAAAAAAAAAAAAAAAAAACCTGCTTGGTGTCAGTTTGTGACAGGGGGGGGGTGATTGGGGGGGGATCGGGGGGCGATCGGGGGGGGAATCGGGGGTGTAATGTATGCCTGGCATGTTCTACTGTGTGTGTGTGTGAGTGTTGGTGCACTTACATGTCATCTCTCCTCGGCGCTGGAACGGAAACTGCCAGACCGAGGAGAGATGACATCACATTCTCTGCCTCTGTGTACTATACAGAGGCAGGGGATGTTTCTCATTGGCTGGGAGCGATCGCGAGGGGGGGGCCACGATCGGATGGCCTCCCCCTCGTCTGTCATCGCTCCCAACCAAATGCCGACCGCAGCTGGCACCGGGGGGGGTCCGATCGGACCCCCCACCCGCGGGAAGGCAATCACGTTTCAGGTACGTGATTTTGCCTGCCCGTGCCGCTCTGCTCACGTATATAGGTGTGAGGCGGTCGGCAAGTGGTTAAAAATGATGGATGCCACAGTAGTAATAATAGTTGGTCGTGTCTTCCACCTGTGGTACAGTAGGACTCTTACTAAAGCAAATGGACTCTTTATGGTAAAAAGAGTCAAATGCATTTATGTGTTATGCCGCGTACACACGTTCGGAATTTCCGCCAACAAATGTTCGATGGGAGCTTGTTGTCAGAAATTCCGACCGTGTGTAGGCTCCATCTGACATTTTCCGTCGGAATTTCCGACAAACAAAAATTGGGATTTGGATCTCACATTTTCCAACAACAAAATCTGTTCTTGTAAATTCCGAGGGTGTGTAGACAATTCCGACGCACAAAATGCCACGCATGCTCTGAATCAAGTACGAGACGGAAGCGCTTGTTCTGGTAAAACTAGCATTCGTAATGGAGATAGCACATTCATCACGCTGCAAATTTTAAAATCTTTTAATGCAGTGCATTCTCTTCTTCTTTATAATGCTAGAATAATGAAGTTGTTTTGCTGATGATATTCAAACACAGTTCTGACAAACTAATTTCTTTATTATTTCTCATGATCTCCTGAATTATATTATTTATTTTTTTCATCAGATCTCCATAATAATATTTTGTTTTTATTTTTATATATTTTTTTTTTAATCAAGATCTCCTGTTTTTTTTTTTTTCTAGTGATCTCCATAATATTTTTTTTTTGTTTTGTGTGTCAAGTTACCACAACACCATTATTATCTTGTATTTTTTAACCTCAAGGAGGTTGGTTGGTGCCCCTTGTTAATTTGGCATTGTATTTAGGAAATGTACCTGCCTACTCACAAACAACCTGTCCTTTTTGAAGTAAAACACATGCGCAAGTATTTGTGAATCAAAAATAGACATTTATTAGGTGGTCATAAGAAAATAAAGAGGAAGGCAACGCTGGAGAAACTGGTGAAATTGGCGAAGCCTTTGTTCCCCAGGGCAGACATCAACTATTTTACAGGCAAAATTGGTAGCCTGAGGAGTCCATATAATAGTGAGCACAATCCGGTCCAGGACTCCAAGAGATCAGGAACAACAGCAGATGACATATATGTCCCCAGGCTGTGGTCATACAACAGCCTGCCCCTTTTGTCAGACCATACTGAACTCAGGCCATCACACTCTTGTCTTCCTTCCACGCTTGCTTCCAGGCTGTGGCCTGTGGTGTTGGAGTTGTGGCAGGAGGTTAAGGAGGAGGAGGGGAGGAGGATGGTCCAATTCACACAGGTGGGTTTTTGTTGTGAGTTGGCCCCTCAACCCCTTATTTTGGGTCAGATACATAATATCCTCACAGATGAGGCCTGGGCCCTCCTCCATTTCATGCATTTTGCATGCACCCATGGAGGCAAAAGCCTCTGAAGAGTGGGGGTGGTTCTAAGGGCAGCATTAGCCTCCCGAATCAGCCCAAGCGCTGCCTCCTCCACATTCCTCCCCTTCCTGGGCCTTTGGTTTGGAAGGCGGAGAGGAGGCACCTGGGATTTGGTCAGGTTACTGGGCCATGCCACTTCCTGGTTGCCACTTACCCCCACCACCTCCTGGCTGCCACATTCCACAGCCTCCTCCTGGCCTCCTCCTGGCTGCCACATTCCACGCCCTCCTCCTGGCTGAGGCTTTCCCGTGTATAAAAAAGGAACATAGTTTTATTTTTTTGTTAATCACTCACACACAATTTTCAGCTCATGACTGTTGCAAATGTTAACAAATAGAAAAGACTATTATTCTGAGCCCAGCATTTTTCATTCTTGTCCCAAACATTTTTGGCCACTACTGTTTATTTATTTATTAAATCAGCAATTAGTAATCAATAATAACATCTAGTTAACATCATTAATTTTACGACAAGAAATATGTAGAACAATGCTATACCTGGCTCAAGCTGGGCTCCTCCACTTCTTCCTGGCTGGAAGGCCCAGGTTGGACGTCAGAAGCCTCAGCTGAGGTGGAAGGAAGCGTGGAAGGAAGAGTGGAAGGTAGGGTTGAGAGTGATTGCCTGACTTCAGTCTGGTCTGACAGAAAACAAAGTCTCTCATAGTACCCCAGCCTGGGTACATAAATGTCATCTGCTGCTGCTCCTGATCTCTGGGAATCCTGGACCTTATTGCGCTCCCTATTATAAGTGCTCCTCAGGCCACCAATTTTGGCCTTCAAATAGGGAATGGTTGCCATGGGGATCTTCACCAACTCCAGCAGTTTCTATGGCACTGTCTGCCTCTTTTTTTATGATTATAATGTGGGTGTTTCACCTGCCACAGACAGGGCAGCTCCCTGTACTTGTCTATGAATAGGGGGAGGAAGTTGTGATCATTGAAGCCATCCATTTTCTCTGCAAGACACAACACAAGACAAACCCTAATGTCAGACTAAACTCTCCTAATCTTGTCCCAATATGTCCCAAATTCGCCCCATTTCTCTTTTGACGCAGTGGGAGAGCACATGGCGGAGAAAGAGCAAGTGCATGCAGATAGCAGCAGCAACAACAAAAGCCCGGAGCCACGAATGTCCCGATGCCGGAGGAGATTTGAGGCCTCAAATATGTCCTTTGTAGAGATGGTGGAGATGGTGGACATCTTGAAGAGGGCCGACTATGATGGGAAGCGTGGACCTTACCCAAACCCAAACGTGAGAAAGGCCAAGATCATGGCTAAATTTGAGATAAGTCTGCACAGGAATTTTTTAGGTATGACGATCCAAGGATCAATTGAGGAAATGCTGGTCAGACCTGAAATTGAGAGAGCAGGATCATTACAGAAGGATCAAGAGAGTTTTTCAAAAAAGTAAGTAGTTGTCGTGTGTTCCTATTATTATTATAACATTCGTGCTGCTCCATGTGCTTTTCTTAACTGTTGTACAGTTTATAATGGCAACTTTCAGGTTCGTGGACACAGTATAATCGTTCGTAATAAACATTGTTTGTTCGCTCACTAATTCAATGTTTTTGGCAGATGCAGGTTAACTACATTTGGTCATGCCTATTTGTCTTAAACAAAGTTTGTTATCTAGATGGGTTTGTAACTAGAATCTGCCTGGAGTTTGCATGCTCTCCCTGTGCCTGCGTGGGTTTCCTCCGGGTACTCCGGTTTCCTCCCACACTCCAAAGACATGCTGGTAGGTTAATTAGATCCTGTCGAAAAAAAAAAATTGGCCAAATATGTGTATGTTGTATGTGTATGT
Organism: Lithobates clamitans; assembly: GCA_037952925.1. Lineage (NCBI taxonomy): Eukaryota > Metazoa > Chordata > Amphibia > Anura > Ranidae > Lithobates > Lithobates clamitans. Next base: position 364,285 of record JBBGZY010000320.1, read on the forward strand.
GTTGTAAGCGTGTCAGGACCCCATGGGGCAAAAGGACCGTGCTATACTGCAGATGTACACCGGCAGCAAAAAAAAAAAAGCACCCTGAGGCGATTCAGTTTACATAGGTAGCGCTATACAAGTCACTAATTCATTCATTCATAGAATGAAATGCAAACTTGATTTAGTGTAAGGAGAGGACACTCAGCAGCTGTTTTACACATCTGGTCGCAGGAGCACTAGTGTGGGACACCAGAACACCCTTTTTAGGGTGTCCCACACAGGTGCTCCAGTGGATACTAGGGGTGTCTCCATGTGTGAAACTTGTACAAAACAGGTAAGTATTCTAGCTTTAGAAAGGGAAAAAAATAATGTCTTCAGCTTGGAACTCGGCCAAAACAGACAATTGTACGTTACTTCCAAGCAATGTTTTATATTCCTAATTCTGTCCTCAAATATCTATGTGCTAAGTATACATATTTTTTAATCCACATAGGAGAGAAAAGACTTGGGACAGCAGAGGACACCAGGGACCCCCAACCTCATAAAGAAGGGGATGTCACCACACCAAAACCTCAGGATGTGGAGGAAGGAGAGGTTTATGAAGTGGGTGAAATAGTGACCACAACAGGTGAGTGTCTGAGACCACAGCTTCAGGTAATAGACGTATGCCTGCATATTTATAATACATGGTGTGTTTTTTTATTTTTAGGTGATGTGATGTTGTGGAAGAAGAATCTCCTTTCACCAGTGCAAGTGCACATGTCCTCATCGGGGAGATCATGATGTGCAATCATGATTTAGAAAAGATAAAGGAAAACATCAATGATGTTCAATAAAAAATTAAGAACATCATTGATGTTTTAGACAGAATATAAAACACACCTAAATTCTTCAATTTGGTTATATTTTTATTATTTTGTAATCTTTTTTGAAGTATATTGAAAGCCAAATTTTGAAGATGCGCACAGTGTGTCAACATGTGGTATCTGCCATCACGGGATATCAATGTATGCGTTTTGTGAGTGCAACCCCTTCCTCGCAACTCAAGTAGGTGAAAGGAAGGGGTTGCATCCCTGAAACACGTCCATTGAATATTGATCCCCCATGATGGGAGCTAGCACATGTTGACATTAGGCATGGGATGAGGAGGGAAATCCCCATTTTGACTCTCAATTTGTGTGCATCTTCAAAATTTGGCTTTCACAAGGGTGACATCACCCCATCTGATGAAGGCAAGATCAACACAGTTTGTACATACTAATGTCTGATATTTCCTTCAAATTATCAAAGTTGAACTTTGTTCCTGAGTTGTGTATTGTTTAATGGATTTAAACATACCTGTTTATCACAAGAAAGACTATTTGTACTGTCAAAACCAAAAATGTTATTATAAAAATATGTTGGTTTGTTCAAAAACCCTTTTCTAACGCACATGTGAATGTGCACAGAGTAAAAAGTTTTCTACTCAACAATGTGTGGCTTCTTCTTTCAATACTCAATAGCAGTTTTTGGACTAAGTTGGTGTTCACAGTAACAATGGGGGTTATTTACTGAAGGCAAATCCACTTTGCACTACAAGTGCAGTTTCAAGTGCACTTTTGCAGTGCACTTGGAGTGCAAAGTGGATTTTCATTTAGTAAATAACTCCCACAGTGCTTTATAATTTGCCACAATCAGGCCATTTTCGTGACTTCCAAAAATTAATTCATGGTGCTAAAAATGATGAATATTTTTATCAGTAATGCATTACATACATTAACAACCAAAACAAGGTGTGTGTGTAGCAGACCCACAACATAATATTTAGCTGAAGAAGAGATTGTCACCTCATGTATCAAATAAATTACGTTTGCACTATTGAAGAAAATGGCCAAAAAGAAAAGCCCATTGGAGAACCTAGGAGACAGCTAAAAGAAACCCAAGCTGTAAATCAAAGCAAATCTTATTTCAGTTTAACTAAATTTTTTTTAAATGTTTCTTAAACATTTTCTGGCATATCAATGGCCCCCTAAAGTACTCAACATAATTCTGTCTTACTTCGTGGGCGCTTTGGGGGGGCAAGCCAGGACGGCCAGCTTCAAGCACTGTCAGGGTTAGTTCTTGCAGTCCGGCCTCAGGCCCAACTGAGGCCACATAGTTCATTGAATTTCTCCTTAAATAGTTGTGGAGAATGCAGCATGCAAGGATTATATGGTTACGTTTATATTCCGCCATGTTGATTACCATAAGGAATAGGCAGAACCGGCTGGTCATTATCCCAAAAACGTTCTCCACCACTCTTCTGGCTCTGGCCACCCGGGAGTTAAAAACCCTCTGGTCCAGATTGAGGGTCCTCATCGGGAATGGCCGCATCAGGTGATCACCCAGCCCAAAAGCTTCATTAGCAACAAAGACAAACGGAAGTCCTTCCACGTTATCTTCAGCAGGTGGCAATCCCAAGCCACCATTCTGGAGCCATCTGTAGAACTCGGTCTGGGCAATGACTCCACCATCCGACTTCCGGCCATTCTTCCCCATGGCCACAAAGAGACACTCATATGTCGCCAACACCACCACCAACATCACAATACCATTAAACCCCTTATCGTTGTAATAGTATGGGCCCGAGTTGGGGGGTGGGACTATGTGGATGTGTTTCCCATTCATTTCCCCTCTGCAGTTGGAAAGTCCCACTGCTGGGACTTTTGAGATGCCACAGTCTGCCATTCCTGTGGCGTTGAAGGAAACTGTGGAGTTAAACAAGAAAATAAAAATTTGTAATTTTGCACATAAACATTGCAAGCAGATTAGACACAAACATTCTTGGCCAACATCAGTATTAACATTTATTTGAAGGAGTATTTAAAGACAAATATATAACGTACACTTATCAGATTCCTTACCCTCTCTAATGGCCCATTGTAAAAATTTTAGGGGGGGGAGATGACGTGGACAGGTAACCCTCTCCACTTCATTAAGAGCTGAATGCATAAATAATGTGTTTAACTTTGGTCAGCCCCTCCTTACTGTCATAATACAAAAATATAAATACACACTGTACAAATTGAAGCACTTTTTTACATTCTGCAATTACCTATCAAGATAATAGGAGAACAAAACTTTAAACAGTAGCATTTGAAAGTATTCAGGCAGGCCCTTTCACTACATGCTTTGATGAATTCATACAGAAATATGACCACAAAAGAGGTAGGTATAGTGAGTATGGGTTTGGCAAAGTCAGCAGATAGAGGATTGGTATCGGTTGACTTAGAGGTTGGGGGAGGGAGGGTTCAAAATGATTTTGGGAATCCCAAAAAAAAGCCTTTTGCACTCTGCCTGAATTTAAGTACAAAAATAACATTTGTACATATTTTAGGGGGTGTTTAGGGTAAGCATTACAATGGAGCTAACAAAATCAAAATACTTTGTTAAGTGACTACGCTAGGTGTGTATGGGCCCAGGATAGCATGCTGGGGAGGTTAGTGAAGGCAAATATGCATGAAGGACAAAAAAGGAAGATTAAAAAACTTCCAGCATGCATGAGAACAGGGGATATTCACAGCATATTCCAATCATGGTAATTAGGAAATGATGAAAGAAATACAATACATTATCAAACATTAAATACATAGAATGTGATGTTAAATGATAAATCTTACCTTAATATAGTCCTTCTGCAGAACCTGAATGATGGCAGAACAGGTTTCTGGAATAATTATCCCCAGAGCCTGGGGGGAGATGCCTGTCGAGAACTTGATGTCCTGCAGACTTCTCCCCATCGCCAAGTACCGCAAGGTGGCGATGAGCCTCTGCTCGGGAGTGATGGCTTGCCACATGCAGGTGTCCTGCTTTGTAATATAAGGGGACAGCAAAGCCAACAAACGGTGAAAAACGGGGTCCGTCACCCAGAGATAATTCCTGAAATCATCAGGATAATTCTCACGGATTTCCCGCAACAAAGGCATATGTGAGAATAGGTCACGCTGGAGCAACCAATTCTTCGTCCATGAACTCCTTCCTGCCCTGTTCATGGACTGGGCGTGAGTCAAAGTAAGAACCCCAACACCAAGCCCCTGCATAGCACAAACTCTACGATGAGTACTTACCTGCAACATGGCTAGAAAATGGTTGGCTGGTCAGAACGAACTAACAGAACGCATTGAAAATCAGAAAGGCCTGAGAAGAGCGAGCTAAAAATCAGAAACGAGCAGACAAGAACGCACTGAAAATCAAATACGTACTATAAAATACACACTGGAAAAAAAAAAGAACTGACTACACGCACTGAAAACCAGATACGAACCCAGAAGCACAAACTGAAGAGCAGTAACGATCTGAAAAGCTCAAGGCTGAAAAGCGCAAATCATCTCTCACCAAACTTCTACTAACACAAGATTAGCAGAAGGAACCCAAAGGGTGGCGCACTGGCTATTGAACTTCCTTTTACTAGTCGTACGTGTTGTATGTCAGCGCGTTCTTGCCGATCGGAACTTCCAAAAACATTTGTGTGACTGTGTGTATACAAGACAAGTTTGAGCCAACATCTGTCAGAAAAAAAACATGGATTTTGTTGGAATGTGCGATCGTGTGTACAAGGCATTAGACTGGTCTCCTACTCCGGATTAAAGAGGCTCCACTGGATTCTGCTGCAACCTCAGGTACTGTATATCACATCCATGGGCCAAGATTGTGGAATCTTGAGAAAGAAAAAGGCCAGAAAAGCCACATAGTGTGAAACCGCATTACAAAAGTTTATTAAAATGAATCACTAAGTACTCACAAGGGGTAAAATGTGACAAGCTCTCATCAATAAAAAAATAAAAACGGTCCCAGGAATCAAACCAACAACTTCTTGGTTCATGGATATATGGTTCCTGGTTCATTGACTATATGGCGTTAAACTTGCAGAAATGCAATAAAATATATGGCGTTAAAGTTACAGTAACGCAATTAAATATATGGCGCTAAACTTGCAGTAACACAATGAAATATACAGTGTTAAATTTGCAGTAACGCAATGAAATATACAGTGTTAAACTTGCAGTAATGCACAGAACTATATGGCGTTAAACTTGCAGTAAAGCAATGAAATATACAGTGTTAAACTTGCAGTAACGCACAGAAATATACGTCATTAAACTTTCAGTAACGTACAGAACTATATGGCGTTAAACTTGCAGTAACGCACAGCAATATATGGAGTTAAACTTGTAGTAAGGCACTGAAATGTACGGCGTTAAACTTGCAGTAACACAACTGAAATATACTGCATTAAGCATGCACTAACGCATAGAAATGTCCTGCGCTAAATGGCACGTAACACACTGAAATATATGGCGTTAAACTTGCAGTAACGCAATAAAATATACTGTGTTAAAGGGTCAATACACTCACATTGACTGAACTATCCCTACATTCACACTAATGTAAAGATTAAAGGTCGCACTACACTCATACTGAACTATCCCTAGATGCACACTAAACTGATGTTTTGCACTGACAATAGAATCAGAATAGCACACTATAGCACTGAACAGAGCCTTGATCTATCTCTCTCCACGCCGCTATCACACTACAAATGGCTGCTATGGAAAGAATACCTTTATAGTGTGCGGCAGGATTAAGAGCAATGAGCCATGATTGGATACAGTCATCATGACAGTGTCCAATCATGGCTCTGACAGTGCTCTGTGCCCTGATTGGGCGAAGATTTCATTGCTTCAATCAATCAGGGCTTTTAATGCACTGTGCGGTGGAGCAGTGTATTGTGGTTGTTTGTTGGTCCAAACAAACGGTCGAAAGACCCGATAATTCGGTTGTTTGGAAAACGCCCGAACAGCCAAAGCTTGGCCCAAACTCAAGCTCAGACTGCACCGCTCGCCCATTTCTATTTTCCACCTTGAATGATTTTGCATCTACAACTTTTAAGTGGCCATGGAAATCCTTTCCTTTACTTGGTTTTTACTTGGATATGTGCTATAAAATGCTTCCAAAGCCAAACTTTTTTGTAGTTCTGAAAAAAGTAGACCAGGGGTATCACTAGTGCCAAGCATTGAGGGCACACGCCCGGTGTCTTTTTGGGTGGTGGCGGTGGTGGTGGGGGGGTGGGGTGTGAAGATTTGTGCTTGGAGGAGAAGACGTTTTTGGAGGAGAGGTTTTTGTGGGGGGGGGCAATTTGAGGGGAACCAAAATCTGTGCTGGGAGGGAAGATCAACTGAGGAGGAGATTTGTCTTGGGGAGGAATTTTTGCATTCTCTGTTTGAAGAGGGGAATATTGTACTCTCCTGACCCATGCTCTCTGTGCATTACTCACCACTGAACCCTTCACTCTGTGCATTATGTAGTCTTGATTCCTGCATTTTTTTAATTACCCATTGCCGCACTCTCTCTTTATGTGCTGCTGACCTGTGCACTCTGTACATTACACACTCTTGATTCTAAGCCCTGATCCCTTCACACTGTGCATTATGTACCACTGACCCCTGAACACTGTACATTACACATCCCTAACCTTTTCAGCAGAGCTACTGGGATAGGGAATTTTGCATTGTTTTTGTTATTTTTTTTTATTTGCCGAGAGAGTTTATGCCTGGGGTGGGATTTAGCATACAGATTAACACTAGAATTTTAGGGAGAAGTAGAGGAGAATATTGCTTGAAGAGGGATTTTTTTCCTGACCTCTATCTTTCAGTGGTGGCTGGTGAAAACAAACCCCCCCCCACTGCCGCCAGGTCCACACTTACCCTATCTAGGTAGTAGGCGGCTTCCCCGGCTTCTCCTCCCAGCCAATCTGGTCTAAAGACCCGTTTCCTATCCTGATTGGCTGAGAGGAGAAGCAGGAAGACAATAGCAGATGTTGATTCACTAATGTCACAAGTGGGTGGGCTCGGGGCATAGTGCTCTGCTCCCTAAGCCAAATCTTTTTGAAGCCAATTAAAGCCTCAGGCTCTAATCATGTGCTTAAAAAAATAAAAAGAAGCTTGTAGGAATCTATGCTTCCAGTACCCTACATGGAGTTTGGGGGCCAGCACATGGAGATTAGGGGGTCAGCGCACCTGTGCCCCTTATGGACCACTCGCCGCTGCTATCCTCTGTGTGTTTCCTACTCCCAATCCCAAATCTGTGCTTTGCATACTCCTGACTCCTGTATTCTGTGCATTAAGTACTCCTAAACCCAGCAAGCTATGTGTTTCATACACCCAACACAGCATTCTGCATTACATACTTCTCACCCTTGCATTTTTTGCATTACATACACCCGTACTTTGTTTGTACCAGACAGCTCCACTACTGTATATACACTATATTTTACATAACATACTTCTCACCAAAGTGTTCCTTGTCTCAAAAGTTGCTTGTTACTAAACAATCCATGATAGTGAATGTAGTTCGTATTTAAGTTATGTTCAGTAGGGATGGGCCGAACAGACCCCTGTTCGGTTCGCATTAGAACTTCCAAACACTGCGAAAGTTAGGACCCGAATAACGAACCCCATTAAAGTCAATGGGACCCGAACGTCAAAAATCAAAAGTGCCATTCTGAAGGCTTATATGCAAGTAATTGGGCATACAATGGTTATAGGTGTCCGGGTCTTGTTCTAGGGGACATGTATCAATAAAAAAAAAAGTTTGTAAACAACGTCATTTTTAAATGAGCAGCGATTTTTTTATTTTTAAAGTGAAAGCATAAAAATAAAAAATTCCTTCCAATATAGTGCCTGGGGGGGGGAGGGGTCCCGTTAGTCTATCTGTAAAGTGGCAGATCTGTACATGTCTAGAATCTGCTGCAGCAATAATTGCATTTATAAAGCCAAAAAAATGACATTTTCCCTGCAAGCTGCCTTTATTTTGCTCAGCAACAGCTGGGGAGCCAGTGTGAATGATGAGACCACAATGTAGTGCACTGGGAACAAGATTAGAGATTTTTTGGATACATTTTGGTGTAACTTTGACGTTGGATAGAAGTAACGGGTGCGTAAAAATTGATCTTTGAGTGTCAGTGGCGCCTTCCCATCATAACCCTATAGAGGTAATCTTGATGAAAGCAAGAATTGGCCTTACTGTAAAAAATTGCAATGATATGCACCTGTCAAACAGGTGCAGAAAAATTGGTCTTTGGGTGTTAATTGTGAAAGAATGGGGAAAATTTCTGCACTAAACCACTAGAAGAGAAGCTGCTAACACGAAAGCAAACAAAGTCCAAAGTGAATATAGTATACAAAGCGCTAAATGTACCAATGGAACACTATATCTATAGTGTGCCAGACAATGAAAATAATCAAAACTTGAAAACATAACATATGCTGTACACATATAGTGAATAATGATATAAGTCCCATATAAATGAATTCCAAAAAAGAAATGTTCATGAACATCGAACAGGGAGGTGGTGGTAGACAATGTAGAGCTTATGCTCAGTCTGAACGATTAATAGAAAATCCTCAATGGCACATGATGTAACAATGTAAACCAGGAACAGACTGTAAAACACCTTCAGAGCTGGACTAAAATTCTTGAAATGGGAAGCTGTAGATAAATACTTCTTACCAGACAAGGTGGACCCACTTGCCATACGGCAATGGGTCATTTGAGCTTATATTGGCCAAGGTCTGATGATCAAACGATGGAAACAACTCAGCTATGATTGCAGTATGTAGAGAGATCACTCCAAGAACAAACAGCCGATTGGTTGATCAGGATGGATCCAAGAAGTATATCAAGGCCAGATGTCCAGGATCCGGGCACTTCTAAGGGCTAGGAGCAAGATGGACCTCAACAGGGAGTCTGTACCTGTACCAAAGGCCGAAGGAATGTTGGGCCATTAGGACCAGAATGAAAAATTAGAAAAAAGGAGAGCTCCATATTGTGCAGGTCAAAAAAATAGGATTTTTTATAACAGCTTACCTGTAAAATCATTTTCTTTCGATGGACATCACGGGACACAGAGCCACAGTAATAACTGATAGGTTATGTAGGTACCTTTAGGTATTGGACACTGGTCACACCCTAAGCAGGAAGTTCAACCCCCTATATAAACCCTCCCCTTCCAGGGATACCTCAGTTTTGTAGCAAAGCAATATAAGTGTATTAGAAGAGGGGCGGGACCTCTGTGTCCCGTGATGTCCATCGAAAGAAAAGGATTTTACAGGTAAGCTGTTATAAAAAATCCTATTTTCTTTCTCGGACATCACGGGACACAGAGCCACAGTAATAACTGATGGGATGTCCCAAAGTAATGCCAACTGAGGAAGGGGAATCACAACCAAGTAGGGTGCAATCAGACCTGAGGATCCTGTACCGCTGACTGCAGCACACTACGCCCAAAGGCGATATCCTCATGCCTTCTCACATCCACCTGATAGAATCTGGTGAATGTATGGACTGAAGACCAGGTTGCTGCCTTGCAGATCTGAGCCATAGAGGCCTGGTGATGCACTGCCCAAGAAGCACCAATAGCCCTTGTGGAATGTGCCTTTATCTGAAACGGAGGACTCTTCTGTTTCAAACCTGATTTGTTGTAGCCCTATTAGTGCAATTGTGACAGAGAAAATTGAGTACTGTCCGTGATACTTTTTTTATTTGCACTAACATACAATTTTTCAGGACAAGCTTTCGGGGTATGTCCCTTTCTTCAAGGTCCAAGCAGTACTGATTCACAAATTTTTAAGCAGAATGTTAAAGAAGAAGAAAAAAAAAAAAAAAAGAGAAAACCAAACACTGCTCTGTGATTATAATCCCCCCCCCCCCATTCCCCCCTAGCTCTCCCTCTGTCTTATCTCACTAACTCTGCTGCTATCTTTATTACCATTGATTTGTATGTGTTTGGTTTTCCCTTTTTTTTTTTTTTTCTTCTTCTTTAACATTCTGCTTAAAAATTTGTGAATCAGTACTGCTTGGACCTTGAAGAAGGGGACATACCCCAAAAGCTTGTCCTGAAAAATTGTATGTTAGTGCAAATAAAAAAAGTATCACGGACAGTACTCAATCTTCTCTGTTTCAAACCGTAAGCTTGAATAATCAATTGTCGAATCCATCAAGAATTCTACCTATCACATATTTTCTGGGATGCCAACCCCTGGATTCACACCTGGATACGTAAGCTTTCCAGACTCTATGATAAATCATTCTGGAAGCTGGCTTTCTTGCATTGATCAAGGTAGATATGACAGGACCTGAAAGCCCACGACTCTTCAGAACGTGGGTCTCAATAGCCAAACCGTCAAATTTAGCGTTTGTAAGGCAGGATGGAACACTGGACCTTGAGATAACAGGTCTGGGCGTACTGGTAGTGTCCACGGGGAACCCACCGTCATCCTCACTATTTCTGCATACCACGTCCTTCTGGGCCAAGCGGGGGCCACCAGAAGTACGGACTTCCTTTCCTTCCTGATCCTGCGAAGGAGTCGTGGCAGTAGCAGAATAGGCGGGAATGCATAAATCAGTGAGAACCGATGCCACGGAATCACCAACGCATGCAAGAGGATCCCTCGTCCTTGCCACAAATCTGTCTATCTTTTTGTTGAATCAGGATGCAAAGAGATCTACATCTGGGACCCCCCATCTTTGGCATATGGCCCAAAAGACGTCGGGATGCAGAGACCATTCCCCTGGGAGTAACTGCTGGTGACTTAGATAGGTGACTTAGATAGGTCGCCTGCCAGTTCTCTATCCCTGGAATGAAAACTACCGATATGCATGGCACATGCATCTCTGCCCAGACTAAGATCTGGTTCACCTCCTTTTGAGCTGCTCGGCTCTGGGTGCCTCCCTGATGATTGACATTAGCCACTGCTGTGGCATTGTCGGACTGGATCCTGAACAGGCAACCCTGTAGCCTGATAGTCCAGGCTTTTAGGGCAAGGTACACCGCCCGAATCTCCAGAATGTTGATGGGTAAGGTCCTCTCGGTCTTGGACCATAGCCCCTGAATCGCAGACTGTTCCAGAACTGCTCCCCAACCTGACAGACTGACATCTGTTGTTACCACCGTCCAGGTAACCAGTAGAAAGGATTTCCCCTTCTGCAGGTTTTTGGGTATGAGCCACCAATTAAGGCTCTGCCGCACCGCATGCGACAGGTGCATCGGAAAGTCTAATGCCTGAACCTTCTTGTTAAGAGTATTTTATTAAGTTTTCACAAAAGTACAGCAAGTGAAACAAAGGTGCATGTCACAGATTAACAGATAATCGAGTTAACATGTAATATAAAGGTCTATATTGTATATTACATGGAATAATGTTAACAACAGAAATAATTAGCTTATATCCTATCCGTTGTCTCTATTGGGTAAAGAGGATTGGATTGATAAAAAATTGTTAAGAGAAAGTGTCATACTGTTGTATCAAACCTTATGATGTTTGGTGATGATTCTGGTGTATCTGGCCTAGGCAGTTCCACTCCTAACCCTGGGCACCCCTATGGGGAACTATCTGTGCCCAGTGTGTGGAGTATATGAGAAGACTCATTTGAAGCTTGTTAATTCTGGCCATGCAAAGTGTTATAATCTCTGAGGTATTTCCCCAAGACACTGTGTGGTTTCTAGTTTACCTATTAAGTGGTAGGGAGTGTATTATAGGGGAGGAAAGGAAACGAAAAAGGTAAGGAGGACGGAGAGTGGTGGTCTATATTGTGTTAGTCTAGGAGGTTATTCAAGTGTTTGTGTGTTTGAGAGGTCACCTGAACCAGTGGGTGAATGACTGGCGGAATTGGTCTGGGCTTGGGATGATTTAAAATGAAACCAACACGCCCAGGTATTCTTGTATTTGGATGGTGTGTCCGAGGCTTGATGGATGAGGTTTTCCATTTCCGCCACTCTATCAACCCTCTGAATCCATTCAGTAATGGTGGGGGTAGATGTAGTTCTCCAGTGTACAGGAACACATAAGTTTGCTGCATTGATGAGGTGTAGAACTAATGATTTTCTATAAGTGTGTTGTGGGAGTGACGTGTGATTGAGAAGATATTGGGCCGGGGTGAAGTCTGGGGTGTATGTCGTTATCTGTGTGATTAAGCGATGGATTTTGATCCAATAGTTTTGGATGAGAGGGCATTCCCACCATATGTGAAGTAGGGTACCTCTTGACGCGTTGCACCGCCAACATTGTGGAGAAAGGTTATGGTGGAATTTGTGAATTCTGTCAGGAGTTCTATACCATTTCGTAAAGATTTTATATCTATTCTCCTGAGTCGATATGTTGAGAGAACCTTTGTGTATATGAGAAAGGGCAAGCTTCCATTCTTCGGCGGAGAGGTCTATTTGTAGATCATTTTCCCACCTTTTAACTAAGTCATCAGTTTTGATTTCCTTATTGGAAAAGAGGAGTGCGTATATGGACAAGATGAGGTGTCTTTGGGGTTCAGGATTGTTACATAAAAGTTCAAAAGGTGTGAGTTCCCTATGCAAGTTTGTCATGGGTTTGAGGCTATGGATGAAATGGCGGATCTGTAGGTAGTTATGGAAGGGTATATGATAGTCTGGAAATTTGCTAGTCAGGGCTTGGAACGTTAGGAGAGTTTTTTGGTGGAACAATTGATGTACCTGGAGTCCTGGTCTGTTTGTGTCGGTTACAGGGTGGAGGGAGCGTATTCCTGGGGTGAAGTCCGGATTATTTTCCAGAGGTGTCATGGGACCGGAAGTGGGATTCAGCTTGAGCATTTTGCATGCTGCTTTGAAATTAGATAAAGTGGAGGTGATAAGTGGGTTTGATGAGGCTGTTTTTGGAACTTTAGTTTGATTGATCCATGGCAGAAGTTTTTTTTTTTTTTTTTTTTTTTTTTTTTAAACCATAGATTTTTATTGTAAGTTTGCATTAGATACATGAGATACAAAGCTTTGTTTACAACAAATGACAAAGCAGGATGAATGATAAATATCAGATGTAATTCTACAAAGAAATATTTCCACCTGAGCCACCCATATCTACGTAGTTTACAACCTCAACAGGAGGTAGGACCTGTCACCCCTACTGGGTACATACTGTGAGCAGGAACCTCTGATTGTCTGGAACAAAGTAGCTCTCTAGCGACCTTGAATGAGGGTCACTAGTGGCTGTTTACAAGATATGTTTAATTTTTACTTTGTAGATAACTATCTTAAAAACTTCAAACCTTGATATTGTCTTATTACAGTAAAAATATAACCACATACTTTATGGTGTAGTCACTTCCTATTAAGTTCTGACTAAGTTCTGCTGATGTGACTACTCCTAGAATTATTATTTGTTTATTGGTTTACTTATCATTTTCTCTACTTATTTAAAGTCTTAAACCACTATCTGCCTAGTTGATTTACTACATATCATGAAAACAATTTACATTTCACAAGTGAGAGGGAGCAAACTGAGAAGATTTCCAGACCTCCCAGTGTTTATGGAAGGCCTGGGGTCTTCTTTCCTTATATGCAAGCATTTTTTCCATCGTGTAATGGGCATTCACTCTAGAAATTATTTCCTCAATTTTTGGGGGTTTTTGGGAGCGCCATTCTCTTGCTAGAGATATTCGTGCTGCAAATAGTATATTAATAACAACCTTTCTCGTCAGGTGAGGGAAGTTTTCTATGCCCAGGCTTAGCAGGGCAAGTTCAGGGTTAAGCGTGACCATAGTGTTTGTGATTGTATGAATGATGGAAGCTACTTCCTGCCAGAAATGTTTTATTATTTTACAGCTCCACAAAATGTGTAACAGGGTCTCTGTGTTGTGACAGTTCCGCCAACAGAGTAGTGAAGTGTTCGGATTCATTTTGTTGATGCGTAGAGGTGTAAGATACCACCTGTGCAGTATCTTCTGTGCGTTTTCCCAATGATCTATACAAGCTGAAGATTTGCCATTGCTTTTGACAGCTAGATGCCATTGGTGCAATGGGAATTCTTTGTTTAATTCTCTTTCCCACTTTCTCATATTGGGCACCTTAGTCTGCATGTATAGGGGGGTGGCAAATTTGTAGAATAGGGATATTCCTTTGTGTTTCCCCTGGTTTTTGCTTAATAGATAATGCCAAAGTATTTGGGGAATTTTCAGTGGTCTAGGGGTATTAGATTTAATGTAGTGCTTAATTTGAAACAGTAGATATCTTTCCATTGTTTCCTGTCCCTGTAGGTCAGCTGTAAGAAAGTGTTCCCCATGCCTTTGAAAAGTTTGAGTCGAGATATTTGGAATTAGATATTCATATGTTGCTAATGGAATATGTATTTCGTGCATTGTTGTGTCCATAAATGGGTGTCGTAGCATAGAAGACCACGCCATGATAGAGGCTTGTATAGTGGGGAATTGTGGTGTAGTGGGTCTGTGATGTATGCCGGCTGCTAATGCCAGTGCTGGAAGATTGTGGCCGGGGGTAACTTCCTGTTCTATTTCAGACCATCTATTGTCCGTTTGACATGAGAACCAGTATCGAGTTTGTTCTAATATAGCTGCTTGGTAGTAAATGTAGGCGTTGGGAAGTCCTACCCCACCTAGATGTTTGGGTTTGTATAGATGGTTCAGTGCAATTCTGGGTTTTTTTCCTGCCCATATAAACTTATTTAGTATTTTCGCCAATTGTGTGAAGAATGATTGGGGGATAGGTATGGGTAGTGTTCTAAAGTGGTATAGGAGTTTGGGTAGTATCTGCATTTGATATGCGGCTATTCTCCCCATCCATGAAATGTGTAGTTTGCCAATTTGGACCATCTCTTCTTCTATATTCGCAAGTAGGGGAGGGTAATTGCTAGTGTATAGCTTAGCGGAAGAGGAGGTGAGTTGCACACCGAGATAGGTGAGTGATGGGGGATTCCAGTTACAGGGGAACAGATGTTCTATAGTATGCTGTTCCTCTGTGGGTAAGTGAAGTGTTAAAGCAAAGCATTTATTTGTGTTGATTTTGTAAAGGGAGACTTGACTGAAAGTTTGCAATAGCTTTTTAAGTTCTATGATAGAGTCTGCTGGTTTAGATAAGGTCAATATTATATCGTCAGCAAAGAGTCCAATTTTATGATTTTCTTTACCTATTCTAATGCCATTGATAGCGTCATTGGACCTGATGCTTTGTGCCAGAGGTTCTATAATGAGTGAGAAAATTATTGGGGAGAGAGGGCATCCTTGTCGTGTACCATTAGATAGTGGGAATGGATCAGATAGGAGACCAGAGGTATAGACTTGGGCTGTGGGGTTGGAGTATAGGGACATAATCGCTGAATGTATCAATCCCGATATTCCAAATTTGAGTAAAGTTTTTGATAGGTAGCCCCAATGCACCCTATCAAACGCCTTTTCGGCATCTAAGGCTAGAAAGATACTCGGTACTTGATTGACTTCTGCGAATCGCAGGAGGTCTAGCATCCTCCTAGTTCCGTCTGGTGCTTGTCTGCCTTTTACGAATCCTACCTGATCCAGTCCTATAAGAGAAGGGGTAATTTCTAATAATCTATTTGCCAATATCTTTGCAAATATCTTCAGGTCAGAGTTAAGCAATGATATTGGCCTATAGTTTTGGGGGTGTGAGCCGTCTTTGCCGGGTTTGGGTAAGGTAACTATTACTGCTTGGAGCATTTCTCTCGGGAAAGATCCTGTTGTGGCTGCCCTGTTGAAGACTTCTACAAGGTTAGGTGCTAGGAGGGAGCTAAAAGCTTTATAGTACTCAGCAGAAAAACCGTCCACTCCTGGTGATTTGTGCATGGGAAGAGATTTGATAACTGTCTCAATTTCTGCACTAGTGATTGGTGCATTAAGTGCTTGTAGTGTTGTTGAGTCTACTAAGGGCAGTTGGATTCCTTGAAGGAAATCATCTATTTCTGTTTCTGTAGGTTGGTGGGTGGGTGAGTCTTTGTTGAGGTTGTAAAGGGATTTGTAATAGTCCCCAAAGGCATTAGCTATGTCTTTGGGGTTGTAGAATGTGGTGTCGGAATTATGTTGTTGGATGCGAGTAATATTGGATTTGGCATGTCTTTTTTTGAGTTGTGCGGCCAGAAGTTTGCTAGCCCTATTATTTTGGGAATAAAAGGATAGCTTCAGCCTTTTGAAATAAAGGTCGTAATTTGCCCTAAGTTCCTGTCGCAATTCTTCACGACAGGAATTAAGGCGTTTCAAAATGTTGGGGGTTGCGGTGCTGGGATACTTGTGTTGGGCCTCTAGTTCTGCAATGGACTTGTGGAGCTGTGCTAAATGTTGTGACTTCTTTTTTCTTTCCCTAGAGGCAATCTGAATAAGAATTCCCCTAGCAAAGGCTTTGTGTGCGCACCATATCGTTGTTGGGGAGCATTCCCCATTGGCATTGAGTTTAAAATATTCAATAAGTTTCTCCTCCATCTCAGCCTTGATGTGGGGGCATGACAAAAGGTAGGTGTTGTTGCGCCATAGTGGTTTGTGGGAAGTTTTGTCATCCGCCTCCACCTCAATGGTTAAGGGTGCATGGTCAGACCAGGTAATGTTGAGTATTTCAGCCTTTCTCACCTTCTGCAGTGTGTACATATCTGTTAGGAAGAAGTCAATCCTAGAGTAGCTATTGTGCACTGTGGAAAAGTATGAGTAGTCCCTCTCGGTGGATTTAAGGCAGCGCCATGGATCAAAGAGTCTTTCTTCATGACTCCAGGATCCCAAAGAGGGCCTCTTCCTCACAGCCACCGAGGAAGAATCTAGTACATCATTCATAACCATATTGAAATCCCCACATATTATAAGACTGCCCTTTTGTAAGGATTTGGCAAGTGTGACAACTTTACGTATAAACTTCAGTGGTTTAACATTTGGGGCATATAGGTTTACCAGTGTGTAGAGGACCCGGTCTATTTCAGCAACCAAAATAATAAAGCGTCCATGAGGGTCATTATGAATCTGTAATAAAGAAAAGGTTAGTGTGTCCTTAAAAGCTATCAATACCCCGTTTTTTTTTGAAATGTCATTGGCGGTGAACACATTGGGGAATTTCTTGTGCGTGCACTTTGGAGGTTTGCTGCTGGCGAAGTGTGTTTCTTGTGCACATAGGATGTCACATTTCAGGTCCAGAGCTGACTTCCACATGGCCCTGCGCTTGTAGGGACTGTTTAAACCTCTCACATTGTGTGATACTATTTTAATGTTCATTCAATTCAATTAGTGCCAGCTGCTGCCATCTAGTGGTAGGAACCAATAAGCAATATGCTCTTGAGATGTTGGAGGGTATGTGTGTTATTTGAGGTAAAGATCCTGAGGTAAATTTCAGAATATGAAAAAGAAAATAAAAAACATGAACAAAAAACCAAGCTGAGTTATGCAGCAATGTGAAACAGTCAAACAATAAAGTTTGCATGGAACAGTTCACAGGAGTCATCCTGTATTTGAAAAGGGGGGATAACTAGGGTTCCTTTTAGCCGAACAACGGCTGCTTCTTTAACCTACACTTAAATGCAGGAGAAGTGTGGAAGTTGTTAGGAGTAAATGGTGCTGAGATTGGTACCGCACATTCATAAAGGCCACCAGCCGGGGCGTTCGTGTAGTAAGCTGTGCCTATCTGCTTCTTCTGTTTTGACGGTGGTTGTTTCTTTTCTCATGTAGGGGGTCAGGTTCTGCAGCTTCTCCTTCTGGAGGTAGAAGACGCCATCTTTTGAGGAGCTCCATCCCTTTTTCAAGAGAAGTAATCGCGTGCGATTCGTTCTGCATTTCTAGCAGCAGTTTAGCAGGAAATCCCCACTTGTAGAGAATCTTATGGTTGCGTAAGATTTTTGTAATGGGGACCAAATTGTGCCTTGCTGTTAGTGTCGCTTGCGATAAATCTGCATACAATGCGATTCCGGTGAATGGATCAGGGAGCGTGGGGTGCTGTCTGGCGAATCGCATCAGCTGATCCTTTATGTGGTAAAAATGGATCCTAGCGATGACATCCCTGGGGATTTGGTCGGGCAGGAATGAGGGTTTTGGCAGTCTGTGGGCTCTATCTATGATTATGTCGTTAGGCCCCAGAGATGGCAGGACTGTGGTCATGAGCTTTTGGAGGTACGCTGTGAGTTCAGCTGGTTTGATTGATTCAGAGATCCCTCTGAATTTAACGTTATTCCTTCGTGCCCGGTCCTCGATGTCTGCCATTTTGAGGCGCAAGGATTTGATCTCATCCTCCACATCAAAGTGAGCATCCACCAGCTCATTATGTGCTAAAGTGAATTCCTCCATTTTTTTTTCCACATAAGTGACTCTGCTGCTGAACGCTGACAGTTCAGTTTTAGTGTTCTGCATAAATGAAGACATGTCCTGCTGAAGGGCCCCCCTGAGGGTCAGTAACATTTCTTTCATTGTAGTATCTAGGATGGGCTGACCTGAAGTGGGGAAAGCATCTAGCTGCTGGCCATAAGGAGAGGATTCCTCCATTATTTCTCCCTCCTTCCCTGCCTCATCCTGATTCTCCTCTTCCACCCCAATCTTCCTCTTTTGTTTCACAGGGCTATCTGAGGGTGAGGATGGCAGTGGATGACATTTGGGATCAGACTCACCCAGGGATGACGACGGATGGCTGCAGGAGTGTGCAGGGGATGCTGGATTTCTTTCTGCAGAGCGGGCGCCATCTTGGAAATCTCGGCCGGCCGTGAGGGGGTAGAAATCGGTCAATTTTCTCGGTCCCTCTCTTGATTTTCTTTTGTTCATTGTGACCGCTGTATTCCTCCTGATCTCCCCTTGCTGTGGGTACAATTTGGGTCCGTGTAGGTTAGCTGTGAGCCGCGATATACAGGCCGTTGTGGCAGAGCTTTCTCCTCACACTACCATCAGCTCTGGCCGCCGGCTCCGCCCCCCCATGGCAGAAGTTTTATTGGTATCGGGGTGAATGCGTTCTCGATACGTACCCAATCTTTGTTTGTAATATGAACGTGCCAGTCTACTATTCTGGAAAGGTGACATACCCAGTAGTATTTTTCCATGTCCGGTACGTGTAATCCCCCCTGAAGTTTGGGGGTCGTTAATCTATTCCAGCTCAGTCTGGGTTGTTTGGAGGACCATATAAAATTCCTACAATATCTCTTGAGTGTTGAGAAGAAGGCAGGGGGGGTTTGAATAGGTATAGTTTAAAATAAATAGAGCAGTCTAGGTAGGTAATACATTCATTTTTAAAATAGCTGACCTTCCAAACCAAGAAAATGGGCCCACTGTCCATTTGTGCAAGTCTGTCTGTATAATTCGTAAGATAGGCAGGAAGTTCAGTCGGTAGATTTCTGTCAATTTCGTGGGTATTTTAATACCAAGGTAAGTGAGTGCCTGGGGTTCCCAGCCGAATGGGAAGTTTTGTTTACATTGTGTAACTGTCTCGACGGGTAAGGAAATGTTAAGAGCTTTGGATTTGGAGAAATTTATCTGGAGATTTGATAAGGATTTGAATGTTGCAAAGTCTTTAAGGAGGTTGGGGATAGTAGTGATTGGGTCTGTGAGAAATAATAGGATGTCGTCTGCATAGGCCGCTACTTTAGATTGTTTATTATTAATTTCTATTCCTTTGATGTTTGGGTTTTCTCGAAGTTTACGGAGTAAAGGTTCCATTGTGAGTATAAAAATTAAGGGGGATAGAGGACATCCCTGTCGCGTACCATTAGACACGGAGAAGGCGTCCGACAGGCGACCATTAACTCTTATTCTGGCTGTGGGTGTGGAGTAAAGAGCCATTATCATCTGGACCATTTGGGACGGTAAGCCGATAGAGTGTAATGTAGCTTCCATAAAATCCCAAGCCACCCTGTCGAACGCCTTCTCCGCGTCCAAGGACAGGAAGAAGCCTCGTGTGTCAGATGTAGTTAGCCAGTGGTGAATATCTAGGGCTTTAGTGGTGTTGTCTCGGGCTTCCCTACCGGGGAAAAAACCTACCTGTTCTGTGGAAATAAGTTTGGGAATTAGCGGTAATAGACGGTTGGCGATAGCTTTGGCATATACTTTAACGTCTACATTAAGGAGGGATATTGGACGGTAGTTCGAGACCATGGTAGTATCTTTACCCGGTTTGGGGATGAGCGTGATGTGTGCTTCTAATGTCTCCTTGGATGCTGTACTTGTTGGTGAAAAACTGTTTAGAGCTTTGACTAGGGGGGGGTATAAGAATGTCCGAAAAGGATTCATAGTACCCTACTGTGAGTCCGTCAGGACCGGGGCTCTTTCCTGCCTTCATTTGTTTCAAGGCTATTGTGAGTTCTTCTGGTGTCAGTGGAGAATCTAGGGAGGCTGATTCTTCCGTTGTGAGGGGGGTGGGGGCATATTGGGCGAGAAATGTTTTGATTGTTTCCTGTCTATCTGCTGGGGTGTTGGACTGCAGAGGGGAGTGTAAGTTGTATAGGTCTGTGAAATAGCGTACAAATTGGTTTGCGATGTCACTCGAATTGACGAAGGATTTACCAGTCGGATCTTTGATTGTATGTATGTTGTGGGCTGCTTTTTTGGCTTGTAGGGCTCTAGCTAAAAGCTTCCCCGATTTGTTCCCAAATTCGTAGAAGCATTTCTGCTGCAGTGTGTATTTGCGTTTAATCCTGGTATGTAATTCTTCTAGTAGTTCTGTTCTGGCTTGTGTGAGTTCAAAGAGTGCTTCGGATGCTAAGGGTTTTTTGTGTTTTTGTTCCAGTTTAGAGATACGTGTAGTCAGTTCTACCAGTTTTGCTTGCCTGAGTTTGTGCCGGTGTGCAGCCATTGAGATGAGAGTGCCTCGTATAACACATTTATGCGCGGCCCAGATTATGTCTGGTGACGTGTCACCTATTTCATTATCCGTGAAATAGTTGGTTAGATGTTGGGAAATCTTGCTGGGAATGTCAGAGTCGGTAAGTAGGGAGTTGTCCAATCTCCATATATGTTGACGTACTAACATGTTGGGAAGATGAAGAGTCAGAGTTATGGGATTATGATCTGAGAGAACCATTGGTTCGATGGTAATGTTCTTCATTAATGATAGGTCACCTTGGGAGATAAAAAAAATAGTCTATTCGTGAGTATTTGGAGTGTGGCGGAGAGAAAAAGGTATAATCTTTTCCGTTAGGGTTCATTGTGCGCCAGGTGTCGTGTACTAGTAGGTCGTTCAGTTGCGTTTTTATGGCACGAAGCGCTCTGTAAGTGAGGGAAGAATGGCCATTGGAGGTGTCAAGTGCGGGGTTGAGAGGTACGTTGAAGTCACCTCCAATGATTAACGTACCAGAGCTAAAAGTCGTGAGTGATCGTAGCGTGTTGCGGAAAAAGGATACTTGGTGTGTGTTAGGGGTGTAAAGGTTGGCAATTGTGATGTGTTTCCCGTATAAGGTACCTTTTATGAAAATGAAGCGTCCTTGTGGGTCGTTGTGTGTGTCTGAGACAATGAATGGGCAGTCTTTAGAAATGAGAATGCATACCCCTTTTGATTTGGCTTCAGTATTGGTCGCATGGTATATTGTTGGGAATTGTTTACTATGTAGTTTGGGGATTGCGTCTGTTCTAAAATGTGTTTCCTGGATTAGTGCTACATGGGTTTTGGATTTACGTAGCGAGGAGAGCAGGAGGGAGCGTTTTGCGGGCGCGTTCAGACCGAGGACGTTAATAGATTTGAAATTAAGAGAAGTGTGTGGTTGCACCACACCGTTTGATGTTCTGTTGAGGTTCATGGCCTCCGTCGGGTTGGGAAAAAAAAAAAAAAAAAGGGGGGGGGAATGAGAGGATAGATAAGGGAGCAAGGGGTGGGTCTGATTAGAGCCTTGCTATCTTGAGGAGGGTTGTTGATATTGTGTCGAGTATGACTCTGGGGATTAACCGATGAGTCACCTTGGGTAAGTATCTACCCTGTGTCCTCGGTTCAAGAAAAGGGACCGGTAGTGTACAGTGCAGGAGTAGTGCGAAGACTACGATGGGTAAGCTGCCACACTATACCTTTACCGTGTGGGGGTTGCTAAGATCTTGACACGAGATAACTGTTGGATCTATGTGAGTGGTGGATGTCCTGCCATCCCTTGACCATGTAGAAGGGTTGGTGGGAAGGGTGTTGAACGAATCTGTTCGATGTATGTGCACAGCATTATTTTTTAAGCTTGTGAGTACACAAGGAGAAATATAACAAACCAAGTAACTCCTATAATCTCAGTAACCACTCTTGTAGGGGAGCGCTTTGTGGGTGCGGTTTTCAGTCTCATACTCTACATGAGACAAACTCAGCCTATTGGGGTCACCACCATACCTGGACATGCATATGGTGGAGAGTCCAAGGTGTGAATCCGGATTTACCCTACCGCTCCGCATTTACTGCGGATGTTAATGTAGTCTACCATTTTATCTAATAAACTAAAACCTGAGATACAGCATAACAACTTACTCAAAGTCCATGCACAGCACTTAATCACCCTTAGGTGTGTTTTGTGGACGTGCCCGTTCATTAAAGTCTGGTGCCTAAGACTGTGCCAAGCAAATGACACTGTAATAGTGCACCCCATTCTGTGTTGGGTATTCCCCTCATCTGTTTATCCTATGCGAGGGGAGAACCCAAGTCATGTTGCAGTTGCAAATAAATGACATATCTTAGGGCGGTTATTGGAACCTGGGAGACAGTCTAGGATGTGCGCATGGAGGTACCAAGACCTCAAGGAGCCCTTCGCAGTTACCGATATGAAGTTTTGGGGTAACTGCAGTGTGAGTTGTATGGAAAGAGTTTGTCACCAACCTTCAAGCAGATGCTCATAAAGTAAATTAGAGGTGTATCGCTTGACTCCATTGCAGCAGAGGTATGAGTTGCGTGTTTCTGCTTGCTGGGGTCTGTGTGACGAGCTTCTGAGATGAGGCAGTCAATGTGAGGATTCGGATGGTGCCGTGCAGCCTCTGACGTCCGGTGCAGTTGCCGTTTAGGAGGTGTGCCGCGCTATTCCTGTGTGACGTTCGTCTGTGAGTGAGCTGTGGTTTTGATTGTGGGTCTTGGTGAGTGTTGCGCTGGTTAGGCATCACCCGTATCCTTATTGTGCCTGGAGCGTTCTCCCTGTGATGAGGGCAACGATGACGTGAGTCAATATGCGAAGAGGCGGACTGTCGCGTCGAGTACGTAGGGAGGTACGTGTTTCCTTCTCTGGCTCCTGAGGCAGTATGGGAACCGTAGTTTGCTGGTAGTGCATTGGAACCACAGAGAAGGAAGCGCGGTGTGAGGAGATTATGCCTGGCCTCGTTAGTGTACTCGCTCCGAGCACGGTTGATCTCTGCATACAGTGCTAGTTAGCGGAAGAATTATTAGGTTCGGGCATTTGAACGTTGTGTCCAGTAACTAAAACAGCTTAGTTGTATAAAAAAGAAAAAGAAAAACCCAAATAAAGAACACGTATGGCCTAACGAGGCCTAATATGAAAAGTGGGGTGCTGTGACATGGATTATTTCCCTGTACTTCTAGTGGTCTCGTCTGGCTCTCCTTGATGATGGTGATTCGGCGGTGTCAAAGTTACGGTGGCGAGTATTGTGTGCTCCTCGATACGCTGTGGCGGAGGGCAATCTTCTCCTCCTGTGGCCTGAATTGGTAGCGTCCATGGAAGGTTGCTGTTCCCTCCTCACGGCCGAGCGACGGAAATCCGCGTACCAATTGGGTACCTCTACATTGGGGATGTTTAATGCCTCACAAAAGAAAGGAAGGTCCTCAGGCACTTTAAGGAAGGCTGTACGGCCTTGCGAGGTGGCAGCCAGGCAAAAAGGATACTTCCATTTATAGGTGATGCCGTTGGCGCGGAGGGTGTCTAGCAGGGGTTTCAGGTCCCTGCGGTGTTGGAGGGTTATGCCTGACAGGTCCTGGAAAATCTGGATGTTCTTCCCCTCATGTATGAGCTGCGGGATACTTCTAGCCTGTCTAAGAATTTCTTCTTTGACCTTATAGTCAGACAGGCAGCATATGATGTCCCTGGGCGGATCAGTGTCTCTTCCTTTGGGTCTCAATGCACGGTGGATTCTTTCATATTCCACTGGCGTCTGGAGAGGTTTGTGTAAAATGCCATTGAACAGGCTGGTGACAGAGGGAATCAGTTGATCTCCTTCTATGGATTCAGGGAGACCCCTGACCCTCAAATTCTGTCTTCTGCCCCGATTATCAAGATCCTCGAGGTGTCTCTGCATTTCTCTCATTTGCAGGGTATGGGTATCCACATGGCGGGTTGTTTTACGTAGTTGCAGATCATGTTGTTCAGCTATGTGTTCCGCCGCCGTGACTCTGTCAGACAGGGCGCGGATGTCTAGACGAAGTTCCGAGATGGCAGCAGAGAGAGTGTCTTTGATGTCGGTGGTGATCATCCGTAGATCATGTATGTTGAGCTGGTGGTGGGGTTTGTACCTCCGTGTTGATGACTCTTGTTAAGCTGACGGGAGGAGTGAGGGATGGTTCTCCTAGTGGGGAGGAAGATGCGGCCTGTAAGGAACTGTGACGGGAGAACGCCATGTTTCCTCTGCCCGTCCTGAACATTTTGGGAATGTTGTGTCCCGTGTGCTCCGTGTGTTCCCTCTGTGAACAGGAACGTGAGGCTGAGGTGTTCCTGGAAGCGGTCCCCATAATAAGATGTAGGTATCATGCTGTTGAACCTCCTGTAAGCTTAAGTCAGGTCGTGAGGTGGCAGGAGCTGTGGAATTAAGCAGCCATCTTCGTGTCAGGTCAGGCCACGCCCCCGCCTGAACCTTTTTGTTCCAGGCCGACAGAATACTGTGTTGCAGTAGTCTTGAATGGAACTGAGCATAGGGAACTGCTTCGAATGAAGACACCATCTTCCCCAGCAGCCTCATACAAAGGCAGACAGAAGGACCCTTCTTGGTCCTGACTGTCAGAATCAGCTCCCTTAAAGCAGTGATCTTTGCCTGAGGAAGAAATACTTTCTCCTGGCTTGTATCTATGATCAGACCCAAATACTCCAGTTTTCTTTCTGGTTTTAGGAAAGATTTTTCTAGGTTGAGGATCCAACCTAGATGTTCCAGATACTTGACCGTGGTCCTCAAGTTCCCGTTTAAGGAAGCTACCGACTGGTCTATCAAGAGCAGGTCGTCTAGGTCTGCTATCACAGTTATACCCTGAGCCCTTAACCTGGCCAGAGAAGGGGCCAAGACCTTTGTGAACACTCGAGGTGGAGTGGCTATCCCGAAAGGCAGAGCCACGAACTGGAAATGGCGCCCTCGTATATCGAAGCGCAGAAACTTCTGATGAGCAGGAAAAATGGGCACATGTAGGTATGCATCTCTGATGTCTATTGATGCCAAAAATCCTCCTCCCTGCAGGATGGAGACTACTGTCTGAATTGATTCCATGCGGGAGGACTGTATCCTTAGTAATCGATTCAGATCTCTTAAATCCAGAATGGGTCTGACATCCCCATTTGGTTTTTGGACCGTAAAAAGGTTGGAATAGAAGTTCAATCCTTGATCCTTTGTGGGAACCACTATAATCACCTCTTGCGACAAAAGTTGCTCTAACGCTAGAAGGAGCGACTGCTTCTTCTCTGGGTCTCTGGGAACACTTGATCTGAGAAAACGAGGAGAGGGAAATTCTTGGAACTCCAACCTGTACCCTAAGGTTACCGTGGAGATTACCCATCTGTCCTGGAAGATCTCCTGCCAAAGCCTTGAGAACTGCAGCAGTCTTCCCCCCACTCGAGTGAGCGGGGGCGCCCCTTCATGAAGAGGGCTTAGTGTCTTGTCTAGAAGACTTCTTCCCCCAGGACTTCTGTTGTCCCTGGGGTTGACTCTTGTTTCTTGCCCCAGACGGAGGAGGCCATCGTGACTGCCTGGAGGCTGATGCCCCTGGCGCTGGGGAAAGAGTCCGTTTGAAAGAGGGACGCTTACTCTTCTTCTTAACCGGTAAGAGAGTGCTTTTCCCACAAGAGATTCTCTTGATATAGTTATCCAAGTCTTCTCCAAACAACCTTGCACCACAAAAAGGAAACCCAGCCAAGAGCTTCTTACATGGTGCTTCGGCTGACCAATTTTTCAACCATAAGATTCTACGCATATGCACTAACCCAAGTGAAAGGCGGGAGGTTTGCATGATAGAATCTCTGATGGCGTCAACAATAAGGCCGCTGGAAGGTTAGCAAACCCGTGGGCCTGTTGTTCAGGTAATACTTTGATGACCTGCTTAACATGGTCTCTTAAGTATTGACAGACTCCAATCGCTGCTACTGCAGGTTGGGCCACTGATCCTGCTAAGGAAAAAACATTCTTTAATAAGGATTCCATCTTTTTGTCCACAGGATCCCTGAGCATCTGAGCATTGTCTACAGTACAAGTCAGACTACTATTTACAGAGGAAATGGCTGCATCAATGGCCGGCATTCCCCACATCTTAGTAAATTTTTCTTTCATAGGATAAAGTGTTGAAAACTTTTTCGGCAGCAGAAATCGCTTATCTGGGTGATCTCACTCAGAATAAAGGAGCTTTTCAAGTAACTTATGAACAGGAAAAGCATGTGCTGTTTGAGAGGGTTTCAGCGACCCCAAAGAAGAGGAGGATACCTTAACAGATTCAGGTACGGGCAACTTAAATGTGGAGTGGACCAATCCAGTAAGGATCTGTACTAAGACTTTCTCCTCTTGGAAAGCCGAAGAGGGTCCCTCTCCACCTGATTCCTCCGAAGAGGAATCATCCATCCCATCCTGATCCTCTGAAAGGGATTCGTCTCCTTTATCCCAGAGCTCCTCTGCCTGAGGGTCTTGGGAAACAGAGGAAGGCCTAGTACGTTTTCTTCCACTGAGTGAAGCTGTAATCACGGCCATTAATCTTTCCTCTAATCCAGTAATGGTTGAGGAAAAAACCTCTTGTGTAATGTATACAGGGACTGAAGTGCCGGAAGCAGGTACAGCCCCTGACTCCAACAGCTCTCCCTGGCCAGCCATCCCTGGCCTTTCAGGGGGGGAGGATGTAGCAGACAGGGGGTCCTCCGAACCTGAACGACATCCCCTAGTGTCTCTGGTTCTGGGGGTACTTGAACCTCTTCTACCCATAGTGCAAAGCAACAAGGTGTGAGGTATCCAAAATGAACACTGACTGCTGAGCGATGTAGTCTGGCAAAAGCCTTGCTACCAAATGTCCAGTCCGGTGTTACCTTAGTAAATGCAGCCTAGGAGAATGCCTGTGTCCCACATGCGACTGTCAGCTCTGTGTCCCTCCAAGGCTCAGAGCATGTGTAAAGTGTGCTTTAAATAGCCATGCTTTCTGGCACTGTGGGCACTGTGGGAGTCTGAGCACGCCCCCCGCCCCCCCTCATTTTCGAAAAACGAGCGCTTCCCGTGTGAGCCGAACCTTCCTGGACAAGCAATGAGGAAGGCTGGGGGTGGAGGAAGAAGGAGGAGGCCGGCAGTGATGGGGCCTGCATTGCAATGGCGGCCTGGCGGCGGCGGCAGTGGCGGTGACAGTGCGGTGTAAAATTTCCTTACAGCACACCTGTAGCCTCCCCCTAGCCTGGGGGGAAAATCCCAGATGAGAAAACCCCCCATCCATGCTACCTGGAGCCGGTCGGAAGAGCCTGTGCAGCGCCGAACGCTGAGACAGAAATCAGCATGAGAAGGTATGTGCTCTTGGCAGCCCCAGGTGGTCACAATAGGCATAGCATGCATTTACCTTAAAGGAGAAAACCCACTAGAATTCAAAAATTCTGTGGAATCTCCTCTTACCTTATTCAGCCACAGGATTCTGTATACACAGACCCAATCTTCACCTCTCTTGAAAAAACCTCAGAGACTGGGGTCCCCTACAAATAGGGGGATCCACAGTTCTGGCCCTGTAAAGCAC
Source organism: Lithobates clamitans (assembly GCA_037952925.1). Lineage (NCBI taxonomy): Eukaryota > Metazoa > Chordata > Amphibia > Anura > Ranidae > Lithobates > Lithobates clamitans. The sequence goes on from JBBGZY010000320.1 coordinate 391,907, forward strand.
CCAGCCAGAAATTAGGAGGTTTAAAGCCATTTTCTGATCTGCGGTGTCCAGCTCTCTAAAAAGAGAAGCGTTACAGGTAAAACCTTGTTTCTTCAGACACGAGGCCCGGGTACCATCCAATTCGGCCATGAAAGGACACTTTGAATGGATCCGGTTCGCCTGGCTTGCCCCAGTATAGGATATGAGGATATTCCCTTTGGAGCTTCAGCACAGGACATCTTTACACGTCCAACACCTAAGACACTGGCGTAAAAACTGAGGTATCCCTGGAAGGGGAGGGATTATATAGGGGGTTGAACTTCCTGCTTAGGGTGTGACCAGTGTCCAATACCTAAAGGTACCTACATAACCCATCAGTTATTACTGTGGCTCTGTGTCCCGTGATGTCCAAGAAAGAAAGAGAGTTTTAATCTGTTTATAAATCTCCTATACATCAATAACAGATGAATGTGTTAAAAAGTAATCACAAGTAAAAGATGATAAAAGCAATATGGGAAGAAAGTGAAGCAGGTCCGACGCATTTTGTTCAAGTGGGGCATTACACTGCTACCCCACATTGCTCTAATTTATACCACATCTAATTATCTCTAAAAGATGGCAGGCAGCACTTCCTGTCACTAGACCGGAAGTGATAGCCCCCAAGCGTGAGTCTCACGCCTCATTATGAAATCCTATAGGAAATGGCCCTTCAAAATGAAAATAAAGGGAATTACACCCACCATGTTAGGAACCGGAAAACATGGCCAAGGGCATGGGCTCCACGCCTCTTTTCAAAATTCCAAAGTGCCAATCGATCATGCTCTACTAGCTAGTGATGCGGCGCATTGCTAGGAAACCACCTATACACATTTGCGTTGGTGTAACCTGTGCATGCGTCATGCATCACCGTCAAGTCACGTGGTTAACGTGCGTGTCATGGCGCAATGACGTCACACTCTGTAGTACGCTCTGGATAGACGCCCAGGCCCATGCAAGCCCCGATCCAGGCAGAAGACCAGACTCACTGTCCACAGCTTCACGAGCGGGCCAGGGATGTGACCATCACATGACCTTGAACAAGATCTGCGTGAAGATCACTACCATCACGGCGCCACGGCATACAGACGTCAAGAACTGCACTCCCATACTCCACAGGGTGGCAGCAACTGCCTCACTGAGGACAATAAGCCAGCGCGACTCCGCAAATGACAATGGGAAAAACGTACAGAGGGGACATCATATGATACCTAAATTGAGACCTAAAAAACAGTTGTTTCTATAAATATACCACAAGTCAATAAAAATATGGGTCTACAGAACTCTAGAGAAATACAATAAAAACCCAAAAGCCAAAATACTGTGATAACACCACAGGCCAGAGAAAAATCAATTTTAAATTAAAAATCCAAAATCCCAAGGTAAAAGATCAGACTGTATCGATAATACTACACAAGCTATGCAATAAAGATGATACGTGGGTTAATATATGGCAGGCCAACCACACAAAGACTGATTTATGCTTGATTGATGAAACAATTAAAGTCCCAATCGACATTCATACCGAACGGCTAGTAGGACTTAAGTTCATGTATCCAGTAAGTTTCTAATCTGGACACCCCTCGCTGACATTAATCTCCCCTCCAATGTGGAACAAATTTATCAATGATTTGAAAGTGGGTGCCACTATGATTTTTATCATGATGTTATAAATAGTGGTGAGGCACACTGTGATTGATGAGACCCTTCCTGATGTTGGCCAAATGTTCATTGACCCTCACAGAAAAGGTCCTGATGGTGCCTCCCACATATTGTTTGCCACAAGGGCAAGTGATAAGGTACACTATATATCTAGTGACACATGTGGTGAAGTGCTTCATCTTATAATTCTTCAACTCCCTTCTCATTGGCCTGCCTCTTCATAGGCTATCCCCTCTTCAGTCTATCATGAATGCTGCTGCCAGACTTATACACCTTACCAACCGCTCAGTGTCTGCCAACCCTCTCCTCCAATCCCTACACTGGCTCCCAATCACCCAGCGAATTAAATTTAAAATACTTACCACAACATACAAAGCCATTCACAACTCTGCCCTGAGCTACATCACCAATCTTGTCTCCAAATATCACCCAAATCGTCTTCTCCGCTCTTCTCAAGACCTCCTACTCTCAAGCTTTCTCGTCTCCTCCTCTCATGCTCATCTCCAGGGTTTCTCCAGAGCCTCTCCCATCCTCTGGAACTCACTACCTCAACCTATTCGGCTATCCCCTACTCTTGCTACCTTCTGGCAATCCCTGAAAACGTATCTCTTCAGGAAAGCCTATCACGTCTCTAACTAATCTTTTACTACTTCCATCAGCTCATTCCCCACAGTTACAACCTTTTGTACCACCTGCCCCACCCTATTAGATTGTAAGCTCTTCTGAGCAGGGTCCTCTTAATCCTCTTGTATTTTATTGTATTATAACTGTATTGTCTCCCTTTTATATTGTAAAGTGCTGTGTAAACTGTTGGCACTATATAAATCCTATAAATAATAATTGCATAAGGTGACAGTGAATGTAAAAGTGTCCGTTTTTCTTCTCCCACGTATGTTATGAAGACATACATTGCACATACGAGATGGGTAATACCTTTAACATTGTTGGATAAAGCTTACCCTCTTTGGTGGGTCTATAATATTAGAGGCAATTTCTCCTTGTATGAATCTCGCCTCTCTGAATATGACCCCCGCTCGTTCCGGAAGGACAGGTCCCAAAAAACTGTCATTCCGAAGAATATTCCAATGTTTATTAATAATCTTCTTTATCTGCTTATATTGTGCAGAAAAAGCAGTAAAAAAAGACCACCTAAACTTATTGTCTTGGGTAGATTTAGGGTTGTCCTGCAACAATGTACTCCTCTCTATTTGTGCGGCCTTAGCAATGTCCCCATCCAGATCTCCAGATCTATAACCCTTTTGTATAAATTTCTTCTTTAAAACCTCTGCTTTTTGTTGAAAGTCCTCAATATCAGTACAATTTCATTGTAGTCAAAGAAATTGACTATAAGGGATCGACGTAAGCCATTGGCTATGGTGGGAACTATCGACCGGAATGTAGCCATTCCGGTCGGTAGGTTTGAAGTACGTTTTAAACTCCAAACTTCCATTGAGACTGTCAACTGAGATCTCAAATCCAAGAAATGGATAACGGTCTGACTCGCCTCATAGTTTAACAGGATATCCCTATTATTGTCATTGAGTAAATTTTCATAAAGGCATGTAGGGATTAAGAATCTGCCCTCCAGAGGAGGAGGATGTCGTCTATGTATCTGGCCCACAGGACCAGCTCCGGTCCCTGGAGACCATAGACAACATCCTCCTCCCACTGTGCCATGAATAAATTAGCTAAGCTAGGTGCATATTTGCCCCCCATAGCCACACCACGTTTCTGTGTATAGAATGACCCTGAAACTTAAAATAACTGTGCTGGGTAGCAAACCTAAGTAGTTCTATAATGAAATTTTGTTGTATAATTGGAAGAGTTGAATCCCTAGACAGATAATATTCGACCGCTGTCAGCCCCAAATCCTGGGGGATACAGATATACAAAGCAGCAACATCTGCTGTCACCAAGATCATATCACTATGATATTCTATGGTTTCTAAACACCTGATCGTGTCGTGGGTATCCTTCAAATATGAGGGAATCAATTTTTACTAAGGGCTGTAGATGGAAATCTATGTATCGTCCAATTCTGGATGTAACAGAGTCAATCCCACTGATGATGGGATGTCCAGGGGGATTGACTGAATTATTGTGTACCTTGGGAAGGCAATATATCACAGGGATTCTTGGAGCAAGGGGTACCAAAAATTAATTTTCTTTTTTATTGAGAATTCCTAATGATGAGCCTTCATCAATTAGTTCTACTAGGGCTCTTTTATATTCTAAGTGGGATCATTGGACAGAAGACCATACCTAGACCGATCATCCAGGATCCTACTCATCTCTTTGATGTATTCTTCCTTATCCAATACGACGATCCCCCCACCTTTATCAGTGGGGAAGACTATCAAATTCTTTCTTTCACAGAGTGATTTCAATCCACTGGTGATAGTAGGATTGATGTAAATTCTTCTATAGGTAGTTGGTCAAGGTCTTTAAGGACCAAACTGCGAAACACGTTCAAAGATGGTGCCATATTACCAGGCAGGTTAAATAAAGATGGGTTTGACAATCCTGTATGCACATTATTGTCTCGGCCCACCACCCTTGAGGTAGTGAGGGATTGTGAGAGAAAATGTCTTTGTATATTTAGCCTGCGAATGTACTTCTGTACATCTATAAAGGTAGAAAATGTGTTAAATTTTCTGGGGGGAACAAACTTTAGTCCTTTATCTAGTACAGACTTTTCTGCACTAGTGAGTTCAATTTTGCTTAGATTAAAAATATATTTTTCCTTTGAAGGCGCCACCCCCCTCTGGAGCCTCATTTAGTTTTGGGCTTCTGGAGTGGTTGGCTGTGGGTCTGTGAAAACCCACATGTTGGGATGGGCCTGGGTGATTTTGATTATAGCTATAGGGGGATCTGGAGTATTCACCATCCTCCCTATTCATATATGAATATGTATCACAATGCATGTCGTGCCAACCTTCGTCACACAGAGAAGCAAAACGGTTATGTGTATGATTTGGAGTGCTTTGAGGATAGTCATTATCTCTAGAATTGTCATAATCTATTATTATACCAACTCCTTGGTGAACTTTCATATCCATCTCTATAATAATGATCTCTAGTGCCTCTATATTGTGGTCCTCTATTTCTAGTTTTAGGGCCTCTACCTCTGGGGTTGGAGAAATGTCTCCCCTGCTTTTGGTCGATGCAATTTGATACCGCATAAGACCCTCGCCCAGGAGTATAAGCATTATCTCCACCTCTAGAGGGTCTAGAGTTTTCAGGTTGATTGGGTTCGTATACCAATCTCCTGTCTGGATTTTGTGTTCAGAAACTTCCATGGGCGGGATAACTCCTAACACATCAGTGGAGGGGATCACTTTTTTCTGCCAACTAAACACAAGATTTGTTTTATAATCATTGATGTCTCGATTATATTTTTTTGTTTTTTTTTCTCTGCTTGCATTCTTCCTTTTCAAGATGCTTTCTCAGATTGGTGGGGAGAGGCACATATTCAGACATGTAATTAAAGGGGGTCAATTTGTCTTTGAGATCCTTGATTTCCCTATCAATGACTGTAAGTCCGACTCACTTTCTGTCCACCAAAAAACCCCATTGGAGAGATTTACCCTCTGTATTTGTCCTGTTTACCATTATCATTAATAGTGAAAGTAAAAAAAAAATCCCAAATTTTAGGTTGTCCCCAGGAAAAGAATAGAGGGAAAACCTTCCAATGGGTACACTAGTTCTGGTGACCTAGGACTTTCCAAGGCAAACCTTTAATTTGCAGGGATTTCCTTTCACTTCCTGCTTAGGCTATGGGCGAGGAAGTGAAGGGAAATCTCCCTAATACAACACAGATGGCAAAAAACATGGATTATAACCCTTCCTTATTAGCCAAAATGTAAAAAATGCTTTGCTTATAGTTTTCTTTTAAAGCATATTTTATGGGTACAAGAAGGCTTGGGTTTTATTTAAACTTGCCCCTTTAAAGCGCTCCAACTTTGAGCCCTGGCTCACACTGACTGCGGGAATAAAATCGTGTGTTTTCAGCTGAACTTGCAAGATTTCATTCCCGCATGTCAGTCCCGACTTCAGAGACATCTGTACAGGTTTCTGCACAGATTTCAATGGAAATTGCACCCCAAAATTGCCAAAAGTAGTACAGAAACTACTTTTGGGAATCAGTGCGGCATTGCACCGATGTGGACGCTACCATTGCCGGCAATTTCCGCCAATTTGGCACGCGATTTGACATGTCAAATCGCATGGCAAATTGCATCAATGTGCACCAGGGCTTAATTCAATTTTGCCACACCCATTGTTCACTTCATTGCAGTAGGTGTGCATGATTATTACACAAAGCACATGCTCTTAACACCATAGCACTATGCGACTAGCAAGAACCCAAGAATTGCAGTAGGAGACTCTCCGATATTGGCTCTCATCAAAAACTGGCATGCTACACTAATGCTTCTCTCTTCAGACTGGGGAATCTTAAAATGTAAATATAAACAAAGCAATAGGGTGCACAGGCCCAGTGCATTACCAAAATACTTTTTTTTTCTGAAATAAGATAAACTCACAAAATACTCACAATAGCCAAAGGCTACAACAGTGATGTATAAAATAATTATTTTTGTTGTATTATGTCAATGGTGTTACAATAAATATATGCCCCCTATATGTGAAACTCCCAGCTGCAGCTTAGTGATGCCCACTGTTTGTGGATGCATTAAGTAAGTAAATAGAATGAAGCCACGCTGTGTTAATTATCCCAAAATCCCCCAAAAAACAATAATTTTTAAGTGGTAAATGCCTATTAAACAATATTATTAGTGTAAGTGTATTTCACCAATGTGCCACCTACTGAATACTTAATGTGACCTCCCACACACATAAATATACTCAATGCTAAAACAAAATGTGCTTACTTGCACAATCTTTAAGGACCGTGCAGTATATTACTAAACATTTTTTTTAACTTTTCCAAGACAGTTGTCAATTATAAATCAATCCAAAATGTAGAAATCAAAAAAATCTATAAAAATATATGTCACTTCACATATCTCACAGTTCAAAAATGTTTTCTTGTTAATGTCCACCACTATAATCTTCTCATGAATGAATGAATGAATGAATGATTTGTAAAGCGCTGCAAATGCGAACTGAATCGCCTCAAGGCGCTGGATGTATTCTCTGATGTCAACTTTCTCAGAAAAGGAAGGTCTTTAGTTTTTTCCTGAATGCCTGGTGGTTTTCTTCCATGCGGATGTTAGTTGGAAGAGCATTCCATAGTCGAGGTCCTTGGACTGCGAATCTTCGTTCTTCCTTTGCTTTGTAGCGGTATTTGGGAACGGTAAGGAGGTTTTGGTTAGCCGATCGAAGACTGCGATTCGGTGTGTAGTGTTTTATTTTCTCGCGGAGATATGGTGGGGCGTTCCCTCGTACGCATTTGTGGGTGAGGCAGAGGGTCTTGAATGTGATCCGATTCTTCACGGTTAGCCAGTGAAGGCTCTTTAGGGAGGGTGAGATGGATTCCCAGGGTTTTTTTCCTGTTAACAGTCTTGCCGCCGTGTTTTGGATGAGTTGTAAGCGCGCAAGCTGATATTGGGGTAGTCCTACGTAGAGCGAATTTGCGTAGTCGAGTCGGGAATTGATGATTGTTCCCACAACTGCCGCTTTGTCTTCTTCTGGGATGAAGGGGATGAGTCTGCGTAGTTGACGGAGGAGATGGTGGGATCCGCTCACCACTGATCCTATTTGTGCGTCCATTGTCATTCCTGAGTCAAAAATGACTCCGAGACTCTTGGCTTTGGTGTTTGGGGAGATGGTCTGTCCAAGGATGGTGGGAGGTGTCCACGGAGTCTTTATTTTGGAATTTTTGTTGGCATGTAGGAGAAGAAGCTCTGTTTTTGATCCGTTAAGTTTGAGGGAGCTGGTGGTCATCCAGTCATCTATTAAGGTGAGACATTTCTGTAATTGCTGATGAAGGTCTTTTTGTCCGTTGATGCGAAGGTAGAGTTGGGTGTCGTCAGCGTATGAATGGAAGCAGAGGTCAGTTTTCCTGATGATATTGAGAAGTGGGCGCATGTATATGTTGAATAGTACTGGTGACAAGGGTGATCCTTGAGGGACTCCGCAGGAGATTGCCCGGGTTTCCGAGGTGAATGTTCCTAGTTTCACTGTCTGGGAGCGATTCTCTAGGAAGGATGTGAACCATTTTAGGGCAGAATCTGTAGCTCCTGCTACTTCAGCGAGGCGGACAAGTAAAGTATTGTGGTCCACTGTATCGAATGCTGCGCTGAGGTCTAACAGTACCAGGAGACTCTGTTCTCCGTCGTCTGCTGCTTCAAGGGCGTCGTCCCATATTTTGAGAAGTGCCGTTTCTGTGCCATGGCCTGGGCGGAAGCCTGATTGCAGAGGGTCCAGGAGGATGTGTGTGTCCAGGTGGTGTTGTAGCTGCTGTACTACTGCTTTTTCCATGATCTTGGAGATAGCGTTGAGGCTAGTTATTGGTCTACGGCAGTTAGGGTCCTTAGGGTCGAGATTGGCTTTCTTTAGCAGAGGTTTGATGATGCCTTGCTTGAGGGAGCTTGGGACAGTCCCTTCTTTGAATGATTGATTTATCAGCTGTGTTAGGATAGGGGCCAAGATGTCGGAACATTCTTTAAGCAGTTTAGTGGGGATGATGTCGTTCGGTGATGTGCTGTCTCGAAGGCTTCTGATGATGTTTTTAGTTGTGTCTATGGTGATTGGGGACAAAAAGAATTTCGGTGGTTGAGTGATGTTTGTGTCGATATCCTCTTTTTGCTTTGGTTCAGTGAGGGTGATAGTTGTTTTCTGATGGATTGATTTCCGAATGTTGTCGATTTTGTCGATGAAGAAATCTGATAACTCATTGCAGAATTCTTGAGTATCGTTTCCTGGGGGTTCCAAGCAGGTCGGGTTCATAGACTGAGCCACTATTTTGAAAAGTTCCCGCGGACGGTTTAATGCGGATGAGATGGTGTCTGAGAAATGTTCTTTTTTGGCTTTGAAGATTGTCTTGTGGTATTTCCCCGTGAGTGCTTTGTAGTTAGCAAGGTTTTCCTTGGTAAGGTTTCTTCTCCATGCTCTTTCCGCTCTTCTACGTTCTTGCTTGAGTAGGGTGAGAGTACCATTGAACCAACTTGAGTTTTTTTTGCGGATGAGTGTTCTGCGTTTTGGCGCCACGGAGTCTGCTGTTTGTAGTAGTACATTGTTTAGGGAGTTGAGCGTTTGTTCTGTTGAGAGGCTTGGGTTTAGCAAAAGAATTTTGCTCGACAATGTGGTTTTGAAGAGATCAGAGTGAAGTTTCTTCTGAGATCTATTCCAGTGTGTTGCTGTTACGAGTTTCTGTTTTTGGAGGATGGTGTTAGTGGTGATTTTAAATTTGATAGCATGATGGTCCGTCCATGGTAACGGAGTGTTGTCAGATACGTTGATGTCCATATTCTGTTTGAAGATGAGATCTAGGGTGTGTCCTGAACCATGCATGGGAGAGTTTATCAGTTGTTGAAGGCCAAGTTCTTCCATTTGGTTGACGCAGGCGGTTGCGGTGGGGTCTTGGGCAGAGTTTGCCCACAGGTTAAAATCCCCAAGTACCAGCAGGTTTTTGGTTTTCAAGGTGTGTATCGAGAAAAATTCAGTGAGCGGCGTGAGGAGATTGGTCTTTGGTCCTGGTGGTCTGTAGCATAGTAGTATGTGAATAGTGTCTTGAGGTGTTGTTTGGAGGTGCAGTGAGAGTGTTTCCATGAAAGGCACTGTGTTCTGTACGTTAGGTTTGGTGAACCCAAGATGAGATTTGAAGATCACTGCTAGGCCTCCACCTTTTTTTCCGATTCTATGCTCGGTTAGGATACTGTAGTTCTCGGGCACCAGTTCCGTTAGGATGGTGTTGCAGTCAGGTGTTAGCCAGCTTTCTGTAATGAAGAGGCAATCTATGTTGTTTTCGATGATGAAATCGCGGATTTCCAGCCTGTGCTTGACTGCAGATCTGGTGTTGATCAGGGCGCATGCTAGTTGTTGTGGTTGGATCGGTGTCTCCTTGCATTTCCTGGTTGATTGTAGGTTGGTTCTTAGTATTTGTTCTTTTTTTAGTCTTTTTTGAGTGGCGATCGGTAAAGTTGCGGCAGTGTTTCTTAACCTGTGGATGGTGTCTGCTGTGTATTTAAAGTTGCACATAATGAGGAGAATGGCGTTGCTGGTAGGAGGGTCTTTTGATGGTAGAATTGATGTGATGGTGATCCACTTGCGGGGGGGGGGGGGACGGAGGGGTCTACTGGCTACCCGCTGCTTCTGAAGTGGTGTGGCAATGGGCTGGTGAGGGTGGAAGGTACTTACGGAGGGTACGTATGCCTACCCCCCTGTCGTTGATCCAGAGGAAGGCGAAAAACCCCTAGCTGTGGCCAATAATGCAGCAGAGGAAAAAAATTCCTTCCTGACCCCCCGAGGGGCGATCGGGCTGGCCCCTGGATCAACAGTTGGAGTACCCCTGCTGGCTTACCTGTAGGATGGTCCGGCGGACGACGGGGGGATCAGACACTACTTACTGGTAGGTGGTGCGGTGGCTGCGACTAGGATGATTGAGTTGGAGTAGCCTCCTGGTGGGGTGATTCAGGAGTCGGGGGGGTGCGGGCTCTGTAGGAAAAAAATGGGAGGGGGGGATGAGTGGCTGGCTGCAGGAACCAAGCCGCAGCCGTAGTCAGTCCCACAGAGTCTAGCAGCTAGTCTATAGTGATTAGACTGCGGCTGCGGTGGTGTCCCGAGGGGGGGTGCCAGACGGAGGGATCAAGGATGGTGGATCCAACTGGGGGGGGGGGACCCGGCTAGGGGCTGGTGGCCTCAGAAGCTGCACCGGGGGTCTTCAAATTGCTGCACTGACTGCCTGGGTGTGCCAATATGGCCGCCGGCTAGGCCTGAGCCGCGGCTGGACGGCGGGGGAGTACCAAGATGGCCGCCGGCCAGGCCCGAGCCGTGGACTTTCCTGCGGTGTATCCGGAGGTCCAGCGGAGGTGTGCGGGAGAAACCGGTGTGAAGGTAAGCAAGGATGAGGGGGGGAGCCCGCCGGTCGGTAGACCGGTCGGGGGGGGGGGGCGGTGAGCTAGGCAGCCGAGCTAGGCCGGAGCCGCGGAGTATCCTGTGCGGCCGGCCGGCTGGCTGAGCGGCGTTAGGGGGGATGAGGTGGGTGGGGGGTCCGGTGGTAAGTGAGGGGGCTGAGCCGGACCGCGGAGTTGCCTGGCGGCCGGCCGGTTGACTGGACTGGACGGGGCGGGGGTCCGAATGGAGGACCGTAGAGAGCGGGGAGGGGGGGTCCCGGAGCTGCTACAGAGGGAGCCGCTCGGGCCCGCAAAGAGCCCCGAGCGGCCGGCGCTGCTAAGTTGCGAGGGGAAGGGGGCAGGTGGGGAAGGGGGCAGGTGAGCTACCGCAAGGAGGTCGGGATGAGTCAGGATCCAAGGATGGGAGCCGGGTGGCCGGAGCTGCTTACGAGCCGCTGCAGCAGGCTACAGCAGAGGTCTGCTCTCCACAATGTCAGCAAAACTCATCAATATCCTTCTTTGCATGCTGTAATACCACAAATTCTTTGCATATTTTTTCCTACACCGTACAGAAAACTCCCTCACCAGAACTCAAAAGTATTAGGGCATAATTAATATATACTTCAAACCTCCGCTGTTTCCACCCGATAAAACAGGGTACCCCACCAACAGGGTAATTTGCCACTCTCAATCAGTTATGCAATCAAAAAAAGGACATCATTGTGCAACACATTTATTTTCTTTAAAACACACAACAGTATAAAAAGTGCTAACTCACATTTGAAAGTGTCTTTCCAGCAATTCTTGGTGAACACTTGTCACGCCGTTCTGATTATCTGAGCCCGCGTGCATTCCAATTGCAGGATGTGATGTGTGGAAGGGAACGGAAACAGCATCTCTGTCGCTCCGCTATGCCTCAACGCGATTCTCATAAATTATGCGTCATCAGGAAGCCCTTGTTTTGTTTATATGTGCTCAAAAATGCTCAGGTCCTTTACAATTCTGCCAGAATCCCTGGAGGGGAGAAAATGTAAGCCTCCTGTTGTTTTTTTTCTGTTTTTGCCTTTTTTAGGAGATTTCCTTTCACCTCCATTTCCAGAGACACAGAAGGAAGTAACAAGTGATCTAGCTAAAGTGAAGAGATAGCTTCTAGGTTGTCACCAGGACAGGTTTATCTATTGTAAATGTAGCAATAACTCACAGTGGATCTGCTGGTTTAAGCAGGTCTGTTACCTTCACTCTGCTTCCCTCTGTTTCACCGGCACCGGGTCTAGGGTTCCGTTGAGTTTACTCCTGGACAACACACGCACCAACACTGGAGTACGTTTTTAATGCTTTATTAAAACAAAATGACTTAGGAAGTAGCAGGAAAGAGGTATAAAGGAAACTTGCAGAAGAAACTCAAATATTCTCTGGTGGGGTTCTCTTGACAAAATGTCTTGGTAGAATTCAAATACTATTAAAATGCGCTCCCCTCGTGGGACACACTCCTTGCTCGTCTGGATAGGCCTCTCTCACCAGTCTAGCAGCCAGTACGCAGCACGAATCAAAGTCTCTGCCATAGACTTAATTGGGAATAAAATCCATATAATCCTCTGCCACAGGATGTATAGATTTCTCTATAGTGAAAGTCAGTCACAGTGCTTGAACCTTTAAGCCGAGCCGGCAACACTATGCTGTATAGTTACTTTTGGATACGTCCTCCAACCGAGTCACCAGGCCCCTCTATAGACCAGCACGCCACATGATCTCTCCAAGATGGGTCCTCCCCTGGGATCTCCTCGGCTGTCCAGCTTCGTCGCACAGGACCGACAGCTCAGGACCATTCCTCGGCCACAGTGGCAGGCTCCAGACAAGCCTCTGGACCCACCCCTGTGCCGCTTTATCATGGGCCTCCCGATCGAAGGACCACGAGGTAGCTCCTTAACGCATACCTGTCGGCCAGGGGGGCCAGCAGGTGGCTGTAAAACAAACCCCAAAATATGGCGTCTGTCCCATAAATACCCTCGCCCAGAATGCAACTCGGAGGACCACCTCCACCGAGCGTGTCTCCGGGACAGAGGAGCATCCATTCGGTTCAACACGTTGCCTTTCCAACCCTGACCAGTGGTAACAGCGACACCCACCGATCAGCACGGAAACGTCAGCCAAGCTGGAACAGAGGCAAACTTTAACCTTCTAACGCACAATTTACTAAATTTACCTAACATGCGGTAGATTGCAAATCTACCAGCGCTACATAAGGAAACCTCACACCTCTTGTTTCTACAATTTAAAATGTTGGACTTTCCATTACAATTTGTGTAAAGGCTCTCATGGGACTTTGTCGGCAACCAACCATAAAAAATATGTAAACACTTGTTTTAAAAATACAAAAATGTTTTTCTTTATTGTTCATCAGTGGTTTCATAAAATTCACCACTTTGGTGAGTGGTATCTTGTTAAAAACTAAATTCATACATTCACGGGAAAATAATAGAGGATCAATGTTACATGAGATTGTATTTGACAGATAGTGGTATGACCTGGTGTTGTCCGCTAACTGGAATGCCAATTCCTCATAAACATCCACTGGAGAGCCCATCAAGGTAAAGGTATGTAATGATTGGAGCACTGGTGGAGTGGTCCTTTGTGAGGTGATTGCTCCCAGGGAAAGAGGCGTCTGTGCCCCTATAGAAGTATATGATTGGATTTTTTTATTTCCTTTTGGCTTTGTTAAAAATGGGGTTTACATCTTTCCCTTACATCTTTCCCTCCCTCTATAACATGATGGGCTCTCTAGTGGATGTTTATGAAGATCACACATGTTTTTGCAGCAATATATAATTGTGGTATTTCTCTGATGAAGAACATGTTGTAGTGTATGTTTGAAATGCGTATGACTAGCTCAAGTTGAACTGCACTGTTGAATTGGCATCACAATTAAAACAAGTAATTATATAATTTTTATGGTTGGTTGCCGACAAAGTCTCATGAGAGGCTTTAAACAAATTCTATTTAGACACATCAGGATTGGTGGCAACCTATACCTACCTCCAAAGGGATAGAATCTTTCCTGGACTTTCCATTACTTCCTGTACCAAAAACAATAATCACCAGGACTGAGGATGATCTTTATGTTTGGGACAACCTAAGGTTTTAAGTGAAATCTACCTGTTCAAGGTTCATTGAATGGGCAAACTAAATGGCCAGATTTGGCCTGTTCACTAACACTGAACCCTTGCAGATACTGCAGCTGGAAGTCGTTCATTTAGTGGTAGTGTAACGCAACATTTAGGCTGAATGCTTAGATAAGGGTTTGGCATGGCTGTAAAGGAAGACTCTATGCTGTTATCTTTTGTGTGACGTCCCCCTAAAAATCCATGCCAAACCCTTATCTTGGCATTTAGCCTGGTTGTTAGGAAAGGGGGAGGCAGAGAGCATGAACCCCTCCATCCCCACACTCCTGGTCCTTACCAGGCCATATGCCCTGAAGAAAAAAAAAAGATAAAAAAGAAAAACCGCAGAGAAGGTTCCCCTTAAGTCCTTACCAGACCTTTATCATACACATAAACAGAAAACAATGCCAATCTGATGACACAAACAAGATCAGTGCTGTCACGATGATCCTCTTCTACCAATACTGTATCACAAATCACAGCTTCCTGACAAGCAGCTAAATGTAAACAAATCAGCCTGGATGCATACTGCCATCATTGACCAAGCATTGTCATGACAATATTTGGTCAATGACATTACCCAGTTTGTTGACATTCAGGTACTGGGCAGGAAGCTGTCATTTATGAGTATAGACAGGAGAGCATCCTTGTGGTGACGCTCGGCATATTCATGTTGGCTGGTCAGTGTGAAGTTGTTTGTCATGAATTTACATTTCTAAATGACATGATAAGGGGCATATGTTTCACTCATTCCTTAGGAGGGGGAAGATATCTACTGTGAGGAGAGGGCCTTTTTCCCATTGACATTGGGACAAGGTGCTTTTCCTCCCTGCTAATGTACCCTCCCCTTTCTGAGGTCATGAGGGCTGGTTTGGTAATGGGAAGGGGTGTACACTAACTGCCCCTCTGATAAGGGTCTGATATGGATTTTGGGATGGACTCCTCACTATTTTTTGTGTAGGGTCTGCATGCTTGGAGCTAAGGAAGCAACAAGATTAGATTATTGTTAGCGGTTGTCAGTTTTTTCTCTTTTTTAGCAGCCGGTGGGTGTTAGGCACCAAACTTGTCAAACACTGTGTGCGTGTTTATTTAGTAGGGGTACTATTTATTCCTTACTCGTTCACATGAGGGGGGCTGTTATCTCCACAACCACCGAGACAGGGTTGTGCAGAAAAAGACCTTGTCAACATGGAGAAAAGGTGCTTTGCCAGGGCATGTATCCTGGTGTGGTTCAGAAGAAGGGACTGCACTGCACAATCCCCCCCCCCCCATATTTCTTTGCCTAGCAGGCTGCATGTTTCGATGACGGTCTAGTATAGATTTTTGGGACAGAAAAATATGTTTTTTTCTCTTTTTTGTGGGGTTTCCCTTGATATCCATGCCAGACCCCCCTCATGGCTTATGGTCTGGTATGTATTTTAAGGGAGAAACAATGCCTTTTTATATCAAAAACTCACCTACGATAAGGGTCTGGTATAATTATATATATAAAAATATTAATTGAATCCCTAGCTATTTGTTTACAAACAGATATTATTGTCGGGGATCTGTCATTTGCTGGTAATTTATAAAGCATTTACAGTGTAAATGTCAGTTTTGCTGTAGTAGTAGATGCATCACTTCACAGGCAAGTTAAGGGCAAACTATAGGCTTGTTAGTTAAAGTAATTTTAGCATTTTTAAAGTTTCATTTTAAGCACTATTTAAATTAATGCCCAATCCCAAATTGATTTTTTTTTAATTTTAATTATTATTTATTTAAATTTTTTGCTTTGGTACATGTTCCCTGTATTATTTGCTTTGGTATATGTTCCTATAGTAATATATAATACTAAGTGCAGTTTTAGGTAACCCCAAACCTATACTAATGATTTGTGTGTTTCCTGTATCCTCTTGAAGAGGCTCCTCCCTTCAACTTCTGCATTATTTTAAATTTTTTTTTTTAAAAAGGAAAAAAAAAAACGGCCATTAAAATTTATTTCCTATTGCATTTAATATAATTTGAATTCAGAGAATGCGATCCAATTGAAACTTTGAGTTTGACTCAAATGTGATTCTCAACATTAGTGGTCTGTGCAAAGATAAAGCTATAGGTGTCCTTCACGCTACTTGGAATATAAATGTCTATCTAAAAATTAATAAAGGGGTGTGTCAAAGTAATGCAGCAAAATCTATTCATGTTCACAATAACACAACACTAAAGCTAAAGATATATATAAAGTGATTTTGTGCAAAATAAAAATAAAATATCTAAATACATAAATAGTAACGCAATATAACTAATGAGTGAATCAAAAAGAGTGAAAATCATCAAGTGAATAAGGTGTCACTTTGCAATTAATAATGGGTATACAACTGCAAATAAATGAAGATGAAGACACGTGACATGTCGTAACGCGTAGGGAGTGGCCGGAGTCAGACTTACACCAGGAAGAAACGTGAGAGGGCGCTGAGAACGCCACACACACATACCAACACAAACCAGAAGTATCTGAATAACACCAATTACTTGTTGATGTGAATACTACTTAGCTTTAAGGTGAGAGTCTTGTGAGACCATAATGCAGGAGACACTATATGGAATTTGTTTTGAACAACACCACCGAATAACATCACTGATCAACTTTAACAACTACACCCAGTCACATATTTGAAATACTGTTGATATCTAATACTGTGACTTGGAGAATGCATTCATTATATTTTTTATGGACCATTTATCATTAACATTATTTGGACAATCTAATATCAATTATTATTCATATATCACTTTTTTCTTAATTATTTTTCACCTGCTATCTTTTACCTGCTGCTGTTTTTTTGTGATTAGACTCAAAGGAAGACACTCACAAGGAATACCCATCACTATGACACTTTTAATTTTTATAATTCACATTTATTTATGATCTTTTTCAACATTGATTATTATTGTCACTATTTACATTGACATTTATTTGCAGTTGTATACCCATTATTAATTGCACAGTGACACCTTATTCACTTGATGATTTTCACTCTTCTTGATTCACTCATTAGTTATATTGCGTTACTATTTATGTATTTAGATATATTATTTTTATTTTGCGCAAAATCACTTTATATATATCTTTAGCATTAGTGGTCTGTGGGATCAAATACTGCAATGTAGATGTCAGTGTTGGTAGTCAGTGGGCTTACAAAATGTCCCTGTATAAGTGAGAGGAAGAATACATTGAGGGTCATTAGGAGGAATCCACAAGCATTGTTGCTAAGTGGGATGAAAAATCACCTCAGTTTTGGTGTTCAATGCAATTTACCTAAGTAATGAAGGCTTCATGTATTATATTTGAAATGTACAATCTGCTTAATCCAGGCTAAGAATTTGGTGTTCCTAAAATCTACATAAAATTGTACACATCAAAGAAGCCTGTTGACACAAGCCCTAAATAACCTACGGACACCTTGAAGTATTGTCTTCCATGTAAATATGTATGTTTTAAATTCAATTGCAAGTTAAAAGCCATAATTAGGCATTAAAAGTGTGGTGTGAAATTACTTTTGCCTCTTGCCTCTTATGCCTCGTACACACGGTCGGATTTTCCGATGGAAAATGTCCGATCGGAGCTTGTTGTCGGAAATTCCGACCGTGTGTGGGCTCCATCGGACATTTTCCATCGGATTTTCCGACACACAAAGTTGGAGAGCAGGAGATAACATTTTCCGACAACAAAATCCGAACGCGTCAATTCCGACCGTGTGTGGCCTGTTCCGACGCACAAAGTGCCACGCATGCTCAGAAGAAATTCCGACACGGAACAGCTCGGTCTGGTAAACTTAGCATTCGCAATGGATACAGCACTTTCGTCACGCTGCAATGTAAAAAATGGTTTAATACAGCGCACTCTCTTCTTCTTTATAATGTGACAAGAATTAAGTAGTTTTGCTGCTCATATTCACACAGACTTCTCACAAACTTATTTTGTTACTATTTATCGGGATTCCCTCTATACATTTTGATTTCTCACATCTGACAACATTATTTTGGTAAATGTAATTGTACCTCTACAGGCTAAAGTGAGGCCTCAGGTCCTGCAGGCATTACCTCATAATTTTAATTTTATCCAACCCACCTCAGGTTGAACTCTGGGAATTTTGTTATGGTCTTATTCATGGCTTTGTATCATCATTTGTACCATTTTGTTTTTATCTTGCCTGAACTTGTACCAATGATTGCATTTGAGACATATATATTGCCAAATTATGGTTAACTATATGTACCCCAATGCTTACCTATTTTATTGATATTAACATTATATGTATGGTTACCAACTATGTACACAAAATAAAGTTCCCTTGTTCAGCTAACTATCTATGTGCTACCAAGTGCTTCATTTAAAGTCCCACTTTCCCCAATTCCTTTGTTTTTGACTTGTCAGGGATGGAAATATATGACCTTACCAGGCCATGATTTCATTTAAAGTCCCGTAGGGATGGAAATACGTGACCTCACCAGGTCTGGGCTTCCTCAAAGTCCCTAAAGCTCTTCTCCCCCCCTTTTTTTTGCATAACAGAACCAGGGATGGAAGCACTCGGTTATGCCCTATGATTTTACCTCCATTATCCCTTTGCATCTATTGACCTGATGTGAAGCCTCCCCTGTTTATTTAATTATTTTATAATTGTTCTACAATTTTCATTCACCAATGCCTTGTTTTCATCTCATTATTTAAGTCATCATCTCAATTTGTTCCCGGAGTGCAGGGTTGCCGAACTGTGGTAGGGTTGCCATGGCATTGGGTTTTTCCTGATCCGGCGGCTGTGACGCACACTACAGGCCTCCGCCCAACCCCGCCTCCTATGATGCCTTGGGGGGGGCGGCGGCACCTTACTGTGTGTCGACATCACGCCTCCCACGCCGCACGTGCAAGATTCCCTGCGCCATCACGTGGGCATGCTTGGGTTTCCACACTTGTTGACAGCGGAGGAGATTGGTCTGCCGGCGAGTTGGGGAATACTTCCGACTGTCGGCCCCCTCCCCCGCAACGTGCAACACGGCGTGATGGGGGTGGGCGGCCCTTCGGTGGTGTTTATAGGGGTGTCCTTCCGGGCGGTCCGGGCACACGAGGCTCTCCCTTCACTTCCCTCCACACACAGGACTCTTGGCTCCTTGTCCATACAGGTACCTATTCACTTCTCACTTTCCCCAGCTTTGCACCGGTTTCCTGGTTTCATCTTGGTCGGTGGTCACTTCCTCTGGCATCACTCAGAGCTGCCAGCACCCCACTTTCATTTTTCCCTGCATGGCCCCCTCTTTTTCTCCTTCATCACCTGCTAACCTTTTAGCCCCTGTCCACCTCACTATCCCTCAATATTTTCCCATAAAGATGCCTTGGGGTCCCGTGCCCACCCCGATCACTGGCTTCTTGGTGCCCCCGCTGGGCTGTCCACCACGGCCCCCGGTAGGGAATGTCGCCTGTTGTTCTTGGCACCATGTCAGTGTACTGGTAACCGTTGGACCTCAACTGGAAGGTACGCACTTTGATGCTGATTGGGGCTCTACCCTACCCCATCATTATTGACAGCTTCTTTGTTTTTCCTTTATTATCTCCACCATAGATTACACGCATGCTCCTGACGAGTGGCGGAGTAGCCACGAAACGTGTAGAGCTAATTGATGCGTTTTTTATTCTAATACATTCAGATCTCAACTTTTTATGTAATTGTACCTCTACAGGCTAAAGTGAGGCCTCAGGTCCTGCAGGCATTACCTCGTAATTTTAATTTTATCCAACCCACCTCAGGTTGAACTCTGGAAATTTTGTTATGGTCTTATTCACGGCTTTGTATCATCATTTGTACCATTTTGTTTTTATCTTGCCTGAACTTGTACCAATGATTGCATTTGAGACATATGTATTGCCAAATTATGGTTAACTATATGTACCCCAATGCTTACCTATTTTATTGATATTAACATTATATGTATGGTTACCAACTATGTACACAAAATAAAGTTCCCTTGTTCAGCTAACTATCTATGTGCTACCAAGTGCTTCATTTAACGTCCCACTTTCCCCAATTCCTTTGTTTTTGAACATTATTTTGGTGTATTTTTTTTTTTTTTTTGGCTTTAACCACTTGACCACTGGGCACTTAAACCCCCTTCCTAACCAGACCAATTTTCAGCTTTCGGTGCTCTCACACTTTGAATGACAATTACTCAGTCATGCAACACTTTACCCATATGAAATTTTTATCCTTTTTTTCACACAAATAGAGCTTTCTTTTGGTGGTATTTAATCACCGTTGGGTTTTTTATTTTTTGCGCTATAAAAGAAAAAAGACTGAAAATTTGGTAAAAAAATGAAATTTTCTTTGTTTCTGTTATAAAATTTAGCAAATTAGTAATTTTTCTTCGTAAATTTTGGCCAAAATTTATACCGCTACATATCTTTGGTAAAAATAAGTACAACTTGGTGTATATTATTTGGTCTTTGTGAATGTTAGAGAGTCCAAAAGCTACGGTGCCAATATCTGAAAATTGATCCCACCTGAATTACTGACGGCCTATCTAATTTCTTGAGACCCTAACATGCCAAAAAAGTACAAATACCCCTCAAATGACCCCTTTTTGGAAAGAAGACATTCCAAGGTATTTGGAAAGATGCATGGTGAGTTTTTTGAAATTGTCATCTTTTCCCACAATTCTTTGCAAAATCAAGATTTTTTTTTTTCTTTTTTTTTTTTTCACAAAATTGTCATATTAGAAGGTTATTACTCACACACAGCATATTCTTACCACAAATTACACCCCAAAACACATTCTGCTATTACTCCCGAGTATGGCGATACCACATATGTGAGACTTTTACACAGCGTGGCCACATACAGAGGCCCAACATGCAGGGGAGCACCTCCAGGCGTTCTGGAGCGCCCAGGCCAATTCTGACATTTCTCTCCTACATGTAAAAATCATCATTTATTTGCTAGAAAATTACATAGAACCCCAAAACATTATATATATTTCTTTTAGCAAAGACCCTAGAGAATACAATGGCGGTTGTTGCAACTTTTTATCTCGCACAGTATTTGTGCAGCAATTTTTCGAACGCGTTTTTTTGGGGAAAGAAACAGTTTTGTGCTTTAAAAAAAACAAAACAGTAAAGTTAGCCCAATGTTTTTGCATAATGTGAAAGATGAAGTTACGCCGAGTAAATAGATACCCAACATGTCACCCTTCAAAATTGCACACTCTCGTGGAATGGTGCCAAACGTCGCTACTTAAAAATCTCCATAGGTGACGCTTTAAAATTTTTTCCTGGTTACATGTTTTGAGTTACAGAGGAGGTCCAGGGCCAGAATTATTGCTCTCGCTCTACCGATCGCAGTGATACCTCACATGTGTGGTTTGAACACCGTTTTCATATGTGGGCGGGACTTACGTATGTGTTCGCTTCTGCATGCGAGCACACGGACATGGGCGCTTTAAATTTTTTTTTTTTTTTTTTATTGTTTATTTTACTTTATTTATTTTAGTTTGACACTTTTTCCCCCACAAAAAATTTTTTGCTCACTTTTATTTCTATTACAAGGAATGTAAACATCCCTTGTAATAGGAATATGACATGACAGGTCCTCTTTACAGTGAGATATGGGGTCAATAAGACCCCACATCTCACCTCTAGGCTGGGAAGCCTGAAATAATAATAAAAAAAAAATGATCACCGCTTCGATCGTAGCGGTGAGTCGGTAGAAGCACCGGAGGGTGGCGGGAAGGGGGGGGGGCGTCCCCTCTCGCCTCCCATAAGAATGATCAAGCAGTGGAACAGCAGCTATGATCATTCCTATGGTGTAGGAAATCGCCGGCTGAAAAAGCTGATATCTGAATGATGCCTGTAACTGCACCCATCATTCAGATATACCCGCTCAAAGTCAAGGACGTCATATGACTGTGGGCGGGAACTGGTTAAAAATTGCGGAGTATTGCGGGCTATTGCAGAGTATTGCGGGGTATATTGCAGAGTATTGCGGGCTATTGCAGAGTATTGCGGGGTATATTGCAGAGTATTGCGGGGTATATTGCAGAGTATTGCGGGGTATATTGCAGAGTATTGCGGGGTATATTGCAGAGTATTGCCGGGTATATTGCAGAGTATTGCGGGGTATATTGCAGAGTATTGCGGGGTATATTGCAGAGTATTGCGGGGTATATTGCAGAGTATTGCGGGGTATATTGCAGAGTATTGCAGGGTGTTATGCAGAGTATTGCCGGGTATAGTGCAGAGTATTGCAGGGTGTTATGCAGAGTATTGCAGGGTGTTATGCAGAGTATTGCCGGGTATAGTGCAGAGTATTGCAGGGTGTTATGCAGAGTATTGCAGGGTATAGTGCAGAGTATTGCAGGGTGTTATGCAGAGTATTGCAGGGTATAGTGCAGAGTATTGCGGGGTATAGTGCAGAGTATTGCGGGGTATAGTGCAGAGTATTGCGGGGTATAGTGCAGAGTATTGCGGGGTATAGTGCAGAGTATTGCAGGGTATAGTGCAGAGTATTGCGGGGTATAGTGCAGAGTATTGCGGGGTATAGTGCAGAGTATTGCGGGGTATAGTGCAGAGTATTGCAGGGTATAGTGCAGAGTATTGCAGGGTGTTATGCAGAGTATTGCAGGGTGTTATGCAGAGTATTGCAGGGTATAGTGCAGAGTATTGCAGGGTATTATGCAGAGTATTGCAGGGTATAGTGCAGAGTATTGCAGGGTGTTATGCAGAGTATTGCCGGGTGTTATGCAGAGTATTGCAGGGTGTTATGCAGAGTATTGCAGGGTGTTATGCAGAGTATTGCAGGGTATAGTGCAGAGTATTGCAGGGTATAGTGCAGAGTATTGCAGGGTGTTATGCAGAGTATTGCAGGGTGTTATGCAGAGTATTGCAGGGTGTTATGCAGAGTATTGCAGGGTATAGTGCAGAGTATTGCAGGGTGTTATGCAGAGTATTGCCGGGTATAGTGCAGAGTATTGCAGGGTGTTATGCAGAGTATTGCCGGGTATAGTGCAGAGTATTGCAGGGTGTTATGCAGAGTATTGCAGGGTGTTATGCAGAGTATTGCAGGGTGTTATGCAGAGTATTGCAGGGTATAGTGCAGAGTATTGCAGGGTGTTATGCAGAGTATTGCCGGGTATAGTGCAGAGTATTGCAGGGTGTTATGCAGAGTATTGCCGGGTATAGTGCAGAGTATTGCAGGGTATAGTGCAGAGTATTGCGGGGTATAGTGCAGAGTATTGCGGGGTATAGTGCAGAGTATTGCGGGGTATAGTGCAGAGTATTGCGGGGTATAGTGCAGAGTATTGCGGGGTATAGTGCAGAGTATTGCAGGGTGTTATGCAGAGTATTGCAGGGTGTTATGCAGAGTATTGCCGGGTATAGTGCAGAGTATTGCAGGGTATAGTGCAGAGTATTGCGGGGTATAGTGCAGAGTATTGCGGGGTATAGTGCAGAGTATTGCGGGGTATAGTGCAGAGTATTGCGGGGGTATAGTGCAGAGTATTGCGGGGTATAGTGCAGAGTATTGCGGGGTATAGTGCAGAGTATTGCGGGGTATAGTGCAGAGTATTGCGGGGTATAGTGCAGAGTATTGCGGGGTATAGTGCAGAGTATTGCAGGGTGTTATGCAGAGTATTGCAGGGTGTTATGCAGAGTATTGCCAGGTATAGTGCAGAGTATTGCAGGGTATAGTGCAGAGTATTGCAGGGTGTTATGCAGAGTATTGCCGGGTATAGTGCAGAGTATTGCAGGGTATAGTGCAGAGTATTGCAGGGTGTTATGCAGAGTATTGCAGGGTATAGTGCAGAGTATTGCAGGGTGTTATGCAGAGTATTGCAGGGTGTTATGCAGAGTATTGCAGGGTATAGTGCAGAGTATTGCAGGGTTGGCTGAGCATGGATGGCTGGATGTGACTGCAATTGTCACTGAGCACCGCTGTGGGCACTACACATGCAGCCCACAGCGGTGCTGCCATCCGATCCCTCCCCCTCTCCCCTCGCACTGTACCGATCGGTACACAGAGGGGAGGGAGGAACCGGCGTCATGAGATGACGCCGGTCTGTTGACATGTGATCGCTCCGTCATTTGACGGAGCGATCACATGGTAAACGGCCGCGATTAGCGGCCGTTTACCGTGATCCGTGATGCGCCGGGTCCTCTGGACCCGGCGGTCACGGAAGTTCTCGGGTGCGCGCCCCAGGGGGCGCGCGAGAGCAGTATTCTGGGAGGACGTCCCACGGACGTCCACCCAGAACTAGCCGACCGCGCTGCAGCCTTCTTTAGGCTATGGCCCGGTCGGCAAGTGGTTAATGTAGTTTTTTTTTTGTGTTTGTATTTTTTGGAAGGGTGTTTGTTTTTGCTTTGGATTTTTATTTGTACTCCCGAAAATGTTTGTGTGTGTTTTTTGTGTCAAGTTACCACAACACCATTGATATGTTGTTATATTTAATCTGTAGGAGATTGTTTGGTTTTGTTGTCCCTTGTTAATTTCACATTTTATGTTAGAAATGCACCTGAATCGTCACCAACAAACTGTCCTTTTTGGATTAAAACACACAGGAGAGTATACTTTCCCCCCAAAATTTTTTATTAAGGGCTCACAACTAAACAAAGAGGGAGGCAACGCTGGAGAAACTGCAGAAATTAGCGAAGCCTTGGACCCCCAGGGCAGACTTCAATTTTTTTCAAGCAAAATTGGTGGCCTGAGGAGTCCTTATCTAAGGGAGGGCAGTCTGGTCCAGAAGTCCCAGAGATCCGGAAAGCAGCAGATGACATCTATGTCCCCAGGCTGTGGTCATACGACAGACTGCAGCTTCTGTCAGACCAGACTGAACCCAGGGTCATCACTCTCAGGTCTTCTTTCCACGCTTCCTTCCACGCTGTGGCTGTGGTGGTGGAGTTGTGGCAGCAGGAGGAGGAGGAGGAGGATGGTCCAACTCAATCACGTCGGTCTTGGGTGTTAGTTCCCCACTCACCCCCTTACTTAGGACTTTATAAAGCAGGTCCTCACATAGCTAGCATTGACCCTCCTGCATGCCTTGCAGTTTGGTGGCAGCCATGCAGGCAAAGGCCTCTTCAGGAGTGGGGAAGGCTCGGATGGACGGAGTAGCCTCCTGAATCAGCCTGAGCGCAGAATCCTGCACGAGAGTCGTCTTCCTCGCCCTTTTGTATGGAAGGCGGAGGGGAGGAACCTGCGATTCAGTCAGGCTTCGACTTGTCCCAGGCTTCTCTTGGCTGACACTTAGCCCCGCCTCCTCCTGGCTGCCACTAATCCCCGCCTCCTCCTGGCTGCCACATTCCACAGCCTCCTCCTGGCTGAGGTCTTCCTGTGTATGAAAAAGGGACATAGTTTTAGTATTTTATTCATCAATCACACACAATTTTAACCTCCTGACTGTTGCAAATTGAATGTTCACAAATATAACAGACTATCCTTCTGAGCCCAGCATTTTTGTTTCTTTTACCAATTTTGGGTGCCCACTACTGTCTATTGATATGTAAAACACTTTTTTCAATCAGCAATTAGTGATCAATAATAACATCTAGTAAACATTATTTATTTATTGACCAGAAATCTGTAGAACAATGCTATACCTGGCTTCAGTTGGGCTCCTCCACTTCTTCCTGGCTGGAAGTCCCAGGTTGGACATCGGAAGCCTCAGCTGGGGTGGAAGGAAGCGTGGAAGGAAGAGTAGAGAGGGATTCCCTGACTTCAGTGTGGTCTGACAGAAATCGCAATCTCTCATAGTACCACAGCCTGGGGACATAAACGTCATCTGCTGCAGCTCCGGATCTCTGGGAATCTGTGACCTTCTTGCGCTCCCTTAGATAAGTGCTCCTGAGGCCACCAATTTTGGTTTTTAAATAAGGGATGGTTGCTGTGGGGACCACTGGCTTCACCAACTCCAGCAGTTTCTTCAGCGCTGCCTGCCTCTTTTGTTTATTGTTGTATTGGGGGTGTCTGACCTGCCACAGACAGGGCAGCTCCCTGTATTTGTCTATGAACAGGGGGAGGAAATTGTGGTCGTTGAACCCATCCATTTTCTCTGTAAGACACAACACAAGACAAACCCTAAGGTCAGGCCAAACTACCCTAATCTTGTTAAAATATAGGCTTTCATTTCGAAGCAGTATAGGCGCAAGTTTAGATCTTTTTTTTTTTTCCCATAAAGATTTTATTTAGTGTTAAAAGAGCAAGTTACAATTCACAATTCAAATCAAATGACACAGAAATACAATTAAAAAGCAGGGTATGGAAGCATAAGAAATGCTGGGTACATCCAATATAGGTTATGATAATACAGTACTGGTAACAAAGCCAGATATGCATAATATAGTAGCTGTGGGGTGGAGGATCATTATTCATATTTCCCCTCCTCCCCTTCTCCCCCCTGAGCAGTTAAGCCCAACCAAGGCCAGGAGATAGGTGATACGGCTGGTCCCAGTTCATTCCTCTGAGTGAAGTACCCTTGCAAGCATCTATGTAGGGCTATGTTAAGACAAGGCTAAGAAGACCTGCTAACAAGTAGGAGGCCGAAGTTGGGGAGAAAGAACATGGGGGTATATTAGAGGAAGGAGAGGAAAGGGCAAAAAGGGTAGGATCAGGAAAATAAAGCAGGAAGGGAGAGAGGGACAACAAGGGAAGAGAAAAAGATAAAAATAAAATAATGAGGAGGAAGGGGTCAAAGACGAAGGGGGGAGTTTGAGAAGGTGCCTTAGAACACTCGCCTTGGGAGGCCCACTCCCCCCCACAACCCCCCCACCGACGAGAGTCCACCGTTAGGGTTAAAGTTCACTTATCACTTTTTATAGTACATGCTGGCGATAGCGTTCAGTAGTCACATAGTGATTCCAGCACGCCCAAGTGAAAGAAAATTTATGTGTTCTTTCCTGTGAAATATGAATCAATTCTTCCATCTCTTTTATTTTAGAAATTCTCCTGTACCGCTCTCCAATTGACGGGGTGTGTGTGGAACGCCAATGCACTGGGATACATAATCTGGCGGCGTTCACCAAATGCATAGCCAGAGACTTATAGTATGTTTTTTTGGGTAAAGAGGTGTGATGTAGAAGAAATTGTGTGGGGGTGTAGTTCAGGGTTTATGTAGTGATATGTGAAATGATTTCACTGACTTCCCTCTAGAAGGGTTGAATGCGTTTGCAGTCCCACCATATGTGGAGCATCGTCCCTTCTTGCTTGCCGCACCTCCAGCATGTGTTAGGGATAGAAGGGGAAAATTTGTGAAGCCGAGAAGGGGTCCTATACCACCTAGTAGCAATTTTGTAGCCATTTTCTTGGATGGCCACATTTAGTGAGCATTTGTGTGCGTATTCATAGACAGTGTCCCACCTTTCTGTAGAGAGGGGTGTTTGAAAGTCTTTGTCCCAGGCCAACTGTGAAGATGCCGGGTGAGAGGTTAATGCAGATGAAAGGAGGCCATATATTGCGGAGATTAAGTGCCTTTGTTGTGTTTTGTAGTGGCAAAGGGATTCAAAAGGTGTTTGGTCCAACAAGACTGGTGTGGTTGGGACGAGAGAAAGTGGCGCATTTGTCGATATGACCAAAAGGGAAAAGAGGCAATCTTGGACATGTTAACTAGACTTTCATATGGGAGAGGGGATCCCTCTGAGAAAAAGTGGAGAGTTAACACGTCATCATGTGGCCATTCGCGTAGCAAATAGGAGCAGGAGTCACCCGGGGAAAAGTCTGGATTTTCTCTCAAGGAAGTTAGGGGACCTGGTACCGAGGCAGCCAACCCCAATTTCATTGCTACTCTAAGGGCCAGCAAGGAGGGGTAGATCAGGGGGTGAGATACGATCTTCTGTGTCCAGGGTTTGTGAGACAGCCAGGGAAGTAGGTGTAGAGGCCCAGGTATCAGTGAATTTTCCAGGGCTACCCAGATCTTTTTGATACTGTGTATGTTCCAATCTACTATCCTAGTCAGGTAACACACCAGGTAATATCTATATAAGTCTGGAATGCCAATACCCCCATTCTTTTTCTGCGTCGTTAGGTGGAAATATTTCATGCAGGGTGGAGAGTTTTTCCATATAAAAGTGGAACAAGCTTTGCGATAAGCTGCGAAAAAGGCCGGGGGAAGGTGGACAGGGATGGTTTGCATAAGATAAAGTAATCTTGGCAGAATGATCATTTTAATTAATGCCGAACGGCCAAACCAGGAGACGTTCAAGCCCATCCACTCCTTAAAATGATTTTGAATTTTTTGAGGAGGGGCTCCAGCGTCAGAATATAAATTAGGGGGGATAAGGGGCATCTTTGGCGTGTCCCATTGCTGATGGGGAAGGCGTTTGACAGGTGGCCATTAACCTTTACCTTGGCAGAGGGATTCGAATACAGGGCTAGTACATGTGAGAGCATGCGGGGCGCCAGGCCAACAGCAACCAGCACCTCCCGCATATAGTCCCAGGCCACTCTGTCAAACGCCTTCTCGGCATCGAGAGAGAGGAAGAACCCTTGTGACTTAGAAGATGTGAGCCAATGGTGGAGATTCAGGGTACAGATAGTGTTGTCCCTGGCTTCATTCCAGGGACAAATCCCACCTGATCTGGAGAAATAAGTTCGGGAATCAAAGGGAGCAATCTGTTGGCCAAAATGTTTGCGTATATTTTGATATCTACATTTAGTAGCGATATGGGCCTGTAGTTTGAGACTTGGGTGGGATCCTTACCCTCCTTAGGGATTACCGCTACGTGAGCCATAAGCATTCCTTCTGGCAGTATCTGGGGGTCCGAAAAAGCATTAAAGGTGGAGAGAAGTTTCGGGGCGAGGGAGTCTAGGAATGTCTTGTAGTACTGGAGAGAGAAGCCGTCTGGGCCTGGGCTCTTGCCAGTTTTCATCTGTTTAATTGCCAGCTCTAGTTCCCCTTTCGTAAGAGGTATCTCCATGTCCTGAGCTTGTTGGGCGGATATTTGTTTTGGAGAGTGTTGCGAGAGAAACTCTCTAATGCGGTCGACTCGTGTGGCTGACACGGGTGTTCCGGGGCGATTCTGGTGTAAGTTGTAAAGTCTGGCATAAAAACTCTCAAATTCCTTCGCTATATCGTCGTTCCTGGGTAAGAGTAATCCCTGAGCATTTCGCACATGATGAACCGTAGATGAGGTTCTAGAGGCTTGGATCGTGCGGGCCAAAAGACGCCCGCATTTGTTGCCATGCTCATAGAAAACTTTTTGGCCAAGAATGTAGCGTCTCCTATTTTGTTTACCTAATTCCTCCAAAAGAAATGATCGGCATGTAGTAATTCTTGTAAGGTGGATTGAGCGTGCGACTGTTTGTGGGCCATTTCTAACTTTTTGATCTTCATGATCAAAGAAGTTATGTTTTCTTGGTGTAACCTTTTGGCTTTCCCGGCGAGTGTAATAAGTTCGCCAAGCAATACACATTTATGCGCTTCCCAGAGGGAAACAGTAGAGACATCTGGGGTAGTGTTTTCCTTGAAATAAAGGTCTATACAGGTTTTCAAGTGTTCTACCGTCATTGGGTCATTGAGTAAAGAGGGGTTCAGTCTCCATGTTTTGGTTCTTGCGTTAGATTCAGGGTAGGAAAGGCTGATTGTGATAGGGTGATGATGGGATAGGAACATTGGTTCTATGGTTGTTTGTTGGAGTAGGGCTGGGTCCTTTTGAGAGAGAAAGAAATAGTAAATTCTTGAATATTTGCCATGGGGTGCCGAGTAAAAAGTGTAGTCCCTCACGGAGGGGTACATGGTACGCCAAGTGTCATGGAGCATCAGGTTTTGGAATTGCATTTTGATTTGCCGGAGGGCTCGATATGGTAGGGTAGAGGCTCCCGACGAAGAGTCCAGGACAGGGTTCAGCGGGGCGTTAAAATCACCTCCCAGCAGAACCAAACCTGACTGAAAAGTCGAAAGCAGGTAGCATATTTTCCTGAAGAAGGAAACATGATGTTCATTGGGGCAGTAGATGTTAGCTAGTGTAATTGGTTTTGAGGCGTATGTACCTTTGATAAAAATGTACCTGCCTTCTGGGTTGATAAGTGAGTCAGTCTGGTGGAAGTTGGCATGTCTGGAGATTAAGATCGAAACCCCCTTTGTTTTTGCTACAGGGTTGGTGGAATGCAGTGCTGTTCGATAGATATGATTAGATAGTTTAGGAACCGCATCAGAGCGGAAATGTGTTTCTTGAAGGAAAATGAATTGAGCTTTGTGTTTGGTAAGGGAGTTCAGAATCTGAGATCTTTTTTCTGGGAGATTAAGGCCCTTAACATTCAATGATACACACTTCATTGTTAGGGATGGAGTAAGTCTTTTCCGTGAAAGTGGTTAGGAAAGGCAAGATAATAGTAGACCCTCAGCAGATCAGTTCAGGTGGAACTCGGTCAGCCGGGGGGAGGGGGGGAGTACCCAGAGTAGGGGGGAGTGAGCCCTCTTCCACAATAGGGGTAAGTGCGGAGGGGAAACACAAAGCAGTTGAGGCACAGAAAAGTGGAAGGTAAAGAAAGAGAAAAAAAAAAGGGGGGGAAGAAAGAAAAAAGAAAAAAGGGGAAGGGGGGGAGAGGAGGAAAGACTAGGGAGAAACGGTAAGGGACAACAAGCAGAAGGGGTAATGTATGGGAGACACAGGATTTAATGATTTACCAGAGGTGGAAATAGATATACTATTCCACCTATAGAGGGGAAAGCTGGTAAGTCAGTGGGAATCCAAAGGAAACCGCTGTGTGAGAACGCAGGGGCGGATCCAGGGGAGGCAACGGGGCAATTGCCCCCTCCGAGAAATGCAGGTGACTGTGAGAGCAGGGTGTTATGAGTGAGCCGCCGGGCGGCTCCGTGAGTGAAAGAGGAGCTGGGTGGCTCCATGACTGAGAGAGCCGCTGGGCGGCTCGGTGACTGAGGGAGCCGCTGGGCGGCTCGGTGACTGAGGGAGCCGCTGGGCGGCTCAGTGACTGAGGGAGCCGCTGGGCGGCTCGGTGACTGAGGGAGCCGCTGGGCGGCTCAGTGACTGAGAGAGCCGCTGGGCGGCTCTGTGACTGAGGGAGCCGCTGGGCGGCTCTGTGACTGAAGGAGCCGCTGGGAGGCTCCGTAAGTGAGGGAGGCTCCATAGGCGAGAGAGAGCCGCCGCTCAATGTGTTTGTGGGCGGGCTGCTGCCTGCTGGCCAATCAGGGAGCCGGCGGGCGGGGGAGCAGAGAGATGACATCATCTCTCACCGCCCGGCGCCCGCCCTGCATCCCTGCAGTTCAACTTCCCCCCTCCATGCAGGCAGCTGCGGCAGCAGAGAGATTACATCATCTCTCTGCTGCCTGTCTCTGGGACACAAGAGACCACCTTAGCAGGTGGCAAGTGACAGGCTACGTGGCAAGTGACAATCTGCAACATGTGGCAGGCGACGTGGCAAGTGACATGGCAAGTGACAATCCGCAACGTGGCAAGTGACAATCTGCATCTGGTGACAGGTGACGTGGCAAGTGACAATCCGCAACATGTGGCAGGCGACGTGGCAAGTGACATGGCAAGTGACAATCCGCAACGTGGCAGGCGACGTGGCAAGTGACAATCTGCATCTGGTGACAGGCGACGTGACAAGTGACAATCCGCAACGTGGCAGGCGACGTGGCAAGTGACATGGCAAGTGACAATCCGCAACATGTGGCAGGCGATGTGGCAAGTGACATGGCAAATTACAATCTGCAACGTGGCAGGCGACGTGGCAAGTGACAATTTGCATCTGGTGACAGGCGACGTGGCAAGTGACAATCTGCATCTAGTGACAGGTGACGTGGCAAGTGACACACTCGGGGCTCCCACTGATTCTGCATTATGGTGAGTTAAACTATTTAATTTTTTATAACAATGTAATTATAGTAATAATGCGCTTCAATCATCCTGACACCATAACAACCATGGTGCCGTGATGATTGAAGCGCCAACACCAGCCATTTCCCCGATAAATGTACCCCTGTGGGAACGTAGGTATAAACGGAAAAATCCACAGGTGGTTCCGCAAACTGGGGACCATGGGAAAGGAACCGTGCATGAAGTGTATGAGAATGGCCTTGGGGAGCCACAACAGTTTTGCAATTTGAGCATTTCAACCAGAAACATTAACTTAACAAGTAAAAAGTTAGCATATAGTATGTAACATATAACCTGAAACAGCATGTATAGCTGTCGAGGCCAAAGACTGACCTCTCCTATACCTGAGCAACGTTTGGCGCCTTCGGGAGCCTCTGGAGAAAGAAAAACAATGTCTACTTGACCTAAAATCTATTTAAACTCGAGGACTCCTTGTCTGTTTGGGTGGAACTTGCCCCATAATTCACCATACCAAAAAAAAAAAAGGGGGGGGGACATTAAAATAAATGCTCTATATCGATATAGTTCTGCAGGTTGAATCCCAAAAAGAGCGACCGTGCCCATTAGGTCATAACCACTATAGTGCAGTGATAGTTAGAAAATATTCATTAAATGTTAAATATTTATTATTTATTATTGCCACTATCGGAAGTGGTCTAGTTGCAAGGGGGTTGCGTATGTAGTCCCCGAGAATCCGGAGTGCTTAAGAGGTCTAAAAAGAGAAGATCCCTAGTTGGTCCTGAGACGGAACCGGTCAAAGTAGGCACACAAAGGAAAGAAGGACAGTCGCAGAAACTCGGAGTACTTCACGCGTCAATCGCCAATGTGGGTGTATGGTGCACCACCTGGCAACCGTATGCAAACATTTAGAACATAAAATATAGAACGTGGGTTACAGCCTGGGGATATAAGAGGGGTGTATGGGATCCCATGCATACTCTCCCCACACGAAACCAATACTAACATTTTTTTAATGTAATTCAGGATCAAATTTTCAAGGGGGACAGTTTTTTGCCACACACCACAAGGGATTCCCTGTGGTGTTTAGAAATTCAGATGGAGTAGACTAAGCATGAAGTCATGGTACTGTAGGTGATTCAAACAGAAAGGGTAAGGTGTTCAGTCCCAGCCCTCCTCCCACTTAATTCAGACTGATTAAGTACCCCGGAGAGTATGCATGTAATTCCATGGGTATGATTTTGTGCAAAAGGGGGTTATGAACATATATATAGAGGTGCATCAACACATAACTTTATAACTGTATGCATTTCCTCCCATTCTACCCAATGTTGGTAACCCAAATCAGGCTACTTAAATTTAGTCCAAGGTCGCAAGTTTAGATCTTACCTTCGTTATCACGATCGGCGCCTCCGATGCTCCTTCCTCCGCTCACAGATCGTACGTAAGACGCACGCGTGTTACGCTTTATACACACTGCGCATGCGTGTAACTCCACCTGCCCCTGACGTTTTTTCTAGTCTATTCCCCGTCCCTTTTCGTTCTGCGCAGTGGGGGAAGAGCACATGGCGGATACACAGCAGGATGGTGATAATTGTAGCAACGAGGAGGAGGAGGAGGAAAGCACGGATCCGGAAACGTCCCGATCAAGTAGGAAATTTAAGGTCTCAAATATGTCCTTTGGGGAGATGTTGGAGATGGTGGACATCCTGAAGAAGGCCGACTATGATGGAAAGTATGGACCTTACCCCAAAGCCAATGTCAGAAAGGCCAAGATCATTGCGAAAGTAGTCGAGAGTCTGCACCGGAAATTCTGGGTACGTCAATCGAAAGATCAGCTCAGGAAGCGGTGGTCGGACCTCAAATTAAGAGAACATGAGCAATACAGAAAGATCCGGAGAGTGCTGCAAAAAAGTAAGTAGTTGTGCTGTGTTCCTATTCTTTTGATGTTTATTACGTTCGTGCTGCTTCATGTGCTTTTAGGAACTGTTGTACAGTTTAAAATGGCAACTTTTATGTTCCTGGGCACATTATTCATTCGTATCAAACATTTTTCTTTCGGACTATAAAATACCATTGTTTAGGCCATATGCATTTGGCCACCATTTTTACGCCCTATACTTGTCTTAAACGAATTTGGTTGTGTAGATGGCTTTGTTACTAGAATGAACTGCAAACTAGATTCTGTGTAAGGAGAGGACACTGAGCAGCTGTTTTCACATCTGGACACTGGAGCACTAGTGTGGGACACAAGAACACCATTTTTATTAGGGGGGCACACAGGTGCTCCAGTGTATACTATAGAGGGGTCTCCATCTGTGAAGCTTGTACCAAACAGGTAAAGTATTGAAGCTTGACAAAGGACACTGAAAATGCTACATTTTGGAACTCTGCTAAAATTGCCAATTGTACCCCACTTCCAAGCAATGTTTACTATTTCTAGTTCTGTCGTCAAATATCTGTGTGCTAATTATACCTTTTTGTTTTACATAGGGGAGAAAAGACTCGGAGGACGCTCCTCATCCGAGGAGACCAAAGCCCACCCCCCTCTGGAAGAAGGGGAAATCCCCCTAACACAAGCAGAGCAGGAGGAAGAAGATGTGGTGGAACTAGTCACCACAATAGGTGAGTGTCTGCAACCACAGGCTCAGGTAAGAGATGGATGGCGGCATATTTTTTGAGACCTAATTTTTTGGGGGGTTCCTCTCTTTTTAGCTGATCGTGATGTTGTGGATCCAGATCCTTTCACATGTGAAAGTGCCCAGATCCTGATCGGGGAGATCATGGGGTGTAATTTACAATTGGAAAACCTCAAGAAAAACATCAATGATGTTATTCAAAAAAAATAAAAACATCATTGATGTTTTGGGGCGAGTTTAAAGCCCCTCCAAAAGCCTTTGTTTTTTGGTGTGCTACAATGTGCAAAATGTTTTTGTGATTTTTCACAAAGCCAAATTTGGAGGATGCACACAGTGTGTCAACATGTGCTATCTGCCATCACGGTAGATCAATGGACGCGTTTTGGGGGTGCAACTCCTTCCTCAATAATAAAGTAGCGGTGAGGAAGGGGTTTCTCATCCCAAACATGTCCCTTGATCCCCCGTGATGGCAGGTTGCACATGTTGAAATTCGTAAATTGGTGTGCATCTTCCAAATTTGGCTTTTCCTGGGGTGACTTCACCCCATCTGAAGGCAATATTAAACACAGTTCCTAAATACTCATGTCTGATATTGCCTTCAAATTCTAGCAAATGTGAACTTTGTAAGTTCAAGATTTGTGTCTTTCTTGTTGGTTTTACACATGCCTGTTTTATCTTAAATGGACATTTATATTTTTTATAATGCCCCCCCAAAAATTGTTATACAGCAAACATGTTGATTTGTTTGAAAAACCTTTGGTAAATGCACATGTGATTGCGCAGGTATAAAAAAGTTTGTTAATCAAGAATGTGTGGATTATTGTCTCAACGCTACAACACTTTTGGGGTGATGTCATTGCTGTTTTTAGAGAAAATGGGGGTTATTTCCTAAGGGCAAATCCTCTTGGCACTACAAGTGCAGTTTCAGTGCAGTTGCAAGTGCACTTGTAGTGAAAAGTGTCTTTGCATTTAGTCAATAACACCCAACAGTGCTTTGTATAAGGTTACACAATCACGCCATTTTCTGGACTCAACACATTTCTGTCAGGGTCAGCTAAAACAAACACAAGCAGTAAATGTCCACAAAGAATTTCTTTTTTTGCTTTTTTATTATAAAAAGGCTTCACATATTTGCTGGCATATTGATGGCCCCCCTACCCGCAAAGAACTCCAGGTATCGTAACCGGACATCACGGGCACTCAGGGAGGGCAAGCCAGGACGTCCGCTTTCAAGCGCCGTCAGTGTTGTTTCAGGTATCACTCCGGCCTCAGGCCCAACAGAGCCAGCATAGTTGGCCGAATGTTTCCTTAAAAAGTTATGGAGAATACAGCACGCCATGATGATATGATTAAGTTTATACTCTGCCATATGGATAGGTGTCAGAAATAGGCGGAACCGGCTGGCCAGGATTCCAAATGTGTTCTCCACCACTCTTCGGGCTCTGGCCAGCCGGTAATTAAAAACCCTCTGTTCCGGGGTGAGGGTCCTCATTGGGAATGGCCGCATAAGATGGTCCCCCAGCGCAAACGCTTCATCAGCAACAAACACAAATGGGAGTTCTTCCACATTGTCCTCTGGAGCTGGCAAGTCCAAGCTGCCATTCTGGAGATGCCTGTAGAACTCCGTCTGGGCGATGACTCCACCATCGGACATCCGGCCATTCTTCCCCACGTCCACATACAAGAAGTCGTAATTAGCCGACACCACCGCCAACATCACTATACTATTGAACCCCTTATAGTTGAAATAGTACGACCCCGAGTTGGGTGGTGGGACGATGTGGACGTGTTTCCCTTCAATTGCCCCTCCGCAGTTAGGAAAGTCCCAACACTGGGCAAAGTGGGAGGCCACAGTCTGCCATTCCTGTGGCGTGGAAGGAAACTGTAGAGGAAAAAAAAAATTACTATTTTTGCACATAAACATGGCAAGCAGATTAGACACAAACATTCTTGGCCAACCTCCAGATAGCATTTAGTAAGGGGAATTTAACAACGCCAAAGTATAAGGTACACCTATCATATTCCCCCTCCCCCCCCTCTCATGGGCCATTTCTAACATTATGGGGTGTGTGGAAATCTTGGACAGGTAGCCCTCTTCACTTCATTGAGAGATGAATGCCTAAATACAGGGTATTACTTGGAACAGCCCCTCCTTTTTTTTTTTTTTGTTTTGTTTTTTTCCTTTTTCTTCTTTTTTTTAGCCACTTCAGTTAACTTAATACGGAGACAGCTTTCAGTTTGGTACTCATGTGTGTCTCTTACCTAGTCACATCATTGTGGCCTTTCAAACTTTCCTTCTTTTACTTTATACATTCCATATTTAAATAATAACAATAATACAAATGTGTAGCATATAAAACACCCAATTTGTGCATCGAGGCCAACCGGCCACATAATCTCTTATTATTATCATGCGTGTTAGTACATTATTACTGTTCTGTCTGATACACCATTCCCCCCCCCGCCCCCCAGTCACCCCCCCCCCTATCGGGCCCACATAATTCCAATATATAACCAGGTGGACTGCGCTGGCAACTATATGTGAATGAAACTAAACAGATACAAAACTCAAATAGTGAATATAAAGTGACACATTATAGTGAATATAAAGGTGTCAGAGAACTGAGCATACACCCCGCGTAACTAACCCAACAATTTATGAGAATGCGCTGGGCTGTACTGCCAGAACTACAAAACCCTCCATATAAATGTAATAAATCAATTTGTGTGCATATTTAATGCAAAATAAGCAAGTCTTTGATAACGCCCTGGGGGAGGGGCGAAACGCGTCGACGCAACATCCTGTCCACGTCCGTCTGATTTGTTACCAGTGACATCACTTCCTGGTGGTGGAACGCACGCCGGAGAGCGGCAAACCGACCAAATATCTGAATGCCTGCTTTGCTTACCGGTCCCGTGAGTAGCGCATTTATGCGCAGGTGACCCTTGGTATTTTAGGGTTTTATGCTATATGCTTTTCTTTTCTCCTTCGGTGGAACGTGTGCTTTGTGGTTTCTTCCAAGCAATTTTTATTTCGTTACATCACCAGCCCTGTTTGATTCCAAGGATGAGAAAGCTGGAAGTCCGCCCATTGCTTTTCTTATGAAGGGGGTTTTAACCATCAGCTACGTTCTCTCTCTATTGTTGACGTTTTATGATTGTATCCATTCATCTGGCATTCCCTGAGGGGATCGTTTTCTTGCTTATTTTGCATTAAATATGCACACAAATTGATTTATTACATTTATATGGAGGGTTTTGTAGTTCTGGCAGTACAGCCCAGCGCATTCTCATAAATTGTTGGGTTAGTTACGCGGGGTGTATGCTCAGTTCTCTGACACCTTTATATTCACTATAATGTGTCACTTTATATTCACTATTTGAGTTTTGTATCTGTTTAGTTTCATGCACATATAGTTGCCAGCGCAGTCCACCTGGTTATATAATACTAAAGTACAGTACTTTCACTCTGCAGCTGCAACATAGCTTTTTCTATTTTGAGATCACAGATTATATATATTTGCGAGCGCTGTATTGTATGATTTTATGTTCCACATAATTCCAAGGCACACCCTATATTTGGCTACTGTTCTTTTTCGTTGTTCTCTCTTGGTTTCGAAACTCCAAGCCATGCCCAGCACGACACCTCTATCTGAGTGGAAAGAGGGTTGCTCTTGGCACTAAGATAGCACTGGTAAAGAGCACAGCATTGCCTGGACCCACAAGTTCCATAGTTTCACAAATGTGTTGTAATTGCCTGATCTGGTATAGAATGTCCTTTCGCTCCATACTGTAGCGTTAATGGTTTCAATCCAAGCTTCAGGGGTTGGGGGTGTTCTCGATTGCCAGGATTGTGCTATTAGTTTTCTGGCTTGGAACAAGCATCTTGCTATTGCTAAATCTGTATTCCTACCCCTCGGCCCGTTATTCACATAGCCCAACACACAGGTCTTGGGATCAAGTTCTAAGTTAACTCTGAAGGTTGTGTTTATTTTCTTTAGAATCTCAGGCCAGTATCTAACTAATTTTGGGCACCTCCAGACCATATGAATTAGATCGCTGTTCCCCTGCATCTAGGGCACTCATCATTGACTCTATGACCAAACATGAACAGCTTTTTTGGTGTGTGATACGACCTATGCAGCAACATCAGGTGGGAGGCTTTTTGTGAGGGAGAGACCGACACCTCCAATCCAAATTCAAGAATCCTTCTCCATTGTTCGTCCGTTATCTCCCCCACATTGGCCTCCCACCTGTCCCTTCCCCCTGTTGGACCTGCCTGCGTATTTATTCTCTTTGTAAGCTGGGTATATATCGTTGAAATCAAACCCTTGGTAGTCTCTGACTTAACTATTGTTTGCAATAACGGGATCCTACACCATACTAAGGGTTGTCTATTGAACTGCTTGCTCAATGCATGCCTAATCTGTAGATAGCT
This sequence comes from Lithobates clamitans, assembly GCA_037952925.1. Classification (NCBI taxonomy): domain Eukaryota; kingdom Metazoa; phylum Chordata; class Amphibia; order Anura; family Ranidae; genus Lithobates; species Lithobates clamitans. Next base: position 430,639 of record JBBGZY010000320.1, read on the forward strand.
ATAGAATACTTGGTTTGGTAATCCATACTCATGTCTCAATTCCTCGAAAGATTTCAGAGTGTCCCCCTCATATAACTGAATCAGTCGGTTTATCCCACACCTTTCCCACATCTTGTTCTTATCGACGGTTAGTAATTCATGCAGTTGCTTATTGTTCCACATTGGCGAGAGTTCTGAAATCCCTTTGTACCCCATTATTCTCTTGGTTGCCTGCCAGACCCTGGTAATCATTTTAAATGTCGGAATCCCCCCTTGCAGTGAATCTGCCTCCAGTGCTCCCACTAGTGAGCTATGTGGGTTCCCCTGTAGAGTAATTTTGACATTGTTACTTCCACCTCCCTCGGTGTCGCATCCCCCTAGTTGTTGTAGCTGGGCTGCCAAGAAATAGATAAACGGTTGGGGAACCCCCAGACCCCCCTCCGTGGCAGGGCGCTGCAGTTTTTGTAGGCCAATCCTGGCCTGACCTTTCTTCCATATTAGCTCCCTGAAAAGGGATTGAATTTTTTGAAACCACTTCTCCCCAATCCAAACTGGGGAGTTGTGGAGTAAATATAACAACTGCGGCATCCATACCATTTTTATCAAGTTAACTCTACCCGCCACAGACAGAGTGAGTCTTCTCCAGGTATCACATTTTCTCTTAAATTTTGATAAGAGGGGGACCAAGTTGTCTTCAATAAATGCGCTGGGGTCCTTGGACAGGACAACACCAAGATACTTCATCTTCCCCGTAACCTTCAATTGGGGCAAGCACGTCGAAGTAGGATTGGCCAATAAGTCAACCGGCAGGAGCGATGATTTCTCCCAATTAATGACTAGTTCGGAGAACTTTCCGAAGTCCTCCACTAGGTGCATCGCTTTCTCCAATGAGACAGTCGTGTCCCCCAGGAAAAGTAGGACGTCGTCCGCGAAAAGCGCTATTCTCTCTTCCCCCCCTTTTCGCTGAAATCCCTGTATTTCGGGCGATGATCTCACTGCTTCCGCCAATGGCTCCATGGCCAGGACGAACAGTAAAGGAGATAGGGGGCACCCCTGCATTGTCCCTCTTTCGAGGGGAAAATTTTCAGAGTATTCGCCGTTTATCTTGAGCCTTGCCCTTGGGTGGTTATATAGGATTTTTAACCAGCTGATAAATACGGGGCCGAATCCAAACCTCTCTAGCACCCTCCATAGATATTCCCACTCCAGGCTATCAAAAGCCTTGGCAGTATCCAGAGACAATATAGCTCTGGATCCTACATTTTCTGTTGGTACCTGGAGATTCAAATAGGCCCTTCTGATGTTTGTGCTAGTGGACCGGCCGGGGATAAATCCCGATTGGTCCAGGTGCACAAGTTTTGTAATACATTTATTTAATCTGGATGCCAACACCCTTGCAATGATCTTAACATCTGTGCATAACAGTGATATCGGTCTGTACGAGGAGACTTCCAATTGGTCTTTGCCCTCCTTTGGTATAACTACTATGTCAGCCTCCAACATTGATGAGGGCAACCTTCCGTCCTTGACCGTTTGCTCCAACACTTTTAGAAGCTCCGGTAGCAGGACCTCCCCGTATTTCCTGTAGATCTCCAATGGCAGTCCATCCGGGCCCGGAGATTTCTGGCCTGACAGCTCCGATACTGCCTTTTGCAGCTCCTCCAAAGTCAGAGGGGACGCCATCTCGTCTCTATCCCTCTCCGAGAGTGCGGGCAGGTTCACCCTTTCCAAGAACCCATCCATCTCACTCTGATTCAAACCCCGACGTGACCTATACAGGTCTCTATAGAATGTAGAGAAGGCCTCTAAGACCTCGGCGGGATCGGATGTAATCTTTCCAGCCGGTGTCTTTCTGTTCAAGTAGTTTTTATTGGTAATTAACAAGCAATAGTTACAGGCTTTTCAGTACAAGGTATTGTGTACATATTACACAGTATGCATCATAAACAATTTGGAGTAACAATGACATAAGAAGAATAAGAGCTTACAAACAATATATACTCTGTCAAGTAGCCAAAGATCTATAAGAACTGAACATGCGAACATTAGAAGGGATTAAACTCCCTAGTTTAGTCACTTTATAACACTGGTGATAATAAGCCTGAGGTCAGTCTCGAAAAAAAAAAACCTCGAGACCAACCTAACAAAGAAGAAAAAAAAAAAAATTAGCGACAGAGTATATTACCCAATATTATCAGGAGTAAGTAAGGTGGGAAGTTAAGAGGGAGTGGGGAGTATGGAGAGAAGGAGAACTGAAAGGAAAAAGAAAAGGAAAAGGAAAGCTGGGAAGAGGTGGCGAGGCGTCCGGAGCGCACGGGCACCGATTTAGCTCCCCCAAAAAAAAAAAAAGATAAAAACATAATTAGTTATTAGAATTAATTTAGGGTTCCAGTAGATTCATATCAATATCTGGGGGTAAGAAGTGTTCTATCCACGGTTTGCGTAATTCTGAAATGCTGTGGGTTTTTATCTAGTATTGTTGCTTCAATTTTACTGTGTATCATTGCCTGGGTGATCCTGTTTTTCATTTCAATTATATTAAGTGTTGGTGTCTTCCAAGCTTTGGCTATCGTTTGCTTGGCTGCTGTAAATAGATGGAGAAGGAGGCGGCGCTGAGCGCTGGTGTAATCTTGAGGTATAAGGTTAAGTAGAGCTGTAGCTGGGTTAGGTTCTAGGGTAACTTGGTGAAGAGTAGAAGCCATCTGGAATGTTGCTGCCCAGAAACGTTGTACTAATGGGCATGTCCACCAGATGTGGACGTGAGTTCCTTTTTCTTTGCAACCCCTGAAACAGGTCTGGGGATACTCAGGCAGGAATTTGGCGATTCTGGATGGGACCAGGTACCATCGCATGAGCACTTTGTAGTTTGCTTCTGAGGCAACAACATTTTGAGATGAAGTTTTCGTATTAGTCCATATGGAGGACCAGTCTTCTACTTCTAGGTCAATGTTTAAGTCTTTAGACCATTGTTGTGCATAGGTGGGGAGACTTGTGGGTGGTGTAGTAAGGTGAGTGTAAAGGCGAGAGATGATACCTTGTGCGTGCGGGTCTGTAGCGCACATATTCTCGAACTCAGTGAGGGTATCTAGCCCAGAAGTTGATTTTACATTTGTTTTGACAAAATGAACAATTTGGAGATATCGAAAGCACTCTCTAGGTAAAAGTTGTGCTTGCGTTTGTATATCTGAGAAAGATTTTATGGAGTTACCACTGAGTAAGTCACATATACGAGTCAGACCCGCCTGGGCCCAGGTTTGGAACAGAATTGGTTCAGTGTATGCCGGGTAGAACAGTGGGTGGCCTAAAAAGGATAAGAGTGGGGAGTGCGGAGACATCAACTTAAAGGAGATTCGTAATCTATCCCAAAGTTTGAGTGTGCATTGTGTAATTGCGTTGGTTATAGCGCAACGTGCTGCTGGGGGAAGCCAGAGCACGTTGGATACTGTAATTGGATGCAGATCTATGGCCTCAAGGCTGACCCATATCGGGATTTCAGTTTTAGAATGGTATAATATAGACTGGGCCAATCGGGCTGCATGATAGTAATGTAAGAAGTTGGGTATACCAAGGCCTCCATTAAGCTTATGGCGGAGTAGTACTGGCCTAGCCACTCTGGGTTTAGTGGGGCCCCAAATGTATTTAAAAACTCGGTTTTGTATAGTCCTATGATAGTAAGGGGGGATTGCTATCGGGAGTACCCTATATAGATACAGCAATTTTGGTAGTAGGGACATCTTCACAGCTGTTATGTGTCCAAGCCAGGAAACACACAGGGGCTGCCAGGAATTAAGTAAGGAAGAGAGTTGAGTTAACATTGGGAGGTAATTGGAATGGAATAAGTTCAGAGGGTCACTGGTCAGTTTAATTCCCAGATAGGGTATGGAAGTTGTGGACCAATTAAAGGAGTAGTTCTGACGAAGCAGCTCGAGATCGGTTTGTGGTAGTGACACATTGAGGGCTTTTGATTTCATTTGATTAACTTCTAACCCGGAGATTAGTGCAAACTTATCTAAGATAAGCATGAGGTTTGGTAGGGTTGTGTGTGGTGACGTGACAAACAATAATGCATCGTCTGCGAAAAGACATAATTTATGCGTGGTAGAAGCTATCTCGAGACCTCGGATGTCGGGGTTTGCTCTGATCAAGGCTGCCAGGGGTTCTATTACAAGAGCGAATAATAGGGGAGACAGGGGGCAGCCCTGTCTGGTTCCACGAGAGATGGGGAAAGGATCTGAGCGGAATCCTGAATATTGTACATATGCTTGCGGGTGGTTATATAGGGCATTGATCCAACCAAGAAAGTGTGGGCCGAAGCCCCAGTGTTGGAGGATATAAAGAAGATAAGGCCAGGAGACTGTATCGAAAGCTTTTCTTATATCTAGAGAAAGGAGGTGCATCGGTATTTTGCGTGATCGGGCTAAATGTTGCAGAAGGATTACACGTCTGACATTATCACTAGCTTGCCGCTTAGGTATAAAATCGACTTGGTCTTTGTGTATTAGACTACCGATAATCGGGTTAAGACGTAAAGCTAAGATTTTGGCCAGGATCTTGATATCGACGTTTAACAGAGAAATTGGTCTAAAATTAGACCACACTGTATTGTCTGTGTTTGGTTTCGGGGTCATAGATATCAGTGCCGTCAATGTGTCACGACCAAAGGAATGCTGTTTGAGTAAAGCGTTGAATGAGTTGGCAAGGAGAGGGGCGAGTTGCAAATTTTTTAAAGTAGAGGCTAGGGAGGCCATCTGGGCCCGGGCGTTTATGGGATTTAAGTGTCTTAATGGCAGCTAAGACTTCCTCAACCGTGATCATGTTCTCCATAGACTCCCGACCATCGTTAGATAGTGTAGGGATTGGCAGATTATGGAAAAGTTTTTCCGCTTGACGTAAGGGAAAAGTAGCTTTTGCCTCGTATAGTTTCGACAATTGCTTACGGAACTCTGAAAGTACCTTAATCGGGTTACTAGTAACAATATCCTTGGTCAATCTGAGTCTGATGGGGACACGAGCATGGTCTGGTCTGCGAAGACGTAAGGCTAAAAAGGTATCTGGTTTATTGGCTTTGGTATAGAGTGTGTGATTTGACCTGCGTATAGCCTTATCAGCCGACTCAGCTAGTAGGATGTCAAGTTCTAATTTAATTTTGTCAAGATTTTGTTTATGAGCTTCAGTAGGGGAAGATTGAAATTGCAGGAAACTCTGGTGATAATCTGCCTCGAGTTGTTGTTGTTTGCGGATTCTATCTTTCTTAAGGTGTGATGCAACTGAGATACATGTGCGTGGGGGAGATATCTGGGGTGGTGTTGTGTAGTAAATAGTCTTTGAGGGCAATTTGGATATCTAGACAATATGATTGGTTGGTTAAGAGTGCATCATTCATGCACCATGTTCTGTTTGTGGGTTGTGGTATCAGAGAAGATACTGTGGTTATTACAGCACAGTGATCCGTCCATGTGATTGGTTGGATTTGGGATTGAAGTAGAATTGGTGCAGATGCTATAGAAATGAAGATATGATCGATCCTAGAGAAAGATTTATGGGGGTGGGAGTAAAATGTAAAATTTTTCCTGCTGGGGTTGCATTCCCTCCAGGTGTCCAGAAGGGAAGCCTTTAATATTTGTTTACGAAATTGTACTAAGGGGGTATAATGCTCAGTAGTATAGGGTGACTTGTCTGTGTGTGGTTGAAGGACCGAATTAGAGTCGCCACATAGGAACAGGGTTCCCTTACTGTGTGTTTTCACTACCTGTAAAAGGTGTGAGAAGAAAGGGTTAGGGTTGGAATTAGGGGCATAATAGGAAACAAAAGTTGCCGTTATATCCTGTAGTAATCCAACCACAATTATATATCGACCCTCCGGGTCTTTTATTTCGGATTGTAGCGTGAATGGGGTGGTGTAGTGAAAAGCGAGCAGAACTCCTCTATGTTTAGTGTCCGCTGAAGCGGTGAATACTTGTGGGTATTTAGAGCTAAAGAAGCCCGGGGTATGGCGTTTGGAAAAATGTGTTTCCTGGAGGGCTACTACACTAGCTCTAAGAGACGTAAATGTTTGGAATGCTTTCACTCGCTTATTGGGTGTGTTCAGTCCTTTAACATTTAAGGTTAGTATATTTAATGGGGCCATTGATGGGTGTAAGGGGAAACCATATCAGGTGAAAAGGAGCCCGTGCGAGCCGGCCGACCAAAAGAAAAGGGAGAAGGAGTAGTAAACTAAAGTGAGACAGGGAGATAAGAGGAAAAAGGAGGGGGAAGGAATGTGAGCGTAGGGCAATACTCTGAGACACAGTCCATACCGAGGAACTGCGGGTCAGTACCGCCCGACTAAGTAGCGCACCAACTCCGCGACCAGTAAACTAGCCTAAGAGCGGGTTCGCTGTAAAAGAGGGGTGCAATGACTGCTCCCCGCCGCAAACGGAGATAATAATAACAAACTATTTTGTATGTTCTGTTTCATTATAGAAATTCCGGTTGGCCGTAAATACCTGAGTAGGAAATATGTTTAAGAAGCGGGATGTTCATATCCGGTGGTGGGGGGGGTAGGAGAAGGGGACTGGAGGGGAAGGGAAGGAGGTAGAGGGATGGGGGGGTGAGGGGTGGGGAGGAGAAAAAAGGAGGGAAAGGAGGGGTAAGGGGGAGCTAGGGATAAAGAGAGGGAGCATTAAGGAGGAGAGGGGAGGGAGGTGGGAAAAGGGAAGGAGGAGGAGGATGAAGGAAGGGAAGAGGGGTGTGGGTGGGGATGGAGGGGAATGAGTAGGAGTATGGGACGGGAGGGAAGGGACGAATAATAGGACTGGATATGATAATTCACATCGAGTTTAGTATATAACTCAGAAACTATAACCTAGACTGCGCTAACATTACATCGTTCAGAAAAAAGGATCAGGAAAGACCATATAGTTAGTCAGATAAGTTATACATGTACCTACTTAAAGTAGAATAAAGGTATACCTTTCACAGTCTTACGTAAGAGTTTAGAGAACAATAACATAACGTACTATAAACCAAAAGAAAACAATATTAAAACGACTGAACCTGAGAGGACTCAGAAGGGTTTAGAAGTCCTGGAGGTTAATACTCAGAACGCGAAGAAAACCTGTCAAGCTGTGGTCGTCCAGCAGGTCTCGGCTGTTGTCGGGTGTTCATTGGTGGTATCAAAAGACAGTTCCTGCGGACAGCATCGAGGACCTGTGTGCAAAAAAAAGAAAGCAAAAGGACAAAAAGGTGCTTGCAAGTTTTCAACGTAGTGCTTGGGATTTCGGGCTTGGATGGTAGCTTCCAGGCGATCGGGCTGGGGTCCCCTTCCGGATTGAAGTGGGATCAGGATTGTTTCGCTTAGGGGTCATAGTGTATGGGTGAGAGGCTGATCGAGCCGGTGTGCGAGGAAGAGATGTTTCTGACTGATGTGTTGGTGGCGTCAGGTGAAGTGATTCCAGAAGCCTTTGAAGTGATTCAGGTGTGGTACAGGTGTGTTGTTGTCCCAGGTGAGAGAATTGCAGGGCAAATGGGAACCGCCACGTGTATTTGAGCTGGTGCTGTTGCAGGATTTGCAGCTGGGGTTTCATAGCACGGCGTTTTGCAATGGTGAGAGGTGCTAAATCAGAGAATAACTGGTACGTGTGGTCCTGGAACTGTAAGGAGTTCTTGTTGCGGGCTGCTGTTAACAGTTGCTCCTTTGTACGGAAGAAATGCAGCTTAACAATAATGTCACGTGGTGGGACATCGGCCTGGCGTCGTGTAAGTGCCCTATGGATTCTATCAAACTCAAGGCGTTCGATAGGTATGGAGGGTGATAGTTCCTGGAACAAAGCGGTGGTAAAAGATTGGATGTCATCGATCGACTCTGGTATGCCACGGAGGCGCAGATTGGATCTGTGAGATCTATTTTCTGCATCTTCCAAACGAGAGAGTAACATAGCATTCTCCTCGCGAAGAGCGGTTTGTTCTTGGGCTTGCTCTTGAACAGTTAATTCCATGTCGTCAACCCTGGTTTCTAAGTCTGCTGTGCGCTGACCTAGCTCACGAATTTCACGGGTCAGACTGCTAGTGATCTGGTCAGATGTTGTTTTTAAGGCTTTATGGAGCATTGATTCCATCAGTCTAATAAATGCTGTTTGTGACATACCAGGTTGTGAAATAAAAGAAGAATCACCTGGATTAGGCTGTACATCGCTGTCCTCCTCACTGTCTGGCACGTCTGAGCGGGCTGGAGAGGATGCAGTCTGCTCTGCTAGGGCTCGGGCCTTCGCCGCCATCTTGGAGGAGGCGCGGGCTAGTGCCTCTTTGATGGGTTTAGGCTTTGGTTTACCTCTGTGCCCCGTTAAAACCATACCGGAGGGTGCTCTGGCCCGCGGGGAAGCGATCCCTTAAGGAGGAGGCTGAATAGGCGTCTCAGTCGCTCGTATCGGTTCCGGATGTGCGGCGGGGAGTGCGGAGCTCTACAGTGAAGCGTCCGACATGTCGAGCTTCGTGCATGCGCCCCCCTCCAGCCGGTGTCTTGATTGAGGAGATGGTCGGTGAAGATAGATTGGACTTAATTAAAAGGGCAAGCGTCCGACCTACTTTCTCCCTTTCGCCAAAGTAATTTTGTTTCTGAAAAAGTCTCTTGTTCTCTACTCTTCTGTTAATTACTTCTTTATACTCTTGTTGTTTACTAAGCCAAATCTCCTGTTTTTCCGGGGTTGGGTCTAGCACATATTGTGCTTCTGATTCCATGGCTTCCCTCCTAGCCCTCACCTCCCATTCCCTTGATGTTTTCTTTGCTATAACCACCTGCTGATGTAGTAGTCCCCTAAGGTATGCTTTTAGGGTGTCCCACACTACCCCTACTGATGCTGTACCTGAATTAAATGTTATAAACTCTTTTAGTTTGAAGGCTATTTCTGCTGGGCTACGTATCAGGTCCAACCATAGTGGGTTTAATGTCCACCTTTTTTGGCTAGATCTAGTGTTTAAGTTTAGGGTCAAGGTCAGGGGTGAGTGGTCTGATATTCCCCTTGGTCCATACTCTATGTTTCCTGTTATTCGCAAAGCTTCGCTATTACCCACTGCTATATCTATACGCGAGAGAGTAGAGTATGACCCTGAGTAACAAGAATACTGCCGAGTGTTTGGATTATAAGATCTCCACAGGTCACACCATCCAATCTCTTCGAGGAGTTGGCCTAGGCGCCCCTCTGGAATCCTTTCCGCCCGTGGGGCGGGCGGGAACAGATCCATTTTGTTGTCCAGAACTGTGTTAAAGTCCCCTACCACTATTATAGGAGTATCCACCCTACTATCTACAAACTCCAACAGGTCCAAGATAATCTCTGTTCTAAACGGAGGAGGGATGTAGATATTTGCTATCACCAGAGGTTTATTTTCCACAACGCAGCTCAAGAAGACATAACGTCCCAAAGTGTCTATCTTGGCTCCCCTGCAGGAAAATGAAATACCTCTCTTCACCAGTATACTCACCCCTCTTGAATAAGAGGTATGGACTGAGTGGTACTGTTCTTGAAATTTATTACTCTGAATTTGTAATTTAGTTTCATTGGTAAGGTGAGTTTCCTGCAAGCAAGCCAATTCAACACCATAAGCTTCCATCACCGAGAACACCGCTGCCTTTTTGGCAGGGTCACCCATACCCCTGATGTTCCACGAGCCTATTTTTAGAGTTTTAGAAAGCATCTAAAAAAGTTAGGAAAAGATAATAAAAAAAATAACAACAAGAAAGAAAAAGAAAAAAGGAAAAGGCAATTCACTCGTGTATTTGTGTCTACAAATCTTAACGTCATCTCTGTGATTGTGACAGACGGGAAAGTGAAAAGGGGGAGGGGGGAGGGGTCCCCGCGTCCAGGGATCGCTCCACCCCCACCCCTTGTATTGTTTAACTGCAAAAGTAAACGCCATGTGCAAATGTACTTTATTTTTATAAGCCCCCTCCTCCTAAGTGCGTGTACCTTTCGCTCACCCCATTGTCTAACCCTATATCTCACTGTAAGCCCCCCCCCCAGCCTCCCCAGGATATACCCCCCTTCTCCCCACCCTTGTACGTGGCCCCCTCTCCTGCCTAACTAGGCTAGCCCTAGGGGCTTTACTTGTGACCTTTTCCCTCCCTCCCAACCATTCAAGAAAAAACTCCCTGCTCATGCACTGAGCAAATACTTTATGACACACTTCCAAACTCCCCCCCCCCCACAACCCTATTACCAAGCTTCACAACAACACCTTGCAAACCCCTCCCCCCCTCCCCCCCTCCCGCAACCCAATTCCAAAACATCAAAACAATACTAAAAACCTACATAACTAGTGCAACCGCATCCCTCATCCGTGCTTCCGTCTGTTGCACCCCTCCCCCCCCTCCCCCATGCCATCCGCTTTTATGCTCCAAAAAAATAAAAAAGAACCCCTAACCAGCCTTATTCAACCCATAGGTCTACAGGTCCATTTTGTTGTCTTCAAGCCATTTTGTTGCCCCTGTCACTGTATCAAAAAAATGGGTAGCCCCCAGGGCAGTAACACGCAAGCGTGCCGGATACAGCAGAGCATATTCAATTTTGTAAGTCCGTAGGTTACGCTTAATGTCCCTGAATTCGGCCCTTCGTTTCTGTAAATCAGGAGAGTAGTCGGGGAAAAATAGGATTTTAGCGCCGTTGTGTAGAATATCCCCCATCTCTCTGGCCCTGCGCATCAGGATAACCTTGTCTTTATAATTAAAGAGTTTCATGATTATTGGCCTAGGATACCCCCTGACGATGGAGCTTTAGTTGGCACTCTGTGGGCTCTTTCAATGGAAAATGGGTGAGAAAAAGATTCCGTTCCAAATATTCCCCTAAGCCACTTTTCCAAGAACTCCTCAGGGTGAGGGCCCTCACACCTCTCCGGTAAGTCCGTAGGTTACGCTTAATGTCCCTGAATTCGGCCCTTCGTTTCTGTAAATCAGGAGAGTAGTCGGGGAAAAATAGGATTTTAGCGCCGTTGTGTAGAATATCCCCCATCTCTCTGGCCCTGCGCATCAGGATAACCTTGTCTTTATAATTAAAGAGTTTCATGATTATTGGCCTAGGATACCCCCCTGACGATGGAGCTTTAGTTGGCACTCTGTGGGCTCTTTCAATGGAAAATGGGTGAGAAAAAGATTCCGTTCCAAATATTCCCCTAAGCCACTTTTCCAAGAACTCCTCAGGGTGAGGGCCCTCACACCTCTCCGGTAAGCCCACCACCCTCACGTTGTTCCTGCGAGACCTATTTTCCATTTCCTCCATTTTGGTTTTGTATAGGCCCATCTGCGTTTTCATTGCTTTGAGCTCTAGCTTTATTGGGGCTAAATCGTCCTCCACCTGGCTCAACCTCTCTTCCAGTGTGTTTGTTCTAGCAATAGTCCTTTGCAAGTCTTGATTTACTGTTATTAGCTCTTCCTTTAGCCCCTTCAGTTGGTCACACAGGTCACTTAGGGAGGCCTTGCAGGAATTGACGGCGCACAGAACATCTTTCAGTGTGGGCTCAACTGTTACTGGTGCGTTTTGCTCAGCAACATTATTGGTTGTTGTCCCCAAAGACTCACCCACAGGGCTTTTACTGCTTGCAGTTTTTGTAGTGTGCATTACAGCCGGTCCTTTTCCTAGACTCTTCCTATCCCCGGGACCCCCCACGCAAGGTTTCTCCTGCTGTTGCTGGGTGCTTTTAAGTGGTGAAGAGGTAGAGGGATGCGCAAATTTTTCCAGTTTGGCCGCTGCTGCTGCTGCTACCTGATTCCCCTTCTCTTTAGATGTGCGGGTTGTTTGGGAGCTGGTGTTCTGCTGCTGCGACTCCTCACCCTTTTTTCTAGTCATAGTTTATTATGTAGGCCAGGGGAGTATATGAGAGAATTTGATTGACCGTCTAGTTTACCTTGTCTTCAATATGATCGCAGTCCCGGTGGTGTCCTTCTTATGTTTAATTACTGTTGGGGCTATCACTCGACCTAATACAATGAATACTTCAGTGCTGTTTAAGATTTTACTTTATTGCCATGGATCTACATACATCTTGTTTGAGTAGCCCTCCACAGACCAGTGGGATCCTCTCTCCCTCACAGGGGGCAAGCCACCGTGTTGCTATGTGTCCAGTCACCTGAATCTCCCCCTCACTATTTCAAAATGCAGCGATTCATCTCCTGAGGGGAGAAAAATTTTGGCTCAAGGGCAGCCTTAAAATATTTATTAGGATGCAGCTTATACCTTTATGCCCTTAAAAAAAAGAGACAGCAGCATAGGCAGGATTAAATAAATGGGCAGCTTGAGCAGCTTGATCAATAAGCCTTCAACCTAAGAGCCTGTGCTTAAAAAGCCCAGTAATAATATTCTGCAAAAAAAAAAAGGAGGATCTACTCAGCAGCAGTATGTATCTCTCAACAGTCCCAACAGTCCCAGCAATACAAGTCCCAAACTACAAAAAAACTACAAGACAACCCAATACTTATCCTTCCTGGATAGTCCTGGATTGACTGCAGCTCTCTGCCCAATAGAAAGTAGATGAGTGAAGGACTCAGTCAGCAGCCAGCAGCCTGTACTTGTCTCTCTCCTGTCGCTTCCCAGGTGTCTCTCAGCAGCGTGTGTTGTGTGTCGTCACTCCCAGCTGCCCCTCAGACCCCCCCACGGCTCTCTTTGCTCTCTCAGCTGACCAGGAAGGAGAGAGGGTGTGTGGGGATGCACTGAGCGGAATGGATGGATCCAGGAGAAGAAAAAAAAAAAAACAGGGAGAGCAAACTCCGTCCATCGGCTCAACACTCCTCACTCCACCCCCTGCACAACACAGCACAGTTCAGCTCAGCTCGGCTCAATCTCCTCCACGGCAGGCAGGCTTATAATGCTCTTTAAACATCTCTAGGCATCAGGCTCATGAAGGGAGCCGTTGGTAGGTGAGGGAGAGGTGCGCACAGCATTCGCCTTCTCACACCATGCTGCTACTCAGCACACACACCTGTACATCCGGTCACACCCCCCCTGGAACAGCCCCTCCTTAGTTACACTATTGGCAGCCCACTGGACAGGTAAGAAGTGTCATAATACAAAGATAGAAATACACACTGTACACATTTGAGGACATTTGGACATTCTGCTATTACCTGTCAAGATAATAATAGGATACAAAAACTTTTAACAGTACCATTTGAAAGTATACAGGCAGGCCCTTGCACTACATGCTTTGGGGAATTCATCCATAAATCACAGCACAAAAGAGATGGGTATAGTGTGCATGGGTTTGGCAAAGTCAGCAGATAGATGATTGAGGATAGACAGAGAATTGGGATCAGCTGACTTAGCAGTTGGGGGAGGAAGGGTTACTAAAAACGATTTGGGGACACCACAAAAAATAAGCCTCTGCCACTCTGCCAGAATTTAAAGCTAAAATAACATTTCATTCTGAACTGGCCTTTTCTAGTCTCGTCGTACATGCTTGACGTCACCGCGTTGTTGGCGATCGGAAATTCCGACAACTTTGTGCGACCGTGTGTACGCAAAACAAGTTTAAGCCAACATCCGTCGGAAAAAATCCTAGGATTTTGTTGTCGGAATGTCCGATCAATGTCCGACCGTGTGTACGGGGCATTACTCTTTCTCAATAAACCTGACTGGAGTTCCAGGACATCATCGGTGTGTTGTCCATTTTTTAACCTGCATATGGTATGGAGCTGGAGCGGGCTCCTTGGACTTACTACTGGACCAGACTGCTGAATTTAGGAGAGAACAGAAAGGCTTGGCGCGATGAGCAGTGCAAAAATCTTCAAAAACATTGAAATTACATTATTGTCACAGATACTTTTTCTTGTTCTCATATTTGATTCATATTTAAAGCTACCTGGAAATTACCTCAATCATCTACTGAGTTTAAGGTGTTTCTTTTGTTTTATATGATATTTACATTCCAGATAATCTGCAGCCAAATAAATAATGAAATCTATGACAGAACACAGAGACTATAAAATACCAATCTCAGTCTCTCACTCCCCTTCAAGCACTGATAGCTGGAGAAGTTATTCAACTGCTCCAACAAATTTGTAATGTAAATTCTATCAGTTTCATTGCTTATTCAAATAGGCAAAATGAAAATCAGAGTTGCTTATTGCATTGCTTACTCATGTAGATATTAACTCTTGATAGCAAACACAGAACAATTGCATGACATTTTTTGCATACAGTCAATTTTAATTGTCATGCCACTGTCAACTATTATTTAAGATTTGGATCATTTTGAAATAGTCTGCAGATAGAAACATTTGATAATATGTTAGAAAATAAATGATGATGTGCCTTATAAAACAAATTAATTTTCTTTGTTCTCTTTGTCCACTAAATGTAATTGGGAAGTAAAGGGCGTGCATGTACGTGGCTAACTCTAATCTTTAGAACTGAAAATAGGGCAGTTAATAAGGTCATTATTTTAGTATCTAAATGACCCATACATATACTCCTTGTTTATCAGGGGGCACGTTCTCTCAGGGAGTGGTAGGATGGAGGTGACCGTACCCAATATTGGTCATACGTCTCCATGTTTCAGCTAGGTGAGTTGATACCCACTTACCAAACCTTGCTTGTTGCTATTGTTTTTCTTTTATTCTTCTATTTAGTTCTTTGAGTGTTACATGGTCCTAATATGTTACTAAGTTCCATTTTGCTGATTTCATACTCCTGAACCAAGTGAATCTTTGGTTGGTGAAGGTGTAGATGTTGTAAGCTGATCTGCACTGGTGGACTTCGGATTTTAACTCTTCATCTGTCTTCTATGCAAGCATCAGATTCAACTGATTTTAGAAGGACATATCAGTGCTTATGTCTCTATCCCTATTCTAACTGGGGTTGAGAAGGAGCACTGCATGATTGAAAGAGGACTCCTTGTTTAATGATTATTTCATTCCTCACCTGAGACCTTTTAACGTAATGCACCAGATGTTATTACATCAATGTATATACGTTTTTTTACATGTAGCGCTGTTAATGTTTGATTTTAATCAAGCGTCATTTATAGAACAGCATTCTGGTTGTGCTGACAGTGGGAAAGATAAGCATTCAAAACCATTTACTTGGTTTTTGATTTTTTTTTCTTTTTTGTTGTATTTCTTTAAACCCTTTTACTGCTCTTATGCTCCTCATTTTATGTGGTTCAAAAACTGTTCTTCATATTCATGATATTCTGTACCAGGGGTCTCCAAACTTTCTAAACAAAGAGCCAGTTTACTGTCTATCAGACTTTACTGGGGCTGGACTGTGGCCAGTGGAAAGGTCCCGAAGTCAGTGGGGAAAATAATGCCTCATTTTTGGTTTCACTTGGAGTAATTGTGCCTCAGTATTGGTGTAAATAGGAGATATTCTGCACTATCGTTGATGTCATTGGGCCCCATCGTTGATGTCATTGGGAGGAATTGTGCCCCATCATTGATGTCATTGGGCCCCATTGTTGGTGTCGTTGGGAGGAATTGTACCCCATTATTGGTGTAAATGGGAGGTATCCTGCCCCATCGTTGATGTTATTGTGCCCCATTGTTGGTGTCACTAGAGGGAATTGTGACCCCTTCATTGGTGTCAGTGGGGTGGGGGGGATTATGCCCCCATTGTTGGTATCAGAGGATGTAATAGTGCCTCAAGGTTCAGGCAAAAGCAAGCAAAGGGCTGCATCTGGCCCCCGGGCCCCAATTTGGAGACTACTGCTCTAGAACATAAAGTGTGTTAAAGGAGAATTAGGGCCAAAGCTCTTTTGGTCCTACTTTGTCCTGTAGGTCACAGGAGTGCACTTCATCCTGCACTCCTGTGACTCGTATTTAGTCAACAGCGGGCTAAATCCCACTGTCGGATGATGTCACTCAGCTGGTCCAGACTCTGGAGGGATCTAAACTTTAATGTCGAGATTCACCCAGATGCCTGGACAGGCAGCTGGCTCCAACCTCTCAGTAAGCCACCGAGAGCCGGTGCCAGCCGCTCCAACCCCCTGCACTCTGATGCTCCAATGAGCAGAGAGCCAGTGACTGACAGTAACAGGCTCTTTACTCACCAAAGACCAAGAACTGAGCGATCAGCAGTGTTTGATTGCTCAGTTTCCCGTAAAGAGGGGACAGGGGACAGATACAGCATCGGATCCATGTTGCATCCACATAGGTCAGTATAAATGTTGGTTTTATTTAATCCCAAACTTCTCTTTTAAGGGCAAGATCACCAGGTAAAAATAAAGGAAAAAAAGCATTAGGAAAAAAGAACTAATTCAGCCACCACATCTAAGGGTTGGTAAGCTGCAACATATTACATGTTTTTTTTGTTTTTTTTAATATACGCTTTAAAGTTGTTGAATTTTGTTCTTGTGGCTTGCTTCCTTGTCTGTGGTGGATGGCCTTAGTTGATGTTTTTGATATGCTGTGGAGTAATGCCGCGTACACACGGTCAGATTTTCCGATGCAAAATGTTCAATGTGAGCTTGTTGTCAGAAAGTCCAACCATGTGTATGCTCCATCGAACATTTGCTGTCGTACTTTCCACCAACAAATGTTTGATAGCAGGTTCTCAAATTTTCCCCCAACAAAACTTTGTTGTCGGAAAGTCCGATCGTGTATACACAAGTCCACGCACAAAAGTTCACGCATGCTTGGAATTAAGTACGAGCCACAAGCGCTCGGTCTTGTGAAACTAGCGTTCGTAATGGAGATAGCACATTCCTCACGCAGCAAGTCTCTCAATGCAGCACATTCTCTTCTTCTTTATAATGTTAGAATAAAGAATTTTTGCTGATATTCACAGTGCTCTGACAAACTGATTTTTTATTATTTCTCGTGATCTCATGAATAATCTTTGGTTTTTTTCCTCGTGATCTCCAGAATAATATTTTTTTTCTATTGATCTCCATTTTTTTTTTCTCATGATCTCCCAAATATTTTTTTTCTAGTGATCTCCATAATATTTTGTGTCATTTTGTGTGTCAAGTTACTACAACACCATTATTATCTTGTATTTTTTAACCTCAAAGAGATACAACTATGTTGGTGTCCCTTGTTAATTTGACATTGAATTTTTGAAATGTACCTGCCTACTTACAAGCAAACTGTTCTTTTTGAAATAAAACACATAGCCAAGTATTTGTCCAAAAAAAATTAGACATTTAAAAGGGGTCATAACAAAATAAAGAGGAAGGCAACGCTGGAGAAACAGTTGGAATTGGTGAAGCCTTTGTACCCCAGGGCAGACATTTTGATTATCAAAATTGGTAACCTGAGGAGTCCATTTAATAGGGAGCACAAAATGGTCCAGGACTCTGAGAGATTGGGAGCAGCAGCAGATGACATATATGTCCCGAGGCTGTGGTCTTTACAACGGCCTGCGTCTTTTGCTAGACCACACCAAACCCAGGCCATCACTCTCAACACTTCCTTCCATGCTTCCTTCCATGCTACTCTGGTGGGTTGGGTGGCTGTGGTGTTGGTGGTGTTACTGGAGGTGGTGGAGGAGCATGGTCCAACTCACACAGGTGGCTTTTATTTGTGAGTTGGCCCCTCATCCCCTTGTTTAGGGCCTGAAGAATGATCTCCTCACAGATGAGCTGTTGGCCCTCCTCCATGCGTTCCAGTTTACTCGCTGTCACACCTCCAAATGACTCGGGGCCACCAGGGGTCATTGTAAGTTCCGCAGTAGCCTGGCGAATTAAAGCAGTCACTGTCTCCTCCGGGTTCCTCGCCTTCCTGGTCCTTTTGGTTGGAAGGCAGAGGGGAGGAACCTGGGATTCGGTCAGACTGCTTTCCATGGCCTCCTCCTGGCTGAGACTTTCCTGTGTATGAAAATGGTACATAGTTTTATTTTTTTGGTCATCGATCACACACAATTTTGATCTCATGACTGTTGCAAATTGAATGTTAACAAATAAAAAAGACTATCATTCTGACCCCAGCATTTTTCATTCTTGTCCCAATCATTTTTAGCTACTACTGTCTATTGATATGAAAACCACTTTGTTAAATCAGAAATTAGTGATCAATAATAACATCTAGTTAACATCATTACATTTTTGACAAGGAATATCTTCAACAATGCTATACCTGGCTCAAGCTGGGCTCCTCCATATCTTCTTTCTGGGTGGAAGGCCCAGGTTGGATTTCAGGAGCCTCATCTGATGTTGAAGGAATTGTGGAAGGAAGTGTGGAAGGAAGTGTTGATAGTGATGGCCTGGGTTCACACTGGTCTGACAAAAAATGCAGTCTGTCATAGTACCACAGCCTGGGGACATATAGGTCATCTGCTGCTGCTCCAGATCTCATGGAATCCTGGACCTTCTTGCGCTCCCTATTATATGTGCTCCTCAGGCCACCAATTTGGCACTTCAAATAGTTGATGTTTGCCGTGGGGATCACCGGCTTCTCCAATTCCAACAGTTGATCCTTCGCTGCCTTCCTCTTTAGCTTGTTGGAGTATTCTCTGCATGTCACTGGCCAGAGACATGGCAGCTCCCTGTACATGTCAATGAAGTTTGGCAGGAAGTCTGGTTCAGTAAATTTATCCACCATTTTATCTGCAACACACAACACAAGACAAACAGGCTAAACTCTCCTAATCTTGTCCCAATATAGGCCTCAATCTATAAGCAGTATAGGCCACTAACCAATGATGCCCCAAGTTAAAATTGTTTCTATGTTTGCACGACCGGCGCTTACAATCCTCCGTCCTCCACTCACAGATCATACATACGACCCCCGCGTGTTATGCTTTTTATACACTGTGCATGCATGAAACTCCACCCCGTCCTTCTTTCTAGTGTATTCCACGCTTCTTCTCTTTCAGGGCAGTGGGAGAGTATATGGCGAAGACACAGCAGGTGCCTGCAGAGAGCAGTAATGACAATGAAAGGCCGGAGCAAGGCAGTTCCCGATCCAGGACAAACTATAAGGCCTCAAATATGTCCTTTGTAGAGATGGTGGCGATGGTGGACATCTTGAAGAGGGCAGACTATGATGGGAAGCATGGACTGTACACAAACCCAAATGTGAGAAAGGCCAAGATCATGACTAAAGTTGTGAGAAGTCTGCACAGGAATTTTGGGGCACGACGATCCAAGGAGCAATTGAGGAAATGCTGGTCAGACCTGAAATTGAGGGAGCACGATCATTATAGAAGGATCAGGAAAGTGCTTCCAAAAAGTAAGTATTTGTCGTGTGTTCCTATTATTATTACTTAAGTGCTGCTCCATGTGCTTTTCTTTACTATTGTACAGATTAAGATGCCAAGTTTGAGGTTCGTGGGCACAGTAATCGTTCGTAGTAAAACATTGTTCGTTCGACCACTAATAGGACATTTTTGACTGATGCAGGTTAACTACATTTGTTCATTCCTATTTGTATTAAAAGAAGTTTAGTACATTGTTGTCTAGATGTGTTTGTAACTAGAATGAAATGCAAACTTGATTCAGTGTAAGGAGAGGACACTCAGCAGCTGTTTACACATCTGGACGCAGGAGCACTGGTGTGGGACACCAGAACAACCTTTTTATGGTGTCCCACACAGGTGTTCCAGTGGATACTAGGGGTCTCTCCATATGTGAAACTTTAACAAAACAGGTCAGTATTCCAGCTTTTGTAAGGAAAAAAATCATGTCTTCAGCTTGGAACTCTTGGACAACACTTCCAAGCAATGTTTCATATTCCTATTTCTCGCCTCATATATCTGTCTTCTAAGTATACTTTTTTTGTGTTCACATAGGGGAGAAAAGAAATGGGACATATGAGGACACCACACAACCTGAGGATGTGGATTCCGAGGTTCAGGAAGTGGTCGAAATGGTGACCACAACATGCATGAAAGACAAAAAAGAAGCATTAAAAGCTTACAGCATGCATGAGGACAAAGAGGACATTCACAGCATATTACAATCATGGTATTTAGGGAATGATGAAAGAAATACAATACATTAGCAAACATTAAATACATAGAATATGATGTTAAAGGATAAAACTTACCTTAATATAATCCTTCTGCAGGGCCTTAATTATGGCAGAACAGGTCTCTGGAATAATGATTCCCAGAGCCTGGGGGGAGATCCCAGTCATAAACTTGATATCCTGGAGACTTCTCCCCGTCGCCAAGTACTGCAAGGTGGCAACGAGCCTTTGCTCGGGAGTGATGGCTTGCCACATGCAGGTGTCCTACTTTGTAATATAAGGGGTAAGCAAAGCCAACAGACAGTGAAAACACAAAGTCCGTCATCCGGAGATAATTCCTGAAATCGCCAGGATTTACTCCTGGAGCTCCCGCAACAAAGGCAAGTGAGAGAATTGGTCACGATTAAGTAACCAATTCTTGGTCCATGAACTCCTCCTCACCCTGATCATGGACTGGACTTGGGTCAAAGCAAGAACTCCAACATCAAGCCCAACAACGGCAGAGCTCTCCGAAGGGAACATAACCGCAACATGGCTAGAAAATGGTCAGCTGGTCAGAACGAATGCACTGAAAATCAGAAACGAGCGGACAAGAACGCACTGAAAAACAGAAGCGAACTATAAATAGAATGCACTGAAAGACAGGAATGAACTGACAACACGCACTGAAGAACAGATACGAACCCACAAGCACAAACTGAAAAGCAGAAACGAACTGAAAAGCACAAGGCTGAAAAGCGCGAATCGTCTCTCACCAAACTTTTACTAACACGAGATTAGCATAAGGAGCCCAAAGGGTGGTGCACTGGCTATTGAACTTCCTTTTTATATGCTCGTCGTACCTGTTGTACGTCCCCGCATTCTCATGGTCGGAATTGTTGGCCAACATTGGGGACCCATTGAGAATGTCTGCTTGATGACGAAACGCGTCTGGGTACGCACGTAGTGACGCTACCACGTGACCAGGGAAGGAGGACGAGCTCCGCTTTGTGATTGCTATGCCGGCCGGCGTCTTTTATTTCATTTTATGCAAATTCGATCGTCTGTTTGTAAGTGCATTACTTAATTTATTAAAGTGTTCCTTGAATGTATTACACTATGGTCAGTTTATCTCCTTTTTGGGTCGTATACTGTGAATAAGGATTTCCTGACTACAGCAATCAATCTCCCAGTGTGATATAGAGCCAAATGAGTATAAAGTCTGAGAGTTGGTAAGCACACTCTACAGCTACGGTGGTGGGATATCACCTTTCGTTTTAAGTGCACAATAGGGTGTTGGTCATGTTTGTATGTCCACATACATTGTATAACAATACTACACTATGGCCAGCTTTTTTGTTATTTTTCTTCTTCCGGTATCAACCTGAGGGAACCACACCTGAATCTTGACAGAGCTGATCGGTCTCTATCATAAAGGCCCTGGCTTTGTTTATGCCATCTGCCCACTTTATTTGGTGTTCTGGTAAAGGCAACTTACTACCATGATGTTTGGACTCTGAATCAATTTTCGTGTGTGTTGAAGCATTTGGGTGATCCGGAGTGCCTTTTTTTGCCTAAAGAGATACCTGGACTGTATTATTTAATATCTACTCCAGACGTTTATGATATATAACGTTTTTAATAATGTAAAGTACATTTAGTGAGGTTTATTTTTATTTAGCGGTATATGTAATGACTCGAGAAAATATTGATAACACGGACAGGAGGCAGGTACAGTAATAATTACTCATAGCAATTCATTTTTTAATAAAAAAACTACTAAATGATATGCAAAGACAAAATTTTGGGTTTACTACCGCTTTAAACAAAAAAAAAAATACCTTTGTGGGAATGCACTGATAGAAGCTGTTATTCTTGCCCTCTCAGCCTGCATGTCACTGTAATGTTCACTCCCAAAAGGGCCTGCTGATTTGTCCCAGGTTCCTTCACCAGATTCAGGCGAAAGCAGCCAAGCACACGTCAACAGTCACTCTTCTGGCTCAATGAACAGCTTAGGGCAGGGGACTCCAAGTTTTCTAAGCAAAGAACCAGTTTACTGTCCTTCAGACTTTAAGGGGGCCAGAATATGCCCAGTGGTAGTATACAATGCCCCATCTTTGGTATTAGGGGGAGAAATAGTGTCAGTGGGAGAATAATGCTCTATTGTTGGTGTCGGTGGGAGGAATAGTGCCCCACTATTGGTGTCGGTGGAAGGAATAATGCCCTACTGTTGGTTTTGGTGGGGGAAATAGTGCCCCATTGTTAGTGTCAGTGGCAGAAATAATGCCTCAAGGGCCAGATAAAGGCAAGGAAAGGACTGCATCTGCACCATGGGCCATAGTTTGGAAACCACTGTTCTTTACTAGTATACTATGTTTTTATATTTTCTTTATCTTCCACAGTTGTTTGCTTTTGTATCTGCTGCTCGGCATTAAGTGCTGCTGCTTAGCTTATGGCTCAATATTATTCCCAAGAACTCCTCCAGCTCCCTTTTTATATTTACCCATCTGAATTTAATTTATATATAAGGGACAAACCTACAGTAGGTACATAGTATGGAATCATGTGGCCTTCACTACAGGAATGCCTGTCCTCTTTCCGTCGTTGATCTTCCACACTGCAATAGTTATCAGCTTTTGGTCTTCAGGGAGAACAGCAGTACAGATGGTATGATGAGACTAGGCTAAATTTTGTTTTTTACTTCACTGTAGTGAGTGGAGCAGTAATTGATTGTTTTTGTCTGTTCAGGGTTTCAAAAAGCCAGCATGAATAGGTAAATTGCTAACCGGTGTGAACTCTAATGCAAGGGGGATTCTGATGGGGAAACCAGTATAAGGGGGACCCTGATGTAAGGGGGAACACTGTTGTAAGGATGACTCTGATGGGGACCCTGATGTAAGGATGACTTTAAAGAAGACCCTGATTTAAAGGATTCTGGTGAGAAAGGTGCAGACTGAAAGTATTTTTGTTCAACCTTTATTAATAGCCAAAGTTTTTCTGGAGTCTTTTTGCTTTCTGTTGTATTTCTCTGTTATTCTGAATCATATCATACTGATTGCAAAAAAGCTCCAAGTACAGTATCTCACACAAGTGAGTACACCCCTCACATTTTTGTAAATATGTTATTATATCTTTTCATGTGACAACTCTGAAGAAATGACACTTTGCTACAATGTAAAGTAGTGAGTGTACAGCTTGTATAACCGTGTAAATTTGCTGTCCCCTCAAAATAACACAACACACAGCTATTAATGTCTAAACCGGGCCCAAAGTGTCAATATTTTGTGTGGCCACCATTTTTTTCCAGCACTGCCTTAACCCCCTTGGGTATGGAGTTCACCAGAGCTTCACAGAGAGCTTCTTTAGAAGAGGCTTCCTTCTGGGATGACAGCCATACAGACCAATTTGATGCAGTGTGTGGCGCATGGTCTAAGCATTGACAGGCTGACCTGCCACTGCTTCAACCTCTGCAGCAATGCTGGCAGCACTCATACATCTATTTCCCAAAGATAGGGTGACCAGACATCCCCGGTTTCTGGGGACAGTCCCCAGATTGAGGACACTGTCCCTGGACCAAGTCTGTCCCCAGTTTTGTCCCCAGATTGGATTTGAACAGGGGCTGGGGCTTATGGGGGTTTATTTTTTTCCATTATCTGTGCCCCTTTCTGATGATCTTGCGCTGGTCAGAGTGGAGGGACTATTTCTTCAGTTTCGGGCGCATGCCCATTCAGCTCCACTCGCATGTTCTTCTGCCTTGGCTCAAGTCCCGGCCAGCCGCCTGCCTGCTTATCTCCTTGCCTCCCCTGGTGGAGTGATCTTCCTCTGCTCCCCATCCAGTAGTAGCCGGGGCCCGAAGAGTAAAGCCCCATACACACTATCAGATTTTCTGCTGATTTTTGACTTCAGATTTACCAAAACCATGTAGTGCAAGGGCCTGCCTGATTGCATACAAATTGAAACTCCTAAGGTTTCACCTCATATTATATGGTTTTGGTAAATCTGAAGGAAAAAATCTGCAGAAAATCTGATAGTGTGTATGGGGCTTTAGACTTGACAGGCTGTGAGGCGGGCGGCGGCGACGGAGATGGGCAAAGAGTCGTCGATTGCTGCCATTACTAGTAAAAAAAAAAAAATATGTCCCCTGATTTCATTTTAAAAATCTGGTCACCTTACCCAAAGACAACCTCTGGATATGACGTTGAGCACGTGCACTCAACTTCTTTGGTCGACCATGGTGAGGCCTGTTCTGAGTGGAACCTGTCTTGTTAAACCACTGTATGGTCTTGGCCATCATGCTGCAGCTCAGTTTCAGGGTCTTGGAAATCTTCTTATAGCCTAGGCCATCTTTATGTAGAGCAATAATTCTTTTTTTCAGATCCTCAGAAAGTTCTTTGCTATGTGGTGCCATGTCGAACTTCCAGTGACCAGTATGAGAGAGTGAGAGCGATAACACCAAATTTAACACACCTGCTGCCCATTCACACCTGAGACCTTGTAACACTAATGAGTCACATGATTCCTGGGAGGGAAAATGGCCCATTTTGGACATTTTCACTTAGGGGTGTACTCACTTTTGTTGCCTGTGGTTTAGACATTAGTGGCTGTGTGCTGAGTTATTTTGAGGGGACAGTAAATATACACTGTTATACAAGCTGTACACTCACTACATTACATTGTAGCAAAGTGTCATTTCTTCAGTGTTGTCACAGGAAAAGATATAATAAAATGTTTACAAAAATGTGAGGGGTGTACTCACTTGTGTGAGATACTGTAAAATGATTCATTAATTTAAAATGTTTTCATTCATTTATAATCCATATACACTATCAGATTTTCTGCTGATTTTTGTCTTCAGATTTACCAACAACATATAATATGAGGTCAAACCTTAGGAGTTTCAATTTGTATGCAATCAGGCAGGCCCTTGCAATATATGGTTTTGGTAAATCTGAAGACAAAAATCAGTAGAAAATATGATAGTGTGTATGGGGCTTAACAAAAACTAATATTTTGAGAATGACACTTGCAGACTGTTTCACTCACTGGCTTTTTATAGTTTTAAGAACTCAATTGAGAGGCGCATGCGCGGACTCCTCCAAGATGGCCGCTTAAGCCCGGAGCTCCGCACTGCCCTGACCACCCGGCGCACATAGCGGGGGAACCGGGACCCCGTAGACCACGTCACCCACCTCAAGGCGATTAGGAAGGGTTGGGGAACAACCCTATGCCGGCCGGATCATCCAGGAACGGCCTGGAACCTCTGTTCAGAGCCTCGGCGGAGCGGGCCGAATCCAAGATGGCGGGCGCCATGCTGCACGGCACACAGACAGCTGCAGAGAGCCCAGGAGATAAACTTTCCTATGCCGCAGTGACCCGCGCTCTCCCCTCTGGGACCCCAGTGAGTACTCCTCTACACTTGGCTCAGTTCACGGCCCTTTCAGAGCATACTGCTGAACAACCTATGACACCCCCCTCGCAGCCTACCTCCCCTCACATTACAACAGGGCCTGAAATGGCGCCCAATCCAGCCCACTCTATCCTCGCAGGCCCCGATCTCTTCTCCCAGATATCAGCTCTGCTAGATAGAGGTTTGGCCCAAACTGCAGCCAAAATAACGGGCGACATCAGAGAGGACTTCCAGGCCCTGGGCTCCAGGATGGAGGCGATCGAAGATAAACTCGACCAGACCATCTCTAAAACCAGGCAGAACTCCAACCACATACAGGTCATACAAGACCAACTGGACATTGCTCTCTCACGCATTGATGACCTTGAAAATAGATCCAGAAGGGAAAATTTTAGACTCAGAGGTCTCCCAGAATCTATAACCGACTCTACAATGGCGGTCCAAGACTTCATAAAACAACTTCTCCCTAACATTCCTCCACATAAATTGGAAATTGACCGCACTCACAGGACATTAGGACCACCGAGGAAAGATGGCCTCCCCAGAGATATAGTGGTCAAGCCACACTACTTCTCAGTTAAAGAAGAGGTGATGAAAAAGTGCAGATACCAACAGCCCCTCACGTGCAGAGGCCACGCCGTACAAGTCTTTGCGGATATTTCACCTAACACAATACAAAAAAGGAGGGCACTGAAGCCCCTACTCTCGGTGTTGGCGCAAAACGAAATAAAATATAAATGGGCCTTCCCTTTTGCTCTGAAGTTTGATCACAGAGGCAAAACCTACTCTTTCCGCAGCCTCCAAGAAGGAGAACGGTTCCTATTAGACCTCCGCCTCATCTCGCAAGAGTCAGCAATGGACTTCAACAATTCGGCGGTGAGTTCATACAAGCGCCCATCCCCTGCAAGCCCCTTGCAACCCCTGTGGGAAAAACCCAAATACAAGCGCCCCAAGGAAGCCAAGCCTCCATGAGTCCTCGAGTCAAGACGCTGTTTGATGGACTTTCCCTGATTCCTTTTTCACTTTGTGGGCTCCTACACGAACACGATTGACACTTTTCGTTTTTTTTTTTTTGTTTTTTTTTTTTTTTATTGCTGGTTTGTTTCTCCTTTTGGTCATCCCAGCATGGGAGGGTTTGTGCGGGAGATTTACTTGATTTTTAGCCGGGGGGGGGGAGGAGGGAGGGGACATTATGTCCCCTTTCTCTTCTCCCCCCCCTCATTCATCCCTCTATGTCTTCTCCTGATAGGAGGGACGTGAGCAGGTGTTTCTGCCCCAGGGGGGGTTCCTTGGGAGTAATCCCTTTGGGGCCCACCTGGCGCTAGGTATTTGAATGTCAACCAACAAGAGCCTTAAACGCCACTTTCTGACCCAGGCCTCCAAGGCACTGGGTAACAGAGTGTGATCTCATGACTTCTCCCTATGATGTGCTTTAGCCGCAAAAATGAGCTTCGTATTGCATGGGCTATAGCCCAAGGAGCCCTCCTCATCCACCCGGAAGTTTGTCCTGGGCGGGAGGGGAGGAAGGTGGGAAAAAGGGTGGGCGGGGCCCCCTTCGGTTCCCCAGGTCGGACTAGCTCCGACCAGCAGTTTTTTTTTCTTTCTTTTATTCAGTATTTAACTTAGGTGCGCCGAGGTCGCGGCAGTTAAGCTGCACCTCTATTAATCCCAAGGACCAGGTGATACTGGTCTCCTGGGTTAGGAATCCTCCC
This sequence comes from Lithobates clamitans, assembly GCA_037952925.1. Taxonomy (NCBI): domain Eukaryota; kingdom Metazoa; phylum Chordata; class Amphibia; order Anura; family Ranidae; genus Lithobates; species Lithobates clamitans. Next base: position 457,586 of record JBBGZY010000320.1, read on the forward strand.
TGTCAACAGGGTCTGGACATTTCCTCCACTGTGAAGAGTGGTGTGCTCTGCTGCCACCACTGCTCACACAAGTCCCGAGTGGACTTAATCTTCCCCTCCTGCCCTCTTCCTATGTTCTCTTTTCTACTATCTTCTCTAACAATCTATTTTCTTGTAGTTGGCTGTCTGCTGGGTTATACCCACTCCCCAAGTAAGAAGCGGAAAGATGTCTTAACGGTCCCTACTTCGGTTCCTACTCTCCAACTGGGACAGGTAAGCGTTGGGGGATGGGGGGTAGGCCCCCTACTTCTGCTCCATGGCTGACACTGAAAATCTGCCCTCTCTATTAAGGGTGGCCACACACAATACCCAAGGGCTGAACTCTCCTTCTAAAAGAAGGAAAGTACTTGATTTTATGAAATCCCGCAAGATTGATCTTTTATTTCTCCAAGAAACCCACTTCCCGATCCGGTACAAACCTAACTTTATCCACTCTCAGTTCCCATTGTTTTATCTAGCCAATGCGGAAGATAAGACCAGAGGGGTTGCCATCCTTATATCTAAAAACTGCAAATTCACGCCACATAAGGTTCAACGAGACCCAGAGGGAAGGTACATCCTAGTTAAAGGTTCTGTAGAAGGCAGATTATACTCCCTAGTATCTTACTACGCCCCTAACACAGGACAGCATAAATTCTTTAACTCAATGTTTAAGACACTTGGACCACTGTTTGAAGGCTCTGTAATTTTTGGGGGAGACTCCAATGTGGCCTTCGACCAGGGACTAGACAAATCTAAACCCCCAGCCGCTCAAAACATACGACCAACCAAAACCAGCTTGAAAGTAGCTAAGCTGGTTTACTCACAAGGACTCACTGACATTTGGGGGGAATTAAACCCCACCAAAAAAGATTATACTCACTTCTCCCATGCCCACCAATCCTATGCTCGTATAGACCATCTGCTAGTCTCGAATGACTTGATCCCAGCAGCCCAAAGAGCACAAATTACTGACACGGTCTGGTCAGATCACTCCTTGTTAAGTGTTCTGATAAATAACCAAACCCCACACCACAAATACAACCTTTGGAGACTAAAGGAAAACATCCTTTCTGACCCCGCCTGGAAAGCTGAAATTGAAAAGGCCATAAAGGAATATTTTAATCAAAATGACACGGCAGACGTCTCCGCGGAAACCTGTTGGGCAGCACATAAGGCCACAATCAGAGGGAAATTGATACAAATAGCAGCCAAACTTAAAAAAGAACATGGGATAGACATAATCAACCTAGAAAAGAAATTCCAAAAGTTATGTACGGAGCACAAGAGAGACCCTGCTTTAGTACCCATATCCCAATTGGACGCAGCACGCCTAGAATTTAACTTAGCTCTTACAGCTAAAGCAGATAAAAGTTTGTCATGGCTAGGAGCGAAATATTACTATCAGAAGGACAGGGCTGGGTCTCTCTTGGCGTCCCGTCTTTCCCCGCGCCCTCGCTCATATATCTTCCCCAAAATCAAAATAGCGGGCCAACCCCACACAACAAACCCACTGAAGGTCATGAAAGCCTTCCATGGTTTTTATGCAGATCTATATAGCGAACATAACGCAAGTAATCCCCAAACTCTGCGGAATTTTCTGAATAATCTCCCGATTCCTACCCTTTCGGCTGAGCACAGAGATAGACTCGATGCTCCGGTTTCCGCCGAAGAAGTGTTAGCAGTAATCAAAAATCTTAAGTGGCGGTCGGCTCCGGGTCCAGATGGCTTCTCCGTACCGTACTATAAAGCTTATGCAAATACCATAGCGCCTTACCTTGCTAGATTCATTAACTTTAAAACCAAGGGAGAGCCTCTGGACCCGCAAATGAACGCCGCTTTCATAACCGTAATACCGAAACCAGACAAGGACCAGGGAGAAGTAGCCAACTATAGACCCATATCCCTGATCAATAATGATCTAAAAATTATGACTAAAATTATGGCAGACCGATTGGCCTCCTTTATTGGATCCTATATCCATAAGGACCAAGTGGGGTTTATCCCGGGTAGGCAAGGTCCCGACCAAATCAGAAGAACGGTGGATGTAGTCTCCCTCTTGCAATCGGGCTGGGATGGTAGCGGGGCGCAAAAGGGAATGTTGCTATCTCTAGATTTACAAAAAGCGTTCGACTCTGTATCTTGGTCTTACATATTCTCAATCATACAACAGTGGGGTTTTGGCCCACGGTTCACAGGGTTACTACACTCCCTATACTCTAGCCCAGAAGCTAGAATCAAACTACAAGGACAACTCTCTGATCCTATTAAAATAGCTAGAGGGACCCGCCAAGGTTGCCCGCTCTCGCCACTGATTTTTGCGATAGCGATTGAATCATTAGCAATTGCTATACGCAATAATCCGGACATAGCAGGGGTGAACTGTGGGCCAAAAGCACATAAATGCGGGCTGTTTGCTGATGACCTCATTCTATACATAACGTCACCAGCAACCTCCCTCCCAGTGCTATGTAAGCTTCTAGATGACTTTGCACAGATCTCTGGTCTATGCGTTAACTACTCCAAGTCTCAAGCACTTAATGTGTCCCTCCCGTTAGCTTTGGTATCTCCGTTGCAGGAGGCGTTCCACTTTTCGTGGGGCGAGTCCAGCATCCGATACCTCGGAATCAACCTTACCCCCAAATTTGAACAGCTATATCAAGCAAATTACCCCCCCATTTACAAAAAATTAGAATCTGATCTCAAACAATGGTCCCCGCACCACATTTCCTGGCTCGGTAAAATAAACTCTGTAAAAATGACTCTGCTGCCACGTCTCCTATATATTTTCAGAGCGCTCCCAATCGCGATACGGAAGGATCACCTCTCAACATTCCAAAACAAGGTGGTAAAATTCATTTGGGGTGCAAAGGGGCATAGGCTCCCGAGAAGCGCCCTATTCGGCCCAAGAAAAAAGGGGGGATTGGGACTCCCAAATCTTTTTTGGTATTACCAGGCGGCTAGATTGGCACAGATATCAACAATCTATGCCAAAACAGCCAGACCTGATTGGATAGAAATGGAAAGACAGGCAGTACCAACATTTACAATTGACTTCCTCCTCTGGTGCCCACCAAAGGCTAGGCCTCCGGTCATGTCGCCCGCCTTATCACAATCTCTGACGATATGGGACACTCTCAGAAAGAACCCCTCCTTAGTGTCGCCCAGCAAACCTCTATCGCACATTTTCCGTAACCCCGTATTCCCCCCGGGCATGGACATTAAGGCATTTCAGTGGTGGCTGGATAGGGGAATGTACCGGATCGGGAACTATTTTACCGCTGCGGGGCCATTATCCCTCAACCACTGCATCAAACATCTAAACCTCCCCAATTCAGAGAGGTTCAGGTTTTATCAAATTTCACACTTTCTCCAATCTATCTGGGTTGAGAAACCCGAACCCCCGCAGTTCACCCCATATGAAATATGGTGTGGGGGTCTCATGGAGCAGAGGGGGGGTATATCCTTAATCTACTCTTCGCTTGCTGCTACAGATAAGAAAGCAACGTTCATGCTGGCATGGGAGAGGGATTTACAGGAATCATGGGATCTAGATCACTGGCACATGGCCTTCTTCCGATCATTCAAAGGCATTCATAATATTTCCCTGATTGAAGCTAGCCTAAAAGTAATCACTAGATGGTATTTGACCCCCTCCCGGCTTGCTATGATGCACCCTGCGGCTTCCCCTCTCTGCTTTCGCGGATGTCACATGAACGGTTCCATGTTACACATATGGTGGGACTGCCCTAAAATTAGGACTTTTTGGCAAAAAATATTTTACGCCATATCCAAAATAATAGGTAAGGCCATTCCCAAGTCTCCTCTAACAGCTCTTCTCAACCATCCCATTCCAGGGATTTCAAAATCATCACAGAAATTAGTATTTTTCATTCTCCTGGGAGCCAAAATTACCCTTGCTAAAGCTTGGAAGAAGCCCTTAGTCTCTCTCATAGCAGCTAAACGGAAAGTGTCATGGATAATGACTCAAGAGAAATTAGTAAGCTCCTTACTAGATACCTCAGCAAAGTTTGAGAAGATTTGGGACCCTTGGTCCAAATACATAGGAATAGGGTAAAATCCAAACTTTTAAAAATAGTCCCCCAATAGAAATGGGGGCTCCGAGCAGACAGCCAACCTTTTCTCTTCTCTGCATTTTACCTCCCTCACTCTTACTCCTCCCTCCTCTCTCCTCCCCCTAACCTTTCTCTTGCTTTTCTTTTCTTTTTTTTTGCTCTCTCTTTTCCCTGACTCCCAATATTCGGTAGGCAGGAATAGAACTCACTTCTGAAGCAGGTACACCCTGGAGTGAACCATAGTAGAAAGTTATACTTTGTTATGTATCCCTGAGATTCACTCATGGTTGATAGCATTTTAATGCAACATACCTAAACAGCAACTTTACCAATGGGATTGTTAAGTTACTTTAAACTTGAAATGTTACCCGTTTAGCAAACTGTTTTTTGCATTCTAGATCTTTTGGTCAATGCGCCAAAGTTTTCTATCATTTTTTTTTTATATACTTCGCTAATATCTCTCTAGGTCCTCGAGTCTCTGGTAGATAGGTCCCAGTCCGCTCCCCAGCACAGTGTGATCCCATGAAGGGGTGCTGGAGGTGGACTGGGATGTTTGCCTAGGACTCACCCGTTATGTTAGCAAGAACACGGACCAGGCAGGATCCGATAATAGATACTTCAGTTTACAGTTAGTTGATGATGTAACTTTGGTATATCAGTCATTATATTGCAAAACATGTCACTGTGTATATGATTTGTACTTCTCCCTTCTACCCTGCTTTAAACTGGGTCATGTAATGGAAGCTTGTATTTACAATTTGTTTTTCTGACAAAATCTAATAAAAACCATTTAAATTAAAAAAAAAAAAAAAAAAACTCAATTGATGAAATCTCTACCTGAACTCACAGAACATCCAGTATTTCTATCACAAGGTGGCTACATTTTGCCTGTTAGATGTTTTATATGTATTTTTGATTCTGAAGAACCCATAGGGAAAAGGGAATCTACTCATGCTACAGGAATAGGAGAGGGATATCACTGTAAGCTGTAAGTATCACTGTAAGCTGCAAAGGGGGAGCTGTCATGGAGTGGGGAGATACTAATATTGAAGTACCAAACATTCAGAGGAAGACAGATGATGATTGAATTCAACAATGTAAATTAATATCTTTTTGGGGAACGTATAAAAATAGAATTTTTTGTAACTGTAAAAACTTCAAGAGTATTTGGTAGTAGTTAGTATATGAGCTACTCATGCATTGAGTGTTCTACAGGAATTAAATCTGGAAAAGGAAGATTAATTGAAAATGTATTTACAGAGAGGCAAAACCAATTAACTTGCACAGGTGTAATTTAGAGTGATTATTTAAATGTACAAAGTATGCACAAATCTTGCCAGGATCTAGCCTTACCCTTGCCTATTATCTGCATTTATATTATAAACTAGTATATGTTGCTACACTGCCTGTAAATAATGAAAAACTGCAATAATAGGAGCTATTTATCAGAAAAAAAAACAAAAGACATTACATCAATGCAAATGTTCACTGCATTTTTCACAGACTATTAACATAAAGTAACTTAGTTCTGAATTTCAAGTTAAAAAACCAGCAGTTAATAGTAAACTGACTTTGTAGCTATCCCAAATGTTTTGATAATGGGTATGGGATCACTTAACTGGAAGTGATACAGAACAGTATTTACTCTCCATTAAAATACAATATACCATATTGCAGCATAGTGGCCATTTACTCAGATACAGAACCCTTTAGCTTTATTTCCCACAACTATCTGGGTTCCTGGCACACCCAGGGAAGATAAGTACCCCAGCTTCCCTCACTCAGCAGCTTATAGAGACCACACCTAGAAGTAGCTGGGAAAGTGAACTGCAGCCAGGTGAGTCAAAACCATTGTCAGAATCTGCATACAGGCAGCTGGGCAGGAGCCAAATTGCATGTAACTTCTCCTCCCCAATTGCTACAAGAGTATTTCAGTTCCATTGGGAAGGGTTTTTTGACCTTAGATTCCTCCAACTGTTCCCCTGTGTTACCAGAGCTATCAGAGACTTCACTGTGGGGTACACTGTTTATAAGAATAAGTGCAAGTAGTTGTTTGTGTTCTGAACTTTTTTACTGAAAGCAGTTGTAAAGTTTCAGCATTTTTCACCTTGCGTTCTATGTATTAAGGTGAAAAACCTTCTGTGCTGCAGATGCCCCACAGAGCCCCCCTTTTTCTTAACTGAACCCAATCTTTCCAGCGATGAGCATGAGCCCAGCAGCTCCAGTCCCTGTCTCGGGTCCTCATTGGATAGATTGATAGCAGCGGGAGCCATTGGCTCCCGCTGCTGTCAATCAAACCCAGTGACACAGAACACTGGGGCGAGGCCGAGTCCTGCTGTCTGTGTCAATAGAAAGAGATTTCCCCAAAACAACTAGGTGGGACTTTTTAAGCTCAAAGAGTGTGCAGACACATACTGAACAACAAGTAAATTAAAGTATTTTATTGGTATCCAAATTTAAAAGGTAAGATAAAATACAAAACATACAATATTAGTACTAGAAATGGAAACTAAATGACCACAAGACGCGGATATAGTATATCACTGTGCAATGATGGAATGGGTGTATAAGCCTGACACCAATATGTTTCGGCGTTCTATATGCTCCTTCTTCAAAGTAGGTTTAAACAGCTTTAGTAAATTTCTTCTATAACATAAAACATGTATTAGAGCATATTCACAGATATTGTGCTGTATACATGAAGCAGGAGAGAATCAAGATACAAGAGCGGAGAATGATAAAGGAATTACTCACATTGCCAAAGAGTGAACACAAGCAGCGCGCAGCCAATGAATAAAAACAATACTGCAAGGTCCAAAACAAGCGGGGTATAAAGGGGAGCAAAGGGACCCCACCAAGGCTTGAGCTGAACCCACGGGAGGCTGCACAGAGATAACCTAGTATGGAACACAAGAGGCAAAGCATAAGAGAAAGGATCAATGCATGCTGATATATATATGTATATGTATATATATATATATATATATATATATATATATATATATATACACAGTATCTCACAAAAGTGAGTACACCCCTGACATTTTTGTAAATATTTTATTCTATCTTTTCATGTGACAACACTGAAGAAATGACACTTTGCTACAATGTAAAGTAGTGAGTGTACAGCTTGTATAACAGTGTAAATTTGCTGTCCCCTCAAAATAACTCAACACTAGGGATGAGCTTTGTGTTCGAGTCGAACCCATGTTCGACTTGAATATCGTCTGTTCGGTCGTTCGCCGAATTGCGAACGATATGGGCCGTGACGCTTCACTCGCATTTGGCATCGCAGTGCATTGCTGGCTGATGATTGGCCAAGCATGCACTATGGCCCGCATGCTTGGCCAATCATAGCGCCGTCTGTAGAGAGAGCTGTAATTGGCCAAAGCCAGGGTGGCTTTGGCCAATTATGGCTCAGAGGGTTTAGTCCCCACACTATATAAGGCCGCCTGCACGGCGGCCCTGTGTAGTGTGTTCCGGCGTTGAGAGACAGAGACAGAGAGACAATGTCATTTGATTTAAGTTAGATAGATTAGGCAGGACTGTCAGTCAGTTAGCTGCACTTACAGTGTATTGTATATATATATGCATCCCAGGTGTTGTATATATATATATATATATATATATATATATATATATATATATATATATATCTGTATTCAGTTTAGCTAGATCTGTTCTTGTTATTCTCTTCCTACTGACAGGCAGGCAGGTGTTGTTACAGTATTTACAGCTACCTGAAGAAAATTGCTGGTGTTCTTCTGATCCTATTGGTACCACAGTCAGGCAGCTACAGTATTTACAGTTAGTGTAGTGCGTCCTCTGCACTGTGTTCAGCTAAAGCTACCTGTAGAAGATTAGTGGTGTTTTTCTGATCCTATCATTACCGCAGGCAGCTAAATTATTTATAATAAATAAAATTAAGTGCGCTTGCAATCAGAAATTCATGTCACTTATATAAATAAATAAATAAATAAATAAATAAATATAAATATTGAATGATTAATAAATCAAATCAAATATCTTAAAAAATACTTAATAGATCAATAGTGAATGAATTAAGTGCTCTATATATAATAAAACTTATAAATAGAATAAACGTGATCAAAAATCAAAACATAATACAACGGTGAGTGAAGTCCATTCAAAACCAAATCAGTGCATCAATCCCGTGAAGGCAAAGTCAGAGATCCACAATTCATCAAAGACAGCCAATATAGGTGAAACAAGGAGAAAGAGATGTGAGGATATATCCCAGCAGACAGTGAATCCGGAGGACACTATAGATGGACCCTTACCAGGAGTGGTGGACTCCCCTGTTAGCGAGCTCTTGTACGCATGCAGATACAGCCCTCTGCGGGGACAGCTGAATGGTGGCGTCCAACTTGGCTGGTGAATGGAGCGTTCCAATAAGAGACTGATCCAACCCGTCTGCCTGAAGGGGAACACTCACTCAACCTGAAGGTTGTAGGTGGGAGAGGAAGCAGAAAGGGCTTAAAGCAGAACTTTGTGGAACTTGTTGCTGGTTATGGATCAAAAGAGGCAGTAGTGGATGACCTGAAGATGGAATTGGCACCCAATAGTCATAGACAGCAGAACTTTGTGAAACTTGTTGCTGGTTCGGAATCACGAAAGACAGTGGTGGATGACCTGAAGATGGAATTGGCACCCAGTAGACAGCAGTGGATGAGCAGTGGACTGGTAACCAGCAACTTAAAGCTGAACTTTGTGGAACTTGTTGCTGGTTGGGGATCAAAAGAGGCAGTGGTGGAAGACCTGAAGATGGAATTGGCACCCGGTAATCGTAGACAGCAATGAATGAGCAGCGGACTGGAAACCAGCAACTTCAGGCTGCTGGGCTGGGCTCAAGCTCTCTCTCAACACTATGTGTGCTTCCTTCATCCCCTTCTTTTGTGTGCCAAATGCGAAAAGCTAAATTATTTACAAGTTAGTGTAGTGCGACCTCTGCACAGTGTTCAGCTAAATCTAGAAGTTAGTGTAGTGCGACCTCTGCACAGTGTTCAGCTAAAACTACAAGTTAGTGTAGTGCGACCTCTGCACAGTGTTCAACTAAAGCTACGAGTTAGTGTAGTGCGACCTCTGAACAGTGTTCAGCTAAAGCTAAAAGTTAGTGTAGTGCAACCTTTGCACAGTGTTAAGCTAAAGCTACCTGTAGAAGATTGGTGGTGTTTTTCTGATCCTATCACTACCGCAGGCAGCTACATTATTTACAAGTTAGTGTAGTGCGTCCTCTATACAGTGTTCAGCTAAAGCTACAAGTTAGTGTAGTGCGACCTCTGCACAGTGTTCAGCTAAAGCTATGAGTTAGTGTAGTGCGACCTCTGCACAGTGTTCAGCTAAAGCGACAAGTTAGTGTAGTGCGACCTCTGCACAGTGTTAAGCTAAGGATACAAGTTAGTGTAGTGCGACCTCTGCACAGTGTTCAGCTAAAGCTACCTGTAGAAGATTGGTGGTGTTTTTCTGATCCTATCACTACTGCAGGCAGCTACATTATTTACACATTAGTGTAGTGCGACCTCTGCACAGTGTTCAGCTAAAGCTACCTGTAGAAGCTTGGTGGTGTTTTCCTGATCCTCTCACTACCGCAGGCAGCTACATTATTTAAAAGTTAGTGTAGTTTGTCCTCTGCACAGTGTTCAGCTAAAGCTACCTCTAGAAGGTTGGTGGTGTTTTCCTGATCCTCTCACTACCGCAGGCAGCTACATTGTTTAAACGTTAGTGTAGTGCGTCCTCTGCACAGTGTTCATCTAAAGCTACGAGTTAGTGTAGTGCGACCTCTGCACAGTGTTCAGCTAAAGCTACAAGTTAGTGTAGTGCGACCTCTGCACAGTGTTCAGCTGAAGCTACCTGTAGAATATTGGTGGTGTTCTCATATTAATATGACTACAGGCAGGCAGTTGATTTTGCTAGCTGCAGTATGAGTATATATATATATATATATATATATATATATATATATATATATATATATATATATATATATATCCCAGCCTAGTGCAGCTACATCTCTCTGCAGGCCATTAGTATGTCTGGAAGGCCAACAAGCAGAGGCAGACAGTCACAAGCCAATAAAAGAAGGCAAGCAGGCTCTGTGTCTACAGGCAACAGTTCTGGTCATGGACACGGTACATCCTCATCAGCACATGGCCGTGGGACACGCTTGGCCTTTATTCGCCAGCTGGCCATGTTGAGCCACAACATGCGGAAGACTTGGTCGAGTGGATGACCAAGCCGTCCTCATCCTCCTCATCCTTTCTCACCCATGCTCAGGGTACTTTGTCTGGCAAAGCAGCTGCCAACCCAGCCTCTTCCCTCGGCTCAATGGAATCAGTCACTCCTTCCCTAGCCCCACCATGTCCTCCTGAGGAGTGCCCCAAACTGTTTGACCACAGTGTTGGGTACATGCTCCAGGAGAATACCCAGCGTTTTGAAAGCTCCGATGATGGTACTCAGCTAGAGGAAGACAGTAACGTGAGCCCAGACAGAGGGGGTGCCCAAGAAGGACAGCAATCTGGCAGTCATGTTGCCCCTGCTGCAGCATACTGCCAGGTTTGCTCCATTGATGAGGAGGAAGATGATGATGAGGTCACTGAATCCACGTGGGTGCCCGATAGGAGAAAGGAGGAGGAGGAGGTACATCACCAATGAGGCAAGATGCCCTCCAGTGGCCAGCTTAAGGGCAGCACACTGACTGCATCACACCGCAAAGCTCCGCATGTGCAGGGTGCTGCTGTCTCTGCGCGTTATTCCAAAAGTTCTTTGGTGTGGGCCTTTTTTGAGACGAGTGCATCAAATCGCACCGCTGCTATTTGCAACATATGTCTCAAGCGTATCTCACGTGGCCAAAACATCTCCCGCTTGGGCACCACGTGCTTGACCAGACATATGTTGACCTGCCATGCAGTTTGTTGGCAAGCGTTCCTGAAAGACCCACACCAAAGAACAAAGAGGACCTCTCCTTGCTCCTCATCAGCTGAGATCTCCAACCCCACTATACCTTCAGTCCTCTCTGAGACCTGCACTGAAGGTGTAGAATTAGGTGTGTCACCGCCAAGTACTTGTGAGCAATCTGCTATCGGTACACCGACGTCAGATTGTACCAGGCAAATTTCCCTGCCCCAGCTGCTGCACCGCCGAAAGAAGTTCGCTTCCATCCATCCACATGCCCAGCGGTTGAATGCTAGCTTGGCAAAATTGCTAGCACTTCAACTGCTACCTTTTCAGTTGGTAGACTCTGCCCACTTCCGTGAGTTTGTGGAATGTGCGGTTCCTTAGTGGCAGGTACCCAAACGCCACTTTTTCTCACGGAAGGTGATTCTGGCTCTCTACCGGCATGTGGATGGCAATGTCCATGCCTCGCTGGACAGGGCGGTCAGCAGTAAGGTGCATATTACTGCTGACTCATGGTTGAGCAGTCATGGACAGGGACGTTACCTAAGTTTCACGGCACATTGGGTGACTCTGCTGGCAGCTGGGAAGGATGCAGGACAAGGTGCAGTAGTGTTGGAGGTTGTTCTGCCACCACGCCTCCAAAATGCTACTACTGGTGATTCTGCCACACCTCTCTACTCCACCCCCTCCTCTTCTTCTTCCTTCATGGCCTCTTGTGATTTGTCCTTGGAACCAGCGGTGCTCCGTAGGCGTTCAAGGGGCTACGCAACTATGCAGGCCAAAAGATGCCATGCGGTGCTTGAGCTGGTGTGCTTGGGGGACAGGAGCCACACTGGGGCAGAGGTTCTGTCAGCTCTGCAGGGGCCGGTTGAGAGGTGGATGATGCCACGCCAACTTAAGGCAGGAATGATGGTTTGCGACAATGGCACCAACCTCCTCTCCACCCTCCGACAGGGACAAATGACCCATGTGCCCTGTTTGGCTCATGTCCTTAACTGGGTGGTGCAGCGGTTCTTGGGCAGGTACCCGGGCTTACAGGATGTCCTGAGGCAGGCCAGGAAAGTCTGTGTGCATTTCCGCCGGTCATATAATGCCAGTGCTCAGCTGTCTGACCACCAAAAGGAATTTAGCCTTCCCAAGTACTGCCTAATCTGTGACATGCCCACCAGGTGGAACTCAACGCTGGCCATGCTGCAGAGGCTGCACATGCAGCAGAGGGCCATCAATGAGTACCTGTGCAACTATGGAACCAGGACATGGTCAGGAGAACTTGGTTCTTTTCCCCACGCCAGTGGGCCATGACCAGGGATGCATGCACTGTCCTGTCACCATTTGAGGAGGCCACAAGGATGGTGAGCAGTGACAGTACATACATCAGTGACACTGTCCCCCTTGTCCACCTGTTAGAGCACACGCTGTGTGGAATAATGGACAGGGCACTTGAGGCAGAACAGAGGCAGGAAGAGGAGGACTTCCTTAGCTCTCAAGGCCCCCTTTATCCAGACAGTGTTCCTGTGTGCCCACCGATCACACAGGAAGAGGACGTGGAGGAGGAGGTGGAGGAAGAGGAGGATTGAGGTGGAGCCTGGCACTCAGCATCAGCAGCAGTCTTTAAGGGATCATTTACAGTCCCAAGAAACCCATGGACTTGTCCGTGGCTGGGAGGAGGTGGCTGCTGATCATGCCGTCCTTTGTGACCCAGAGGACCCCGGGCCGAATGCCTCAAACCTACGCTGCATGGCCTCCCTGATCCTGCAAAGCCTGCGGAAGGATCCTCGTATTTGTGGTATCAAGGAGAGGGATCAATACTGGCTGGCAAACCTCCTTGATCGATGTTACAAGGGTAAGGTTGCAGACCTTATCTTGCCATCGCAGAGAGGATGAAACATCTTCGGGAGGCCTTGCAGAAAGGTCTGTGCAACGCGTTCCCAGAGACTGGGAGGATACAAACTCATGTTCCTGGACAACGTGTTGCTGAGGCATCGATCAGTCAAAGAAGGAGCAGTGGAGAAGGTGGCTGTCTGACCGATGCGTTCAGACAATTTTTTAGTCCGCAGCCCCAAGGTATGATCGGTTCATGCAACCATCGCCAGCGTCTGTTTACATGGAATACCTAGGGGCAAGATCTGATTTGGACACCTTTCCCACCGAAAATCCTCCGGGTTACTGGGTCTTGAGGATGGATCACTGGCCAGAGCTTGCACAGTATGCAACTGAACTACTGGCCTGTCCTGCATCCAGCATTCTTTTGGAACGCACATTCAGTGCTGCTGGAGGTTTTGTAACTGATCACAGGGTGTGCCTGTCCACCGTCTTGGTCGATTGACTGACCTTCATAAAAATGAATCAGTCTTGGATCACCACCAGCTACCAAGCACCTGATGCTGATGTAACCGAATATTTTTTTTTTTTAAATGTCAGATCCCTTCAAGACTGCCTATGCTGATGCTGAGTGACTATCCTGTTATGCTAAGTGACTATCCTCTTCCTCCTCAATGATCATGCTGATAGCTTGTAAGAATATTTTTGGTTCTGGGCACCGCCACCAGTGGCTAAGGCCCAATTTTTCAGCCCCTGTTTAACAGGGGCGTGTAATTACAATTTTTGATGCAATACTTTGCAGCAGGGCTCATTTCTGCGCTCCAACTAGAATATCTGCGAGGGGTTGCAGTGTTGTGGCACCAGCACCAGTGCCTAAGGCCCAATTTTTCAGCCCCTGTTTAGAAGGGGCGTGTAATTACAATTTTTTATGCAATATTTTACAGGAGGGCTCATTCCTGGGCTCCAACTATAGTATCTGTGAGGGGTTGCAGTGTTGTGGCACCAGTGCCTAAGGCCCAATTTTTCTGCCCCTGTTCAACAGGGACATGTAATTACAATTCTTGATCTAATATTTCACAGCAGGGCCCGTTTCTGCACCCACCAAGAGTAACTGTGAGGACTTACAGTGTTGTGGCACCAGCACCACCACCACCAAAGGCCCAATTTTTCTGACCCTGTTCAACAGGGGCATGTAATTACAATTCTTGATCTAATATTTCACAGCAGAGCCCATTCCTGTGCCCACCAAGAGTAACTGTGAAGGCTTACAGTGTTGTGGCAACACCTAAGGCCCCAATTTCTGCTGAGTATATAGGGCAGGCCCCTACTTTTAAACATCATACTTACAAATGACTCCTACTTGCAAACGGAAGGAGACAACAGGAAGTGAGATTAAATCTACCCCATGGAATGGAAATTCTCTCCTGTAAGAGTTAATATGGGAAAAACGTGTCTCCTTTCCACTGATGCTTTATCACCAATCCTTGTTTCACTAAAAACCCCAAATTGTCAAAAATCATTTGTCATTGGGACAGAAAGTGAGGTAAAATCTTCTGAAGAGGTGCACAGACAGCAAAACAAATGTCACAGGGGTGATAACCCTTCCCTATGTTTTCCAAAAAGCTTAAAAATAGATATTTTGGCTGGAGCTACACTTTAAAAATGTATCAGTTCAAAATTACAAACAGATTCTACTTAACAACAAACCTACAGTCCCTGTGTTTGCACCGCCTGTATACTGCTGTTCAGAGGGCCTGAGGCCCCACGCCTTTCCTTTTTTTAATTTGGGTGCGGGGTTCCCCTTAATATCCATACAAGACCCAAAGGGCCTGGTAATGGACTGGGGGGGTACCCATGCCATTTGTCTCACCGATTTTCATCCATATTACCGGGACCGGATATTACATTAAAGCCGTAAGCAGTTTTAAATGACTTTTATACCTTTAAAAATTTCATTTTGTGCAGGGACTGTTCTAAGCACGGGAAACACGCGCCACTTTACAGGCATACTATAGACACCCCCCAGGTACGATATTTAAAGGAATATTTCACCTTTTTTTTCACTTTGAGCATCATTAAAATCACTGCTCCCGAAAAAATGGCCATTTTTAAAACTTTTTTGCATTGATACATGTCCCCTGGGGCAGGACCCGGGTCCCCAAACCCTTTTTGGACAATACCATGCAAATTAGCCTTTAAAATTAGCACTTTTGATTTTGAACATTCGAGTCCCATAGACTTCAATGGGGTTCTAAAGTTGGGCCCAAAGTGTCAATATTTTGTGTGGCCACTATTATTTTCC
Organism: Lithobates clamitans; assembly: GCA_037952925.1. NCBI lineage: Eukaryota > Metazoa > Chordata > Amphibia > Anura > Ranidae > Lithobates > Lithobates clamitans. Next base: position 472,718 of record JBBGZY010000320.1, read on the forward strand.
AGCACTGCCTTAATCCTCTTGGGCATGGAGTTCACCAGAGTTTCACAGGTTGCCACTGGAGTCCTCTTCCATTCCTCCATGACGACATCACGGAGCTGGTGGATGTTAGAGATTTTGCATTCTTCCACCTTCCGTTTGAGGATGCCCCACAGATGCTCTAGAGTGTTTAGGTCTGGAGACATGCTTGGCCACCAGTCCATCACCTTTACCCTCAGCTTCTTTATCGAGGTAGTGGTTGTCTTGGAGGTGTGTTTGGGGTCGTTATGTTGGAATACTGCCCTGCGGCCCAGTCTCCGAAGGGAGGGGATCATGCTCTGCTTCAGTATGTCACAGTACATGTTGGCATTCATGGTTCCCTCAATGAACTGAAGCTCCCCTGTGCCAGCAGCACTCATGCAGCCCCAGACCATGACACTACCACCACCATGCTTGACTGTAGGCAAGACACACTTGTCTTTGTACTCCTCACCTGGTTTCTGCCACACACGCTTGACACCATCTGAACCAAATAAGTTTATCTTAGTCTCATCAGACCACAGGACATGGTTCCAGTAATCCATGTCCTTAGTCTGCTTGTCTTCAGCAAATTGTTTGAGGGCTTTCTTGTGCATTATCTTTACAAGAGGCTTCCTTCTGAGCTGACAGCCATGCAGACCAATTTAATGCAGTGTGCAGCGTATGGTCTGAGCACTGACAGGCTGACCCCCCACTCCTTCAACCTCTGCAGCAATGCTGGCAGCACTCATACATCTGTTTCCCAAAGACAACCTCTGGATATGACGCTGAGCACGTGCACTCAACCACTTTGGGTGACCATGACGAGGCATGTTCTGAGTGGAATCTGTCCTGGTAAACTGCTGTATGGTCTTGGCCACCGTGTTGCAGCTCAGTTTCAGGGTCTTGGCAATCTTCTTATAGCCTAGGCCATCTTTATGTAGAGCAACAATTCTTTTTTTCAGATCCTCAGAGAGTTCTTTGCCATGATGTTGAACTTCCAGTGAAAAGTATGAGAGAGTAAGAGCGATAACAACAAATTTAACACACCTGCTCCCCATTCACACCTGAGACCTTGTAATGCTAACAAGTCACATGACACCAGGGAGGGAAAATGGCTAATTGGGCCCAATTTGGACATTTTCACTTAGGGGTGTACTCACTTTTGTTGTCAGTGGTTTAGACATTAATGTCTGTGTGTTGAGTTATTTTGAGGGGATAGCAAATTTACACTGTTATACAAGCTGTGCACTCACTACTTTACATTGTAGCAAAGTGTCATTTCTTCAGTGTTGTCACATGAAAAGATAGAATAAAATATTTACAAAAATGTGAGTGATGTTCTCACTTTTGTGAGATATTGTGTATATATATAAATATATATATATATATATATACATATATATATATATATATATATATATATACATATATATATATATATATATATATATATACATATATATATATATATATATATATATATATATACATATATATATATATATATATATATACACAATATCTCACAAAAGTGAGAACATCACTCACATTTTTGTAAATATTTTATTCTATCTTTTCATGTGACAACACTGAAGAAATGACACTTTGCTACAATGTAAAGTAGTGAGTGCACAGCTTGTATAACAGTGTAAATTTGCTATCCCCTTATAAAAGAAAAAGAGGGGCAAGTGGGACTTTAAATGAAGCATGTCAATTGAAAGTATGATAATGAATACATGTGAGTAGGTAAAATGATTGGATTTAATTTATAGTCAAGTCCATGATTTTGATGCATACAGTACCAATAAAGTAGTATAGATACAGACATAGTCGCATGAATTGATATATAAGCATATTTAGCAGTAACAATCATTGAAAACTAAGTAGTGTAAACAAATCAATGGACATACATATATGCAATTCATAACAGGAATACATGAATTAAAATCGCCAATCAAAATCACAAAATCGCATGAAATGAGAAAACTCGATAAAAAATTGATAAATGTCAGGGATATGATTTAGGCTTGATAGGGCATCCTTAGTTTGCGAACCCGACGCGTTTCTTGGCTTCTTGACAGTCATCAGGGGTGGGATGCATAATTTAACTGAGAAAAACAAAGGAATATCATAAATATTGATACATGTGTAACCTCCGGCTAATAGAGAAAATCGTATCAGAAATGTCCAAATTGTCTACTTTGAATGGAGAAGCTACTTACAAAATAGCCCAAAAGTCAAGAAGAGTCACCAGCAATGGGAACTGTTAGGGTGTGAGATATAACCGTCTCAACCGGGGTTGAGGCAGAGCACCGACCATCCTCCCAAAGTGATTGGAGGGTGGGCCAGGAGAAACCACAGCCGACTGATTCCTGAGCCCTCAATATACTGGTCAATGAGTTGTAAATGGGAAAATCTGCAGAAAATTGAGAAAATTGACGCCACAAGGTGGGAGCCGGGTTTTTTTTTTTTTTTCATCTGACGCCTACAGCTGTGATGAGCAGACATCCACTAAGTTACTCTCAGCTGTGATTGCTCTCTCGTCTCTCAGCTGCCAATGACGTCATGCATGACGCTGGCAGGGACCCGCCCAGGGCCAGAGTATATCAGCTGGGACCGACAGACTGACGGTTCACTCCCTCACTGTGCTTCGCTAGGAAGGGACCGCTCTGTTAGGCAGCCACTATTCAACACATGGGTAATTAATATATATATTTTTTACATCTTTTTTTCTGCTTACAGTACACACATTCCCATCCTCTCACCTATTTACCTAGTGCACGACACCCTCTATTTTCACACATTTCCTATGGATTTCTTTTCCTATCTTTTTTCACGTGCATTTTTATGCATCCATTTTATTTTCATTCCCCCTTATTATCTCATTTTTCACACATTGGCGATTTTAATTCATGTATTTCTGTTATGAATTGCATATATGTATGTCCATTGATTTGATTACACTACTGAGTTTTCAATGATTGTTACTGCTAAATATGCTTATATATCAATTCATGCGACTATGTCTGTATCTATACTACTTTATTGGTACTGTATGCATCAAAATCATGGACTTGACTATAAATTAAATCCAATCATTTTACCTACTCACATGTATTCATTATCATACTTTCAATTGACATGCTTCATTTAAAGTCCCACTTGCCCCTCTTTTTCTTTTATATATGAACCCGGGATGGAAGCATGCCATTGATATTTAGTTATGCGACTGGTCACTTTCTTTTGTTTATATATATATATATATATATATATATATATATATATATATATATATATATACACATACACATACACATACACATACACACACACACACACACACACACACACAAGAACATATAATAAATAACAGGGTGTAGTAAATGCTTAATGCACAAACAGATTACCTCACAAAAGAAGGGGAGGGAGAAGGTCCCAGACCTCCTAAACAGCCACTTATGTTCGATGATATTGTATAACTGATACTGATAGCAACTTTTAGCAACTTTAAACTCAGGAATCAATTCAAAGGTTCAGGTTCATGTTCAAAGTTGCAGCTGTGGTACAGGGAGGAAGGTATTTTCTCATAGATATTCTGAGAAAAACAGACGCATAAATGTGTAATTCATACTTGTACAGACAAGTATAAATGTGTAAAATAGTATCAAATGGGGAGGGCAGATATAAGATCTTACTCCCAAATCCCCTGCATAAAAGTCTGTGTGTGAAAGCACAAGGGGTAAACCTACATACCTGCATAAAAGAACCTAGACTGCCTGGTATGACCTGTATGCAGCAAATCATACTGGTTGCAACATAGAGAGGAGGTGTATATATGTGCAAAAGCCTCTATATGGGTAGATCGAGTAGGGGGAGGGATCAAGGTCTGATAATTGGCTCCAGGTGTTCACAGCTCCGAATGGCATCAATAAAGTAATTTCCCGGGGAGTGTGTCACGTCACCCTGCATCGCCCCAGGGCACGGGGCATGGTGTGAGGAGTGAGGTCACATGCTCAGAACCCGCCGACATGAGTAAGCCATCTAAACCAGTGGGTGTGACTGGCAATGCTGAAGGGAAACAGCAGCCGGATGGACAGGAATGACGCCCAATGGTCACGGGCACTGGACAAACCCGGAAGAGGATGACAAAAGGGGGGGAGGCCAATGAGATGCAGACAGTGATGACACAAGTGGACACCGTCCCAAGTGTCAGAGTATATCTGAACCCCTCCGGGTGCAACAACCATTGGGAAAATGACCCAGGCCTGGGAAGAATAGCAAAAACAAAGTAACATAAATAGAAATTAATTAAATAGATAATACAATCAAAATAAATTAAATGAGATAAAATGGTGAAATAGAAATTGATATAATTAAATGATTGTAAATTCTGGAAAATTAAATACAATGAAATGAAATAAAATGAAATAAAATAAAGTAAAACAAAAAAATAAAAATAAAAAAGGGGGACCTGACCATGAAAAAGGGTATGCAAAGACCCCCCACTGCATGCGCATGCAAGGTAGAACAAAGAAGCCGAAAAAGAGAAGAAAACGCAGGAAGGGAGGAGAGGCTCCAGATGAAGGATCATATCTCCATACCTCCTGAGACAAAGCCTTCCAAGAAAGGCTTATAATTTACAGCCTCATTGAGGCCTGAGTATATGGTAGCTTTAAGGGAGTGGATCCACCTCAGCTCCCTCTGAAGGAGAAGTTTGTTCCAATCGCCACCACGGGAACTGGGGTGGATCCGGTTCAATGCCCAAAACCTAACCTTGGGAAACACCCCCTCATGTAGAACATGAACGTGTCTGCTGAGGGGTAATTCAGGATTGGCAGTTTGCATACTAAGTATGTGTCTGTAAATTCTTTTACATAGTTAATTTTTGGTTTTCCCAACATAAAAGGAACCACAACTGCAAATCAAGAGGTACACCACACTGCAGGTTTTTTAATTCACAACATGTTTGGCCTTGAGTAAATGTCCATTTGGAATAAAAATGGATGTCCCTGTATGTATGTATCTGTATTGGTTGCATCCTCCACATGTGTAGGTGCCCCTATACTGTACTTGCATGGATCCTTTTTGTCACCTTTGTTTTCACTTTGAGTCCCACAGTGACAAAGAACATCTAAATGTAATCTGGGGAGTCCGGGATAAAAATCTCCCTATGTTGGAATCCAAAGATAGTAAATGTCAATGTTTCTGTATGATGTGTCTTATCCTAGAATGTTGATTAGAAAATGTAATAATGACCGGTAAAATTCTCCTATTTAGATGCTGGGGGGCCAGATAAACAGTTTATTTCTAGATTTGCTAATTGCTTTCCTATAGGCCTTTTTGAGGCATGTCAGAGTGTATCCACTCTCTAAAAGTCTCTCTTTAGGTTTAAGTGCTTCCTGCTCGAATGATGCTTTATATGAACAATTCCTTCTAACCCTAAGGTACTGATTGTATGGGATGGATCTTAAAAGTTGGATGCATGCAGAAGGGAATTACCGGCTGTAGGTTTCCGATATAGGCAGCTCACATTGGTATCACATGTTACTGTGACATCAAGAAGTGTGACCTCGTTAGAATGATATATCATGGTGAACAACAAGTTGAACTCATTCTTGTTCAATCTGTCTAAGAGAGATTGAAGCAGGTCCTCAGGGCCATCCCATATCAGGAAGATATCAATATATCGGTGCCACATAACTATGTGGTCCGTGTACATTGATAATAGATCATCAGACAGGATCATTTGTTCCCACTCCCCCCTGTCTGTGTCAATGGACGCAGCAGTGGGACTCAGGAACACACCTGCACGCGTGCCCCCATGAAAAATCGGCACTCGATGAAGAGAAGGATCCAGGAGCCCCACCAGGGTACCCCAGGAAAGGAGAATCGGGGTTGGTCTGTGCAAAACCCTTGCACAGAGCAGGTAAGTATGACATGTTTGTTATTTAAAAAAATAAATAACCTTAAGGCCTCATGCACTCTGGACATTCTTGGACGTTTTTACAGCTGCTGTTTTTTGGCTTCAGACATTTTTTCTACAGTAAATAAACTCTCCAGCATGTTATCCTTTGTGTCAATGCACACATAGGTTGTTATCAACTGTTTTTGGCTGGGGTGTTTTTTGGCTGGAAAAAAAAACAAAACTAGTGGGTTTTGAGAGGCATTTTGCAGCTGTAAAAACACTCTAACGTCAAAAAAGTCTAAAAATGCAGATAAACGCTAAAAAACACACCTCACCAGCGTTTAACGTTTCTGATCCATTGAAAGAAAGAAACGCTAAAAAACGCTAACGCTGAAAAACGCAAAAAACGCTATTGCAAAAACTTTGAAAGACGTTGAAAAACTCACTGCAAAGATACTGGCATTTTTATAACGTTAATAACGTCCAGTGTGCGTGAGGCCTAACAATCACTTTAAGTAGTGATTCTCACCTATATTTTCTATTGTTATAGAGTCATATAGAGAGACTCTGCAGTCACATGTCACTATGATTGAGCTACAGACATTGCTGTTAAGAGTCCATGTTTGTGCAGCTTTTATAATCTGTTTGTATTAATCCGCAGTGTATGCATGCTCTTTGTCATCCCAAACCTGTTTTGCATTATTGCTTCTGCACTTGTTTAGTAAACTACAAGTTACAGTAACTCCCCGTCGTAGCATCTGGCCAATTACCTATTCTGTTAAAACATCTTAAAGGCAACAACTATACCTCATCATAGATCTACAACAAATTCAGTAAATACATTCAAACCTTCATAAGATTAAAGTGGATGTATACCTACTGTCATTGTTTCTAATTTAATAACAAAGGGTATATCTAGAAGGATATGCATGTCTCCTGAATGTATCCTTACCTGTCATAATTCACCCCTTTAGCTTAGTGGAGCCCCGCAATATTCCTGAATCTGTGGGCAGATCGGCGCTCGGTGGACGGAGTCGTGATGTCAGAGGACTCCTCCGCCCACCACTACACTCCCCTGGCCAGCCAGCATTGCGAGGACGAGCCTCAAGCCAAGGGAGACTAAAGTGCATGCACAGGAGTGGCAGAGCGTGTTCTCTGAAGAAGCAGAGCGGGCTCATGGCCCCATGTAACTCCTGCGCATGTGCACATACTCCGCAGTCTACATAGGACGAAAGGAGTGGGGATGCGAATTACACATAATGCCTCTCTAAGGCTCGTGCATGAGGTATATAAATCACCTGTTACTCATCAGAGGGGGAAAAACTGACTGGTATTTCTCTGTCTGTCCATTTTTATATCACTAAAAAAAGATGAGAGGATTGCTCAGAGCTGGATTAACTCTTCGTGGCAAGACTGTGCACAGATGACATGAAATCCTATACTGTACAAGTTACAAGCCTTAATTAAAAACAAAAAAATTGGGGTTTACATACACTTTAACCTTCATAGCCAGTGTGGCTCTGGGTTAATTTTCACTGCCAAAAGCGGTAACCCTGAGCCACACTGGGGATTGCATCACAGGATCCAGGGAAAGTTACTTACCTTGTCCCCAGGATCCTGCGATGTCCTCCCACTGTGTGTGCAGGTTGTGTCCTCTGCCCGATGCTCTGTGTTCCAGGAGGCGGCAGGAATTTCAAAAAGTAAAAAATACAGAACACATACAGTACACTGTAATCTTACAGATTACATTACTGTATCAAATCATTTCACCTCCCTTTTGTCCCTAGTGCTTTGTCCAGTGCCCTACATGCAGTTTTATATTATATATACCGCTCTTTCTACCTGGAAACTTGATATTGTCTATGGCAACCAAACAGTGTCCCTTTAGGTCAAAAGTCGTTTAAGACCAGTTAGAAAACAGTGATAGTAAAGTAGAACACTAGCGATAGTGATTCGTGGTGAAATTGGTCATCAGACACTGAGAGTGACGACAGGGACAATTCTGCAACTGAGCAAATTTCAGTGTTTTTGATTACTTTTTGAATAAATGTATTATTATGATATTATTATTTGTTATAATTATTTATAGTTATTTATGATATTATAAATGATACATTCCGTGTTTCAAACTTTATCATACCCGGAATTTCTACTGGACTCTTGTTTGGACAGATTTAAGTGAGTTATTACTAAGAATTACAGGCCTAAAATATAAAACGACAAATTTCTATGCAAAACAATGTACCGCTTTGAGCATGAAAAATCTGACATAATCATACCGCCAAGGAGATTAAATATTATTATACTTAATTAGCTATGGGTTTAGGAATCTGTATATGGAGGGTTATTTTTTATATTGGTTGAGCTCAAAGGGCTTGTGTGTCTTCTCATTCTGACTAACTGTATATCTATATTATAAAAAAAAATACCTCAATTACATATTCTACCATATTCTACCATTTTCATTAAATATGGCATTACTTTCTTAAAATTGGAGGCCTTTTATGTCACGCCTTCAGTGACAAATAAAAGAAAAAAAAAAACAAGGTGATCATTTCTCATTTATTGCAAACCTGTAGTTGCAGTTTGTAAACTCTCAAGTGCAACCAATAGTAGGGAGAAATAGGTGGGACCAAGCTCCAACTTCCAAGATAACAACAGCAGCAATTGTGAGGGGCGTGGTTTGGCAATGGCTGTGTGAAGACGCTCTTTCTAAAAGCTCTTGCATTTGTTCTCTATTCCTATGTAGGAATATTATTTCCACTGGCCCTTTCCACTCAAAATGAGCAAGCAGGGCAAGAGGAAGTCCTTTTGGGACTTCTCTTTCATAAGCCCTGAGACCGCAATCATTCTCGCCATACATCCAAGATGGCGCCTACTTAGGCTAGCTCAGAGGCTCCATCCCTGAGGTGCTTTACATGTCATGAGAACAGATCTGACAAACCTGTGCACATACCCACTCAAACTCTGGCAGTGACCAGGAAGACAGTGCATAATTTGGGTCTCTAGAAAAGTACTTTGTCTTGCTACCTTCAAAGAGGGACCCTTCAGGTCTGGTATGGATTTTAAGGGGAACCCTGAGCCAAAATTTAAAAAAAAAAATGGCATAGGGGTTCCCCCAAAATCCATACCAGACCCTTATCTGAGTACACAACCTGGCAGGCTGCAGGAAAATAGGGGGGATGAGAGAGCGCCCCCCCATCCTGAACCATACCAGGCCACATGCCCTCAACATGGGGAGGGTGCTTTGGGGTTTGACCCCAAAGCACTTTGTCCCCATGTTGATGGGGACAGGGGCCTCATCCCCACAACCCTTGCCCAGTGGTTGTGGGGATTGTGGGCGCAGGGCTTATTGGAATCTGAAAGCCCCCTTTACCAAGGGGACCCCCAGATCCTGGCCTCCCCATGTGAATTGGTAACGGGGTGTCAAAATGGTAATAAAGCAAGAGACAGCTTGGGACAAGTCATTTATTCAAAAATAAAAAAATAAAAATGTCCCACGATGTAAATTCATGTCGCCTGACGGACCAAAAAAAAAAAGCCCCAACTGTTCCGTCTCCATAGGAGGCTCCCACCGACTGACGCTTCTTCTCTGTGACAGTTCTTATATAGCTGAGGGTGGGGCCACCCAGTGTCAAATACCGGTGACCCCCGCCCCCTCTGATGCCACAGGGAAAAAAATGGTGCAGGGTTCCCCTTAAAATCCATACCAGACCTGAAGGGTCTGGTATGGATTTTGGGAGGACCCCCTACGTCATTACGTCATTTTTTTTATTTGGCGCAGGGTACCCCTTAATTTGCATATCAGATCTGAAGGGCCTGGTATGGATTTTAGGGGGACCCCCATGCAATTTTTTTTTTTAATTTTGGTTCGGGGTTCCCCTTAATATTCATACCAGACCCAAAGGCCCTGGTATTGGACTGGGGGGGAACCCATGCTCTTTTTTTCAATTTGTTTTATCTACATTACCAAGACCCGACAATTCATTACAGCCGCAGTTTTAAATGAAAATTTTTCCTTTAGAAATGTCATTTTGCTGTGATACTGTTTGAAACACGGGAAAAATGTGCCACTTTACAGGCAAACTATAGACACCCCCCAGGCACCATATTTAAAGAAATATTTCATTTTTATTGTTTCACTTTAAGCATTAAAAAAATCACTGCTCCCGAAAAACATCCATTTTTAACAAAAAATGTTGCAATGATACATGTCCCCTGGGGTCCCCAAACACTTTTTATGACAATAACTTGCATATAAGCCTTTAAAAATAGCACTTTTGATTTTTCATGTTAGTGTCCCATAGACTTTAATGGTGTTCCGGCGGCTTTCGAATTTGCCGCGAACACCGCATATTGTTTGCTGTTCAGCGAACAGGCGAACTTACGTTCGACTCGAACATCGGGCTCATCTATACTGGGAGATAGTTGATATGAGTTTAAATATATCTCCCTAAAAGTGTGTAATTTTAGGACAACACCAGAAAACATGGAGTATGTTCCTTCTTTGGCCACAGTCTCTCCAAATGCGATCTGAGGTATGCCCTTTGAAGTGGGAGATTTTATCCATAGTTGGGTACCATCTTAGGTGAAGTTTTTGAGAAAGTTCCCATAGCTTGGAGCAACGTGTTGCCTTGTAAGTTGCTCTACATGCCCTTATCCATTGGGAGTCAGTATATGTGCGACTTACAGTGCCTTGAAAAAGTATTCACACCCCTTGACATTTTCCACATTTTGTCATGTTAAAACTAAAAACGTACATGTATTTTATTGGGATTTTATGTGATACACCAACACAAGAGAAATCTTCTTTCACTACTTGGGCTTCTAAAGGTATTCATTATATAGATGAGCTGTTCACAATTGACACTCCTAAATCTTTCCAGCAAATCCAGACTGAATATCAAATAAGGACTTTTACCTCCACATCTGCACAATCCATTGCCTGTCTCGAAAGCCCAACTGGTCCTGTAGTCTCCCCCAACAGGCATGGAGAGATTATCACTCGCCTTCGATATCTCAGAGAGGCATTTCACTTTTCTACAATCTACTCCAACAGAACTCAGACTTTGTCAAAATGATGCCATTATCCGCTGGGAAACAGATCTACAGTGCCTTGAAAAAATATTCATATCACTTGAAATTTTCCACATTTTGTCATGTTATAACCAAAAACGTAAATGTATTTTATTGGGATTTCGTGTGATAGACCAACACAAAGTGGCACATAATTGTGAAGTGGAAGGAAAATGATAAATGGTTTTCGACATTTTTTACAAATAAATATCTGAAAAGTGTGGCGTGCATTTTGTAGTCAGTCCACCTGAGTCAATACTTTGTAGAACCACCTTTCGCTACAATTACAGCTGCAAGTCTTTTTGGGTATGTCTCTACCAGTTTTGCAGATCTAGAGAGTGACATTTTGTACCCATTCTTCTTTGCAAAATAGCTCAAGCTCTGTCAGATTGGATTGAACAGCAATTTCCAAGTCTTGTCACAGATTCTCAATTGGATTTAGGTCTGAACTTTGACCGGACCATTCTAACACATGAATATGCTTTGATCTAAACCATTCCGATGTAGCTCTGGCTGTATATTTAGGGTCATTGTCCTAATGGAAGGTGGATTCATGAAGAATCGTTCTTGCCAAACCAATCTATTAACCTTCTATGAGGAGGTGAGTTGCCATCTAGATAAAGGAAGGCCTGTAGACGTGGTGTATCTGGATTTTGCAAAAGCATTTGACACAGTTCCCCATAAACGTTTACTGTACAAAATAAGGTCTGTTGGCATGGACCATAGGGTGAGTACATGGATTGAAAACTGGCTACAAGGGCGTGTTCAGAGGGTGGTGATAAATGGGGAGTACTCAGAATGGTCAGGGGTGGGTAGTGGGGTCCCCCAGGGTTCTGTGCTGGGACCAATCCTATTTAATTTGTTCATAAATGACCTGGAGGATGGGATAAACAGTTCCATCTCTGTATTTGCAGACGATACTAAGCTAAGCAGGGCAATAACTTCTCCGCAGGATGTGGAAATCTTGCAAAAAGACCTGAACAAATTAATGGGGTGGGCGACTACATGGCAAATGAGGTTCAATGTAGAAAAATGTAAAATAATGCATTTGGGTGCCAAAAATATGAATGCAATCTATACACTGGGGGGAGAACCTCTGGGGGAATCTAGGATGGAAAAAGACTTGGGGGTCCTAGTGGATGATAGGCTCAGCAACGGCATGCAATGCCAAGCTGCTGCTAATAAAGCAAACAGAATATTGGCATGCATTAAAAGGGGGATCAACTGCAGAGATAAAACGATAATTCTCCCGCTCTACAAGACTCTGGTCCGTCCGCACCTGGAGTATGCTGTCCAGTTCTGGGCACCAGTCCTCAGGAGGGACGTACTGGAAATGGAGCGAGTACAAAGAAGGGCAACAAAGCTAATAAAGGGTCTGGAGGATCTTAGTTATGAGGAAAGGTTGCGAGCACTGAACTTATTCTCTCTGGAGAAGAGACGCTTGAGAGGGGATATGATTTCAATTTACAAATACTGTACTGGTGACCCCACAATAGGGATAAAACTTTTTCGCAGAAGAGAGTTTAATAAGACTCGTGGCCACTCATTACAATTAGAAGAAAAGAGGTTTAACCTTAAACTACGTAGAGTGTTCTTTACTGTAAGAGCGGCAAGGATGTGGAATTCCCTTCCACAGGCGGTGGTCTTAGCGGGGAGCATTGATAGCTTCAAGAAACTATTAGATAATCACCTGAATGACCGCAATATACAGGGATATGTAATGTAATACTGACACATAATCACACACATAGGTTGGACTTGATGGACTTGTGTCTTTTTTCAACCTCACCTACTATGTAACTATGTAACCTTAGCTCCAGTCTCAAGTCTTTTACAGAGTTTAACAGGTTTTCTTCTAAGATTGCCCTATATGGGGCTCCATCCATCTTCCCATCAACTCTGGTCAGCTTCCCTGTCCCTGCTGAAGAAAAGTATCCTTACAACATGATGCTGCCATCACCATGTTTCACAATGGGGATGGTGTGTTTGGAGTGATGTGCAGTGTTAGTTTTCCGCCACACATAGCGTTTTGCCTTTAGGCCAAAGAGTTCAATTTTGGTCTCATCTGACCAGAGCACCTTCTTCCACATGTTTGCTCTGTCCCCCACATGGCTTCTCGCAAACTACAAATGGGACTTCTTATGGCTTTCTGTCAACAATGGCTTTCTTCTTGCAACTCCTCCATAAAGGCCAGATTTGTGGAGTGCATGATAGTTATTTAGTTAGTTATCCTGTGGACAGATTCTCCCACCTGAGCTGTAGATCTCTGCAGCTCTTTCAGAGTTACCATGGGCCTCTTGGCTGCTTCTCTGATTAATGCTCTCCTTGCCTGGCCTGTCAGTTTAGGTGGATAGCCATGTCTTGGTAGGTTTGCAGTTGTGCCATACTCTTTTCATTTTCAGATGATGGATTGAACAGTGCTCCGTGAGATGCTCAAAGCTTGGGATATTTTTTTATAACCTAACCCTGCTTTAAATTTTTCCACAACTTTATCCCTGACCTGTCTGGTGTGTTCCCTGGCCTTCATGATGCTGTTTGTTCACTAAGGTTATCTAACAAACCTCTGAGGACTTCACAGAACAGCCATATTTATACTGAGATTAAATTACACACAGGTGGAATCTATTTACTAATTAGGTGAATTCTGAAGGCAATTGGTTCCACTAGATTTTAGTTAGGGGGATCAGAGTAAAGGGGACTGAATACAAATGCACGCCACACTTTTTAGATATTTATTTATAAAAAACCCAGAAAAAACAGTTATCATTTTCCTTCCACTTCACAATTATTTGCCACTTTGTGTTGGTCTATCACATAAAATCCTAAAAAATTACATTACATTTGCTGGAAAGATTTAGGAGTATCAATTGTAAACAGGTCAACTATATAATAAATACCTTTAGACGCCCAAGTAGTGAAAGACAAATTCTCTATAGACTATTCAAGGGTAGCTATTGGGATTTTAATATGTGTATCAGCTTTGTTCATAGGAGCTAACATGCCTCGTTTTTGCCAAGCTTTATCTGATGCTGATATGGGGGGGGGGATAAAAGAGGGGATAGGAGTTCACAAGTGCGTTTCAAGCAACCATGGCAGTAGGGATTTTTTTTAGGGGTGAGTGAGGACTCTATTGTGCACCGTAATGGTACCAGGGATGGTAAGATCTATGTGGATCGATGTGTTATTAGCTTGGTAGGTTTTTTCCCTTGCCATATGAAATTGGCTAGGATAGATTGTAGAGATTTAAAATAGTTGGAAGGGATTGGGATAGGTAGTGTCCTAAATAGATATAAGAGTTGAGGGAGGTGCATCATTTTAAGTTTCCCTGCCCAGGAGAATTTGAATTTAGCCAATTTGCTCATGCCATGTTATAATTTAGTGTGGAAGGGTATGTAGTTAGCTTTGAAGAGGTTTCTAACTGATTTTGTCAGTTGGGTGTCAAAATAGGGAATGCTGTGTTCAGCCCAAGGGATTTTTGTTGGAGTAGATTGCTAGCCACACTGTCCATTTTCATACCTAAGATAGAGGATTTTGTCTCATTGAACTTGTAATAGGATACTTTACTAAACCAGATTAAAGTGTGTTGGACCTCAGCCAGGGAAGTAGTTGGGTCTGTTAGCATAAGTATTACATCATCAGCAAATAAGCTGAGCTTGTGCTCCTGGGAGGCGATAAACAATAGTGAATCTGGAAATTTTTTGGTTGGCTCTGATATGTTCCGCTAAAGGCTCCATAACAGGATTAAAATTTAAAGGGGAGAGAGGTCAGCCCTGTCTCGTCCCATTGGTGATGTGGAAGGATGTTAAACATAAAATTCAGGGATGAGTGATCCACACAAATGTGACTATCAACTGTGCAACGTGATAGTGTATAGCTAAATACAGAAAACCAGATATAATATTATGGTAAGTCCATGATCATATCAGCGACCAATAACGTGGACATTATGGTCATATGAATGTTCAATGAAGGTGAACAGTATGAATATTGGATGAGTGAGAGGTTTCTCAAAGGTTATACGTGGTTCACAGAGGTGGTGTTCCAGTACTCAGTATCCACAGCAAAAAATAAATGGAGAAAATACGCTTATCGGAACTGGTGGACACGTTTGCCGTACGGCTAGGTGTCATACAGGCCTGAGGATCGATCGATCCAAATGGTTGTAGAGGCGTATACGGCAGGTTCCACTGGTTCCTTAGTAGCACTAGTAAATGGCCTGGGGACAGCGGCTGTTCAAAGTCCAGTTACAGGCACTTCTCCAACGGGTGTGTATTGGAGGAATACACCTTTCACATAGCCACCATAGAGACATAGGAAAGGAAAAAGAGGCTCCACATAGTGCTTAAATCCGAGAAAGCAGGTTTATTAAAAACCAAACAGGGTAAAAAATCCAAATAACAGCAGCCAGGATAAAAGTGATCACTATAGAGAATAGCGTAGTACCAGGAACAAAAATCAATTGCAACCCGACATGTTTCGGACTAGAGGTCCTTCTACTGGGGCATGTTGTCCTTTGTCTGGTATCACACTTGTATATATAGGCACATAATTAATTTAAAATTAGCTTCAGCTGTCATAATATAGTCAGTTGTGAGAGGCCGTTGTGAAACGGACCTCACAGCCAATAAGCATCCAGGTAAATAAGACTGACATACACTCACTCAGCCACCCAGTCATGAGTGGCTAAGTATGTCCTTTCTGCTGTGAGAGACCACTATAGGGCGGACCTCACAGCCAATGGCAACCCAGGTGAATAGGAGTGGCTTGTGGTGATTTAGCAGCCCAATCACGAGCCGCCAAACCCACCACCTGACGTCCCATTACAAGGAGTCCTCCCCACGCTCTGGCTCTTGTGTTTCAAGCCTCGATTCCGTTCAAGCACGCTCCAGCGTCAATGCAATAGAGGGGCCGAGTGCAGGGAACAGGACAGCTGTATGTGACACCGGATGTCCTAAAAAGAAGCACAAATGTGCTAGCATAATAAAACTGTGGTCAGGATCAAAATAAAAATGTAACAAACATATAAAAACGCAAAGGCATCTATTTAAACTCCTACACTGTTTACCAAAGCTAAAAAGCATGTAGGAAGGAGACTGATATCATATTTGATGCACATCCTAACGGTATCTATTAAAACAACTATGGCTTGGAACATAAAAAACAAAGAAATCAATCTATCTCAACATCCATCTTAATTGCATAATAGCTGTATGGAAAAGGATATATCTGGCGACTATATGCGACTCCACAATCAACTAAAATTGCTAAACCTGTATGTAAACCATGCCCTGCTTATTCAAAAAGTCCTGAATGGGAATGGGTAAATAATGTGATGGAGGTAAGTGTTGATGAGTGAAAGATGAAACAGCAGAGATGACAGTAACCAAATCCGAATGTCCTGTGAAAAGTGGGGCCAGAACTAGAGTGGGTCATGATTTGTTGATGAAGGCATTCAGGTCCCATTCAACATTCAACCCATGAGGAAAATAACTCTTTAGCTGGAATATCCAAAAAGTTTTAAGTTGAGACACCCCTCTAATGCATGAGCCCCCCCTCCAGTGCGAAATGTATTTATCAATGATTTGAAACTTAGTGCCTCTCGGATTCCTGTCATGATGTTCAAGAAAATGCCAAGGCACGCTATGATTGGTACGGCCTAGTTTTATAGCGGTGATGTGCTCATTCACCCGGGTGCTGAATGTCCTTATCGTGCGGCCCACGTAATGTCTGTTGCACGGGCAAGTGATGAGGTACACTATAAAGCTTGTAGCACATGTGGTGAAATATTTCATGTGGTATGTAATAGAAGTGACTGAAGACTGGAATGTTTCAGACTTCCTACGTCCACATGCATTATGCATACAGACATTACAACGTCTGCAGGGGTAGTATCCCTTAGTTTCTGGAAAAAGGGATGTTCTGTTAGGTGCTTCTATGACATTATGTGAGATATGATCACGAAGGGAAGGGGCTCCTCTAAAGGTAACACCTGCATGTTTAGGGAGCACCGGACCTAAAACTGGCCTAAAGTGACCCATGTTGAGAAAACAAGTGGTATCTGTATCATAAATTGCTGTTGTCTTTATTAAATCTCTTGGAAATTATTATGTCGTGTATGGCCTTCAAATAGGCTTTTTAAACAAATTGTAATAAAATTTCTTTTTTATCTATATACGGTTCAAAAACTTTTTTGAATACTGACACCTTTAAAGTCCCTAGGCTTCATGCCTAAAGCCCCTTCTTCCTTATATATAATTGTAGCAAACTAATCTGTACTACAAAAGCTCCTTCTAGGGATAAGTTCATGCGGTTGCTGGGTATAGATAAAAACAAGTGGATGATCTGCCTTTTTAATGATCTCCAACTGCCCACCTACAATGTGATACATGTCATGGTCAGTTTAAAGTGCTGTAGCTGCAATTCTTTGCTTCATGGTGCAGTACACAGTGAAGCAATATTTACACACCATGTTGAGTTTGACAAGCGGTGCTGCTAGTCAAACTCTCTCAATGGAGTCAATGGGACTGCTCCACATTGTTGCATAGTATTTCAATGTAAACTCCCCCCTTGGGATTAAAAACAGGCATTCAGAAAGTTGTAATATTGCCTCCTAAATGTCTGTAAACCAAATCTAAACCTTCTCTTAAAAATGCAGATGGATTTTTAGGGGGGCAGTAGAGACTGTCATCCATGTGAATGAGCTCTAGCAATCATTAACCTCATTTCACACAATACCTATTAAAAAAAATTGGTGGAACTCAGTGAGATCAAATAAGTAGGAAAAATTACATGCATACCATATGAGTGGAACTGTTCGCTTGTGGGGGGGGGGTACTCTCCCTGCACATTGGGGGTACCTTTTGTGCATCATCAATGCCCGTGACCAGGTGGACACTATGGTCATGTGAAGAATCTAATATTAAGGCAGTTTGCTGACTTAGAGATGAGCCATGACACTGTGTGCAATAAAATGCAAAGTTTCTCTGAAAATATCTGTCACGTGCCACTGCACACTGTAACTTCTTTGTTGCATTAGGAGGGATGTGCTGAGCCTGCGCCCACTCCACCAGTTCAGTATACCTCTGTTACCTCACTCCCAGTAACAGAATGGGGTCCATTCTTGCATACAGTGTGGATCTCATACATGCATTCATTAACTCCTACCTTTCTGTACCTGGTGACTAGACCATAGAGCTCTGTAATGTGGGTTTGGATCCAGTTGCTATTGGATATTGATCACTGAGAAGGGAGCCAGAACAACTACTCTCGCTACCAGAGGACCTGTCACCTTACTAGGTACCACGCCTAATGACTGGTTGCTTGGTGTCTTAAACTTGTGCTTGGTTATTTTTAGCAACTACACTCATTTTCCTTATCTTTCTGTATTAACCCTTTGTAGCTGTGTTGCTTCATACCCCTTTGTGTTATACAGACCCTGGTTCTTTAGATACTTCAGAACCAACATGGACCCCTGTGAATAACTTTAGACCAGGCTCCGAGTGGTTAATGTTACTTTACTAAAAAAAGTTGCGGCATAACAGTTCAAAGTGAACAACGTCTTTGTCCCTAAACTAGTTACAGTTGTGTGGCTGTCCAAGCATACCTCCATGAGGTCATAGCCTATCTTGGTATTCTCCATGGCTTGGATGTCCTCTGAAAATTCCAGTGTACTCGACTCCAGGATCACGAGCCATGGGTGGGAACAGAACCAGCAAGAAGCCCCCTGCACCTTAGCCTTCCCCCTTTTTATAGCACAGGTGGGCTGGTGGGGACCAAAAAGCTCTGGAACTGAGCAAACTACAGTTAAATCTTTCCCCTGCTAACTCACTTGAGCCAACCTATTTCAACCTGCCTACACACTTATAGGGGCAGGCCATCATGCCCTGAGGAGCACAAGTTAGGGTTCATTGGCTCAACAGTTCACATATTCCAGGTGGTGCTCTGCGATATGATTTTTTTTTAATTTTATTTTTTTACATTTTTTCATAGTGGTGGTCTGGCTTGCTCCTTATGAGATCCTTCGTTTCCCTTGTTCTCGACTGTAACTTTTTATGTGATCTAGCCTGCATACATATACTGCTGTGTTACATCTTTAGTATTTTTTCCTTTCTAATGTGGCTTTATAGTGAAAACTGTGACCCTTAATAGGAGAAGGGACATCCCAATGATAACTGGCTGAACATAAAAAAGTCACCTGCTTACTTCATCAAAGAGGATAACATCTGCTAAAAAAAAAAGAAAAAAATATGTAAGAATGTTTGATCACATTTTGACATGTTTGATGCCTAATAATGTACCAATGTATCCAAGAATTTATAAACTGTTCACCCAAGTATCCACGTATCATGCTAAATTCTAAACAGGAATAATTATAACCGTAGAACATCTTAAACTAGAAGAGTATGCTAACAGATTTGACAGGTACTCCAATATACAAATTACATTCTAGCTAAATGCAAAATCTGCATCCTTGAATATTAATTAAATGACTTTCTTCTAAAGATATTGATCAATAATTCATAAAAAGGTAATTTTCAATAAACACAATCACAAGGGCACACAGGAATACAATGTCAAACTGGGGTTCCACTCAGGTGCCGAAATTGCAAGAAAAACAATGCTTGGAATGCATTAAGGTGAAAAACGCTGAGGGTTTACAACCCCTTTAAAGGTATCTCTTAGGCAGGCCATAGATTAGATGTTTTTTTCATTCAATCAGAGGGTTGAACGAAAAAAAAAGTGCCAA
The DNA here is from genome assembly GCA_037952925.1 of Lithobates clamitans. Lineage (NCBI taxonomy): Eukaryota > Metazoa > Chordata > Amphibia > Anura > Ranidae > Lithobates > Lithobates clamitans. The sequence goes on from JBBGZY010000320.1 coordinate 492,442, forward strand.
TTCCCCCATTAACACACTCAGTGCTGAAGGGAGAATCACTCCTGCAGAATACAATGATCAGTGTTGCTGTCTAAAGCTGGTGGCACTAATCATTCTGGGAAAAAAAAGGCTGGTTGTACACAAGTCGATCAATAGTTCGACTTCTGTACAACCAGCTAGCCCATATGTGGGTCAAATCCAGCTGACCCCTGCTGAACTTGCCGGATTTCCAATCCATGTATGGCCAGCTTTACTCTTTAAAGGGGAAGTTTGGGATGACTAAAAAAACAAACATACATACTTACCTCTGCAGCGATGCTGCAGCTGTCCCTTACTGGCTCTAAGTCCAAGAACTGAGAGATCACATGTCCGCTGATGGCTCAGTTCTTGGTCAGCTCTTAGAAGAGAGCAGTGACTTTCAGTCACCGCTCTCTGCTCTACCCCTCCAGCACTCACAAGAACACCAGGCAGTAGAAGGTGTGGGTGGAGCTAGACATGTGTACACTGAAATATTTTGTTTCGGAATTTCGTTTTCGTCCGAAAAATAAATTTATTTAGTTACTCCTGAAATTCGTTTTTATTTATTTTGTTTTGTTAAAAAATACATTCGTCCGAAAATCCGAAATAATTAAGGTCGAATCTGTCATTGAAGGCTTATGGTGTCTGTCGAATGTTCTAAGAAGATTTGAGCAGCTAAACTGTACGATGCCGCAATCGTACATTTCCGGTCGAAAGTTCCGCCTACAAGCTATAGTAGAATTCTTATATTGTATGACACTAGTAATAATTATATTTATTAATTATTATTACTAGTCAACCAACATTAGAATTCTTCTATAGCCTATGGGCGGAGCATTTGACCATAAATGTCCACTCATGCGACTGCTTCGTTGAATCTTCATGTCGAATCTTTTCTCTCTATGTCGAATAATCTTGGACTAATAGAGCTAAGGTTAGGCACATTCGACCACAGGGTCGATGGACACAGATCGCTATCGTCAGCGTTATGTCGAATCTCCTATCTATATCGAACTGTTGTCGCAACAAAAACGAAAATAAAGTGTGACAAGCTTCTTGCTCGCTGGGTTCCACTCTCCCGACACTCCTCTGCTGCTATAGAATCAGATTGCAGATAGCACCATCTGATTGCTCGGTCATCCAATGCTCCGGGATTAGAACTACAGCTATGTGCCGTTCTAACCCAGTTGTGATAGCTAAGAACAAACACCAGGCAGGCTGTATGTAAGTTCAACCAGGAATCTCTTTTATTCAAAAATACAGGCTCTTTTATACACTAACAGTGGAGGTGCATACCTCCGGCTCATATTACTCTAACAATACACCTGTAACCTAATTAACCTAATTAACATGGGCTAATTAACTAATCCCTTTAGTCAGCCTAGATGACTCAGACATGACCTTTAGGCCAGACTGGCCATCTTGTAGTTCAGAAAATCCAAACAACATTATCACAATAGCAGAGTTAATTAAACACAACCAACAATGGGGATCTAATGACTCTTAGATCCCATACTAGAGACTTATTTACAATACACATTTTAGCAGACAACAGACAGGTAGCTGGAATTGATGACATTAGCATTTAATGCCGCGTACACATGGTCGGACTTTCCGGCATACTTGGTCCGGCGGACCAGAGTCTGCCGGACAACCCGCCCGTGTGTGGGCGCCGGCGGACTTTTCCGGCGGACTTCTTCCCAAAAGCCCGCCGGACCTAGATTTGAAACAAGTTTTAAATCTTTCCGTCGGACTCAGTTTCGGGCAGAAAGTCCGCTCGTGTGTGTGCTGGTCTGACGGAAAGCCCGCTCGTGTGTATGCTGGTCCGACGGACCAGATACGACATGAGGGCAGGGTATTGCATCTCGCGCTCGCTGCAATAGGAAAAACAAATTTTCCTATTGCGGCGAGTGCGGGGCATACCAGGCCCTTAGGTCTGGTATGGATTATAAAGGGAACCCCCTACGCCGAAAAACGGCATGGGGTCCCCCCTAAAATCCATACCAGACCCCGATCCGAGCACGCAGCCTGGCCGGTCAGGAAAGGGGGTGGGGACAAGCGAGCGCCCCCCCTCCTGAACCGTACCAGGCCGCATGCCCTCAACATGGGGGGTGGGTGCTTTGGGGGAGGGGGGCGCCCTGCGGGGCCCCCCCCACCCCAAAGCACCTTGTCCCCATGTTGATGAGGACAAGGGCCTCTTCCAGACAACCCTGGCCGTTGGTTGTCGGGGTCTGCGGGCGGGGGGCTTATCGGAATCTGGGAGCCCCCTTTAATAAGGGGGCCCCCAGATCCCGGCCCCCCACCCTATGTGAATGAGTATGGGGTACATGGTACCCCTACCCATTCACCTAGGGAAAAAGTGTAAGTAATAAAACACACTACACAGGTTTTTAAAATATTTTATTAAACAGCTCCGGGGGGGTCTTCCTCCGGCTTCGGGGGTCTTCTTCCGGCTTCGGGGGTCCCTCCGCTTCATCTTCTCCCGGCGTCCGGTTAGTTCTTCTCCGCTCTCTTCTCCCGGTGTTCCAGTTCTTCGGCCGGCTCCTCTGCTGTCTTCAGGTAGCTCTCTTGCCAGCAGAGGTCCGGGCTTCTGGGCTTCTGGGCTTCTTCTCTTCTCTTCTCTTCTCCAGATGTTGACACGACGCTCTCTCCGGCTGGACTGCTCTCCAAGGGCTGCGTTGTGACTTATATAGGCGGAGACCCCGCCCCCTTTTGATGTCACAGTCCCTGGGCATGCTGGAAATGTGACGTTTTAGGGGGCGTGGTGAACATCACCCAGTGACCACGCCCCCTAAAACGTCACAGTCCAGGACCCGAATCCACAGTAATATCACCTCAAGGGTCCCCAGGCATACAGCTCACAAAGAGCACTGTTCCCCCAAATGCCAGGGCCCATGATCGATCGGCAAGAGACTAGCATACAGTCCCCTCCAAAAGTCTCTCTCCAAGCTAGGTCTGTCACATAAAGCATTTGTTTATGTCGGATCTTTCGGTTTTCGGATTCTGCATGTTCGTTATCGGTTGTTAAAACGATAACGAAAATACCCGAAATTCGGACGAAAATGCACTGAGAGCCAGACCCTACCATCAGTCAGGTAGCTGGGAGGACCCTGACAAAATGGTTGGGATCTTTCCAGAGCTTGAAGCAGCTCTGTGACATTTCTGTGCTCTGTGACCTTGCTTTGTGCACTGGTCCAAATAATTTGGTGGAGGGGGGATTATGGTGTGGGGTTTTCCAGGGGTTGGGCTTGGCCCCTTAGTTCCAGTTAAGGAAACTCTAATGCCACGTTCACATGATCGGAATTTCCGACAACCAAACCATGGATTTATTTCTGACGGATGTTGGCTGAAACTTGTCTTGCATACACACGGTCACACAAATGTTTTCGGAAATTCCGATCGGCAGGAACGCGCTTACATACAACACGTACGACGGGACTAGAAAAAGGAAGTTCGTTAGCCAGTGCGCCACCCTTTGGGCTCCTTCTGCTAATCTCGTGTTAGTAGAAGTTTGGTGAGAGATGATTCGCGCTTTTCAGCCTCGTGCTTTTCAGATCGTTTCAGATCGTGCTCTTCAGTTTGCGGGTTCGTATCTGTTTTTCAGTGCGTGTAGTCAGTTCGTATCTGTTTTTCAGTGCGCTCTTTTATAGTTCATATCTGTTTTTCAGTGCTTTCTTGTCCATTTCTGATTTTCAGGTGGCTCTTCTCAGGCCTTTCTGATTTTCAGTATGTTCTGTTAGTTCGTTCTAACCAGCCGACCGTTTTCTAGCCATGTTGCGGGTACGTACTCATCGTAGAGTTCGTGCTATGCGGGGGCTTGGTGTTGGGGTTCTTACTTTGACCCAAACCCAGTGCATGAACAGGGCGGGGAGGAGTTCATTAACGAAGAATTGGTTACTTCAGCGTGACCAATTCTCGCACATGCCTTTGTTGCGGGAGATCCGTGAGAATATTCCTGATGATTTCAGGAATTATCTTCGGATGACGGACCCAGTTTTTCACCGTTTGTTGGCTTTGCTGTCCCATCACTCCGTAACAAAGGCTAGTCGCCACCTTGCGGTGCTTCTCGATGGTGAGAAGTCTGCACGACATCAAGTTCACGACAGGCATCTCCCCCCAGGCTCTGGGAATCATTATTCCAGAGACCTATTCTGCCATTATTCAGGTCCTGCAGAAGGACTATATTAAGGTAAGTTTTCTCCTTTAACATCACTTTCTATGTATTTAATGTTTGCTAATGTATTGTATTTATTTCATCATTCCATAATTACCATGATTGTAATATGCTGTGAATGTCCCCTTTGTCCTCATGCATGCTGGAAGTTTTTAAACTTCCTTTTTTGTCCTCCATGCATATTTGCCTTCATTACCTCCCCAGCATGCTATCCTGGGCCCATACACACCTAGCCTAGTCACTTAACAATGTATTTTGTCAGCTCCATTGTAGTGCTTTACCCTAAACACCCCCTAAAATGTGTCCAAATGTTATTTTTGTCCTTATATTCAGGTAGAGTGCCAGAGGCTTTTTTTGGGGGTCCCAAACTCATTTGGAACCCTCCCTCCCCCCAACCGCTAAGTCAACCGATACCAATCCTCTATCTGCTGACTTTGCCAAACCCATACACACTATACCTAACTCTTTTGTGGTCAGATTTGTGGATAAATTCACCAAAGCATGTAGTGCAAGGGCCTGCCTGAATACTTTAAAATGGTACTGTTTAAAGTTTTGTTCTCCTATTATCTTGATAGGTAACTGCAGAATGTCAAATTGTGCTTCAATTTGTAGAGGTGTGTATTTATATTTTTGTATTATGACACTTCTTACCTGTCCAGTGGGCTGCCAATAGTGTAAGTAAGAAGGGCCTGGCCAAAGTAACACACATTATTATGTGTGCATTCAGCTCTCAATAAAGTGGAAAGGGTTACCTGTCCAAAACATCCCCCCCCCCTAACATTTTTAAATGGGCCATCAGAGGGGGTGAGGAATCTGATAAGTGGACCTTATATTTTTGTCTTTAAATACTCCTTAAAGCAAAATGTTATACAGATGTTGGCCAAGAATGTTTGTGTCTAATCTGCTTGCAATGTTATGCAAAAGTACTATTTTTTTTTCCTTGTTTGACTCCACAGTTTCCTTCAACGCCACAGGAATGGTAGACTGTGGCATCCCACTTTGTCCAGTGGTGGGAACTTCCCAACTGCGGAGGGGCAAGTGATGTGAAACACATCCACATCGTGCCACCCCCCAACTCGGGGTCATACTATTACAACTATAAGGGGTTTAATAGTATAGTGATGTTGGCGGTGGTGTCGACGACAAATGAGTTTCTCTATGTGGACGTGGGGAAGAATGGCCGGATGTTTCATGGTGGAGTCATCACCCAGACTGAGTTCTACCGACGGCTCCAGAGTGGTTTTTAACCGCTTCAGCCCCGGAAGATTTTACCCCCTTCCTGACCAGATCGTTTTTTGCGATTTGACACTGCGTCGCTTTAACTGACAATTTTGCGGTCGTGCGACATGGCTCCCAAACAAAATTGACATCCTTTTTCCCAACAAATAGAGCTTTCTTTTGGTGGTATTTGATCGCCTCTGCGATTTTTATTTTTTGCGCTATAAACAAAATAAGAGCGACAATTTTGAAAAAACGCATTATTTTTTACATTTTGCTATAATAAATATCCCCCAAAAATATATAAAAAAAACATATTTTTTCCTCAGTTTAGGCCGATCGTATTCTTCTACATATTTTTGGTAAAAAAAAATTGCAATAAGCGTTTATTGATTGGTTTGCGCAAAAGTTATAGCGTTTACTAAATAGGGGATAGTTTTATGGCATTTTCATTAATAATTTTTTTTTTTACTAGTAATGGCGGCGATCAGTGATTTTTATTTTGACTGCGACGTTATGGCGGACATGTCGGACATTTTTAACACATTTTTGGGACCATTGTCATTTATACAGTGATTAGTGCGATTAAAAATGCACTGATTACTGTGTAAATGACACTGGCAGTGAAGGGGTTAACCACTAGGGGCGGGGAGGGGTTAAGTGTGTCCTAGGGGAGTGATTACTAACTGTAGGGGGATAGGCTAGCAGTGTCATTACTCTGATCACAGCTCCCGATGACAGGGAGCTGTGATCAGTGACACTGTCACTAGGCAGAACGGGGAGATGCTGTTTACTGTTGCTGTTTAGTCTGTGGGGCCCAAGACCCGACTCACGGAGCTCCCGGCTGGCACGCGCATGCGCCGCCGTTATCGCGCATGCAATTGCACGGTGGGGAATTCAAATGGACGTACCTGTAAGTCCATTTGCCCAGCCGTGCCATTCTGCCGACGTACATCGGCGTGCGCCGGTCGGGAAATGGTAACTATCGGCTGGCCAGAGCCAGAAGAGTGGTGGAGAATGCTTTCGGCATAATGGCCAGCCGGTTCCACCTATTCCTGACACCAATTCACATGGCGGAATATAAAATAAACCATATCGTACTTGCATGCTGCATTATGCACAACTTTCTGAGAAATGTTTCGAACTATGTGGCCTCAGTTGGGCCTGAGGCTGGATTGCAAGATCAGTCGACCCTGACGGCGCTTGAAGCTGGCCGTCCTGGCTTGCCCCCCCAAAGCGCCCGAGAAGTCCATCAAAAATATCTGGAATACTTTACGGGTAGGGGGGCCATTGATATGCCAGCAAATGTTTGAGAAACATTTTTAAAATACATTTTTATTTTAAACTGAAATAATATTTCATTGGATTTACTGCTAGTGTTTCTTTTCACTGTCTCCTAGGTTCTCCAATGGGCTTTTCTTTTTGGCCATTTTCTTCAATAGTGCAAATGTAATTTATTTGATACATGAGGTGAAAATCTCTTCTTCAGCTAACTATTATGTTGTGGTTCTGCTACACACACACCTTGTTTTTGTTTTAATGTATGTAATGCATTAATGCTAAAAAAACACATTCTTTTCAGCACCATGAATTATTAATTGTTTTGAGTCCCGAAAATGGCCTGATTGTGGCAAATTTTAGAGCACTGTGGGGGTTATTTTAGTGCACCTTCAAGTGCACTTGCAGCGCAAAGTGGATTTGCCTTTCGTAAATAACCCCCACTGTGTGCATCTTCAAAATTTGGCTTTTAAAATACTTTAAAACTTGATTTAAAAGAAAAAATTACACAACAAAATGGTACAATTTTTGTGTGTTTTAGATTCTGCCTAAAACATCAATGATGTTTTTCATTTTTTTTTTAACATCATTGATGTTTTCCTTTATCAGCTCTAAATCACGTTTGCACACCATGATCTCTCCGATGAGGACGTGTGCACTTGCACTGGTAAAATGAGATTCTTCTTCCACAACATCACTAAAAATAAAAAAAAACACACCATGTATTATAAATATGCAGGCATACATCTATTACCTGAAACTGTGGTCTCAGACACTCATCTGTTGTGGTCACTATTTTGCCCACTTCATAAACCTCTCCTTCCTCCACATCCTGAGGTTGTGGTGTGGTGACTTCCCCTTCTTTAGGAGGTTGGGGGCCCCTGGTGTCCTCTGATGCCCCAAGTCTTTTCTCCCCTTTGTGAATAAAAAAGGTATACTTAGCACACAGATATTTGAGGACAGAATTAGGAATATGAAACATTGCTTGGAAGTGTCATACAATTGTCTGTTTTGGCAGAGTTCCAAGCTGAAGACATTATTTTTTACCCTTTCTAAAGCTAGAATATATACCTGTTTTGTGCACAAGTTTCACACATGGAGACACCCCTAGTATCCACTGGAGCACCTATGTGGGACACCCTAAAAAGGGTGTTCTGGTGTCTCACACTAGTGCTCCTGCAGCCAGATGTGTAAACAGCTGCTGAGTGTCCTCTCCTTACACTAAATCAAGTTTGCATTTCATTCTAGTTACAAACCCATCTAGACAACAAACTTCTTTTAATACAAATAGGCCTGAACAAATGTAGTTAACCTGCATCTGCCAAAAACATCGTATAGTGGGCAAATGAAGGATGTTTACCACGAACGATTACTGTGCCCACGAACCTGAAACTTGCCATTTTAAACTGTACAACAGTAAAAAAGCACATAGAGCAGCACAAAAGTAATAATAATAGGAACACACGACAAAATACTTACTTTTTTGCAGCACTCTCTTGATTCTTCTGTACTGATCCTGCTTCCTCAATTTGAGGTCTGACCATCGTTTCCTCAGTTGATCCTTGGATCGCCGTACCCCAAAATTCTTCTGCAGACTTTTCACAACTTTAGCCATGATCTTGGCCTTTCTCACATTTGGGTTTGGGTAAGGTCTATGCTTCCCATCATAGTCGGCCCTCTTCAAGATGTCCACCATCTCTACAAAGGACATATATGATGCCTTAAATCTCCTCTGGGATCAGGACGTTTGTGGCTCTGGGCTTTCATCGTCCTCCTCGTTGCTGCTCTCCTCTGCATGCACTTGCTCTTTCTTCACCATGTGCTCTCCCACTGCGCCAAAAGAGAAGGGGCGGGGAATATACTAGAAAGAAGGGCGGGCGGTGTTTCACGCATGCACAGTGTATATAAAGTGTAACACACGTGCATCGTACGTACAATCTGTGAGCAGAGGACGGAGTAGCGTAAGTGCCGATCGTGCTAACGAAGGTACAATTTTAACTTGGGGCATCAGTGGACTATACTGCTTATAGATTGAGGCCTATATTGGGACAAGTTTAGGAGCATTTAGCCTGACATTAGGGTTTGTCTTGTGTTGTGTCTTGCAGATAAAATAGATAGATTCAATGATCTTGACTTCCTCCCCAACTTCATTGAGAAATACAGGGAGCTGCCCTGTCTGTGGCAGGTGAAACACCCTTTTTATAATAATAAAATAAAGAGGAAGGCAGCGCTGGATCAATTGCTGGAATTGGTGAAGCTGGTGATTCCCACGGCAACCATCCCCTATTTGAAGTGCAAAATTGGTGGCCTGAGGAGCCCATATAATAGGGAGTGCAAAAAGGTCCAGGATTCCATGAGATCAGGAGCAGCAGCAGATGACATTTATGGCCCCAGGCTCTGGTACTACGGCAGACTGCATTTTTTGTCAGACCAGACTGAAATCAGGCCATCATTCTCAACCCTTCCTTCCACTCTTCCTTCCACATCAGATGAGGCTTCCGACGTACAACCTGAGCCTTCTACCCAGGAAGATGTGGAGGAGCCCAGCTTGAGCCAGGTATAGCATTGTTAAACATATTTCTTGTCCAAAAATTGAATGATGTCAACTAGATGTTAGTATTGATCACTAATTTCGGAATTAACAAAGTGGTTTAAATATCAATAGACAATAGTAGCCAAAAATGATAGGGACAAGAATGAAAAATGCTGGTGTCAGAATGATAGTCTTTTCTATTTGTTAACATTCAATTTGCAACAGTTGTGAGCTCAAAATTGTGTGTGATTGATGACCAAAAAACTAAAACTATGGGGGTTATTTACTAAAGGAAAATCCACTTTGCACTGCAAGAGCACTTGAAAGTGCATTGAAAGTGTACTTGAAAGTGCATTGAAAGTGCACTTGGAAGTAAAGTCGCTGTAGATCCGAGGGGGACATGCAAGGAAAATAAAAAACAGGATTTTAGCTTGCTCATGATTGGATGATAAAATCAGCAGAGCTTCCACTCATTTCAGATCTACCCCTTAGATTTAGAGGGACTGCACTTCCAAGTGCACTTTCACTGCACTTTCAAGTGCACTTGCGGTGCAAAGTGGATTTGCCTTTCTTAAATAACCCCCTATGTCCCATTTTCATATACAGGAAAGTCTCAGCCAGGAGTAGGCTGTGGAAAGTCTCAGCCATGGAAAGTTTGACTAAGGAGGAGACCATGGAAAGTCTCAGCCAGGAGGAGGCAGGGGTAAGTAACAGCTAGGAGGTGGCCGGGCCCAGTAGCCTGACCGAATCCCAGGTTCCTCCCCTCCGCCTTTCAACAAAAAGTATCAGGAAGGGGACGAATGTGGAGGAGCCAGCTCTTTCTTTGATTCGGGAGGCTACTGCGGCCTTTAGAACCACCCCCAATATTCAAGAGGCCTATGCCTGCATGGCTGCTAGCAGAATGCAGGAAATGGAGGTGGGACAATGCTTCATTTGTGAGGAAGTGATCTATCTGGCCCTAAATAAGGGGTTGAGGGGCGAACTCACAAGAAAAACCCACTTGTGTGAGTTGGACCATCCTCCCACCTTCTGCCACAACTCCAACACCAGAGCCACAGGCTGGAAGCAAGTGTGGAAGCAAGCATGGAAGGAAGACAAGAGAGTGATGGCCTGGGGACACCAACCAATCTCTTTGAGGTCAAAATATAATAATGGTGTTGTGGTAACCTGACACACAAAACGAAAAAAAATATTATGGAGATCACTATAAAAAAATTTAAAAATCAGGAGATCTTGCCAAAAAAAGTAGATCTCTCTCTCTCTCTCTCTCTATATATATATATATATATATATATATATATATAAACATTATTCTGGAGATCCGGCAAGAAAAAAAAAAAAAAAAAGATTATTAATGAGATCATGAGAAATAATAAAGAAATCAGTTTGTCAGAACTCTGTGTGAATATCAGAAGCAAAACAAAAACTTCATTATTCTAGCATTATAAAGATGAAGAGAATGCGCTGAATTAATAGATTAAAAACTTTGCAGCGTGATGAATGTGTTATCTCCATTATGAATGCTAGTTTTACCAGACCGAGCGCTTCCGTCTCGTAATTGATTCAGAGCATGCGTGGAATTTTGTGCGTTGGAATTGTGTACAAAAGCTCTGAATTTATGATTATGATTATGAACGGATTTTGTTGTTGAAAAATTTGAGACCCAGCTCTCAAATTTTTGTTGTCGGAAATTCCGACAGAAAATGTCCGATGGAGCCTACACAAGGTCGGAATTTCCAACAACAAGCTCACATCGAACATTTCAATCGTGTGTACACGGCATTCAGGTGTCAGCATACCAAGACATTTTGGAAAATGTCATGCTCCCAATTTTGTGGGAACAGTTTGGGGATGGCCCCTTCCTGTTCCAACATGACTGCACACCAGTGCACAAAGCAAGGTCCATAAAGACATGGATGAGTGAGTTTGGGGTGTAGGAACTTGACTAGCCTGCACAGAGTCCTAACCTCAACCTGTTAGAACACCTTTGGGATTAATTAGAGCGGAGAGTGTGAGCCAGGCCTTCTTGTCCAACATCAGTGCCTGACCTCACAAATGCGCTTGTGGATGAATGGTTAAACATTCCCAAAGACACATTCCAAAACCTTGTGGGCAGCCTTGTGGACCTATCTACTATGAACCCACTTGCATAGCTCCTCTCTATAAGGGTTTGTGACTGACACAGCGTTAGACACCAGCCACCTTCACCGACTTGTGACAAATGGCTGGTCAAACTCACATCACATACATGACAATGACACTCTCAGCCTCACCCTGCACAAAGATTTTCCAACTTGCAGGATCACAATCAAATGCCAGCCAATTGAGATTGATTGTTAATAGGTTGGGTTTACTAAGCAATTAACCCTTCATACCCCAAATCAATTACTGCCACCAAATATTTTTACTGTAAAATATAAAACTTTCACAATATTAGTAATAGCAATTATGACTTTACATAAACGTCTGTAATACACACTGTCACCACAGACAGGTATAGCTAGAGATTTAAAGTAAAAAAAAACCCAGAGAAAGAGTTAACGCTGCGCTAAAGCAATAGAAAGTGATATGTGAAATGTAAGAGCTGCCAGCACTAAAAGTCCAATACTAAACTCCAAACATCAAATAATAAAAAATAAGTGCAGCGCTAAAACTGAATGAGTTAATAAAAAATATGCTAAAGATCATAAATAAATGATTGGTCCACCACACAATATATTATAAAACCAACAGATCTCCCATAAAAGATAGAGACAAATGTCTCTGCATGTGTCATATGTGAGAAAAATTATAAAGCATAAAATATGTGATCCCAAAATAATAGCAAAAAAAAGTCCATAGGTGAAGTAGGTGGATGATCAAATTAAATTCCAAAAAAAGTGTGACACAGGTGACTCCAGCATCCAAAGTGACTTGCACCCAAGTGAGGTATGAGGCTCCTTACCAGCTCAGGATGACCACCATAACAGTGGTCCCACCAGGCGTTTGGGAAATTAACAGGTCACCCACAAACCTATGCCGATCATTCCGGTGTGTAGAACTCTTCTTCTTGTTGTAACATTTTTTGCATTGTGCTATTGGCTGTATACTCCTCGCCACAGACGTCAACAATAACCCCTGAACTCCCTCTGCCCCTCCGACGAACAGCGGTAACCCCTCCCCACGCCTCAATTGGCTAAGGCCCCGCGTCATTCAACTAATAGCCGCGCGGTGTTAGTTGAATGACGCGGGGCCTTAGCCAATTGAGGCGTGGGGAGGGGTTACCGCTGTTCGTCGGAGGGGCAGAGGGAGTTCAGGGGTTATTGTTGACGTCTGTGGCGAGGAGTATACAGCCAATAGCACAATGCAAAAAATGTTACAACAAGAAGAAGAGTTCTACACACCGGAATGATCGGCATAGGTTTGTGGGTGACCTGTTAATTTCCCAAACGCCTGGTGGGACCACTGTTATGGTGGTCATCCTGAGCTGGTAAGGAGCCTCATACCTCACTTGGGTGCAAGTCACTTTGGATGCTGGAGTCACCTGTGTCACACTTTTTTTGGAATTTAATTTGATCATCCACCTACTTCACCTATGGACTTTTTTTTGCTATTATTTTGGGATCACATATTTTATGCTTTATAATTTTTCTCACATATGACACATGCAGAGACATTTGTCTCTATCTTTTATGGGAGATCTGTTGGTTTTATAATATATTGTGTGGTGGACCAATCATTTATTTATGATCTTTAGCATATTTTTTATTAACTCATTCAGTTTTAGCGCTGCACTTATTTTTTATTATTATAGCTAGAGATTTACCATATAGTAGCACTCTTTAGGAGACAGGGATCCTTTAAGTTCTGCATTAGTGATAATTGTACAGAAAAAATATTGTTTAATAAGTAAGCATGTCCTTTGTTGTTACCTGACAAAACCAATAAAAACTATTGACACAAACAAAAAAAAGTAAGCATGTAAAATGGTGCAAACAAAAATATTTACAGTAAAAGCATATTACAAATAAAAAAGATGGAGTAACGCAACAGAAAAAAAGAGGCTTGAAAGTGAAAATACTTAACAAAGTCTGCTTGAAGAGTTTGGCAAAGTCCAGTCAATGAGCATGATAGATTAGTGGCTCTCATAGATCGTGTCTAATATCCCTTGATTTTGATGCAGCCCCTCTATTTTTGTCCATGAGGAGGGTATTGACAGAAATGATCTGAACAATCAGGAAGTCTGAGGAGTAGCTGATGGGGATGTCACAGGGTTATGACCATACAGCTTCTCTCCCACAGATACAGTTTTCTTTAGGTATTACTATCTTTAACCGCTTGCCGACTGCCCACCATCTGACGGCGGCAGAATGGCTGCCTTACGCAAATTGCCATTGCTGTATGGCAGCCACTTTAAGGAGTGTAGGGGGCATCACAGAGGAGTCGATGCGCATGCCCAGTGGTCGCGATGTCCGCCGGGTACCCACGATCCCTCCTGACAGAGCAGGAATGGGGATCTGTGTGTATAAACACACAAATCCACGTTCTGGCAGGGGAGAGGAGACAGATCGTGTGTTCCTATATAGGAACAATGATCTGTCTCCTCCCCTAGGCAGTACCATCCTCCCTACAGTTAGAACACGCTGAGGGAACACATTTAGCCCCTTGATGGCCCCCTAGTGTTAACCCCTTTCCCTGACAGTGACATTTATACAGTAATCAGTGGCTAATTATAGCTCTGATCACTGTATAAATGTCAATGGTCCCAAGAAAAGTGTCAAAAGCATCCAATCTGTCCGCCGCAATGTCGCAGTCCCAATAAAAATTGCAGATCGCCGCCATTACTAATCAAAAAATAAATAAATAAAAATGACAAAAATCTATCCCCTATTTTGTAGATGCTATAACCTTTATGCAAACCAATCAATATACTCTTATTGTGAATTTTTTTTACCAAAAATATGTAGAAGAATACATATTGGCCTAAACCGAGGAAGAAATTATTTATTTTTTTTTTAAATTGGGACATTTATTATAGCAAAAAGTAAAAAATATTGTTTTTTCAAAATTGTTGCTCTTCTTTTGTTTATAGCGCAAAAAATAAAAATGCAGAGGTGATCAAATACCACCAAAAAAAAGGTCTATTTGTGGGGAAAAAAGGATGTCAGTTTTGTTTGGGTACAGCGTTGCATGACCACGCAATTAAGCGTCAGTTAAAGCAACACAGTGACGTATCGCAAAAAATGGCCCGGTCAGGAAGGGGGTAAATCCTTCTGGGGCTGAAGTAGTAAAATACCTACAGATTACAGTCTAGTAACTCATTATTACATTATTGTCCAGTATGAATCTACCTTTTGAATAGATACAAATATGATGGGTATGGGATGGCTATTTCAACTATGAGAGGTTATAGGCCTAATCTGCTCTGATACCTCCTAAGATACTAATGTTTGAGCTTAAAATGCTGCTAATTAACTGATACACGTCAATATGTCCTTATTCTGGCTGTACTGCAGGGGCGGATTGGACAAGGGGGCAGGGAGGTATTTGCCCCCGGGCCGTTCTGATGCCCCCTAAAAAAGGCTGCACTGCTTCTGCCAGAAGCGATCAGCCATTAAACAAAACACTGCATGGAGATCATAGGGAGGAATCAGGAGGAGAGCCGGCCAGATTACACAGAGAGAGGATCTCCTGCTGTGACACCACTTGGATCTAAAACGCCGGCCGCTGTCAAACGGCCCAGCTCCTGGACTGGCTCCTATGAAAGACAGCACATTGGTCCAATGCCAGAAAATCGAAATAGTGTGAGGTCTATTATAGGAACATGACCAGGAGGCGGGACTTTGTTTGAAAGCAGCTGGCATTTTAGCTCCAAGTAGTGTCACTGTGGGAGATCCTCTCTCTGTGTGACCCGGCCGGCTCTTCTCCTGATTCCCCCCTGTGATCTCTGTGCAGTGTTTTCATCTTCCCTCATCTTCATTTCTGTAAGTAAATAATTTTTCTTCTTCACGTATGGACACTGATAAGCTGCACTGATGGGCATGGATAGGCTGCACTGATGGGAACTAATGAGGCTGCACTGATGGGCACTATTAGGCTGCACTAATGGGCCCTGATGAAGCTACACTGATGGGCACGGATGAGGCTGCACTGATGAGGCTGCACTGATGAGCACTGATAGGCTGCACTGATGGGGCTGCAATGATGAGGCTGCATGGATGGGGCTGCACTGTTGGCCACTGATGAGGCTGCCCTGATGGACACTGATGAGACTGCAGTAATGGGCACTGATGAGGCTGAACTAATGGGCACTGATGAGGCTACACTAATGGGCAATGATGAGGCTGCACTGATGGGCACAGATGAAGCTGCACTGATGAGGCTGCACTGATGGACACTGATGAGGCTGCACTATGAAAGGCAGCACTGATATGCTGCATTGATAGCCACTGATATGCTGCACTGATGGGCACTGATCAGGCTACACTGATAATCAGTGCCCTGATTATCAGTGTAAATATCCGCTGTCACAGGAAAGTTGATTATCGGCTTTCCTTTCCTCAGACAGTGACAGCGCTGAGGAGAGGCAATGCTGATAACCGGCATTTGTTTACATGTGATCAGCTGTAATTAGACACAGCTTATCACATGGTAAAGAGCCAACATCACTGGCTCTTTACCCTGATAAGTGATGCGCTGTGTCCGGAGGACACAGTTCATAACCGATTGCAGCACGGCAAGAAGTGGAGGGCATCCTATGACATCCACCCGGAGGGACGAAAGGCCTACTGGGCTATCATTCTGTTATAGGCTGGGTGGGAAATGGTTAATGGCTGATTGCTTCTCCATTTGTGAGAAATTATTTGTTTTATGCTACAATTAGAGGCTCTTTTTGCACTGGGTGCTTTGTTTATATTTCACAACTTAAAACGGAGCAACACCGAGAAATTTTTTTTAAAAAGTCAGCAGCTACAAATACTGCAGCTGCTGACTTTTAAAACATGGACACTTACCTGTCCAGGCCGCCCGCGATGTCGGCACCCGAGGCCGAAGTGTCTCTCCGTCCTCGGGTGCTGCCGCCTCCATCTTCGGTAAGGGAATCAGGAAGCGAAGCCGTACGGCTTCACTTCCCGGTTCCCTACTGCGCATGCGCGAGTCGCGCAGCGCAATACCAATGGTCCCTGCTGCCTCTGGGAGCCGTGTGTTTCCCAGCAGGCAGCGGGGAGGGTGCAGGAAGTGGCGTAAATACCCGCAGATTCTGCGGCTATCTACGCCGGAAGTGGGTACAGATACCTGTAATATACAGGTATCTGTACCCCCCTCCCCCCTGAAAGGTGCCAACTGTGTCACCGGAGGGGGGGAGGAATCTGATGAGTGGAAGTTCCACTTTTGGGTGGAACTCCACTTTAAGTGCCCATTCACACTATGAATCACACAGGAATGTGCTATGCATTCCTGTATGAGTCACATGTGATCTGGGGGCAGTGCATGCGATTTCAGCCCATTCATTTCAAATGGGCTGAAATCACACCATACCAGTGTTACCCTAGTGTAAAAGGGCCCTTATTATGGTTCTTTGCTTGGGATACCTGTGTCCTAATCAATTGACTGATAATGTGTTTGCTGCTTTGGAAGATTGGTAATCTTTGGGCTTTATGTTTTACAGAGATTTAATTAACTCCGGTTTTATCCCTGTGGAGCTTTGTGTATTTTTTGGGGTGGTAAAATCTGAATTCCCTAAAATCTTCCATTCTCTTGAGTACACACGGGCCAAAATTCGCCTGAAAATGGTCGGTTCAGCAGAAACCATGCAAAACTTGGCCCATGTGTACAACTGTATAGAAGGCAGTACAGCGCATAAATAATTAAAATACAAACTAACTAAAACTAGCATAAACAAAATAAGTCCATAATCTTTTTTTTAAACGAAATGAGATGAATAAAATTCCATCAAATACTCCAGTGACAAAAGTGACATCCAAAGAAGGTAAGTGACTGTAGTGAAAGACCTCCACCATCAGTGACACAAGCCGCTCACCTCAGCAGATGGACCCCTGAGTGAATCAGTCAGGTCTAAAACAGCGGTTCCCACAAGGGATGGTAACAGCAGGATCAAATGCATTGATGTCAGATCAAATACTGGTGTCTTGTTAACTTGCAGTAGTCACAATGGATACATATAATGAGAGTAAAAGAGATCTAGTGCTCTCTGTATGCTGTATATAAGATTTATTATAAAATGAAGTGAACACTTACAAAAAGCGCACTGTACCCCAGTGCGAAGGATGAATAGCAGATAAAACATGTAGATGTTCCACGCAGATCAACGAGCAGGGCGCAGGTGACTTCACGATCAAGGTCACGTTGTATATTCTGTACGCGTTACGTCCCAAGGGGGCAGGACTTCATCAGCGGCGAGGGCATGACACAAGCCACCCGCTTAATATGCACAACAGCTGATCAAAGCAACCAATGGATGTAGGTGTATACTAATCACCATACCAACCAAGGAAGCAAAGTAAAGGATCACAAAACCTTATGTGATTGTATATAGGGAACACCAAACCGGTAATCTATAAACCACAATTACCCATAGGCTATGCAGTAAATAACTGCAAATAACCTAAGTAATATATAGAGTAAGGCAACAAAAAAAACAAAAAAAAAATATAGGTAATAGTCATCCCGCGTCAAAGCTCTCGTGGCTACATCTAGAACAGCACATAAAATAATAATCATACACAAAGTATATAGAAATTATAAAAAAAGGGGGGGGGAATAGAATTCAAAACCATATAACTAACGATCGGAGATAAAGCAATTGACATCAAATTCGACGTTCAGGCCTCCCCGCACAAGAACTTTAGTCTTGTGAATCCAATGAGATTCTCTGCAACTAAGCTGGCATAGGAAGTTCCCCCCTCTCCAATGTTTAATAACTTTTTCAATGCCCCAGAATTTTAATCCCCTGGGATTTTGGCCATGTACTAGTTTGAAATGTTTGGAGACATTATGAGTTTTAATCCTTTTTTGATATTATTTACATGTTCTCCAAGTCTGACATGAAGGGGTCTGGAGGTCCTCCCGATATATTGAAGGCCACACTCGCACTCCAGCATATAAACAATCCCAACTGTTGTACAAGTGATCAATTGATCAATTTTATATTCTTTGCCAGTGGAGGTGGCCGTAAAGTTCTTACATTTTTTATTGTTACATTTCGAATGCCTGCAAGCTGTGCACCGCCCACAGGCATAGAAGCCAGAGAGGAAAGAGAATAGCCTATTGTCTGATGGTATGGGAGGGTCCACCACTCCCGGAGCTAAACGATCCCGTAATGATGGAGCTTTTTTGTATATGAAGGAAGGGCGTGGTGGCAGCAGGGGACCCAGTACTTGATCCTGCTTGAGAATCGACCAATTTTTTGAGACCAGTTTCTCAAATTGTTTGTGCTGAACACTGTAATTGAGTACCATTATAAAGTTAGAGACACTAGTACTAGTGTCTATAACCTTATCGGAAATCAATGATGCCCTATCCATAACACGTACCTTCTCTATTTAACTATCCAATATGTCTTTGTCATATCCCTTTTCTTGGAATCTGGATGAAAGTACTTGTGATTGAGTGATATAATCACTTTCAAGTGTGCAGTTACATCTAAGCCTAACAAACTGTCCCCTGGGGATGTTGCATAGCCATGATTTATGGTGGCAACTCCCCAATGGGATGTAAGAATTACGGTCGGTAGGCTTGAGGTAGTTACGTAACCTGAACCGATCACCATCTTTCCAAATCTCCAAGTCAAGGAACACCATTTTTTCTTTACTGAAATTCCAAGAGAGTTGGATATTTTTAGTGTTAGAGTTAAGCGTCTGTACTTACTTCATCCGTAATTAAAATTGCCTTATATTTCTATTTTACCGTGCTGTAAGTACTTATTTTCTAGCTCTTGGTATTTAATAAGGATACACATTAATCTTCACAAATTATCTAAACATCAGTGTTTAATAAATAAAAAAGGCTTTAAAGAAGAGATTAATCTGAAAAGAGAGTAAAATATGTACTGGTAATGTAAATTCACAGTACTCCTTTGTGACACAATTATATGGTAGAGGTCCGTTAACAGTCACAAAGCTGCATGCCTATAGTGATTATTTACTATTACGAAAATGCATTCTAAAGATCTTCCATGATCTACACATTGTTGGCTAGCAAGGAAGTGTGTATTCTCAATAGCTATTTTCTGCAGGATTGCTTTGAAAGTTGATTTAAAAAAAATGGGAAAAGAAGAAAAAGGAAACAGAAGTAAAACAAAGACACAAGGAAGTTAGGGGCGTTTTTAATTCAATGAAATGACAACTGCAGCTTTGCACAAGGGTGTTATTTTTATTTTTTTATCAGAAAAGATTTTTATTGAATATAATAAACAACTACCAATGTACAAACAGTTCCGTTTCGGATGTGTGCATTTACATACTGCATTTATCTTTGCAACATCACATAACGTATGCATAATGCATGGTGCCACAATACTCAAACCCCTTCTCGGTCGCACAATTCACTTGGCACAAAGTATACCAAACAGAACTAAATTACCCCGTGAAGCATTGTAGAATTCTAGACATTACCAATTCCCTAGGGCATAGTCCGGGCGTATCAAGCCATGGGGACCATATCCTTTGAAACCTACGCAAGCTCCCCCTGTGTTGGTAAATGTACCGCTCCATAATGAGAGTATTTCCCATGTGTGTTATCCATGAGGTAACTGTGGGTGGTGAGGACGATTTTCATCCCATCAAGATGACCTTTCTAGCCTGGAACAGTGCCCGTGAGAATGCAATTCTAACCAACTCCTCTGTAATCACCTCCTGCAGGTTCTCTCAGTACACAGCAGATTGGATCTAAAGGTACACCCATCTGAAACACCCAGTTGAGTGTTGCAAGTACCTTACTCCAGTAACGATGGAGCTTCGGGCAATGCCAGAGGAGATGGATGAGGTCCCCAGGGGTTCGTCTGCATTAACCACACAGGGGGTCTGCCAGTCTGCCCATCCTATGAAGCTTTTTCGGGGTGTAATGTACTCTAAGTACAATATATAACTGAGAAACTTTTTGAGCTTCATTTAAAGAACAAGTAGAGATAGATTGAAGGGCTTCCTCCCACTGATGTCCCGTGAGTGGTCCCAGATCTTCCTTCCATAGGGATATAGCCTTGATGGGGTGAACTTTAAGTATTCCATTAATAACATTTGATAACTTTGGGATATGGTTCCCTTAGTTTCAGTGCTAGATTGTAACATATGGAAAATAGGAGTAGAAGACATAACCCACTCCCCTGCATCACCCTGCACGCAGACAGCATGGCACAGCTGAAGATAGGAAAAGAGCACAGTTGCGGGTAGGTTAAACCTGTTTTGTAGATTGGGGAATTAATTTAGCTTTCCATTTTTAAATATATGCGACAGAAACAAGAGTGTTATTTAAATTGCAAAAGATGTGCTGATGCTTTCAGAAAGTGAGGAATGCACTAGGAAAATATCAGCGCCCTGTACATTTTAATAATAAGGCTTGTCTGATAATGTTTCAAAATGTATATGATTTTTCCACTTTTAGGTAATTTTGAAGAGAATATATTTTTTGTTCAGTAATAACATAATATTATACTGTATAATTTATTTATTTAGATAATGTTTCAATATACAATATATTGAAGAGAAATAACTGCAAAATCTTTACATACTTGTATACAGTATATTTCGAAAAAGCAAGATACAGAGTGTAGTTAATGAAATACAATAAAAAAAATATTCTTTGCTGGCTTCATCCTTGGTGAAGAGTTTCATCTATCCTTCTCCTTTTCCATTTCCTGTTTTATAACATTACATTAGGAACAATTCTAATACCTTTTCTGTATTTAGTGCTCATATAACACGACACACATTTTTTCTTTAGTTAAATAATAATATAACAATTAATTAGAATCTAATTTCATTCCTTTTTTGTAGTTGTGGTGACTGTGTTTTCTACAACAAAAAATTTCCCTGTACAATCATGCTGTTCTCACATACCATCTGCAGGTATCTATGTGGAATATATTACGAATATTTTAGACGCAATTTAAACGCTTATATATAATTTCATCTCTTACACATTTATTGAAGTTTTTTACTCTCTTGCAAAATTAAAAATAAACATTAGTTAAATGTATGTACTTATGAATTATATTTCATGATTACAGGGTCTTTCTCCTCTTTTGGCCTCAGTGGGTCCTCTGACCTCCCCCTCCCGGGGTTTGCATTGTGTGGGGGAGCTGGATCAGTATTTTGGGCCAGGCACCCCTCTTTTGAGGCCCGCCACCTGTGTTGGATCTCCGGCTCAAGCAAACTGAGAGCATCATTTTGCACTCATATGTTTTTAATCAGCATGGTTTGAAAGGGTTGTCATCCCACTATATGTAAGTGAATTCCCACCATTCTCGCCTGTTGTCTCTGTATATTTATGCACATTGCCATAATGCTGTACATCTGTATACTCATATCATTTCTTTCAAATATTTTATTTTAGAACATAAAGTATTCTTGCTTAATTATATCCTTGAAGAAGGATAGATACACATGTGCTCCGAAACGCGTTGGGTGCAAGAACTACTAGTTTGCTACTTGTATCATGTTATGATGACAGCATTGTAAATCAGTTCTAATACATTGTATGTGTTTTTTATACATGTTTTTGTACCTATTATATTGAATAAATATTTTTCAAACTAGATTAACATTTCTAAATAATTTTGTGCCCTTGAAGTCCACCACAAGGGGATTTTGTTCTTTTCTTTATTTTTGAGATAAGTTTTTTTTTTTTATGTTGGTTGGGCCTTTATTTGCAGCAAGGTTTCCCCTGTAAAAAAAAAAAAAAACAAACAAAGAAAAAATAAATTAAGTAGAAGAACATTATGCACCTAAATCACTTTACCATATAATGTATCACTCACATTCAGTAAACCCCCATATCCTCATTATTAAAGGTAAACAAAACTAATATAAAGGTTAGGTGTAAAGCAGTTAGGCCCTTAGGCCCTCTGTGGTCATTTCATTCTTGTAGTCAAAACCCCTACCTCTGCTCCTTATTTCTATGATCTTTTTGGCTAAAATTGATATTTAAAATGGTCCTGCTGCTAGCTAATTTTACACTCATGTACTATCTGCAGTCTCTTTATTCTGAGACTATTCTGAGAATTTGATAATGATGTAAATTAGTAGCGTACAAATTAAAACGTTTAATTCTAATACAGGAGAAAAATTGCATGGGGTTTCCCTCAGAAATTCCACCCAGGCTCTTATCCAGGAATACAGTCTAGATAGCCAGTAAAGGGAGGGTAGCAAGCATACAACCCTGCCCCCTTGCTGTTTCAGACCAGGCCACATGCCTTTCAATGCTGGGCAGGATTTCTTGCAAAGTGGGGCAGAAAAGCCCTCCAAAGCTCCTCCCAATGTTACGGGACAAGAGCTTCTTCCCCACCTCCTGTGCCTCAAGAAGGAGGTAGTGGTAAATTGGGGTGCTTACTAGGGATGAGCTTTGAGTCCGAGTTGAACTCATGTTTGACTCGAACATTGGCTGTTTGCCAGTTCGCCGAACAGCGAACAATTTGGGGTGTTCGCGGCAAATTCGAAAGCCACGGAACACCCTTTAAAAGTCTATGAGAGAAATCAAAAGTGCTAATTTTAAAGGCTTATATGCATGGTATTGTCATAAAAAGTGTTTGGGGACCTGGGTCCTGCCCCAGGGGATATGGATCCATTTCAAAAAAAGTTTTAAAAACGGCCTTTTTTTGGGAGCAGTGATTTTAATAACACTTAAAGTGAAACATTAAAAGTGTAATATTTCTTTAAATTTCGTACCTGGGGGGTGTCTATAGTATGCCTATAAAGGGGCACATGTTTCCCGTGTTTAGAACAGTCTGACAGCAAAATTACATTTCAAAGGAAAAAAAGTCATTGAAAACTACTCTCGGCTATATGAATTGTCGGTCCGACAATACACATAAAAGTTCATTAATAAAAATGGCATGGGATTTCCCCGCGGGGGAACCCCAAGCCAAAATTTTTTAAAAAATGGCGTTGGGGTCCCCCTAAATTCCATACCAGGCCCTTCAGGTCTGGTATGGATATTAAGGGGAACCCGATGCCAAAACTTTTTTAAAAAATGGCGTGGGGGTCCCCCTCAAAATCAATACCAGACCTGATGGATTTTAAGGGGAACCCCATGCCAAAATTTTAGAAAAAAATGGCGTGGGGCCCCCCAAAAATCCATACCAGACCCTTATCCGAACACGCAACCTGGCAGGCTGCAGGAAAAGAGGGGGGTAGGAGAGAGCGCCCCCCCTCCTCAACCGTACCAAGCCACATGCCCTCAACATTGGAAGGCTGCTTTGGGGTCCCCCAAAGCACCTTGTCCCCATGTTGATGGGACAAGGGCCTCATCCCCACAACCCTTGCCCGGTGGTTGTGGAGGTCTGCGGGCAGGGGGCTTATTGGAATCTGGAAGCCCCTTTAACAAGGGGACCCCCAGATCCTGGCCCCCCTGTGTGAAATGGTAAGGTGGTACAAAAGTACCCCTACCATTTCACAAAAAAGTGTCAATAAGCTTTATTTAAAGTCTTCTTCTTTCCATCTTCTTTCTTCTATCTTCTTTCTTCTATCTTCCTTCAGTTTCTTCCTCCATCTTCTTCTTCCTCTGGTTCTTCCTCTGATCCTCTGCTTCTTGCTCTGGTGTTCTCGACCGGCATCTTCCTCCGCGGCTTCTTCTTCCCTTCTTCGTTCCTGGGCCGCTCCGCATACATGATGGGAGGCTCCCTCTGTGTAACACTTCTCGTCTTCTGGCGCTTCTTAAATAACGGAGGGTGGGGCCACCCGGTGACCTCAGGGAAGTCCCTGTCAAGTCCCTGTGCATCAGAGGGGGGCGCGGTCACCGGGTGGCCCCTCCCTCCGTTATTTAAGAAGCGTCAGAAGACGAGAAGTGTCACACAGCGGGAGCCTCCCATCATGAATGCAGAGCAGCCCAAGAACGAAGAAGGGAAGAAGACGCTGCGGAGGAAAATGCCGGATGAGAACACCAGAGCAAGAAGCAGAGGATCAGAGGAAGAACCAAAGGAAGAAGAAGATGGAGTAAGAAACCAAAGGAAGATAGAAGAAAGAAGATAGAAGAAAGAAGATGGAAAAGAAGAAGACTTTAAATAAAGGAATTGTCAAAAACTGTCTCTTGTCATTTTTAACATTTTTGACATTTTTTGTGAAATGGTAGGGATACTTTTGTACCCCCTTACCATTTCACACAGGGGGGGCCGGGATCTGGGGGTCCCCTTGTTAAAGGGTGCTTCCAGATTCCGATAAGCCCCCCGCCCGCAGACCCCCACAACCACCGGGCAAGGGTTGTGGGGATGAGGCCCTTGTCCTCATCAACATTGGGACAAGGTGCTTTGGGGGGGGGAACATTGCCCCATGACAGTGGCCAGTTCCCCATTTTCTTTATTTAAACAATACCTTACCTATCAGCCTTGAAATTGGCCACAAAAAATTAGAATCACCTTCCACAGACTTCCAAGTTCAGGATTTGCGGACTTCCCATTGAGTTTTTGCAGGGTAGTAACCTGCAAATTCAGATACATCAAGTGTGTACCACAGCTCCTCATTCATTTGAGTACCTTGGCATGTTATTAGTGTTATCTTAGCACTCACTGGTAACCCAGTGCTGTGAAAGATACTTGCTTTACCTACTGTAAACAAGCATACAGTAATTTACAATACAGTGTTACAAAACAGAAATCATAAATGAATAATGTGTCAAGTATATTGCATTTGGAATGAATAATTTTATTTTGTTCAACACCCATTTATGTATAGATATTGAAGAACACATATTATACTAAATATTTTTTTTTAACAGATATACATATTTTATATATACATTTTATTTTTCTCCATTTTAAATAATATAGCTATTCATTTTACATGACATCTAATCAATTTATGCACCACATATTACAAAATATATTTATCATTATTAAAATCTTGGAACTTCACTGTTTTTATGATATTGATGTGTGTGATCAGTATATAATTTAAAGCAGAACTTCACCTTAAAGGGGAAGTTCCATTTTTTTGTCCTGCCCCTCCTCTACCACATTTGACACTTTTTTTTGGGGGGGGGAGGGGGGTGGGTACCAAGTTTTGATACCTGCTTACACTTCCTCTTGGATCGCCAATGAAGATCCGAGTGGATGTTCGGCCCACCATCTCTTTGCCCACAGCTTTCTGGTTTACGTCACAGATCTGAGAAGGCTTCGGGACCATTCAAAAAAGCGCAGCGTGACTCACGCATGCTCAGTTAGAAACCGGATGTGTTGCATGGAGTCACTGGCTTCCCACAGTAAATATGCCAGGTCCATGCATCTAAAGACCGTCAAAGAAGTGGCCTGGGCGATGACAGCACTGGATCTGTGGACAGGTAAGTGTCTCTTTATTAAAAGTCAGCAGCTACAGTGTTTGTAGCTGCTGACTTTGAATTTTTATTTCTAGGGTGAAGATCCCTTTAAATGTAAATTTAATGTAAATATCTGCTGTGCACTCGAACGTTTATTATCAGCATGACACCTCGGAGTAGCAAAAAAGCATCAGTGTGTTTAAAGCTACTACTAAGTATACAACTCCATCTGCCTGTCTTTGCAGCATAAGGGGGTGAGTCAATCATCTTTTTAGGTCCCTGAACCACACATATGAACTTAATCTTAATTGAAAGCTGCAGGTGCTTGCATGTACTTTTCATTAAATTCACTAATGCTGTCGTTTTTCAGAAATATAGGGCACAAACCTTGACTTTATTCTACCTACCTTTCACAAGCTCTAATTGGTTTTTTATACTGATTGGCTGCCTCCATTTTCCAATAAGAGTCTCTAGGAGGAGGTGGTCAGCTATCCCGTAGGCTACGTTCACATCTAAACGTACCATTTTGCAATATACATTTTAGTGCATTTTTGGCGCAATAGCTCAGTGAATTGAATGGGCATGCATGAAAAATGTGCCAAAGAAGCTCTAGTACCAAAATTGCCACTGAGCCAATCCTGTTTGGTGATGCACATTTTTCTCACATTTTGCAACAGCTACTGGCATTTGGGGTGCCATTAATAATTACTAGCACCTACACTAAGATGTGAATGGGGCCTTACATTTGTGAGAGAAAGATGGAATTTGTACAGAGAGTACCAGCCACCTAATTTAGAGAAAGACAATTATACCTATTTATATGTATTTAAATCACATGTTTAGTACATACACAACAAGGAAAACCTGACAATACATTGGATTTGGATAATGTAATTAAAGGCTATTGATTAGTGGATCTGCCAAAGTTTGGCAAATTCTGTTTAAAATTTGGTGAACCCAAACTTAGCTGAAAACTACATTTTTCCTCAGTATGCCCCACTTTGCCCCCCAAATCTTGTATTTCAGCTCTGAATTTCTGCAGACAGGACAACGTATCTGCAGGGATGCCCAGAGGGATAACAGCATGCTCTTCATTCTTAATGTGTCTGGTACAGGTAGATCTGAGGTGAGGAAGGAGGCTATCAGGTCTTCTGGAGGGAAGGGAGCAGTATCACCCAGTGGCTGGCTGATTACCTCCTGTTAGGTGATGCTGCAGGGTCCCCATCAGAATATCTGCAGGACCGGGACTTTTCTGGTGGACTGGGTGGAGGACCCAGAGCAAGGGGATGCGTGCTACTGACATAGTGGTGCTGCGCCCAGAGAGTGTGCCATGCCAAAGGAAGCTCTGGTGGGAGGCAGAGAGCCTCCCCCTCTGCCATTTAGTTGTAGCCCTTTCTAGAGTATAGGAAGGAACCCTTCCAGCTTGTGAAGTTGCCAGACTTCTCAGTGTCTGCGGGGCATTGTGCAGGCTCATCTGAGGTAGAGAGGTAAAAAAAAAACCTTATAGGATGTGCTCCTGTAATTGCGGCAGAGCAGATCTCTCAGACTTTACAACCATCCAGCTGCGGGGTCCCCACACCCCCCTAATATAATCTAATTTTGATTTTTTGATTAAAGTTTGCCTGGTCCCTGAAATTGCAGCCTAATCAGACTGCTTGCATGCTGTGCATAAAGTCTGTACAATAATGCTGAATGTTGTTTCAGAAATAATAGACTCTAATTACCTTTCTGATCACTGCACTTTTCTAAAGCAGCTCACATAGTGTACATAGAATCTATTCAATATTTAAGTTTTTTTATGTGAAATAATAAATTCTAATTTTGCAACGTCTTAATGGTAAAAGTATGTGGCGCTCATCTAGGTGTACCATTAACAAGGGTAGGAGGAGCCAGGTGCCGACGCTTCCCGGGGACGGCCGAACCCGGAAGCCTTTGTCTCTGCTGTCATTTGCGTTCTGGAACTGTAAGTTACTACATTTTTTAAATAAACTTGTATTGAAATACTTCACCATGGGAGCATCTCCTTCTTATTGTCATTCTTGGGGGTCTATGTGAGCGGTGGTGCCCAGTATAAAAAGCCTTATCCACGTATATCTATTGGAGGAGGTGAACAGCTGCTGGATCCTGCATCTAAACATTTACCATCTGCTTGATTTGGTCCATTGGGGGCCACCAATTGAGGTGAGAGGCTGGGGGAAACACTTGTGTGCCGCACCAGTGTGTGAAGTGAATGAATTCAGCACAAAGTCACCTTACTGGCATGCTACTATTTTATATGGATATCAAGAGTCGCACTGCATGAAGCAACATTTACTTTGGACTTGATCACTTAGATTTGTCACAGTTTTTTTCTTGTTTTCACTATTTTTATATTTCTAGATATTGGATTATAGTTTGTTTCATTTTTTAAGGATCGTATTTTCATATGCATATCCTTGCCACTCTGCTTTTCACCCAATCACTTATTAGTGGGGATTTTTATGCACATTGTATTTATTTATGAAGTGTAATCCATTTATGCCAACAATTTCTCACCACCAATATTTATTTTGTGATCAATATTTTATTCATTAAGTTTTAGGAATACTACACACATGTGATTTTTAGTTACGGTCTATCCAGACCAATCACGAGCATCCAAACACTTTAGATTGGTTTGAGTTCACTCCTCCATAGGAGAAGGTAGGAGTGTGCACTGCAGCATATCGCTTATGTGAACACAACAGACACATTGGTTATATTTACCCTCTCTTAGTATGCGGGTGTTGCTGTATCACTTATAGGTAACAGATATAAGGTGAAATAAGTCAATACTCAGTTTTTTCTGGTTACGTTGTAATTGATTTATCATTGTGAATGGTACACCTAGATGAGCGCCACATACTTTTACCATTAAGACGTTGCACATTAGGGTGGGTGAGGACACCCCTTATGCTGGCAGCTGCTCTAATTTTGTCACCATTATCCATCAAGCTGTGGAATTGTGGTTTTGCGCACTTGTTCTTTGTTATTTCAAATTCTAATTTTGAATTCTTGATCGAAGCCTACTTGGTCTCCCCCTTTTAAATGGTGGCCTTTCAAAGCTGTCTACACAGAGTGTGCTTCAACTGTACACATTTCTGTCTTTTTCTCCTGTAAAACAATGCACTCCAAATTAAATTTTTTGATCAAAATCTGGTATCACGCTCTTAAATTGTGGCCTACTAAAGCTGCTTTTATAAAGTGCATTGTGTCGGTGCAAAATTTCTGCCTGCTGTCTCCAACATAAAACAGAGTCATTTTTATTTCACAATAAAAGCTGCCTGGTTTCTCCCTCTTACATCACAGCATAAATAAACTTGTTAACATGCTGTACAACAATTGTACAATATTCCTGGCTATTGTGCCTGAAATAATCCACTCACATTTGTATATAATCAAAAAAATGCCTCTTTTCTCTCTCTTGCATTGCAGGCTAATAAAACTACCTACAGACCTTTGATGATGCCCTGTGGGAGGGCAAAACGCGTTGACGCAATTTTCGGTACGATTGATGTCACTTCCGGTCTCGTGGAATGAATGCCAGGGACGGCGTTTGTTGTATCTTCAGCTCCATTTTATGCTTGTTTTTAACTTACCTTTTGTAAGTATGCATCTCCATGTGCAATAAAACCTTTTGTTTGCTGTACTTCACTATCAGTCCATTTTTTCATTTTGCTGACCTGTTTATACGGCTGAGAATCATCATAAAGAGGTTTTTTGATCTGATGACCTGACACTGAATCCACCATCTCTGGATGCCATCATTAAGTCTGAAGTGACCCCTAGACTGAAAAGCTTGGGTTCGTCTCGATCTGGTGAGTGGGGACACATGAGAGTGTTGTTGTACACCTGAAAATCTCGGAAGCACTTTGCACTTTCTTCATAGTGGATTTGAGCACTTTAGTCACTTTATATGGACTTTATGTTTGATTCCATTTTTTTCTTAATATGTTTGTGAACGCTATATTTACCCATTCACATCTTTCAAGTGTTTAGCACTTTGTGTATAGCAGCTACATTCACTATTTATTTATATGTTTTCACACCATTAGCGCGAGTGTTTTTATATTTAGAACATATATTTTTCTTACGTCTTTAACCACATCAATACAGAGCACTTATACACCTTCCTGCCCAGACCAATTTTCAGCTTTCAGCACTGTCGCAGTTTGAATGACAATTGCGCAGTCATCCATCACTGTACCCAAACTAAATTTTTATCATTTTGTTCCCACAAATAGAGCTTTCTTTTGGTGGTATTTGATCACCTCTGCGGTTTTTATTTTTTGCTAAACAAATAAAAAAAGACCAAAAATTTTGAAAAAAATAAAAATTTTGCTTTTGTTTCAGTTATAAAATTTAGTAAATAAGTAAGTTTTCTCTTTCACTGATAGGCACTGATAAGGCGGCACTGACAAGCACTGATAAGACGGCACCGATGAGGTGGCACCAATGAGCGAGCACTGACGGGCACTGATATGCAGCACTGATGGGCACTGGTAGGCGGCACTGATGGGTGGCACTGATATGCAGTATTGATGGGCATTGATAGGCAGCACTGATGGGCACTCATGGGTGGCACTGGTGGGCACTGCTGGGCACTGATAGGCTGCACTGCTGGGCAATGATGGGTGGCACTGATGGGCACTTATAGGCAGCACTGATGGGCATTGATACGTGGCACTGATGGGCACTGATACGCGGCACCCCTGGTGGCACTGGCAGTGGTAGGCATTGTGAGTGGGCATTGATTGGCAGCTGCCTGGACACAGATTGGTATTTCCCTGGGGGTCTAGGGGGGGCATACCTGGTGGTCTAGTGTGGGTGGCCATCCTGGTGGTCCTGGGCGGCATGATGGTGGTCCTGGGATCTGAGGGGGGGCTGTGCTGATAAATAATCAGCACAGACCCCCCTGTCAGGAGAGCAGCTGATCGGCTCTCCTCTACTCGCGTCTGTCAGACGCGAGTGAGGAAAAGCCGATCACTGGCTCTTCCTATTTACATCGT
Organism: Lithobates clamitans; assembly: GCA_037952925.1. Taxonomy (NCBI): domain Eukaryota; kingdom Metazoa; phylum Chordata; class Amphibia; order Anura; family Ranidae; genus Lithobates; species Lithobates clamitans. The sequence continues at coordinate 523,127 of JBBGZY010000320.1, forward strand.
GATCAACCCTGATTGGACACGGCTCGGCTGATCACGTGGTAAAGAGTCTCTGTCAGAGACTCTTTACCTAGATCGGAGTTGCGGTGCGTCAGACGGACACACCGCAGCAACGATCGCCGCGATGCGCGCCCCCGGGGGCGCGAATCGGCTTAATATCCTGAGGACGTCATATGACGCCCAGTCAGGATATTGAAACCACTTTGCTGCCGTCATTCTGCTATATGGCAGATGGCAAGTGGTTAATTAACATGCTTAGGAGGTTTCATAAAGCTACAGTATATGTGGTGTATTGAAAATAATTGTCCCTGACAATCTCAGCAAAAGCATACACTGGAAACACATATTTGCGTGAGGATTTGATTTTTTTTTATTTACAATTAACATGGCTTACATACAGCAGCAGCACTCCAATCTGATCAATTTTAGTTTGAAAGAAACAGATCTTTTCTACATATTGGATTGAGATACAAAATATATTGCAATCACTTTTCGCCACGTCTATTCAATTAAAACCCATACATTTCCTGTCAGGTCTACCCTTCCCGGGTATCCCTAAATCACTACAGAGACTAGGATCTTTTATACTTTTAGCAGCAAAAAGAGCCATCCCTAGACTTTGGCTCTCTACCAATGCTCCCGCCTTACACCACGTCCTTTCCATTGTTGCAGATATACGTAAAATGGAACATTTAACAGCAAAAATTGAAGGTAAAATTCCCCAATTCGAAAAAATTTTGGAAACCTTGGGATGATTCAAAATTTTGTTCTGTACCTTCCATTTCTGCTCCTTTTTGATTCCAAATTACATGTCCTCTTGAGCATCCTTGTGTTTTGAACATGTTATTTAGATAGCAACACAGATACTGTATGGAATTATTTTTTTCTTACTATATATGACCCAATTCGGGAAGAAGCTGACTTCTATCTATACAGATATCCTCACCATGTTTCTTTTCTTTACAATGTTTGCACTACTTTTATTTTGATTGTTTCTATGCAAACTGTCATAACTTTTTGTTATGCTGATATATATTTGTTGAAAAACTTATTGAAAAAAAAAAATAAAAAAAAAAAAAGAATCAGATCTTTTCAAGTAGTTTCCTCAGCAACATAGGTTTTTTCAACATGTGATAAGGGACCCACTTTGACCAGCCAGTATTTTGCTGTGGCAGTGCCTGTTTCCGCCACTGGTCAATTTCTATCAAACTTTCATTAGTCTTGATAACAAAATGTACCTAGGTTCAAATCAAGCAGGATTTGGTGAACAATACTAGAGTTTGGGTTTCAAACCCAAACCCCATTGAAGTCAGTGAGAGTCCAATGTTAAAAAACTGTTCTGGTCAATTTCTGGGCTAGTAGGCAAGAGATTGTCAAACAAATGGCATGGGGGAAGGGCACTGTCTTGAGGACATATACCTAAGCAAAAACAAATGTGTAAACATTCTGTTTAGCAGGAACCAGCAATTTTAGTAAAGCTTAAAGTGAAACATTAAAAATGCAAAACTCAATTAATGACCATGCCTGGGGAAGTCCTGACTGCCTTTTAGGTCTTGCATGATATTTAAAGGGCAACCTATGTAAAAATCTAGAAAAAGAGTTTGGGGTAGCCTTCAAAAATCCATAGCAGGCCCTTATCCATGCAAGCAGTACTAACATGTTACCTCCCCTTCTGAACCATATCAAGCCACATTCCTTCAACATGGGGGGGGTACTTTGTCCCCATGTTGTGTGAAGACAAGGCCTCTTCCTCACAGTCCTGGCCCAGTTGTTGTGGCAATCTGTGGGTTAAGGGCCTATTGAAATCTGGAAGCCCCCTTTAAAATAAGGTAGCATATTGTATATATAGTGCCACACATGTAAATGAGAAAGTAATACATAATACCCCTACTTATTCACAAAAAAAGTAAAGTGTAAATAAAAACACAAACAGTTTTTCACAAGTCCCATAATGTACATCCATCGTCAATCACGTCATCCAGCAATATAAATCCACATCTATCAGGATGCCTGACACCTGCTGAGGGGAAAAAAATTCCGCCCACCCACATACATCTGAGCCTGATGACCTACAGTGGAAATAAAATAGTACATTATCTTATCAGCATTAGTGAAAGAGCTACATTACATTTGTACACAGATTCAGCACCTGGACAGCACATAACATTAAAAGTAAGACACTCTGTTACTGCCAAGTGAGAAAAAAACTGCCAATATCAAATTCTATTTGAAGATGATAGTTTCCTGACAGTCATGCTGAACCCCTGGTTTCTATATTTTCTAAGTCACTGATGTAGAAAAATAAGTACAGTCTGGTCATCATGTTTCACTCTGATTTTGATGATTGAATTAATTGTGCAGACCAGTGGTCTCCAAACTGTGGCCCTGGGGCCAGATGCGGTCCTTTGATTGCCTTTATCCAGCCCTTGGGGCACCATTCCATCCACTGACACCTACAATGGGGCATATTGCCTGTCACTGACACCAACAATGGGGCATTATTCCTCCCACTGACACTGTCAAAACTGTACAATTCCTGCCACTGACACCAACAATGGGGCACAACTCCTTCCATTGGCACCAAAGATGGGGTATAATTCCTTCCATTGATATTAACAATGAACCACTATTCCTCCCACAGACACCAACAATAGGTATTATTCCTCCCTCTGACACCATCAAAAGGGCACAATTTTTCCCACAGACAGCAATGATGGGGCAGAATTCTTTCCATTGACACCGATGATGGGGCACTAGTCCTCACACTGACACCAGGACATTTTATATTCCCACTGGCCACCAGCTCCCCTAAAAGTCTGAAGGACAGTAAACTGGCCCTTTGTTTCGAAAGTTTGGAGACCCCTGTTGTAGGCCATACAAAGTATTGAAGCCAGAAATAACCAGGGAAATAGTTGGTGGACAGCAATATATCTTCTGTGTCACATTCATTAAAAAATTTTTATAATTAATGGTCACCTAATGTAACATAGATATACGTTTCTCATGGAGGTAATTCCACACATAAAAGGAGCAAGGTATACTTACTTTAAAGTTAGTAAGTAAAGCACTTGCAAAAAAAAGAATGTATGTGTAAAAATTGTGAAACAATTACTCTTTCCTGAGGTATTCTTTAAATATGTGAATGTCCATGGTGTGTGTCATTGTGGTTGCTTCTCATTTGAAATAGTGACTAATTTTGTGATGTAACATTTTTAACTGCTTCAGCCCCGGAAGATTTTACCCCCTTCCTGACCAGAGCACTTTTTGTGATTCGGCACTGCGTCGCTTTAACTGACAATTGTGCAGTCATGCCACGTTGCACCCAAACAAAATTGATGTCCTTATTTTCCCACAAATAGAGCTTTCTTTTGGTGATATTTGATCGCCTCTGCGGTTTTTATTTTTTGCACTATAAACAAAAAAAGAGCGACAACTTTGAAAAAAACGCAATATTTTTTACTTTTTGCTCAATAAATATCCCCCAAAAATATATAAAAAATTAATATAAAAAACTATTTTTTTCCTCAGTTTAGGCCGATATGTATTCTTCTACATATTATTGGTAAAAAAATCGCAATAAGCGTATATTGATTGGTTTGCACAAAAGTTATAGCATCTACAAAATAGGGGATAGTTTTATGGCATTTTTATTATTATTTTTTTTTACTAGTTCAGCGATCGCCGCTGAACTAGTTCAGCGATGCGTCACTACGCACATCACGTGACTTCCAGGAGGCTGAGCGAGTAGGTGGAACGCAATCAGAGTGCATGCTGTCCACCTACTGCTCGGTTGCCCATGCTCTATACCGGAAAGTGCAGCCCCTATGGGACTAGGCATTACGCTGCATGAACTGCATTTGTTGTCTGTTTGTTTTTATACATTTTTTAAAATAATCTTTTAATAAACGGAAGTTTTGGAAATACTGCACTATGGGATCAGACTGTGCTGGGTAACGTTCTCAAATGCAAGACCCCTCTCTCCCCTCTGATCAGCTTCCGAGACCCAGGGCTAGGGGGAAACATGAGCTCCACTGTCTTTCCAAATAGACAGGGGAAGAAGAAGATACAGGAAAGAACAGCAATGAGAAGGGAAAGGGAAGAAGAACAGAAAGAAAAGAGGAGGGAGTCGCTAATTATTGTCTATCAAAAATATTTTATGCAATGTGGTGAAGAGCAGGGATGAGCTTTGCGTTCGAGCCGAACCCATGTTCGACTCGAACATCATCTGTTCGATCGTTCGCCGATATACAAACGATATGGGCCGTTCACGCCAAATTCGTGTGGCGCGTCACGGCCCATAATTCACTGCAGCATCGCAGTGCATTGCTGGCTGATGATTGGCCAAGCATGCACTATGACCCGCATGCTTGGCCAATCACAGCGCCGTCAGTAGAGAGAGCTGTAATTGGCCAAAGCCAGGGTGGCTTTGGCCAATTATGGCTCAGGGGGTTTAGAACACGGCGGCCTTGTGTAGTGTGTTCCAGCGTGCTTAGATAGAGAGAGAGAGACAGTGTAATTTCATTTGAGTTAGATAGATTAGGCAGGACAGTCAGTGAGTTAGCTGCACTTACAGTGTATTGTATATATATATGCATCCCAGGTGTTTTATATATATATATATACACTGTATTCAGTTTAGATAGATCTGTTCCTGTTATCTTCCTACTGACAGGCAGGCTTGTGTTGTTACAGTATTTACAACTACCTGAATAAAATTGCTGGTGTTCTTTTGATTCTATTAGTACCACAGTCAGGCAGCTAGACTATTTACAGTTAGTGTAGTGCGTCCTCCTCACAGTGTTCAGTTAAATCTACTGTACAAGTTAGTTTAGTGTGACCTCTGCACAGTGTTCAGCTAAAACTACAAGTTAGTGTAGTGCATCCTCCTCACTGTGTTCAGCTAAAGCTACAAGTTAGTTTAGTGTGACCTCTGCACAGTGTTCAGCTAAAGCTACAAGTTAGGGTAGTGCATCCTCCTCACAGTGTTCAGCTAAAGCTACAAGTTAGTGTAGTGCGTCCTCCTCACAGTGTTCAGCTAAAACTACAAGTTAGTTTTTTGTGAGCTCTGCACAGTGTTCAGCTAAAGCTACCTGCAGAAGATTGGTGGTGTTTTCCTGATCCTATCACTACCGCAAGCAGCTAAATAAGCTACAAGTTAGTTTTTTGTGAGCTCTGCACAGTGTTCAGCTAAAGCTACCTGTAGAAGGTTGGTGGTGTTTTCCTGATCCTATCACTACCGCAGGCAGCTAAATAAGCTACAAGTTCGTTTTTGCGAGCTCTGCACAGTGTTCAGCTAAAGCTACCTGTAGAAGGTTGGTGGTGTTTTCCTGATCCTATCACTACCGCAGGCAGCTAAATAAGCTACAAGTTAGTTTTTTGCGAGCTCTGCAGAGTGTTCAGTTAAAGCTACAAGTTAGTGTAGTGTGACCTCTGCACAGTGTTCAGCTAAAGTTACAAGTTAGTGTAGTGTGTCCTCCTCACAGTGTTTAGCTAAAACTACAAGTTAGTGTAGTGTGACCTCTGCACAGTGTTCAGCTAAAGCTACAAGTTAGGGTAGTGCGTCCTCCTCACAGTGTTCAGCTAAAACTACAAGTTAGTTTTTTGTGAGCTCTGCACAGTGTTCAGCTAAAGCTACCTGTAGAAGGTTGGTGGTGTTTTCCTGATCCTATCACTACCACAGGCAGCTAAATAAGCTACAAGTTAGTTTTTTGCGAGCTCTGCACAGTGTTCACCTAAAGCTACCTGTAGAAGGTTGGTGGTGTTTTCCTGATCCTATCACTACCGCAGGCAGCTAAATAAGCTACAAGTTAGTTTTTTTGGTGTTAGTTGGTGGTGTTCTTATACTACAGGCAGGCAGTTGATTTTGCTAGCTGCAGTATCAGAGTATATATATATCACCCATGCTCAGGGTACTTTGTCTGGCAAAGCAGCTGCCAACACGGCCTCTTCCCTCGGCTCAATGGAATCAGTGACTCCTTCCCTAGCCCCTCCATGTCCTCCTGAGGAGTCCCTCGAACTGTTTGACCACAGTGTTGGGTACATGCTCCAGGAGGATGCCCAGCGTTTAGAAGGCTCTGATGATGATACTGAGCTAGATTAAGGCAGTAATGTGAACACGGACAGAGGGGGTGCCCAAGAAGGACAGCAATCTGGCAGTCATGCTCCCCCTGCTGCAGCATACTGCCAGGTTTGCTCCAGTGATGAGGAGGGAGGGGATGATGAGCTCACTGACTCAACGTGGGTGCCTGATAGGAGAGAGGAGGAGGAGGCACATCACCAACGAGGCAGGATGCCCTCCAGGGGCCAGCCTAAGGGCAGCATACTGACTGCATCACACCCCAAAGCTCCACATGTGCAGGGCGCTACTGTCTCTGTGCGTTATTCCAAAAGTTCTTTGGTGTGGGCCTTTTTTGAGACGAGTGCATCAGATCGTATCGCTGCTATTTGCAACATATGTCTCAAGCGTATCTCGCGTGGCCAAAACATCTCCCGCTTGGGCACCACATGCTTGACCAGACATATGTTGACCTGCCATGCAGTTCGTTGGCAAGCGTATCTAAAAGACCCACACTAAAGAACAAAGAGGACCTCTCCTTGCTCCTCATCAGCTGAGATCTCCAACCCTACTATACCTTCAGTCCTCTCTGAGACCTGCACTGAGAGGAATGAAGGTGTAGAATTAGGTGTGTCACAGCCAAGCACTTGTGGGCAATCTGCTTTCGGTACACCAGCATCAGATTGTACCAGGCAAATTTCCCTGCCCCAGCTGCTGCATCACTGAAAGAAGTTCGCTCCCAGCCATCCACATGCCCAGCAGTTGAATGCTGGCTTGGCAAAATTGCTAGCACTTCAACTGCTGCCTTTTCAGTTGGTAGACTGCCCCCTTCCGTGAGTTTGTGGAATGTGCGGTTCCTCAGTGGCAGGTACCCAAACGCCACTTTTTCTCACGAAAGGCGATTCCGGCTCTCTACCGCCATGTGGAGGGCAATGTCTTGGCCTCACTGGACAGGGCGGTCAGCGGTAAGGTGCATATTACTGCTGACTCATGGTCCAGCAGGCATGGACAGGGACGTTACCTAAGTTTCACCACGCATTGGGTGACTCTGTTGGCAGCTGGGAAGGATGCAGGACAAGGTGCAGTAGTGTTGGAGGTTGTTCCGCCACCACGCCTCCAAAATGCCACTACTAACGATTGTGACACACCTCTCTCCTCCACCCCTTCCTCTTCTTCTTCCTCCATGGCCTCTTCCTGGGCTTTGTCCTCGGAACCAGCGGTGCTCCGTAGCCGTTCAAGGGGCTAAGCAAGTATGCAGGCCAAAAGATGCCATGCGGTGCTTGAGCTGGTGTACTTGGGGGACAGGAGCCACACTGGGGCAGAGGTTCTGTCAGCTCTGCAGGGGCAGGTTCAGAGGTGGTTGACGCCACGCCAACTTAAGGCAGGAATGGTGGTTTGCAACAATGGCACCAACCTCCTCTCTGCCCTCCGACAGGGACAAATGGCCCATGTGCCCTGTTTGGCTCACGTCCTTAACTTGGTGGTGCAGCGGTTCTTGGGCAGGTACCCGGGCTTACAGGATGTCCTGAGGCAGGCCAGGAAAGTCTGTGTGCATTTCTGCTGGTCATATAATGCCAGTGCTTGGCTGGCAGACCTCCAAAAAGAGTTTAACCTGTCCAAGAACTGCCTAATCTGTGACATGCCCACCAGGTGGAACTCAACGTTGGCCATGCTGCAGCGGCTGCACACGCAGCAGAGGGCCATCCATGAGTACCTGTTCGAATATGGCACAAGGACAGGGTCAGGGGAGCTTGTTTTTTTTCCCCATGCCAGTGGGCCATGATCAGGGATGCATGCACTGTCCTGTCACCATTTGAGGAGGCCACGAGGATGGTGAGCAGTGACAGTGCATGCATCAGTGACACTGTCCCCCTTGTCCACCTGTTGGAGCACACGCTGCTTGGAATAATGGACAGGGCACTTGAGGCAGAACAGAGGCAGGTAGAGGAGGACTTCCTTAGCTCTCAAGGCACCCTTTATCCAGACAGTGTTCCTGCGTGCCCGCCGATTACACAGGAAGAGGAGGAGGAGGAGGATTGTGTCAGTATGGAGATGGAGCCTAGCACTCAGCATCAGCAGCAGTCTTTAAGGGATCAGTCCCAAGAAACACATGGACTTGTACATGTCTGGGAGGAGGTGGCTGTGGATCATGTCATCCTTAGTAACCCAGAGGACTCCGGACCGAATCCCTCAGCAAACCTACGCTGCAAGGCCTCCCAAAGTCTGCGTAAGGATCCTCGTATTCATGGTATCAAGGAGAAGGACCAATACTGGCTGGCAATATAATAAAGGTATTCCTGCGCTACCCAATTGGAAAAAGAAAAGGAAAAAACGTATGCGACTGGACAGCTGCACGCACCGAAAAAGGGCCAAGCAAAAAACCCAAAATAAACAGAAAATGGAGGAGAGGGAGGTGCTGCGCTAACCAGAACAGCGGGCTGCTGTTAATCTCTGTATAAAATCAATTAGACTGTATGCTGATACCCCATTGTGAATAAAATTGCATACATTTGTATAAACACTGAAAACCTTGTGCAATATTAAGGGATGCTAAGATCTTGTGCCGGTGAAAATCAATGTGCAAAAGCAGCTACATGTAAACAATAAATGGTGAGTATTGCAAAAAACATTTAATTCATATAAATAAAGATAAATAAATGCATCCTTAATAAATATTTTTGTGCGAAAAAATTAACATATAAAGTGCGAGTGCTATGGTGACCTAAACATCTCTAATCAATCAAAACAATCAGAAAATAAATAATATAATATAAATAGTAATAAAGTGTCCCAGCGATAGTAGTCCTAAAATACTCTGCTAATCTGAAGCAGACACAACAAATAGCATGCAAATGAGTGCAACAACTTAAAGTGCAATGTGCTAATGTCCTTTAAGCTGCAAAAACAGTCCTATGTGCTCAAATAAACAGAAGTGGGGTGTCTAAAGTGCGATTCACTCTGTGTCCTCTTCGTGCATAACATACTAGTGTAAGCCGCCAAGCGTGGAGACAGAAATAGGATTGATGCTGGCTCAGGACCCTGAAGTTAAGAATCATAGCCACCTACAGCTATTTCTTTGCGGTTTACCTAGCACCGCTAGGAAAGGGGCCATTGCTTACACTAGTGTGTTATGCACAAAGAGGACACAGAGTGAATCGCACTTTAGACACCCCACTTCTGTTTATTTGCACTCATTTGCATGCTATTTGTTGTGTCTGCTTCAGATTAGCAGAGTATTTTAGGACTACTATCGCTGGGACACTTTATTACTTTATTACATTATTTATATTATTTATTTTCTGATTGTTTTGATTGATTAGAGATGTTTAGGTCACCATAGCACTCGCACTTTATATGTTAATTTTTTCGCACAAAAATATTTATTACGGATGCATTTATTTATCTTTATTTATATGAATTGAATGTTTTTTGCAATACTCACCATTTATTGTTTACATGTAGCTGCTTTTGCACATTGATTTTCACTGGCTGGCAACCCTCCTTGATCCATGTTACAAGGGTAAGGTTGCGGACCTTATCTTGCCATCGCAGAGGGAGCAGAGGATGAAACATTTTCGGGAGGCCTTGCAGAAAGGTCTGTGCAATGCGTTCTCAGAGACTGGGAGGTTACAAACTCCTGTTTCTGGGCAACGTGTTGCTGAGGCTTCGGTCAGTCAAAGAAGGAGCGGTGGAGAAGGTGGCCGTCTGACCGATGTGTTCAGACAATATTTTAGTCCGCAGCCCCAAGGTATGATCGGTTCCAGCAACCATCGCCAGCGTCTGTTTTTCATGGTGCAGGAATACCTAGGGGCAAGATCTGACTTGGACACCTTTCCCACCGAAAATCCTCTGGGTTACTGGGTCTTGAGGATGGATCACTGGCCAGAGCTTGCACAGTAACCGAATATTTTTTTTTTAAATCACAGATCCCTTCAAAGACTGCCTATGCTGATGCTGAGTGACTATCCTGAGTAATTATCCTCTTCCTCCTCAATGATCACGCTGATAGCTTGTAAGAAGATTTTTGGTTCTGGGCACCGCCACCAGTGCCTAAGGCCCAATTTTTCAGTCCCTGTTTAATAGGAACGTGTAAATACAATTTTTGATGCAATACTTTGCAGCAGGGCTCATTTCTGCGTTCCAACTAGAGTATCTGTGAGGGGTTACAGTGTTGTGGCACCAGCACCAGTGCCTAAGGCCCAATTTTTCAGCCCCTGTTTAACAGGGGAGTGTAATTACAATTTTTGATGCAATACTTTGCAGCAGGGCTTGTTCCTGCATTCCAATTAGAGTATCTGTGAGGGGTTACAGTGTTGTGGCACCAGCACCAGTGCCTAAGGCCCAATTATTCAGCCCCTGTTTAACAGGGGCGTGTAATTACAATTTTTGAAGCAATACTTTGCAGCAGGGCTCGTTCCTGCGTTCCAACTAGAGTATCTGTGAAGGGTTGCAGTGTTGTGGCACCAGCACCAGTGCCTAAGGCCCAATTTTTCAACCCCTGTTCAACACGGGCATGTAATTACAATTCTTGATCTAATATTTCACAGCAGGGCCCGTTTCTGCGCCCACCAAGAGTGAGTGAGGACTTACAGTGTTGTGGCACCAGCACCACCACCACCACCAAAGGGCCAATTGTTCTGCCCCTGTTCAACAGGGGCATGTAATTACAATTCTTGATCTAATATTTCACAGCAGGGCCCTGTGAGGGCCCACAGTGTTGTGGCCACAACAACACCTAAGGCCCAAATTTCTGCTGAGCAGGCCCCTACTTTCAAACATCCAAACGAGTCCTTGCAAACAGAAGGAGACAACAGGAAGTGAGATGAAATCTACCCCTAGGAAGGGAATTTCTCAACTGTAAGAGTTAATATGGGAAAAAACATTTCTCCTTTCCACTGATGCTTTATCACCAATCCTTGTTTCACAAAAAAAACCCCAAATTTTCAAAAAACATTTGTCATTGGGACAAAAAGTGATGTGAAATCTTCTGAAGAGGAGCACAGGCAGCAAAACAAATGTCACAGAGGTGATAACCCTTCCCTAGGTTTTCCAAAAAGCTTAAAATAATTTGTTTGTCTTGAGCTAAACACGTTCAAAATGTACCAGTTCAAAATTACAAACAGATTCTACTTAACAACAAACCTACAGTCCCTGTCTTGTTTGCACCGCCTGTATACTGCTGTTCAGAGTATAAAGGGCCTTTCCTTTTTTTAATTTGGGTGCGGGGTTCCCCTTAATATCCATACAGAAAAAAGGGAAATTAAGGTCTGAAGTGACCACTCAACCACCTCCATCCCTAAATGCGCAAAAAATGTGGAAGAAGTCGCCCTGGGACTTTGAGTGAGGTGGGAGAGATTAGGCACAGGTACATGAGAATGCAATAAAATCATTTTATTAATTACAAAATGCTGTATAACTAAATGGGAATAGCAATAAGTGTGCATTACCCGGCATAGTGGCCAAGCTATCAGCAAACGTAAAAATAAAACATCAATCATTACACACAATACATATCCATAAAACAACCATACAGTACATGGTAATTTGCTGCATCAGTAGGTAAATGTAGAAAAATGAATAATTGTACATACATGAATAGAGCAATGTGTGAGTAATAGTACCCACAACATAACAACAACCCAGCATTTAAACATATATAGAGAGCATCGATGATACCCTACGCGTTTCCCGAGTCTCTGCTCGCTCTTCAGGGGCAGATGCATGGATATAATGTCTGAAACAAAGTATAATAGGATAAATGGGTATATATATATATGAATGAAAAAATGAGTGTAGTAGTTATCAGAAGAGGTCAGAGATGAACGAGACCTCATACTTACCACTCCACTGGGTTTGGTCACCGAACGCTGATGTCAAGACGGTGATGAAAGGAAGTCCAGCTCAGGGGCTGAGGGGGCCCAGCGAACGGAAACCACAATGAGGAAAATCCAGATGCATGGCACCAGACTGCATGGGGCATATGGTGAAGGATGTACGATGTGGCCCAAAAGCGTATCTAAAAAATATATATAGTAGGATGTATATAGAGATGTGTGGATCTCAGACATATACATATATATATGTGGGGTAAGCTGGTCTGAACAGTATATAACGTAGATATCCAAGAGGATTGGCAAAAGGTATGGGTAGGGAGGCTATGGGGTAGAGCAGATAATGAAAAACTAAAGTTGAACTAAAAGGAAAAAAATATATAATGGAAATATGAAAGTAGGTAGTAACAAATGAAAAAACAAACTCTATATAGTGTGAGAGGATAATGTCACCCACACTATGGGTGTGACAAATAAAATAAAACCTAATGAGGGTTGAAAACAACCCCAACCTAGACGGAGCACTTCCAAACCCATAGCCATAACGTCAGACCAGTATGTGGCCCAAAAGCGTATCTAAAAAATATATATAGTGGGATGTATATAGAGCTGTATGGATCTCAGACATATACATATATATATGTGGGGTAAGCTGGTCTGAATAGTATATAACGTAGATATCCAAAAGGATGGTCAAAGGTATGGGTAGGGAGGCTATGGGGTAGAGCAGATAATGGAAAACTAAAATTGAACTAAAAAGAAAAAAGATAATGAAAGTGTGAGAGTGGGTAGTAACAAATGAATAAACAAACTCTATATAGTGTGAGAGGATAATGTCACCCACACTGTGGGTGTGTTAATATCCATACAGGACCCAAAGGGCCTGGTAAAGGACTGGAGGGTACCCATACCATTTGTCTCACTGATTTTCATCCATTGCCAGGACCCGACATCACATTAAAGCGACAAGCAGCTTTAAATTACTTTTTTTCCTTTAAAAATGTAATTTTGTGCAGGGACTGTTCTAAGCATGGGAAACACACGCCACTTTACAGGCATACTATAGACACCCCCCCAGGTACAATATTTAAAGGAATATTTCACTTTTTTTTTTTTACTTTAAGCATCATTAAAATCACTGCTCCCGAAAAAATGGCCGTTTTTAAAAGTTTTTTTTGCATTGATACATGTCCCCTGGGGCACTTTTGATTTCGAACGTTCGAGTCCTATAGACATCAATAGGGTTCTAACGTTTGTGCAAATTTTCGGTCCGTTCACAGGTTCTGGTGCGAACCGAACCGGGGGGTGTTCGGCTCATCCCTAGTGAAGACATATCAAGTTGGCCCGCTGACTGAGAGGAGTGGAATGCCCATGTATTGCGCCCATGGATTCCAAGTGGCTTCAAATTTGGTGCGGGTATCCGACAGTATACTAGATAATTTTTTTTGGGCCATAATCCAAGAGATTTTCCTCTTAGCAACCATGACGGAGATGTTTGGCTGTTTCCACGCCTTAGCTATTGTAATTTTAGCGCCCACTAGTATAAAGTGGATTTGCTTCCTAGAGTGAGTAGGGGTTCGTGGAAGCTGTTCATTGAGAAGGGCTATCGTTGGAGATCTGGGTATCTGGCGACCGACCAGCCTATCAATTATATTAAATATTTTCCTCCAAAAGGATCGTATCCTGGGACATTCCCACCAAATGTGGGCCATTTTACCCAAAAGTTGGCATCCTCTGAAGCACAGAGGGTCTGCTGAGACGAACATGGATACTAATCTACAGGGTGTGTAATACCACCTCGAGATTACTTTTATACTAGCCTCCGCTAGTGAAGTGTTTAGGATCCCTTTAAATGATTTAAAGCAGGTCGATTGCCATACCTCTAGATCCCAATTGAACTGCAGCTCCTCCTCCCACTTCAACATGAATGAAGATTTAGAGGTTGGGGTTACTAGTGATGCGTAAATGATCGATATCCCCCCCCCCCTCTGCTCCGGACCTTGCTCACACTATAGTTTGTATGCTGTAATTCTGGGTGGGAGTGGTTTTTCTGCCCAGATGGAGTGTAAATAATGTAAAATTTGTTGAAATCTAAAATGCTCTGTTGTGGGAAGCTCCAGCTTGTTGATACAATGCTTGGGGGAGAGAGGACCTGCAGGAGAGAAAAAGTGCCCAATTCTGCACAGTCTCTTGTCTAGCCACCACTTAAAAGCCACCACATTCTGGCCTGGAGGAAAGTCAGGATTGTTGAATAGATGAGCTAAGGGTTTGCAGACCTTGCTTAACTTGTCCCATAGTGCCAGGGAATGAGGAAGGGCCGGGACCAGTATTGGCGGACGTGATTTTGGGGAAGCCCACATTAAGAAATCTATCGTGTGGCATGGGACTGCTTGTCTTTCAATTAGAACCCAATCTGGTTTTTCATATCTCGAGTATATTATTGAGATTTTAGCTAGTCAGGCAGCATTGTAATATTGAAGGAGATTGGGAAGCCCCAACCCCCCTCTCTTTCTGTGTACATGGAATTTTGCGGAATCCCATAACCTGTTTTGCCCCATATGAATTTAAATATGTTGCTTTGAAAGGATTTGATGTGACTCCTATTAACTGGTATAGGGAGGGACCAGAATAAGTATAGGAGTTTGGGAAGTAGAGTCATCTTTATCGAATTTATCTTCCCTAACCATTATAGATTGTTTGTAGCCCATAAATTAAGTTCCGTTTCCAACTTCCTAAACATGGGAGGATAATTGGCATTGTAAAGAGATTCTATCTTGGGTGTTAAATTAATTCCTAGATACTTAATTGAATTATCATCCCATTTATATGGGAAGGACGTTTGAAGCAGGGAAACAGTTTGTGATGGGAGGGAAATATTCATGGCAAGAGACTTAGAGTAGTTGACCTGTAGCCCAGAAATATTAGAAAATTCTTCTAGGGAGAGTCTTAAGTTAGGTAAAGTCGTTATGGGTGAGGTGATGAATAGGAGGATGTCCTCCACATATAGTCCGCATTTGTGAACATGCAGGCCACTCCTGGTATGTTGGGGTTTTCTCTAATCGAGATCACAAGGGTTTCAATAGCTAAAGCAAAGATGAGGGGGGATAGTGGACAACCTTGCCTGGTGCCTTTTGCTATATGAATCAGATTAGAATAGTGACCCTGAAGTTGAATTCTCACTTGGGGCTTCGAGTAAAGAGCTTTGACTAGACCCAGGAAATTATTACCAAACCCCCATTTTTGCAGTAAAGCGAATATATAAGGCCATGAAACCAAATCAAAGGCTTTTTTCAAGTCTAAGGAGAGTAACATGCCTTCCTGTTTGGTTCCCCCTTCCCATTTAGACTGCAAAATGGATATTATGTCTATGGCTCTTCTAATTTGATCTGGGCCTTGTCTGCCAGGTATGAAGCCCACTTGGTTTTTGTGTATGTATTTGGATATGAAGGAAGCGAGGCGATTGGCAAGGGTTTTGGTTAAAATTTTGAGGTCACAGTTAATCAAAGATATCGGACGGTAATGATTAACTTCTTCCGGGTTATGGTCTGGTTTGGGAATCACAGCAATAAAAGCTGAGTTGAGTTGGGCCTCCAAAGGGTCTCCCCGGGTCATGGCATTGAAAACCTGACCAAATGCTGCACCAGTGTGTTAGCAAAGGATTTATAATATGAGTTGGATAGCCCATCTGGCCCTGAGCAGAACCATTTTTTAGTTCTTTGATAACATTAAGTACTTCCTCTTCAGTGAAAGGGGCTTCCAAGGATTCCTTATGTTCCGAGGAAAGTAGCGGGATGGGTAGATTATCTAAGAAAGCTCTTATGTCCTCAGTGTTTTTTGGGGTGGAGGCTTTATAAAGATCCGTGTAGAAGGAATGAAAAGCATCTAGAATTTTTACCGGGTTGGTGGAAAGGCCCTGTCCAGAGATTCTGATTCGAGGCATTGAGTTCATTTGTATCCTGGGGGATAATTTGGCTGCTAGCATGGGGCCAATCTTATCCTTTTGTGTATAATATTTGTTTTTGTTCCATCTTATGCTTTTCTCTGCTTGAGCCGTGAGGGCTAAATTAAGTTCCAATTTAATTTTACCTAGTTGTGGGATGTTGTTATTGGAGGGATTTTTTTTATGGTGAGCTCTTAATGTTACATATTCCCTCTCAAGTCTCTCTATTTCTACGGTTCTTTCCTTTTTCATTTGAGTGGACATTTTTAAGATTTCCCCCCTAATGAAAGCTTTATGAACTGCCCACACAACTTCCATTGAAACTTCTCCCATCATGTTAATTTTGAACTATTCTGTGAGTGATTTTTCAAGCATCGTGACTCTGACAGGATCTGTTAAGAGAGATTCATTCAGTCTCCATGGTTTGAGTACATATTTGGGGCTAGCAAGTCGTAGGGACATGCTTACTAACGCATAATCCGAGAGGATCGTGTCTCTAATACAAGAATGAGTAACTCCAGGAATTGAGTGTGTATGCAATAGGATGTGGTCAATTCTGGCGAATGTGTTATGGGGGCTGAAAAATGTGTGCAGTCAATGCAAGTTGGATTTAGTTCTCTCCACACATCAGACAAACCCTGAGTGTGAATCATTTTGGCAATTTTGTGGCTGGCCTTGAGGGGGCATGTTAATTGTTGTCCCTGAGGTTTTGATCTATCTAAGCCTTGATCAAAGGCGATGTTGGAGACCCCTCCGAAGATTACTGTACCAAACTGTACTAACATGGGATTAAGAATGCAGAAGAGGCGGGCAAAAAATGAAGCTTGTCCTTTATTAGGAGCATAATAGGACACGAGAGTAAGTTTTTTCCTCTATTGTGCTTTTGACCAATATGAACCTGCCCTCCGTGTCCTTAAACTCAGAGATCCAGTTAAAGTTGCAGGATTTTGAATATAAGATGGCTACACCTTTTGTTTTGTTTTCCGCGTTTGCTAGAAAGAATTTAAGGAATTGGCTGTGGAGGAACTTAGGACTGTACCAAATCGGGAAATGTGTCTCCTGTAATATAATAATATCCAATTTGAGAGATTTATAATAGTTGAAAATTTTCTTTCTTTTCAAGGGTGAGTTTAAACCTTGCACATTGTGGGAGGCAACCTTTAAGATGTGTGGGGTGTCACCAGCCATGGGAGCAGAAGGGGGGACTATGGAAGCATTCACCATCACTTACCCTTTTAGATCTTCGATCATGTTCTTCAGGGCTTGTCGGAGCCCCCCAGAACCCTCTCGGACGTTTCTCATGTAGACACCACATTACGTTATTGATATGACTGATTTCTGATTGGGACTCTAAAACAAAGTTAATACTGCAGCTGCAGGAACAGATTCACAGGACTCAATCACTGTGTTTAAAATGTCCGTTCGGTGAAAAATTTATTACATGTTATTTTATACATAGATAAGAAAGGGGTGGTGTGAGATGTTATTAAAAACTAACAAATAGCAATATGTTATTAAAAGCTAACAAATAGAAATATATTATTAAAAACTAGCGAATAGAACAATTGCAAAAGTAAAACCTTGGAAAGGGAGGGGGGAGTAGAGAGCGTTTAGTAGGAGAAGTGTCTGTGTGTTAGGTGAAGGTTACAGAACACATTTCAACAGTGAGAACAAAATGGATTCTCTTGTGCTTAAATGAACAGTACAGTGAATGTCCATGTCATTTCCCCCCTTTTGTTTATTTGACACCATTCTTCTCCGCGTTACGTTCAGCCGATTGCTGGTAACTCCTGTTACATTGGCGCAGAGAGACGTCGTCCTGTTCAGCTCTCTCCTAGCTTTCTCACAATAATGGGTTCATCAGGGCTGGTGGTACATTTGTTGGTACAGCGGGTAGTCACACAGAGGCATAGCCTGATGAGGAAGTAAATAACAAACATGAGAAATAGGAACATCACAATGTAAGCGCCTAGTTTCTATAACCATGTTGCTATGCCATATAAAAAATCACCAAAACCTCCTAAACCCTGAAAGGGGTTCCATCCATCTTTAGCAATATCTCTGGCCTTATTCTGTAGTTCTCTTATCTTAGCAAGATGCCCTTTAATAATGTCCTCATTATCAGAAATGTATATACAACAGTCAGTGCGAAATATCTTACACATCCCACCTTGAGCTGCAGTGAAATAATTTAGCGTTAATCTGTGCTCTAATACTACTTTTTTAAGCTGAGCCATTTCTTCATTTAATAAACCTATATCAGTGGTAGTAAGGTTAATAATCTCATCTACAATTCTAGTGTAATTATTTAGTCTTTTCATTGCTTCAATTCCCCATCCTGTCCAGGAAGGGAACCATGACCATGCCATGTCACCTTCAGTGAACAGCTCTCTTTTGAACACTAAAGGGTATTCTGGACTTTGATCTGGTCGCACTGTATCTTTGCGAACAGCCAAAGCAGGTACTAACTTCCCAATGTAACATGTACCTGTAACATTAGTAGGAATCCAGGCGTAAGCTTTATTTCCACATATATAATATAACCCTCTACGTATGGACGGTATGCCTGCTCCTAAAAAACTGGAAGCAATAACATGGAATCTCAGGAAACCGATATTTTCACATATTGGGAACTGTGAGCAATTTGTACTATAAAGGGTTCTATTTAGTTCTGGATCTGGGATATAATAATATTGACCATAGTTTCCTCCATAAACTGTAATTTTTGCTCCGCTGCAATCTGAATTGCCCAACCGTCTACATTTAGTGTTAAACGGGCATGTAATGTTTAAACAAATCTGTGGAGTGTTTATCTGTTTCGAAACCATCAAAGTTACTGATCTGTGCTCATTAGCTGTGGAGACTATGTATGAGCCATTTATTCTGGTCCTGTTTAAATCAGTGAAATTGAGAGGCGTTGCTATCATGGGTATTGTTCCTGTATGGGGATGTAAGTGAGAACACACCCAGCAGTTACTAGCGTTGCTATGGGTTGCATACAATTTTAACATTTGGATGAAAGGGTTATTTTTCCATGTCTCAGTTCTCACAAACAACAAAAAGAAAAGAAACATTATCATCTTTTTTTCAAAGGATATCATCACTTCAGGATTTTCTTGCAGTGACTGGCGTGAATCCAGGTGGGCTTTCCTTCCAACTTGACAGCAGAACTGGTTGTCAAAAGCACCAAATGTGGTCCGTCAAATTTTGGTTCTAGTGGCTTTCTGACGTGTCGCTTGACCACCACCCAGTCACCTGGTTGGATTCTGTGAATACCTGAAACAGAATCTGGGTCAGGGATAGATTTATAAACACCTTCATGTATTTTATTCAATGTTCTTTGCAAAATCTGAACATATTCTAACAGATTAGAGTGAGAAGCCTGCAACTGTTGGGGAAAATATAGCCCTGTTTTGGGTGGCCCTCCAAATAAAATCTCATAGGGGGACAGCCCATGTGGTTGTTTAGGGGTAGTTCGTACAGAATATAGGGCTAATGGCAAAGCTTCCACCCATCCTTTTCCTGTATCTGCTTTAATTTTTGCACATCTGTTTTTCAAAATTCCATTAAGTCTCTCAACTTTACCACTACTTTGTGGATGATAAGGTGTATGGAAAGCTTGCTGTATGTGAAGTGCTTCCATTACCTCTTATCATTACTTCCCCAGTAAAATGGGTTCCTCTGTCACTCTCAATAGTTTCAGGAACTCCATATCTACAAACTATTTCATTCAAAATTTTCTTTGCTGTTGTTTTTGCATTTGCTTTGGCTACTGGCCAGCTCTCGGGCCAACCTGAAAACATGTCAACACACACTTAAGCAAACTCATAGGTGCCTATTCTGGGCATCTGAATGTAGTCTATTTGAATTCTTTGGAAAGGGAAATCTGGCTTTGGAGAATGCCTTTGGGGAACATGAACAGGCCTCCCTGCATTGTACAGAGCACAAGTGAGACATGAAGCACAGAACCTGGCTGCAAATGCACTAAATCCAGGTGCTATCCAATAGCAGTCAGTAAGTGCCACCATCGCGCCCTTAGCAAGATGACTGACGCCATGTGCCAGCTGTGCTAAAACTGGGTACAAACTCCTGGGTAGACACCACCTGTTGTCAGCGCTCCACAGGCCCTGCTGATTTTGGGTAGCATTACATTTGATCCACTTATCCTTCTCTTCATCAGGGGCCTGGTTCTGCAACTGAATTAGAGTTTCTACATCCCACTGCTCTTGATGAGGGGAATCTGTCCCCACTACCTGGGCGACCCCTACAGTGGGTGTGACTCCAAATGCCATAAGGGCAGCATCCTTTGCCGCTTGGTCCGCTAAAGCATTTCCTCTGGCTGTCATGTCACTTCCCCTTGCATGCCCTTTTACCTTCAAGATGGCAACTTCTGCTGGTTTCTGAAAGGCCTCAAATAGCCGCTCTATGAGTTTTGCATGTCTCACTGGCTTCCCTGCACTAGTCAGAAAGTTCCGTGCTTTCCAGATAGGCCCATAATCGTGGGCTATTCCAAATGCATATCTGCTGTCAGTGTAAACATTTCCCCTTTGATTCTCTAGGAGATGACATGCTTTGACTACAGCATACAACTCCGCTTCCTGTGCTGACATCTGGGGTTTCAATGCTTCCTGATGTAAAATGGTGTCTGTAGTGGTTACAGCAAACCCTGTGTGTGGCTGACCATCATCAGTGTAAAATCTGGAACCATCTACGAATAAGTGTGTGTCACAATCTGATAAGGGCTCATCTTTTGCTGGTGTGACAGAGGCCCTTTCTACCTCCATAAGAGCCATACAATCATGAGAAAAACTCTCAGGTTCTACATCAGTACCATTTGTTGCATCTTCCTCATCAATTATAGGAAGAAGAGTAGCCAGATTTAAAGTAACACATCGTTTGATTGTTAAATTCGATGGAGCAAAAAGAGCAGACTGGTACTTGTCAAATCTATTGGCAGACACATGTCTAGTATTTACTTGATTCATGATTTCCTGTACTGCATGTGGCACATACAGGATCAGAGCAGAATCTAGTACAAGCTCAGTTACTTTGTCTAGCAGCAAAATGCAGGCTGCTATGGCTCGCATACAACTGGGGGAGCCTTTGATGACAGGGTCTAATGAGGCTGATACATACATCACAGGCCTCTGTTTGTCTCCATGTAGCTGGGTGAGTACACCTGCAGCAAATCCATTGACTTCATGACAGAACAACGAGAAAGTCTTAGTATAGTCAGGAAGTCCAATGGCGGGAGCTTCAGACAAAATTTTAATAAGCTCCTTCATCTGCAATTCATTGTTCCATGTGAGTTTGAAAGGGTTTCTAGTGGTAGCCTCATATAGAGGAGCCATAAGTTCTGATGCATTTGGAATCCAGTCCCTACAATATCCCACTAACCCCAGGAAGGCACGTAGTTGCCGGACATTTCTTGGTTTTTCAAAGTTTTGTAGAGTTTTAACTCGATCTGGGGTTAGGTGACGGAATCCATGTGAAATGCAGTGACCCAGGAAGATCACTTTCTCTTGGCAGTATTGTAGCTTATCTTTGCTAACTTTGTTGTTACTGTTATAGAGAAACAGGAGAAGGCTTACTGTTTCTCTGCTACAAATGTCCTTTGTATCAGAACAAATAAGCAAATCGTCTATGTACTGAAGCAAAACTGTGTTTGGGTGTAAGGGGGACCATTGGTCCAATACTTGCTTTAACGCAGTATTATATTCAGAGGGGCTACTCACACAGCCTTGGGGCAATCTTGTCCATGCTAACTTTTGGGCATCATGGGTAAATGAAAAAAGGTGCCAGCAATCTGGGTGCAGGGGCACCGAAAAGAAAGCATTTGCAAGATCAATCACTGTAAAGCAGGTGCTGGAGGCAGGTATTCCACTTAGTAAAGTGCGGGGGTTGGGCACGATCGGGGTATCTGCCTCTATTATATTGTTAATGGCTCTCAAATCATGCACCATGCGATATGTCACCTGCCCACCCTTCTTGTCTGGCTTCTTTGCAATTGGGAACAGGGGTGTATTGACCTGGGACTTAATTGGTACAACAACCCCTGCTGCTTTCAGTTGAGTGATTTGATCCTTTATCCCCTCAGTCTGAGCAATACTCAGTGGGTACTGTTTAATCTGTGGGAGATGGGCTCCTGGTTTAATTTTTATCATGACTGGGGTGCAATCCAGCAGACCTACATCATATTTGCTGGTGGCCCATAATTCAGTGGGAATCACTTTCAATTCTGGTGGAAATGGCAGAGTGGAGTCTTGGATTAAAAATACTCCACAGGCAGAATTTAAAACTTCTCCTGATAGACCACTGACCACTTGGACTCCTGTAGGAGTGTAGTCTATGTTTGCTAAAATTTGGTTCAAAATGTCAGCTCCCAAAAGATTGGTAGGAACTGTGTCTGAAACTAACACTTTAGTGACAATTTCTGTTTGCTGTCCTAGCCTGAGTTTAAGTGGCTTGGACTCAACCAAATCAGTAGAGGTCCCGGTTAGGCCAACACCAGAGATAACATTTGTAGATAATAATCCTGGAGGTAAGTCCTCTATATTAAAAACACTTCGGCTTGCACCAGTATCAATTAAACAGGTTAATTCTGTTTCTCCTCCAGGATAAGGGAGTTCTTGTAAAAATACTTTTACTCTGGCCTCGGGACCATTGTCTCCCCTATTTAACATGATTGATACTGGCATGCCATTTTCCTATGCCTGATCCACTGCTTTTGGCAGAGAACTGGGATCAGCATGAGGGGCCCCTAAGCTCTTTTCTAGTCTACGGTCAGGAAGATGGCAGAATTTGGCTATGTGTCCTTCCCCATCACAATTGTAGCAAATAATTGGTCCCCGATTGCCATGATTTCTGAAATTGCCTTTGCCTCTTCCTCTTCCTTTTCCTCTCTGCTTCCCCATGTACATTACCTTGGGTTTGCTGTCTTTTTGGTTAATCCTGTTTTCTATGGATAACAGGATAGGCAGGACGTCTCGAATAGACATATTGCCTGCCTCAGGCCTTGCTGTGAACAACTTTTCTTTCAACTGGGGTATTAAACCATCAAGAAACCTTTGTTTCACCAGTTGTGTAGATGGACTTGCAGTTTCTCCCGCCTTCTCTTCCTCTATTTTAATGCCTGCTTCCTCAGCCATATCACTTAACCGCCTCCAATAAGCCCCTGCTGCTTCCTCTTTCCCTTGCTTAGCATTCATAAATTCAGCATGTCTGGTTTGTCCATATATTTGGGGCAATTTTTCCTTCAATTTCTCACAAACCTCCCGTCCACTAACCATCTTACCTAGATTTTTGACGTCTACACCACATTCTTTAAGTATATAGCCAGACATGTTGCTTCCCACTGCTTTAATAAGAAGCTGATGAATGTCAGTAGCAGAAGCCTCATATGCTTCCTGTGCAGCACTAAGTTTGTTTGCAAACCCAATTGGATTCTTTCTAGGATCTCCCAATCCCTCTAATATGGCTCTCATATCTTGGGGACTAAAAGGTACATGCCATTTAATTTGAGACTTACTGTCAACAGCATCACCTTCAAAAACTAATTGGGTTCTGACAGGATAAACTGCAACAGATTTCTCTATGCCAGGGGCAGAAGGGCTGGCATCTCCCTTCCTTCTCTCTTCATCTTGCTGCCACAATTTGGAAATTATGGTTTGCTCTGGAAGTTCAGACTCTATCTCTCTTTCTCTGGCCAAAGCCTTAAGTTCAGAGAGATCTAGGTTTGCATATGTGCCTTTTGATTTATGCCAATCATCTGTTTCTAGGATATGAGCCAAAATCCTCTTTGTAGGTTGATATGAGGCTGTTAAACCTCTGCTCTCTACTATATTGCTTAGCTCATCTTTTGTGTGTTCCATGTAATCTAATTCTTTTGCTTTTGTGCGTGGACCCCTTAAAGCCAAACTGGCAGCCACATAAGGTGGGGGGTCCTCCTCTACAGAGTCTTCTGGCCAAACGTAGTAAATTTGGGCAGTACTTTTATTAAATATCTCCGTCAAGCCAGTTTGATTTGCTACTTTAGCTTCTGTCTCCCATGTGCAAGCTATTCTCCACGTTCCTTCACTGCACAGTAGTGGGCCATAATCGTGCAGAAAAGTTTGCCATACTTTTAAATCAAAAGTCCCTTCAGATTTTAAAGGTTTAGCTGTTCCCTTTGTCCATTCTACCCATTTATCTAGGGGCTCAGTATAGGCAGAACCGTACCTTCGGTTCATATATTCTCTAGCGCTCATCTTGCGCTGGGCATTTTCTGAAGGCCTCTCTCCCTTCATTCCCTTAATTAATTTAATGCCCATAATGACTGGCCAGTCTTCTCTCTTCTCTACTTGTGCCTATACCCTCTTGCCTCTAAAACAAATAGTACAGCAAATCTGCAGATTTACAAGAATAGTCTCCACTTATCTACGTGGATAGAAGGGGTTTATGACAATAGACAAAACACTCATTAAGAGACCCTCCTCATCTCTTCTCTTCTCTGTGAGTTTTATCTGACCCTACCATGCGCCTCTGACCCAGGTCGCCCACAAGGAGTCAACGCAGGGAACTGCAGAGGATTTTCCCTATCCACACACAGTCCAACCCGTGAAGAGGGACACAAACACATTCACACACACACGTTACCCAACCAGAAAGGTCCGAGAGTGGTCTGGTTTCCTTGAGAACCGACAGATAGGATACATAGGAAAAGGCAGAAATATAGCAAGCTTAAGGGCAGCTTACCTAGCCGGCATTTGAGGTCTGCGTTTCCCGATGATCCCGATTGAAGCTCGGTTCCTTCTGGAGACTCTGCCAAACTCCTGTTATGGCTCGCCAAGACTGATATGACTGATTTCTGATTGGGACTCTAAAACAAAGTTAATACTGCAGCTGCAGGAACAGATTCACAGGACTCAATCACTGTGTTTAAAATGTCCGTTCGGTGAAAAATTTATTACATGTTATTTTATACATAGATAAGAAAGGGGTGGTGTGAGATGTTATTAAAAACTAACAAATAGCAATATGTTATTAAAAGCTAACAAATAGAAATATATTATTAAAAACTAGCGAATAGAACAATTGCAAAAGTAAAACCTTAGAAAGGGAGGGGGGAGTAGAGAGCGTTTAGTAGGAGAAGTGTCTGTGTGTTAGGTGAAGGTTACAGAACACATTTCAACAGTGAGAACAAAATGGATTCTCTTGTGCTTAAATGAACAGTACAGTGAATGTCCATGTCAGTTATCTTCTAGAGATATGGGGGTTAGTAGAGCTATGATAGATAGGGAAGGGAGGAAAGCAGAAAATGGGAAAGTAGAAAGAAAGGAAGGTCTTCTCCCAGAAAGGAACATGGATCCCAGGAAGGAGAAGCAGTCCCTAGGATCCAATAAGTCCAAAAATTTGTGGACAGTGTCCGAGCTTAACATCTCGGAAGTCCCAGCCCCTGGTAACCAATTGGAGAACAAGGGTTAGGCGGAGGCACATGTGTACCGCCCCAGACCAGGGCGCCTATTAAACATTAGAAACAGAAAACAAAAAATTACGTAGGTCAGCTACACAGCATATAAGAGCATTTTTTCGACCAAAGGGTGAAAGGGAGAACACCCTGTATAACCTGGGAACCTGAATAACCTTGGAGGAAAAAACATTACCACCTGAACCTTAAATTTCGGGTAATACGAACCCTCAGTAGAAACACCACTAGGTGTTTTTATCTTTCTGTGATAATATTAAATATAGAATATATGTCCTCTCTATTGCAGGAACATTTTCGAGTTTCCTGGTAGAAGGAGGGTTTTAGGTGATGGGGTGTGGGAGGGGAGGGGGGGTGAGTGGGGTGAGATTACATATTGTTATGATACCCAGAGTTCACAATGTCCACTTACTCCACAAAAAAAAAAGGGGGGGGATGAGCCAAATGACTCATGCACGGAAAGTCAACAGTGAGGTGTGAACTGATTGGAATCCTATACAATCAGGGGGGCCTTTCGTAAAGAGACAAAAAGCATGGAAGTCATTAAGACTCATAGTGATGTCCAGGACTAATCTCGAGGACCTTCAAGTGGGGCCGTTGTCACCTGACCTTCTCAACTTCAGTTTCGACCAAAGGGGTGTCGATGGACTGATAGGGGGGGCCGTTTAGCTGAGCTGGAAGCAGCTGAGGACGTGTCCATTCCTATTTCTTGTCAGATGATTTTCAAACGAAGTAGGAGCTTTTCACCCACAATGAAGGAGGAGAAGGCGTGGTTTTGGCTTTTGTATGAAAATTTCACAGCAAACGGGAATGCCCATCTGTATTTTATGTCCTTCTGGCCCATGGCAGAAAGCAGGGGTTTTAGGGAGCGTCGTCGCTGAATGGTTGAGGGAGCCAGGTCTGCAATAATCTGTATGGCGTGATCTTGACATGTCACCTGGGCTGAAGAGCGCACCTGTTTCATTACAGCTTCCTTCACTGTATAATGATGTGGTTTAACAATTATGTCTCTCGGTAAGCCGTCCTTCCTAGGGTGACCCGGAGCTCTGTGGGCCCTGTCCAACTCAAGATGCTGTGTGCTTATGTTAGGTAGCAGGGATTTAATCAGATCCTGTGTCGCTGAAGAAACATCCGTCACGGTCTCTGGAAGTCCCCGTATCCTAAAATTATAGCGTCTGGACCTGTTTTCGAGGTCATCTATGCGTGCTAAAGCAGTCTCCAGTTGGTCTTTTAAGGTTTGAATCATGTCAGTGTTTTGATTGGATACTGCGAAAGTTAATTCCAGTTTGATTTCTATTGCCTCCATTCTGGTTCCAATGTTTTGTAGATCAGATTTAATGTCCCCAGTTATTTTAGCTGCCGTTGTGGCCAAACTTCTCTCCAGGAGGATAGAGAGTTTGTCATAAAGGTCCGCTGTGGAAAAGCAGTGATCTTGTGGTTGCAGGCCTGATGTGGAGGGGTCAGAGTATAAGTGCCTGTTAGGTCCCATGGGAGAGAAGGCCAGATCTGCCAAAGTGTGGCCTATGAGTGACTCCGTGGAGCATGGACAAGGTGTGGATACTTGCTGGCAGTTCCCAGATAGGAGCGGGGTGTAGGTCAGGGTAGCAGGGGTGAGGACTTGCCTGTGATCCAGGATCCCCTCTGAGCTAAAGCCTTGAGACTGCATGTGGGCCTCGGGAGTGGCGGCCATCTTGGTACACCCAGCTCGGGATGACGCCTCAAATTGCGGGCCCAGATCGCGACGGGCAACCGCGTTGATCATTCGTGGGGGGTCACCGGAGGTTCGTACAGCAGGTACCCTCTGTTGTGATCGTTATAGGGGGTTCAGAGCCGCATCAGGAGTGCCGTTGGTCTGGCGCGCTGCAGATAATCAGACGCTCATGGCCATCTTGCATCCCTCGCGCAAGCGCACTCTTTTTTGTTTTTTTTTGCATCTTGGGTTTATATACACCTTGATTTATGACTGAGACACTATATGTATACACTTATATGTTTTTGTATATGGTGCGATAATTACATTTTGGTGCGACTTTGGTGCAATTTTTTTATAACTTTTTTGTTTTTTGGTGCGATTCTTTGCATTCTTATTTGGATTTGGTTTTTGGGTTCACTCACATCCTGTATTTTGGGTTTGGACACTATATGCACTGTTATAAGCAGAGGATCACTATATTATCATGATATTCATGTTTGGATGTTTTATGCACTTATATAAGGAGAGGATTTATTTTTATGTTACACTAATTTGTAAGCTATTACATTTTTGGTGACAACTTCTCCTGTGCAGGATTGGTGTCCACACCTAGAGGGCTTTAGTACTCACCTACTGGGGTAGGTGAGGTGTGATAACTATTACACTACCACCTTTATGGTAACTGTTTTGTTATAATTTATTCCACAATAGCACTGTGTCTTTTAATATTTAGCCACTATAAAGTGTTTTGGTAGAGCACTATTTGACATATAGGTAGCGCCACTCGCCCCTCTTCTTTCTTTTCTATATTCTAGAGCCCTCTTACGGGGGGCTTTTTGGGGAGGCTGCAACCTTCACACGTGTCCTAAGCTCAGACCTTCCTAATTAATTAATTTACTTATAATTCATATCACCTTCCCACTTTCCTAGGGCTCAACAGAGAAGTGAGGATCCAGGGGTTTAATATTATTTTTATTTTCTCAAACAGAGAGTGTCGGTTACTTCCTGCCTTACGTGACTTTTTATTTTTCCTTATAGTACTCTTTTGACTTCTTTTTCATCATTAAACTGTTCTATAGTATAGTGCAAATGGGAAGAAAGCGCGCTGACAAAAACAAAAAATGGTCATAAAAGCTGCTAGCAACAAAACAGTCAGACACACTGTAAAAGACAAAGTCATAAAGGTAATGCAGCGCTTATAGTGAAAAATTACAGTCCATAAATAATAAATGATATTTGCAACAAACAATTGATGAATAAAAAGAAAAAAGTGCAAAAGAAATAAAATATAACCAAAAATTTCAAAAAATCAAATTATTCCAAAGATACAAATGAACAAATTCTACCAAGTGATCCACCACAACACCTTTCAGTCGACTGCCACCTCTAAATGCTATACAATTAAATCTTTCATACCCTGTGCGTCCAAAAATGAAAAATGTGGTATTAGAAACTAAAAAAGAGAGCAGATGTGGGACTTTAAGTGAGGCACACGGGAGCAGAAGTCAAACTAGAATAAAGTTTCAATTTTTTAATATAAAGTAATACATGAATTCATGAGTATACATTTATAGGCACATAGCTCAATAAATATAATTTGTATTCAATCATAAAATACATTCCAACAAGGACTTCTATGTAAACATATGAGGATATGAATAAAAGATACATAACAATAAATATGTGGCACTCAGTGTCACTAGAAAAAAGTGGCAAAGACAAAATGCAATAACATTGGAACGTCCATACATAGCTAATGATAGTGTATAAATAACGGTAGTTGTAAGCTCTACGCCGTTTCGGGGCCTTATAGCCACTCATCAGGAGCATAACCGTATTAATCACCTACAAATAGGGAAAATAGCAATATTTAGAGTAGTTTAAAGGACAAGTGGGCAAATGTAAAACATAAGATTCCACATTCTTCCACAAAGACCATGAACTTACAATTGCGTCCGTGCAAAGGCGGCCCTGAATGCAAAGCCCACCCACAATGCCAGGGTCCGAAGCTGAGGGAGCATGTCCAGGCAGCAGACCCGGCAACGAGAAACCCCCAGATTGGGTCAGAGTGTGACGGGAGTGACCTCAGTGGGAGGAGAAAAAAGACCTGAAAAGCAAAAACACAAAGTGAATAGGTAAGAAAAGTGTGAAAAAATGAAAGAAGAGTATAAAGCAGTGAAAATAGGTTGGAGAAAAAAAGAGTGAAAGAAAGAGAAGGAGAAAAATAGAAAAGTAAAAGGAAAAAAGTTTCGAAAAAGAGAGAATAGAATATGAGAGAAATGACCTAAATAGTCCAGGAAAAGACCAGGGAAGGGGGATGGTAGAACAAAAGAAGGAAACTGAGTGAAAGAAAAGGGGGTGAAGAAAGACCATACCTCTGAGGAAAAAGACCTGAAAAACAAAAACACAAAGTGAATAGGTGAGAATAGTGTGAAAAAATGAAAAACGAGTATAAAGCAGTGAAAATGGGTTGGAGTGAAAAAGAGTGAAAGAAAGAGAAAGAGAAAAATGAAAAAGTAAAAAGAAGAAAGTTTCAAAAAAGAGAGAATAAAATATGAGAGAAAAACGACCAAGATAGTCCAGAAAGAGACCAGGGAAGGGGGATGGTAGAACAAAAGAAGGAAAGTAAGTGAAAGAAAAGGGGGTGAAGAAAGACCATACTTGTGAAGGGTAGGAGTAGGGGCATGGTTGCCAAAAGTGTGTGGCTGTTTGATGGTGTATGGATAGAGCCTGAGTTGGGAGACATCTCACTGGTAGAAGCCAAAGCGGGGAGTGCCGCCGCAGAGCACACCCCCAACGTCATGCAACCAGCAAACCAAAGGGGACCGGGAGGCGCCGCAAACCCACCAGCCAGGCAACCGAGCTGGCCGACCACAGGTATGAATGGCCCCACTATCCTCATTTAAAGTCCCAATATTGCAGATTTTTCTCCTTTTAATGTGGTATATCTTTTAGTCTGCCCTTGTGGTAAACAATATATTGGTAGGACTATTCACTCTTTTTCTGTACATGTTAATGAACACATTAAAAATACATTAAAAAAAGGCGCATGCGCGGCAGCGGCTAAGATGGCCACCGGCTGCTAGAGCTCCGCTCCACCGCTACCCTACGATCGCCACCACAGCAGCTAGAGCGGACGCCCAGGCTCATCAAAGGGATATTCAGGTGGGGGAAACCCCCAGGAATGTAGACACCATAATGGCGCAAGTCCGGAGGAGGCTCACAGACCAGATATCTGCGGCGGCAGCTCCGGTCAGCTATGCCAAGATGGCGGCGGCCCCACGAGGCTCCCTCATCAATACAGGAGGAACAGAGGAATACATAGCGGATCAGGACAATCAGCTCCCCTCATCGCCAGATATGGACTTTCCCCCACTGCCCCAGATCTCATCTCCCTCATCCACAGAATCTTTACTGGGACGGATGGGCGCTGGCTTCCCCTCTACCCCTATGAAGGACCCACATACAGGAATGCTATTAGCAGTGACAGAATCATCTGCAAACATCCCTACACCCACGGACTTCCCCTCCATGATGGAGGCTTTTACCCATCTACTATCTAAAAGCCTGGCCCAGAATGCTTTACAAATAACTTCTCCAATACATGCTGATTTGCAGCAACTGGGGCAGAGGATTGACTACATTGAGCAGAAAGCTGACCAAGCAGCCTCTCGCATCCACCAGAATTCAGCCAGAATACAGGACTTGCAGGACCAACTAGAAACCGCCTTCTCTAAAATCGACGATCTTGAAAATAGATTGAGAAGGTACAATTTCCGTATTAGAGGTCTCCCAGAGACTGAAAAGGACACTCATACTGCAGTAAAAAGCCTGCTAAGAGGCCTTATCCCTGACATTTCAGATCATCGTCTGGAGATTGACAGGACACACAGGGCCCTACAGCCCCCACGTTCAGATGGACTACCTCGCGATATATTCGTGAAACCTCATTTTTAGTCAGTTAAAGAGGAAGTGATGAGGAGATCCAGGGGCTCGGATGACCTTAAGTTGCTAGGCCACAGAATCCAAATTTTCGCTTACTTATCTCCATATACGGTTCAGAAAAGGCGCTCACTCAAACCGTTGATACAGTGCTTAATTGAGAAAGAAATATTCTACCGATGGTCTTTTCCCCTGCGCCTCAACTTTGCATATAAAAATAAAAACTAGGGGCGTGGCTTAGCAATGGCCGAGTGAGGACGCTTTTGAAGAGGGCTCCTGATCTCACCCGCTCTATCCTGCTAAATTGACGGTGATTCATGAGCGAAAAAGAGGCATGATAGCTACCAGACGATACCGGACAAGATCGTCAGCTGGAGGTAACCGTCCCTCTACCCCGAGCAGTGGCATTCAGCGGTACTTCCGCGGCACACAGAGAGTGTCACCGGGCGCCATTATAGCGGCTCCACGTGCACGCAGCTTAACGGAGAATACTGCACTAGACTCCCTGAGACCTTCCATCTCACCCGACAATACAAGTCTAACTCAAGAGACATTCACTATATTGCCCTTAAACATGGCTGATGCCTCTCCTAGGTCCAGCGGTATGCCGGACAAAATCCGAGCTATTTTACAATCCCTACCGACCAAAGCAGACATAGAAGGCCTCATCCTCCGTATTGAGGAGGCACACAGTAGGGATATCCAGGAAGTAAGGGCAGACTTGCACGCACTTACAGATCGAGTCGACTCTGGAGAAGCTTCGATCACATCTTTAACTCATAGGATTGTGGCACTGGAACGTTCCCAGGAATCCCAAGAGACCACTGCCGTTGAACTACAACTGCATTTAGAGGATTTAGAGGATCATAGCAGACGCAACAACCTTTGATTGCGGGGTATTCCAGAAGCTACCGGCTCAGAAGATCTGGCGGCTACCGTGACGGCTATCTTTCATGAGGTACTGGGTTCCTCCCCTCCGTCGCTGGAATTAGACCGTGTCCACAGAACCCTGGGACCTAAATCATCTGACCCTGCCAGACCAAGGGATGTACTGTGCAGGATACATCATTATAATCAAAAAGAACTTATCCTCCGTAAAGCTTGGGAACATGGGTCAGTAGAATTCGATGGTGCCACAATTAAAATTCTTCCAGACCTGTCTAGGGCCACACTACAGAGAAGGGCTATGCTGAGACCCCTTTTGGATGTGGCCAGAAGAAATGACTGCACCTATCGTTGGGGATACCCCTTAGCGGTCAGCTTTCGTAAAACGAATGCCTCCTTCACGCTACGTACTCCTGCGGACTTACCAGCTCTCTTCGCCTTCCTGGGAATAGAGCCCATACAAGTACCGAACTGGCTGACCATCATACCTCGCACCTCAGGTCGTCCGGGACCTCCTTCTCAACAAAACTTTCAATCCTCTCGCCGACAGCGATCCAGGAGAAGAGCCCGGTCTCCATCCGCTGAAGGGACCCGGGAATCATGAATGTTACTCCCATGAGTTGCCCCACTGTGGTCTCCATGCGCATCTGATTTTGTTATCCCTGTTTGTTGGATTTTACCACCCCACACCATAAAATTGGCTGGTCACGCACACCCTTTTAACACCAAACCAGAGAAGACTGCGACTCCATCTGGAATCATGCATACCTTACCTCCCAGCCCTGCACTTACTGTGATGAGCGCGTCAGGTCTGTTAACAAGCGGCTGCTATGTTATGTTATTTTGAACGTTTGCAGTATTCGTTCTGGCGGAGACTTTGAGCCACGCTGTGTTATCTCTGGGGCCGAGACGTTAATGCAGACGGGTGTGATCTTACCTACTTAACCTGGGAAACCTTCCCTGTCTCGATATCATTCTTATTATACACACTCTGTTCTGTCACATTAAACGGAAGATTAGGGACCATGATGTGTGCGTAAGAGAATATCTATATTATTACTTATGACGGGAGAAGGGATAGAATGATGTTGGTGTGGGTTACTTCTGCTTTTGGGGGCTGTTCCTCCCTTCTGGCCCTGATATTTGTCTGGGGTGGGGGGAGGGGGCTTTCCCTATCAGGAGGACTTCATGAGGGATATATATACTGAGGGGGTGGGATCTTTTCTACACGTCACACAAGAGAGGGTAAGAGGGATGAGTCTCCACGGATCTGATAGTAAATATGAATAGCATGAAAGTGGATCTGGAGCCGATGGCTCACGTATCTACCCTTCTGTTGCTCTCGTGGTTCTAATGGGGAAACCATCCTCTCAGCACTGTAAGCAGCCAAATAATATGCAATTAGAAAATGCCAGTCTATATATATATATATATTCTTTATTTAGTATATTTAGTTCATGTAAGGGGTGGTTCTTGTTCAGGTTGATATTATTTACTTCCCTTGCAGTTCTGTTTGTTTTATACTTAAGATGTGTAGGAGCATTGGATGATAACACTCTATTTAGAGGGGCAGCTCCCAGACATGGGCTACACTTTCTTTCTTTCTTAAGTTTATTGTGCCTTTAGGTTCTTCTTTTAATCTTGACATGTTTACCTCTAATTGATCACTGTCAAATCATATATATTTCCTTTTATGATATTTCACACTGCAGGTGGGAGGGGAGTTCAGCGAGCACCTCGCTGGTCATTCCTTTCCACAACCCCCATTTAGGCCTGCGCTCGATGACCAGAGTTATTCTGGTGAGCATCTTAGTTTTAAGAACACTTCCTAAGTAGAACTTGGATTTAATACCCCATTGGGGTGATCTAGTATCCATTAATCTCTGCTTTTCCTGTCCTATCTTTCTCTTCTTTTTCTTCTGCTAACACCTTTCTTCCTTCAGTCTACTTCTACCCCTAATCTCCCACCTCTCCCCTTCCCTTACCCATTTCCTCCCCTTCTCCCCCCGTACCCCCCCCCCCCTTTTTTTTTTTTTTTGTGTGACGTGAGGGTCATGGAGACAGTAAAGGTGCTCTCGTTTAACGCGAGAGGTCTAAATATTCCGGAAAAAAGGCGTATGTTATTTCAAGACCTACACCGACTGAAGACTGATCTGGCTTTCATTCAGGAGACACATTTTAAGGGAGACAAGTTTCCCTTATTGCAAAATAAATTTTTCCTGAAAGCGTACCACGCTACAAATGGGAATGCCAAATCTCGGGGTGTATCCATTCTTATCTCTCGCTCCGTCCCGTGGATCTTTGAAGATATGAGGGCTGACCCAGAGGGGCGCTTTCTGTTCCTTAGAGGAACAATTGGAGGAGTAGAAGTGACTCTAGCAAATGTCTACGTTCCGAACAGTGGACAAGACGACTTTATCTCCAAAATGACTGACACTTTGTTAGAATTTGCCAAGGGCCAGACATTACTGGGGGGAGACTTCAATGTACCACTGATCCCCTCAGAGGACACATCAGTGAGACATTCCTCGATCACCCCTAATGTTAGGAAACGCATTGCGCTTTCATTGCACAAAGCACAGTTAATTGATGCCTGGAGACTTATGCATCCCACCGAAAGGGATTACACTTTTTATTCATCCCCGCACAAACAATACTCGAGAATCGACTACTTCCTAGTCCCTCATTCACAATTACATGCGGTTAGAGAGACCTCTATTGGATCTATAACATGGTCTGATCATGCCCCTGTTCTGTTGCCCTGACTGACATTTTTACCTCCAAGACGAGAACCTGGAGATTAAATGAGAGTCTTCTACAGGACAAAGAGGTACTTCAGGACGTAGTCAGAGAGCTGGATTTTTATTACCAAACGAATGATACCCCTGATAGCAACCCTGGTATCGTTTGGGAAGCCCACAAGGCTGTGATCCGGGGAGTGCTTATCAAACACGGTTCGCGCATTAAGAAACAGCGTGCGGTACAAATGACATCGCTCCTAAATCAACTGAGCCTTGCTGAGGCCCGACATAAACATGCCCAAACCCAATCTCTAGAGGCGGAAATTCTGACACTCCGTAGCAAAATTACCGAACTCATGCAATTTCGAGCTAAAGCTGCGATTCAAATATGCCGTCGGATCTCTTATGAATCGGGAAACAAGTGTGGTAAACTTCTGGCCAGGTCACTAAGAGATCAAGTATTGGCTAACTATATACCGCATATTAAGACCTCCAACGGTCAGAAAACCACACTCCCCCGCAACATCGTCGGAGAATTCAAAGAGTTCTATGCGTCCCTTTACAATCTGCAAACTCCAGCTCCCCAGCACTCTCAGATAGAGGACTATCTCACTAGTTCAGGCATGCCCAAACTCTCACTGGAAACGGGAAAATTACTTGACGAACCGATTTCCACAGAAGAGATACAATTAGCAGTGAGGGCCTCTAAATTAGGGAAAGCTCCAGGACCGGATGGTCTTACTGCACAATATTTTAAAACGCTACTTCCCTCCCTTGAGAAGTTCATGCACAAATTCTTTAACTCGTTGGGCTCGGATATAAACTTTCCCCGGGACTCTTTGTCTGCGCACATTACGGTGATCCCCAAGGAGGGGAAGGACCTAACCCTTTGCGGGAGCTATAGACCAATCTCTCTCCTAAACACCGACCTAAAAATTTTCACGAAAATACTCTCTACTAGGATCCAACTCTACCTTCCCTCCTTGATCCACCTGGACCAAGTAGGCTTTGTCCCTACGAGGGAAGCTAGGGACAACACAATTAAGGTCCTGAACCTCCTACATGTGGTCAATAAGGACAATATTCCCTGTATTTTTTTAAGCACGGACGCGGAGAAGGCCTTTGACAGGGTGAACTGGCATTTTATGACAGCTGTTCTGAAACACATTGGTCTAGGCAACAACATGTTATGTTGGATTAAGTCATTGTATGGGGCCCCTTCGGCACGTGTCAGAGCCAATGGACTATTATCGGATCCCTTTGAAATCAAGAACGGTACACGCCAGGGGTGCCCTCTGTCCTCACTCCTTTTCGCCCTGTCATTGGAACCGTTTCTGCGTACTGTGAGAGCCAATCCGGATATCACTGGAATTGGTATGGGAAATTCACAACAGAAAATTGCCGCGTATGCGGACGATATGTTGTTCTCACTCACCAACCCAGTGATTTCTCTCCCAAACCTTTTAAAAGAATTTAAAACATACGGGGACCTCTCGAACCTGAAGATTAATTTTAATAAATCCGAAGCTATGAGTGTAGGAGTTCCCACGCAGCACCTCACAGCCCTACAATCCAGTTTTAAATTTAGATGGACAACCTCAGCCCTGAAATACCTTGGCACATATATCCCCTCCAAACTCTCGCAGCTGTTTCTTCTTAATTTCCCCCCTTTGCTAACCAAAGTTAGAGCTCTTCTCGCCAAATGGCAATCAGGAATGCATTCGTGGTTCGGGAGATGCAATATCCTTAAGATGTGCATCCTACCTAAATTTCTTTATCTTTTCCAAGCGCTTCCGATTCAGATTCCCTCTAACTACTTTGATCAGATCAGAACAGTATTTTTTTACTTCATTTGGGCTCATAAAAGACCAAGACTAAACAGACGACAGATTATGTTACCTAAACAATATGGGGGATTGGCGGTGCCAGATCTTCGCAAGTATCACCAAGCAACACACCTAACTAGACTCATTGACTGGAACCGACACCAATCCACAAAATTATGGACTAGTCTAGAACAGACCCAATGTGAGATACCCCTAAATAGGGCTCCTTGGTGCCATAAATCTCTGCCGAGAGAGGTGAGGATTCATCCTCTGATTGGTATTACCACACAAATATGCTCGACCCTCTTTGCGCGTGCTAGCCTTGTGTCACCAAGGTCCCCTTTACGTCCAGTATTAGGAAACCCAGAATTTGCTCCTGGTTACACAGACCCCATTTTCCCTGCAATGAGAGCGGCAGGTTATTTCCAAGCCTCACATTTCATGGTCAATGGTAAATGGCCGTCACTGACAGAACTCATGGACATGGACGGTCCCTTTCATTTAGATTTTTGGAGAGCACAACAGCTCTGCCATTTTCTTAAAACACTGCCACTAACCAATTGCGCTGACCAGACTTTAACTACCCTAGAGACATACTGCTCAGAGGAGGGTACTATGCCCCACACGCTATCGGCCATCTATCAAATGCTGATCACACCACCAGAAGGTTATCGTCCCCAATGCTTAGATAGGTGGGAAAGGGATCTCCAATGTACCTTTACATCAAGACAAAAACAAAACATTCTTCAATTCACATTTAAATCTTCAATTTGTTCAAAGACACAAGAGACAAACTATAAAATAGTTACCAGATGGTACAACACCCCGGCAAAGTTACAAAAGATATTCCCTGACGTCACAGACCTCTGCTGGAGGTGCCAGAGAGAATGTGGATCGATTCTCCACATTTTCTGGTCTTGCCCCCAGTTGACAGGGTTTTGGAAAACCGTCCACCAGACGATGCAGAAGTTCACTGAATACCCAATTCAAGCAGACCCGGCCCTCTTTCTGCTGCATGCATCCGACAAATCCCAGAAAACATATAAGCGTTCATTAATACCACACCTACTTGACGCAGCAAAGGCGTGTATCCCCTTGTATTGGAAATCCACACAATCCCCTCCTATCAGTTTATGGATCAGGAAGGTTGAGGACATCAAACAAATGGAGGACTTAATCCTCACGGCCCGCCACCAAAATGAACGTTTTACCAAGAAATGGTCCATCTGGAATGTCTTCTTCTTCTCAGACGAAGGTCAATCTCTTTTAGGTAGGGACATGACGGATCAAAATTAAAATTGAAATTGTCCTACTGTAGTCTGCCAGATACCAGTATGGGTATATAGACATCATTTAACTCAGCCACTTTGTTCCTCAACTCGCATAAAGACAAGCATGCGGCCTCTATATGCCATACCCCCCCCATAACCCTCCTCCATACTCCCCTCAGTCCCCCCCCACTACCCTGACCCTCTCTCCTTTCTACTATCCTTTCATTTCTCTCCTTTTCCCCTTTCTGATTCCTGTCTTGATTGGGGCTATTGTTGATGTATGGGGTAATTTTGGGTGCCCCGTGGTCTACATGGCCCTACTCTCTTACTATCTTGAAAATAGGAGCAAGATGCACGGAACCTCTCGCTAGTTAATGTGCAACCCAGGAGTAGGTTGCCCTTTTGTTTCAGTTGAGGTCAGGGTCAGAAGCGGTTCCAGTATCAAGGATTTTTGTATTCTCTTTACTGTTGTACCTTTCTTTTTATTTTTCATTAGATCGTGATATTGGGCCATGCTCATTCTACTGTATGATATTCTGTACATGTTTGACCTTGAGACGATGTATTCTGTGTGTCTTGTGTCCATTCTTTAAATAAAAAATTTGAAAAAAAAAAAAAAAACTATGGCTTTTCTACCCTTTCTGAAGGAGAACGTCTGTTACTAGACTTGGGCCTGATCTCTCATGATCCGTCATCTCCAATGCAGAGCAAAAGCACACCCGCTTCCACGAAACGTCCACCACCAGCGAGCCCACTACATCCTTCCTGGCTGAAGCAAGGTTCCAAACGTTCCAAAGAAAACTTCCCTACTTGATGTCCCAATCATCACAGGCTCAGGGAGCTGACCTGGTTACTTTCTTATGGCTACCTTGGCCCGGTATTAACTCAAAGACTCTACTGATATTTTTTCCCCTCGCGGCCCCTGGGTCTTGGGGTCCTTTCCAAAACAGGAACTCTGATGTTTATCCCTCACGTTGAGGATACACCTCCCGAAAATGGCCCTGAACACATGTCCTTCAGACCTGTGGGTGACTCCAGGATCTCCGTACCATCGCAGAACTCTGGTCCTCAGGAACAGCTTAGGAAAGCTCGGGGGAACTGGGGACTTTTACCTTTTTCCTTTTTTCTTGTTTATATGGGGTTTTTTTTACTCCCTTATGTCTGCAATTTAGGGGGGCCATGTGGCGGGGAAGGGGGAAAAGGAAAATGTACTATGTTGGTTTGAGGTTGATTTACCCCTTCAGTCTCAGAGCAGGGGGGGAGACGTTGGCCCCGGTTCGCAGGGTGAAAGGGGAATATTCCCCTGGAACACTGGGACTCGGGGTACTCGCCAACATGGGCGGTTGTCCCACTCTGGGGCTATGGGGGAGGGGTACGGTTCACAGGATGGAGGTCCAGTGGGTTTGGAATTTTTTCTTTTTTTTTTTTTTTAAAGGGGGCCTTCTCATAACTCTCCTGCTGTTAGGATACTGAGTGTATTTGTTTTTCCCTTTTCTTTTTGTTTTGTTTTTTTCATTGGTTTGCTCTAACAGTTTTAACAAGGAGGATTCCCATTTTACTTCCTCCTCTAATACAGTTTGGTTTTTAAGGTGGCAGGGTAGAGGTGGCATCAATGCACCTCCACTAGGAACCAAGGGCGAAGTTTTCGCCATTGGTCCTTTTACCGGTTGACCCAGGAATGGATTACCGGTCCTCTCAGGTTCTGGGGGTAGGGGGGAGTCCCCCGTCCTACCCTGGGATAAGGGGGAACCCAGGTCCCCCCCCAAGTGATATACAATGTTTTTGGAGTTCTCAAATACTTATCATTTTGAAGGTTAAGCTAACGCTTGTGTTTTCTTTCCTACTCTTACTCATATCTTTTTCCCTCCTTTCCCTTTCCCTGTTCTCCCACGCTCACAGATGCAGTGTACGGCCTCGTATTCTCGCTTAATTACACGGACGCTCCGCT
The DNA here is from genome assembly GCA_037952925.1 of Lithobates clamitans. Lineage (NCBI taxonomy): Eukaryota > Metazoa > Chordata > Amphibia > Anura > Ranidae > Lithobates > Lithobates clamitans. Next base: position 562,719 of record JBBGZY010000320.1, read on the forward strand.
CTCTCGCCAGGTCAGTAAAACCTATTTCTATAGCATACACCACACGACCCCACGGGATGGCTAACTCTACCATTGGGATGAACACCCTTAAGATCATTTCCCACAACACACAGGGTCTCAATTCCCCCATAAAACATAGAAAGCTTTTTCAGCTATACAAGTCCATGCACACAGATGTCCTCTTTCTACAAGAGACTCACTTCCCTTCCTCTTACCAACCCTCATTCCTCCATCATCAGTTCCCACAGTTTTTTCTCGCATCGGCCAAAAACAAAACAAAGGGAGTCGCGATCTGCTTCGCTAAACACATTAACATAGCTGACTCGGAAGTTGTGTTGGATCCCCTGGGCCGTTATATTGCAGTCTCAGGGACCATCGATGGGGTATTGTACACCTTCGTCTCGTATTATGCCCCTAACAAGGGCCAGAAAGTCTTCTTTGACTCCCTGCTGCATAAGCTACAACCACACTTGAAGGGCACAATTTTTATTGGTGGGGACTCCAACACAGCTTTCGACTTTGCATTAGACAAGTCAAGTTCCGGTATGCCTAGGCCCAAACGCCCGTCCAAGCAAAGTTCTAAAATCGTGAAACTCCTTCATAACAAGGGCTTAATAGACATCTGGAGGGAAACAAATCCACATTCTAAAGACTACACTCATTATTCAGCCCCCCATTTCTCCTATGCCAGGATAGACCACATTTTTACCCGCCCCCACTCGATCCCACTGGTTTTGAAATCCAAGATCGTGGACACTCCCCTATCGGACCACTCAATGGTCATCCTAATCACCCAAAGAGCCTCGGAACGTTCTAACACTCTGAGATGGAGATTACAGGAATCCATCTTAAGTGACCCCATACAATGTACCATCATAGAAGGAGCTATTAAGGAATACTTTGACATAAATGCCACGAACGAGGTCTCCCCCGAAACTGTTTGGGCTGCGCACAAAACAGTGATAAGAGGAAAATAATCCAAATTACAGCCCAACTACACTTAGAACATAAAGCGGACGTGCTGAAAATCACAGCAGAATTTCAGGCCCTACCAAGAGCTCACAAGCTGAACCCGTCTCTTGAGTTGCTAGACAAATTAGATAAGGCCCGAGCTCAGTTGAACATGATTCTTACTACATCAGCAGAGAAACAGCTTAGATGGGTCGGGGCCAAGCTACAGTATATTCTCAAAAAGACAAAATGGGCTCCAAACTTTCAATTAAGCTTAGCCCTAAACCCAGATCTCTAGCCTTCCCAAAAGTAAAAAAACGTTCTGGGGAAATATCTCAGAACCCCGTTAAAATAATGGAGGCCTTCCTCCAATACTAGGTGGAATTGTATAAACCACACCCACCACAAATAACTAAAACACAACAGGAATTCCTGAACTCCATAGTATTACCCTCCATCTCTAAGGAGCATAGCGATCTGATGGAGAGCCCCTTTTCCCAGACAGAAGTATTAGATACAATCAAATCCTTAAAATTAGGCTCCGCTCCAGGCCCGGATGGATTCTCCACAGGATACTATAAAAAATTTGCCCCTACTCTAGCCCCACACCTTTCAAAAATTTTCAATGCCCTTAGAGAAGGTGCCCCATTGGGTGCAGACCTGAATACGGCCTATATTTCCATGATCCCTAAACCAGAGATAGACCCCAGTGAGGTGGGTAATTATTGCCCCATATCGTTAATCAATAATGACATTAAGATTTTAACAAAAATTCTGGCAAACAGGGTTTCAAGCTTTATCTCCTCATACATTCATAGGGATTCGGTGGGGTTCATTCCTTGCCGGCAGGGAACGGATCAGATCAGACGTACCATAGATATTATTTCACTTTTATGCCCCGTACACACGGTCGGATTTTCCGACGGAAAATGTGTGATAGAACCTTGTTGTCGGAAATTCCTACTGTGTGTAGGCTCCATCACACATTTTCCATCGGATTTTCCGACACACAAAGTTTGAGAGCAGGATACAAAATTTTCCGACAACAAAATCCGTTGTCGGAAATTCCGATCGTGTGTACACAAATCCGACGGACAAAGTGCCACGCATGCTCAGAATAAATAAAGAGATAAAAGCTATTGGCCACTGCCCCATTTATAGTCCCGACGTACGTGTTTTACGTCACCGCGTTCAGAATGATCGGATTTTCCGACAACTTTGTGTGACCGTGTGTATGCAAGACAAGTTTGAGCCAACATCCGTCGGAAAAAATCCTAGGATTTTGTTGTCGGAATGTCTGAACAAAGTCCGACCGTGTGTACGGGGCATAACAGTCACACTGGGATGGAGGTCCCCCCCAATCCGGTTTTCTCTTATCAATTGACCTGCATAGGTCTTTTGATTCCATAGACTGGACATACTTATTTGAGACTCTACAAAAATGGGGTTTTAGGCCAAGTTGTCTGAATCTGATTTGCTCCCTGTATTCAAATCCGACGGCGCAGGTACGCTTGATGGGTAGGTACTCCACTTCGTTCCCTATAGGCAGGGGCACTAGACAAGGGTGTCCCCTATCCCCTCTCCTATTTGCGATTGCAATTGAAACCCTAGCCATAGCTTTCAGATCAAACCCGGACATTAAGGGGGTACAGTGCAGAGATCAAGAACACAAATGTGCCCTTTATGCGGATGACCTCATGTTATATGTTACTTCCCCACTCATCTCTGTTCTGGAAATATACAAAGCCCTCAATGCATTTAGTGCAGTCTCAGGTTTAAAGGTCAATATGGGCAAATCTATGGCACTGAACATTTCGGTACCGGCCGGTCTTCTCTCCCAACTCGCGAACAATTTTGATTTCATTTGGGCCCAGAAGTCCGTTCGATATCTGGGAGTCAACCTCACAGCAGATGTCGGTAATCTGTTCAAAGCGAATTATATACCCATGTTAAGTAAATGCAGGAGCGGACTAGATAAATGGGCGAAGTGTGGTCTATCCTGGCTGGGAAGGGTCCACGCGGTTAAAATTACACTCCTTCCATGTCTCCTGTATTTGTTCCGCTCCTTTCCCATCCCAATCAAGAAAAATTTCCTACGAAAACTGCAGTCAGACGTTATAAGCTTTGTATGGGGTAAGAGGGGATATAGATGTCCGTCCAACATCCTTTTACGTCTAAAATCCCAGGGTGGATTGGGCTTACCTGATCTTTGGACTTATTATCAAGCAGCTCAACTGGCTCAATTGCCCATGATATTCTCCCAGGGTTCAAAACTGGACCGGCTCGCAATTGAGCGAAGAGCTATGCCTCATCACACCTTAGACTACCTCTTGTGGTGCGACCCCAAAACCAGACCAGCAATCATGTCCCCCACTCTTTCACATTCCATTGCTCTCAGCACTAAATTGTTCAGGCAATCTTCACTGACTTCCCCTATGAAACCTCTTGCACATATCTTCCATAATTCTGAGTTTCCCCCAGGAGTAAATATAAAAGCATGTAAATGGTGGACTGATAAAGGCCTTTATCGCACTGGACATTTTTTTACCCCAAACGGTCCAATAACCTTAGCTTACTGCCGGAGGACTCTCGATATGCCGGACTCCAAAAAATTCAGGTTTACACAAATTTCACATTTCCTTCAAACAGTCTGGCGCAACAATTCAAATTCTTCTTCCATTACTCCTTACGAACACTGGTGTGCCAATATCAAGGACCAAAAAGGGGGCATCTCTCTGATCTATTCGGCACTGATGACAAACCAGTTTACTCTAAGTCCTGGGAGGAGGATACAGGCCGGACGTGGACATCGTTAGAATGGTATAAATATTGGTTTAGCTCCGTTAAAGGTATATGCAATATATCTCTTATAGAAGCCAGCATAAAGGTTATATCAAGGTGGTATTACATTCCTGCCAGGTTGGCGGTGATGTTTCCGGGAGCCCCCCCCTTATGCTTCAGGGATTATGAGCTTGAGGGTTTAATGATACATATTTGGTGGGCATGCCCCCGTATTAGAGCCTTTTGGCGAAAATTTTTCTGCATTATCAGTACCTTATCTAAAATACCGGTGCACCCCAACATTCATATTGCTCTTCTCAATCAAAATATACCGGGGTTATCCAAACATGCTCAAGGTCTCTCATTTTTTATTTTATTAGGAACTAAGATCACTATAGCTACTAAAAGCTGGAAAAAGCCAACGGTATCCTTCAAGAGCTGTATTAGGAAGATATCATGGATTATGGCTCAAGAGCATCTAGTGGCCAAACTCAATGACAAAGTGGGGAGGTTTATGCCCACTTGGGAACCGTGGGCTACATTTCAGAACATTAACCTCATACCAGGTATGACAGGAGGAGGATCTATTTATACCCTCACCATCGGTCCCACTGCACTCTAATCCCTCTCCCTACTTCCCCTATCCCTTTCTTCTTTTCCTACGTTTATTTCCCTCCTTCTTCGGGACTCTCTTGTCCCTAATTCTCTGATAACCTACAGGACCTTGAATTTCTTGCCTAAAGGAATTCCCCGGTGGATCTTACCCGCCCTCTGGAGGGTACTTATCATTTTGTAGATATTGTTTATCGTACATACTAGGGAAGGTACTGAGCACAAGGGGGCTTGCCCTGTACTGCCCCCCTCAAGTTATCAATCATCAGTTACTAGGTTCTGGAGATTGGACACGGGGGATTCCACGCACACTCTTACAGAAAGTTCCCATTGGGGTGGGGTGTGCGGGAGGCCCTGGTTGGTCTAACTCAGGTATTAAGAAGACGGGAGGGCTCTATAGAGGTGGCTCAAGATACAGCACAAGTTCTTTCTGTGTTGTTTTACCCTCGTATATCTCTATCTGCTCAAGGTATGTGGCTACGGGGTATTCAGTTATCGAGTTCGTACAAGTAGAAAAAACAAGAAGTAATACCTGCACATTATCTTCCCATATTGTATTTGGTTATGTAATTGACTGAATGTTCACTTTGTAATCCTCTACATGAGTATATATGAGTATATATGAGTATATATATATATATATATATCTATATATATATATATATATATATATATATATATATATCTATATATATATATATCTATATATATATATATATATATATATATATATATATATATATATATAATTTTTCCCATTAGTTATATACGGTATATATTTTTTTTTATTTGTCAATTGTTGTTCATCCATCCAGCAGGTGGCCTGGTTCCCCTTTTTTTTTTCATTTGGGAGTTTTTTCTATTACAGTCCAATTTGACTGTTATTAATCTTACACTGTTCTAACTCAATTTGTCGGACTATTTTATTTTAATATTGTTTTTATTTTTATTAATTTCCTACATATATTTTACATATGAATTTTTCTGCAGTTCGGACATTCTTCCGCCCGTGTTATATAAAACATTGCATGCATTTTAACAGTACGGCTTAAAGTGCAATGAGGGTTATTGTCTTTGAGACTTGGTCAACAACGGATAGGATGTGATGCGATATTCACATTCTCACATCGAGCTTAGGTTAACAACCGGCAGGATATGATGTGTCATAAAAGGATCACTTCTCTGTTTGTCCACTCTCACATCAAGGCTTGGAGTTGATTCATCTCTCATATTAAGGCTTGACTCCCGCAAGCGGCCATTCTTTTTTTAGAACCCGTTTTGCATAATTGACTATATAATTGCAGTCTGCCGCTGCTGTTTGGATACAAATACAGCGCAGCGATAGCGGCACATACATGCCCCCGATGACATCAGTTGTGACAAAACATGTAGGGCGAAGCCTACACATGTGCCTTCGACACGCTGTTTCTCCTGTGTACACAAACCTGTTTGTTTCCATGCATGGACCACCTTCCTTGGATTGATTTTATACGCGTGGTACCTTTTATTGAATGTGAGTACCCTTTATCCCTTTTATAACATTAAAGAGTGTTTTACGGATTTACACTATGTGGGTGTTTTTTCATTTTTATCCACAATGCACATCCTCTTCCCTACATCTACTGAATTATACTGGAAGCTCTAGACAACTCCATGCCCTTGTGAGATATGCAATGTCAGATTCATGCTGATTCTATAATAGAGTACTACAAGTCTGGTAGGAGTCCATCTTGCACGAGGTGATGGATCACGTGGTGGAATTTGTTCATTCATTTTTTCGGAATAATTTGGTTTTTGATTTTTTACAATTTTATGAACTCTTTTTTGGTTATATTTTATTCCTTTGGATATCTGTTTTGGACTCTTAATTCATCAATTTTTTGTTGCAATTATCATTAATTAATTATGGACTGTATTTGTTCACCATAAGCGTTGCATTACCTTAAGGATTTTGTTCTATAGTATTGTGACAGACCTAGCCGGGACAGAGACTTTTGAAGAGGACTGAATGCTAGCCTCTTGCCTTGCGATTATGGGCCCTGGCATTTGGGGGAATGGTGCTCTTTGTAAACTGTATGCCTGGGGACCCCTGAGGTGGTGTTACTGTGGATTCAGGTCCATGTTCCCCCCAAGACACACAGACTCTGAGAACCCTGTATATGCCATATTAGAAATAGTGGCTGATTTATAATGCTGAAAATTGAAAAGATCAGGTTTCCTCTGAGTGGGACATTTGGAGAGGGGTAGATAGCACAATGAGGTATGAAAACAATATATAAAAAGTATATAAGATTTTATTGAAAAACAAATTTAAAATAATGAGCACATACATACACTACACATGTCAAAAGGTCATAATTGAATACTGGACAGGACTAGTCATACAAAAACAATTCAAAAAAGACAGCTGATAATCACAGAGATCTGTTAGGTTGGTAGTAAACACAACAGAAAGAGCCCCACCTGCCCACACAGACAGGGAAGGATACTCTCCGGTGGATATCTTTAAAGGAACAGCGGTGACATAACTAGGAGGGAGATCTTGGAGTCGGTGAGGGGGACATCGATCGTTTAGGATTCCTGCCACAGGATTTATATTCACATGCCCATTACCCCTGCAGGGGTTGGGCTTTCCGGTGAGTGGGGGCACAAGTGGGGGTTCCACTGAAGAAGATCAAACAACAGCCACAGTAAACCCCGTACGGGATCGCTTGAAAGCACAGATCACTTGTTCACAGAGTTTTTCACACATATAGAACTATTTTCATTGGACATTTATATCAAAAAATTTTTTGGGATATTTGGTTGAACGGAATATTATCATACTAAATTCCACTATAAGGACTGATTTTATTTGTATTTTTTCGGTATATTTTATGCAGCACTTTTGAAACAGTTTTAACCAACATCAGATTAACACCTATTATATATACACTCTTTATAGTTTTCTCACTAAGTTTGTTGTAACACTCTGATGCACAATTTTTGATATTGAGGCATTGATTTATTTTAGTTGTGAACAGCGCCAATTCCCCTATTAGAGTTTTTTATAAGCACAAATAAAAAGCGTAATATTCATTATACAAAAACTAATAGGTACATATATATAATTACACCATACTTTGAGTAAGTTTGGAGACTGACCGTGCAAACTATGTGGTTCTAGAATTGGTGTCCTATCCAAGATTTATCATTTAAAAGCAGTGTGTGTTGTCGCTGTCAGCCTGCGAGGCCCCTAGCCTGACGGGATAGATCAACGCACCAACACAAAGGGGTAGGTCCAACGGCAGCAGAAGGGGGAAAGAACAGAGTCCCAAACAAAGGACAACCCAGGTTGGCCCTCCGAGGTATGCCCCTTACTGTAAAAAAGTATGGTAAAAAGAAGAAGGCGATAAAGAGGTGGAATATGTTAAATTGGTTAATGAGACTGTCACCCACCATGACTCCCCCCAGCAGGAAATACAATATAAATGATTAAGTGAGCATGCATACATGTACACCCACGTATGCATACAAGTATATATATATGTGATCAATAAGGGGAGGGGGGAGAAAGAGAGGGGGGGAGGGGGGAGGGTGGAGGAGAAGAAAGAGGAGAATAAACCCCTTAATTCCCTTTTCAGGATGCATATTGCTCACCCTGGTAGGCAACAAGCACCCCCTTTACATACAAAGTAGTAATGTCATGCAAATAGGCAATTTCAATAGTGGGTGGTTAATTAACATCATACTATGTACCTTGCCAGGAGACGGTCAAGTGGAAGGAGGGGACGGATGCAAAGACCAGCGTGCAAGGACCTGTTTATAAGCAGCTCTACAGATATAAGGATCAGGAAACTTGAGTAAAGCCCAAATAATTGATCTATTGTAACAAGCAAAAGGCATTGTATCAGAAAGGGGGCAGCCAATTACTGACAGCCATCGGAGTGCACAAGGCATAGAGCCTGGGCGCCTCCTTTGTTAAATCATAACAAATGTAAAAAGTAGCAAGAGTTCAAAAAGCAAAAAAGGTTACCTAGTGAATCTGAGAGCTCAGAGATACAGATCCTTGCTCGTATCCACCCTCACAGTGAACAGACAGCAGCTGGAGGGTGGAGGGGTTTAAACAGCATGAGTGACTGAGCCAATCACTGCATGCATACACTCGGAGGGGCGGGGCTAGCCAGGGCATCCCCCGAGACGGCGGCGCGCAGACGGCACCTCACAGCACACCATTGTAGACAATGACGCACTGCTCCTGAAGGATGCAGTGACGTCAGGCCCTGGATTTATAATGCTGGGACAAATACTGTTAGGAGATGCTGATGTCAACTCCAGCCCCCTGTCTGTCTGTTGTCTGTGATAATGTAAATTAGTCTAGTATGACTTGTCACAGCTTCTAAGAGTCTTTCACCCATTGTTGTTTGTGCTAATTAACCCTGCAATTGCATGAAGGAGTTCTGTGTTGAGATGTATGATAATGTGTATTGTAGTTAGGGAGTCAGATCGGCTGCTTAGGGATTAGTTAATTAACTCATGTTAATTTATGTTTCTGGTTACAGGTGTATTGTTAGAGTAATATGAGCAGGAGGTAGGGACCTGTAACTGTATATAAGACTTGTATTCTTGTTCTAATTAATGGTCTGATGTTTTACCCTACACTGAGCTACGACTAGTGAATGGGAACGCTAAGGGGTTTTGGATTGTGTGGTACCGGACAGAGGATCGATACGGCGGACAGACTCATCCTGAGTACGGGGGTCCGTCACAAGTATAATATTTACAGGATTCCCTTATTCTTTGTTTGCTGAGCAATTGTAAGAACTTGGGAAATCAGTTGCCAATATCATCATGAAGGCACTGGGTGCAAACTGAGAAGTGCAAAATTTGACTTACATTTTATTAGTTTTCCAGTAGCCTGGGCAATACACAGTGTAAATTGTTAGTTTTAAAACAGGGATATTCATTTGAAAATGAGACTCTGGTTGCTAGTCTCAGATGATTTGGAGTGAGGTTTGGTGGTGTCACTACCATACTGCTCACTGTTCCCCTTCCTGAAAACTCTGACATAGAGAAGAAAAGCCCAGTCACTAGCTTCCTCAACATGGAGACGCAGGGCAGAAAAGGCATAGTAAATCAGCAATGGACAAAAGACCATTTTCAGGGAGACCAAAAACAATATTGCTGTCTTTGTGTCTTTTTTGGGCACAGCTTCCAAAGCTCAGCTCTGCTTTAAATTGATTAAAGGAAAAGAATAGCCAAAGCTCTTTTCACAGGATGACAGGAGTGCACTTTGTTTCACATTCCTGAAAAACCCAGATTCAGCTGACAGCGGGTCACAGAGCCGGTCCAGGCTCTGCAGGGATCCCAGCCATAATGTCTGGATCCACTCAGATGTCTGAGTGGCCTCTGAGAGCCTGGGACAGCTGCTCTACAGCCTGATGCTCCAATGAGCTCTGGAAGCAATGCACAGAGCCGATGACTGACAGTGCTCAAAGCAGAGCCAAGAGTAATCAGCAGTCTTTGATCGCTTAGTTCTCGATGTAGAGCCAGCTAGGTGAGTTTGATTGTTTATTATTTTTATTTTCCACAATCCTCTTTTTAATTATCATTGATTTTATCTCAGAAATTACTCAGCAAGAATACCAGCTGCAAACAAAACTGCATATCAAATACAATCATTAAAATGTGGCACATCTACAAGAACAGAGAAAATCACAAATTCAAGAATAATACATGAAATAATTGTTGTAGTGTTTTTTTGTGTATCTTGCATGCACGTTCACATTTCTCAGAGCAAGAATAATGAATCTCATGTTCTTTCTGGATAGTTCTAAATTGGCTTTCCTGTGCCCCATCTAGGTTTATATATGCGTGTTTTACTTGACATTGCAGTTTCCCTAAAACTGTAAATGAGGACGCTCTCGAGGATGTGAAATCTGGAATAAAGTCAATGGAGACCTTCCTTATTTTGCTGGAGAACATGCTGTACGGTCTGTTTGCCCAGGGGATGCAGACGTCAGTGGGTCAGGTGCTGCTTTATTAATTCTATAAAAATGTAACAGATGTTCTAAATAAATAATGCTAGCAAAGAGTCATAAATAATGGATAAACTTTGAATGTTGGTGCTAATCGTTTCCATCCACGTCTGTTGGGATCAAACTACCAATCTTTGTATATTATTTATATACCCTATGATTCAGTTTATCGGATGATTGTGACATGTCACACGACTAATATAGGCTTTAACACTCGAGCACTGTTTTTCATTGTCATACTGAAGATCAATGGTTGGGAGAAAAGAGTGCTGCAGCATTTCAAAAATATCTGTTTGTGCCAGACCAGATATGTAGAAGCTTCCATTTTACTGTTCGTTGTTTTAGGATCTTGTCATAGGTTAAAGTAAATTATTAGGCCTCATGCACACAGGGCGAGCTGCAAAGCCACTTTTTACATTGGTGTTAATGTGTGTTAGCTTTTAGTAGCATTTCTCTGCCATCTGGAAACGTCATCTGAAGACCCCTCCCCTTGTGATGTCACCACCTCATCATGCACCAGGCGGTGACGTCACAAGGGGCAGGATCTCTGGATGTTGTCACCAGATGGCCACGCCCCATGGCTATATAAGTAATGACACACACCGGACCTAACACAACAGTGGGCGCTAGTGTCGGGAGAAGATATCATAGGAAGAAGAAACGGAGGCAGCAGAAGAACCAGAAGAAGAAGACTGCGGAAGAAGACAATGGAGGGAGTAGAACCGGAGGGAGAAGACATTAGCGGAGGAGGGACAAGAACCGGAAAGGGGAGTAGACATCACCAGAGGATGGAGAAGAACTGGAGAGGGGAGAAGATGTTGAAAACCTGAGTACTGTTTCTATTTATTTTTGACACATTTTTGGGTGAATGAGTAGGCGTACAATGTACCCCTTACTCATTCACATAGGGTGGGGGGCCGGGATCTGGAGGCCCCCTCCTTAAAGGGGCTCCCATATTTCAAAAAGCCCTCTGCCCCAGACCCCCACAATCACCACCCAAGGTTGTAGGGAAGAGGCCTTTGTCCCCATCAACATGGAGACAAGGTGATTTGGGGTGGGGGGCTCAAAGCCCCCCTGCCCCAAAGCACCCCCCCATGTTGAGGGCATGTGGCCTGGTATGGTCCAGGGGGGTGCTCGCTCATCCCCCTCCTTTCCTGACCTACTGGGCTGTAAGCTTGGATTGGGGTCTGGTATGGATTTTGGGGGGATCCCATGCAGTTTTTTTGGTGTGGGGGTTCCCCTCAATTTTTTTTGGCGAGGAGTTTCTCTTCAAGATCCTCAGAGCACAAGTCGCACCACAAATCGGATCATCATGATCAGACTTGGATGTGACTTCTATTCAAATTAATGGGCTCTCATAGGGAATTGATTTTGACATGTCAAGTAAAAAACACTTGACGCGGCTTAATGCTGTATCCAGCGTTAAGCCACGTTTAGCATCATTTAGCAGCATCAGACATTTTTACAGCTGAGTAACGCCGGTCCTCAAAAACACGCTGGCCCTGGATTTTTTTTGCAGCTTGAAAATGTCTATTCTTACAGTATGTGTGCATGGACAGATAGGCTAACATGGAGGGGCGTTTAGGGGTAGGAAAAAAAACCAATCAGAAATCCCTAGGAGCAGCTGTAAGAACATCTAGTATGCATGAGGCCTTAAAGTGAACCTGAGCCCAGAAAATGCACATTAAAATATTTACATATTCTGAACAATCAATAAAAATCAATAAAAGCACTTACTAGCTGTAGGCATTATAGAAAAATACTCTTCATAATGCACAGAGGCCCATAAAGCACAGCTCCTTGTCTCTTTGCTTAAGGAAAGCAGAAACTTGGTAGATTGCCATTCTTCTAAACATAAACAAGCAACAGTTGCATGTAATGCCGTGTACACACGAGCGGACTTTATGGCAGACTTTGCTCGGCGGACTTTTCGCCGAACTTTGTCAGCTCCTTGCGCCGGACTTATACAGGGACGGACTTGGCCACACACGATCACTGCAAAAGTCCGCTGGTTTGGAACGCGGTGACGTATAGCACGTACAACGGGACTATAAAAAGGAAGTTCAAGCCCCACTACGGCACCCTTTGGGCTCCTTCTGCTAATCTTGTGTTTATCTCGCATTAGTAGAAGTTTGGTTAGAGACGATTCGCGCTTTTCACACTTCAGCTTATTTCGATCGTTTTCTGCGGTTCAGTTTGTGCTTGTGAGGTTTGTATCTGCTTTTCAGTGCGTGTTGGTCAGTTCGTAACCTGCCTTGCAGGCCGTTCTGGTCCGCTCATTCCTGATTTTCAGGTCGTTCTTCATAGGCCTTGCTGTTCTTCAGTGCGTTTGTTATAAGTTTGTTTGTTTGACCAGCTGACCGTTTTGAAGCCATGTTGCGTGGACGTACTCGTTCTCAAGTTCGTGCTGCGTGGGGACTTGGTGTTGGGGTTAATACTTTGACCCGAGTCCAGTCCATGAACAGGGTGAGGAGGAGTTCATGGATGAAGAATTGGTTGCGCCAGCATGACCAATTCTCGCACATGCCTTTGCTCCGTGAGATCCATGAGAATAATCCTGAGGATTTCAGGAATTTTCTCAGGATGACGGACCCCGTTTTTGAGCGTCTGCTGGCTATGCTGACCCCCTATATCAGCAGGTAGGATAACTGCATGAGGCAAGCCATCAGTGCAGAGCAGAGGCTAGTTGCCATGTTACGTTACTTGGCGACTGGGAGAAGTCTTCAGGACTTGAACTTCTCGACAGGCATCTCCCCCCAGGCTCTGGGGATAATAATCCCAGAGACTTGTTCTGCCATCATTCAGGTCCTACAGAAGGACTATATGAAGGTAAGTTTTCTACTTTAACATTACATGATATGTATTAAATGTTTGCTAATATATTGTAAAAATGTCCTCCTTACCTAATTGCCATGCTTTCAATATGCTGTGAATGTCCCCTTTATCTTCATGCATGTCTGTTTTTGGACATTAATCATTTATTGCCCTACATGCATATTTACCTTCAATAACCTCCCCACCATGCAATCCTGGGTCCATTTATATCTCTAGCCTATAGTCCCTTGAACAATGTATATTGTCTGCTCCATTGTCTTGTTTGACCCTCCCCCAGCCCACAAATGTTTAAAACAGTCAGGTGTGTTTTTGACCCTAATTAGAACCCCTCCCCCACCTCGCAAATGTTTGAAACAGTCAGGTGTGTTTGTTAACCTATTTAGAACCCCTTCCCCACCCCACAAATGTTTAAAACAGTCAGGTGTGTTTGTTAACCTAATTAGAACCCCTCCCCCACCCTTCAAATGTTTAAAACAATCAGGTGTGTTTGTTAACCTAATTAGAACCCCTCCCCCACCCCACAAATGTTTAAAACAGTCAGGTGTGTTTGTTAACCTAATTAGAACCCCTCCCCCGACCCACAAATGTTTAAAACAGTCCGGTTTGTTTGTTAACCTAATTAGAACCCCTCCCCCACCCCAAAAATGTTTAAAACAGTCAGGTGTGTTTGTTAACCTAATTAGAACCCCTCCTCCACCCCACAAATGTTTAAAACAGTCAGGTGTGTTTGTTAACCTAATTAGAACCCCTCCCCCACCCCACAAATGTTTAAAACAGTCAGGTGTGTTTGTTAACTTATTTAGAACCCCTCCCCCACCCCACAAATGTTTAAAACAGTCAGGTGTGTTTGTTAACCTAATTAGATCCCCTCCCCCACCCCACACATGTTTAAAACAGTCAGGTGTGTTTGTTAACCTAATTAGACCCCTCCCCCACCCCACAAATGTTTAAAACGGTCAGGTGTGTTTGTTAACCTAATTAGAACCCCTCCCCCCTCATTCAAATGGATCAATGGGCCATCAGAGGGGGTGATTAATCTTATAAGTTGGCCTTATGTTTTTTACAATTTAAATTACACACACACATATTAATAATGTTTGACTGCTGTTGTTCACTAATGTTTTTGTGTAATTTGATATACAAGTTATGTTTAAAAGTCCTTATCTTAATGTTTGTTTGTTTTTTCACTCCACAGTTTCCTTCCAGTACACAGGAATGGCAGACTGTGGCCTCCCAGTTCGCTGACCGCTGGGACTTTCCCAATTGTGTCGGGGCGATTGACGGGAAGCATGTCGCATTGTGCCACCACCTCATTCGGGGTCTTATTTCTACAACTATAAGGGGTTCCATAGTGTAGTTTTGATGGCGGTGGTCTCGGCACATTTGGACTTTCTGTTTGTGGATGTAGGGAAGAGTGGCCGGATGTCTGATGGAGGAGTCTTTGCACAGACCGAGCTGTGCCAGTGTCTCCAGACTGGTGGCCTGGGATTGCCACCTGATGACCAGAATGTTGATGGACTCCCCTCAGTTTTTATCGCTGATGAAGCGCTTGCTCTCGGTGAGCACTTGATGAGGCTGTTCCCCCAAAGGACACTCACCCCTGAGAGGAGGGTATTTAATTACCGGCTGGCCAGAGCAAGAAGAGTTGTGGAGAATGCTTTTGGGATTCTGGCCAGCCGGTTCAGTTTGTTCCTTTCAGCAATAAATCTGGCGGACTATAAACTAAATTATGTCATACTTGCTTGCTGCATCCTACATAACTTTTTATGTAGACATTCTGCGACATATATTTCTTCTGTTGGGCCTGAGGCCGGACTGGAACAAGATCAATCAATGACAGGCCTAGAAATTGGCCGTATTGGCTTGGCCCCCCGAACCGCACGTCAAGTGCGTGAGCGATATGTGAATTATTTTAATGGTCGGGGGGCCATTGCTATTCAGCAAGAGCTTTAATTTTTCAAAAAAATACAATAAAAATAATTGATCAAAACTATCTTGTTTTTATTCTTGTTTGCACTTAGTTTGGTCTGTCTCCTAGTGCACTTATAGTAGTGGCAAATGCATTTACCTTTAGTTAATCAGGCCCTTTGTCACTGTAACCACCCAAAAAAAAATAAAAATTATTTTTCAGAAATAATCAGCCACACACATTGTATTAGTAAAAACTTTTTACTGTGTGCACATTGAAAGGTGCATTTTTGAATATTTTTTTTTTTAATAGATTTTTTTGGTTTAAAAATATTTATTTTGTTTTAACGTTATTAAATGCATATTTTTACAAAAATAGACCTTGATTAAAATATTTAAATTCACAACAGTGTTTGAAAAACATACCAAAACATTAAAGAACTTACAAAGTTCAACATTTAAAGAACGGTGCATGTGATGTCACCCTTGTAAATTGTTAATTTTGAATATGCTCAAAATTGAGCAGTACAAAAGGGTCAAGTCAACATGTGCTATCTCCCATCATGGGTGAGCAATGTACGTGTTTTGTGTGTGCAATCCCTTTTTGTTCCTATCACCACTAAATAATTTTGTGGATGAAGGGGTTGCAAACACAAAACAAGTACATTGATAACCCATGATGGAAGATAGCACACGGTGACACACCGTGTGCATCATAAACAAAATTTGGGGATCCAAAAAAAAATTTAAAACAAATTTCTAGAAGAAACAAACTTCACAAGGAAATGAAGAACATGATTGTTGTTTTTAGGAAAAAAGTTATTATATTCTGCCCAAAACATCAATCATGTTCTTCATTTCCTGTTGCATGGAGTCCAGGCGAAGTTGCATGCTGTGAATTTGGTCACGCATTTTATCTATTTTGCCATTCCACAGCATTGTCTGGCCAATCAGTCTCTGGGCACTGTCTGTGCTGAATAGCTCTGCCGCTTGGCCTTCCACAACCAGAAACTCACCTAAAATGAGTGAATAAAAACAAGGGTTACAAAACGCCAAAATACATTACCTTAAGCTGGGGTGTCAGTCACTCACTTGGTGGGGTTGAAACCTCACACACTTCCTCCACCTCTCCTTCCTCCAGGTCGTCGGGTGGGCGTGGTCTTGGGCTGGGACTTGGGGTATCTTCTGCCTCAGGCTGGTGACCTGGGGGGGTCCTGGGATCCTTGGACTGTTGTCTGAGTCTTTTCTCCCCTATGATAATTGAACAAAAGGTATAGTTAAAACACAGTGATATTTTAGATTCTATCAAATAATATGAAACGTTGGTTAGGAGTTGTGGACAATTGCCTTTTTTTGTCCTCAAAAATTTAGAAGACAGGATGAACATTCCCTCTGAACAACAATTATAAATAATGCACATTTTCAGGCAAGTTTCACAGATGCAGACACCTCAATGATCTCCTATGTGTATTACCCCTCTAAAATTTATTTATGGTCACATAGTACACTATAGTGCTCGTGAGTCCAGATGTGTAAACAGCTGCTGTGTCCTGTCCTTACATTACACTGAATCTATTTTGAAGAAGCATTATATTTTCCCACACATCTACACCACATCAACAAATTGTGGGAATACGACAAATTATCAAGACATAAATGTATGTCCAACCCTGTACCATCGTATTTGGCGAAAAAATAATGTCATTTTCTAAAGCATCATACGTATTTTACAAAGAACGGTCTTTACGAACGATGCTGTATAAAGTAAAAAAATATGGATCAGCATGCAAGTTAAGTATCTTAATAGGAAAACACAACAAGTACTTACTTTTTTTAAGCAGCTTCTTTATTCGCCAATATTGTTCTGGCTCCCGACTTTTGATGTCAGACCACCGCTTCCTCAATTGTTCTTTCGACCGTTTAGTGCCAAATTTAGCTTCTAGAGCGGTGACAACTGAGGACATTATTTTGTCCTTACGCATATTCGGTCTTGTGTACGGTCCTTTTTTGCCATCGTAGTCCTCCCTTCTCAATATGGACACCATCTCCACCATCTCTTCAAAAGCCATGTTGGTGGCCTTATATCTCCTCTGGGATGTGGATGGTTGTGGCTCTGGGCTTTCCTCCGCGCTACTTCCAATGATTTTTTCCGCCATCTTTATCTATCTACTCCCACTGCGCAACGAAGAGTGAAGGGGCGGGGACAAATCGTACTAAACAACATCAGGGGTGGGCGATGCAGGCGGAGCATGACACATGCACATTGTATATAAAGCTATTACGATGGCCTACGTATGTCCGTGCGGAAGTAGCGAGCGTCAGAAACGAAGGTAAGATTAAAGTGGGGGTGTGTGTGTTTGGTTGGTGTGTGTGTGTGTGTGTGTGTGTGTGTGTGTGTATGTATGTGTCCCCTAGATTCCAAACCAAAATAATCCTGTGATTTGTGACTGACATTAGTTTGGATCTTGTGTCTTGTCTTTCAGAAACAATGAATCCCTTTAAAGAGGAAGAATTTCCCAATTTCCCAATTTATTGAGCTATATCAGGAAAAGAAAAACCTGTGGGAGTCAAACACCCACTATATTACAATAGAGATGTAAGGAAGGCAACACTGGGCACACTTTTATAATTTGTGAAGACTCGAGTCCCCCAGGCAGACCTCAAGTTTGTGGACAAGAAAATTGGTATCTTGCGAAACATGTACAAGCGGGAACACAATAAAATCCAGGAGTCGCTCAGATCCGGTGCAGCAGCTGACCAAGTATATGTACCCAAGTTGTGGTACTACCACAAAATGCGATTCCTGGATGACCAGACCGAAGCCAGGCAATCAGTTTTGACCCTTCCCCCCACCCTTCCCTAAAACCCTTCCCTCCAGCCTTCCCTACACTCTTCCCTCCAGCCTTCCATCCACTCTTCCCTCAAGCCTTCCATCCACCTCCACCCCAGCTGAGGAGTCCCAGGAAGAACTGGGCCTTTTCATCATTGATGAAGTTGATGCACCCAGCTTCAGCCAGGTATCCTTTTTTGTGGAATTTGTGATTGTGTAAATGTTATTTATAATGTTAACGTGTTAATTTTTTAAGTGCTTCCTAAAAAATGACTTCATCACAAATATTAATATGTAGACATATCACTAGACAGTAGTGGCCAAAAATATACTTCTGCATAGGTGTGCGCAGCCTCTTGCATTAGGGTGTGCACCCCAAAGCTCAAATACATATGCATGTGTATATGTACTGATGATGTCAGTAGGGCAGTGGACAGTGTAATTTTGTTAAATTTTTTTTCACAAACATTTTTGGCTTGTGTAACATTTTTGGGGGGGGATGAAATATCAGTGGTCTAAACAGGGGGGAATATGCAGCACACAAAGCAATTAGGGTGTGCCCAGGCACACCTGGCACACCCTGTGTGCATGCCTATGTACTTCAGATATTGTTGATCACCTGAAATAATGGTGGTGTCAAATAGATAGCCTTTACTATTTTTGGAAAATTATATTTGCAAGTCATGAGCTGAAAATTGTGTGTGATTGCATAACACAAAATTACAACTATGTCCCTTTTTTAACACAGGATGACCTCAGCCAGGTGGAGGCCTTGCCCAGTGGGAGAGAGGAGGAGGCTGTGGCTGGGCCAAGTAGAAGCCGCACGGAGTGTCTGGTGCCTCCCCTCCGCATTCTCCACAAAAGGCCCAGGAGAATGACACAAACTGAGCAGGAATCCCTAGCCCTCATACGGGAAGCAAGCCAAATCCTGAGTACACCACCCAATGCAGAGGAGGCGTATGGCACCTATATAGCCAGCAGATTGCTGGAGTTGGAAAAGGGCCAACGCCTCCTCTGTGAGGGTTTGATTTTTCAGGCATATCAGAAGGGCTTGAGAGGGGAGCTTACTGCTACCACGTATCTGGCAGATGAAGCCACTCCTCCCCCTCCTCCTCCTCCTCTTCCTCCTGCCCCAAGTACACCACAAGAGGCCCAACCTCCGAGGAAGGCTGCAGAGAAGCATGGAGGGAAGGCTGCAGAGAAGCGTGCAGGGAAGACTGCAGAGAAGCGTGCAGGGAAGGCTCCACGGAAGAGTCGAAAGTGATTGCCTGGTTTCTGTCTGGTCTGACTATGCTCCATGTGCTCCCTATAGTCGCAAGATACCAATTTTCTTGTCCTAAAACTTGATGTGTGTCCTGGGGGACGAAAGGCTTCACAGTTTCTAAAAGTGTCTCCAGTGTTGCCTTCCTAATTTTTTTTGGACTAAAATAAATGGATTTTTTTGTTACCTTACATTATTGACTATGTGTTTTGATTCAAAAACGCCATTTTGTTTGGGTTTAGGCAGGTACAGGTCAAAAAAACTGTGGGGTTGATTTAAGAAAAGCAAATAGACTGTGCACTTTGCAGAGGGCAGTTGCCCTCTGCAAGTGCAATTGCTCCAGAGCTTCAGAAATGAGATAAGGCTTGACTTTGCAAAGAGTACCCAATCCTGTGCAAGGAAAATTCGAAAAACAGCATTTTTGCTTGCACATGTTTAGATGATGGAAGTCAGCAGAGCTTCTGCTCATTTACTAAGCTCTGGAGCAACTGCTCTTGCAGAGGGCAACTGCACTTTGCAAAGTGCACAGTCTTTTTCCCTTTAGTAAATCAACCCCTATGTGTGTTTTTGCCAAAAGGCTAAATCATTTCTAAAATCAAGTGAAAAGTACTAGTGAAAAGTTCACTTTAGAAATTGCACAGCAAGTGCACTTGTTGGAAGTGCAGTCGCTGTAAATCTGAGGGGAAGAGCTGAAATGAAATGAAGCTCTGCTGATTTTATCATGCAATCATGTGCAATAAAAAGTTTTTTTTTGGGGGGGGGGTTCCTTGCATGTGCCCCTCGGATCCACAGCGAAGGCACTTCAAAATGCTCTTTCTGTGCAATTCCAAGTAGAATTTGCACTTGTAGTGAAAAATGAATTTGCCTTTGGAAAATACACCCCCCTATGTCTAATTAACAAGGGACACCAACCTCATTAAGGTTCATTAAAACAACATAAAATATTAAGGTTATTGTGGTAACTTGAAAATCCACACAAAAAAAAAACAAAAAAAAATGTTGGTATAATTTAGCACACATTGTAAAATAGATAAGTGCTGAAATCAATAAAAAAAATAAAGATGAGTCCAAAATCTAATTTAAAAGTTTTTATTTATGGAGATCTGGTTTTTTACAAATATCATATTAGTCATGGCATGAGGATAAATCATGAAGAAAGTAGTTTGTGAGAACTCTGTGTGAATATAAAGCAGAAAAACAACTTCATTCCTCTCGCATTATAAATTTAAAAAAAAGCGCTGTATTAAAAGATCACAGAAGAGGAATGTGCTAGCTTCAATACGAAGGCTAGTTTTACCAGACGGAGCGCTTCCGTCTTGTAATTGCTTCAGAGCATGCGTCAGTTTGAGTTCGTCAGACTAGCACACAGACGACCAGTTTGTCCGCTAGAAAGAAGAGTCCGTCGGATAGATTTAAAACTTGTTTCAAATCTAAGTCCGTCCAACTTTGGAGCAACAAAGTCCGCTGGAGCCCACACACGATCGAATTGTCCAACGAAATCCAGTACGCCGGACTAAGTTTGCCGTAAAGTCCTCTCGTGTGTACGCGGCATAACAGTTTACAAGGTTTACCACTGTGCTATGAGATGAGAGTTGGAACCTAATGCAATGTATTTTTAATTACATTTGATGTTTTTTAAACTTTAAATAAAATATATTTTTTTATCTGGTAATTTGAGAGTCTCTAAATATCGGGCTTCTTATATTCAGCATAAATGTTAAGTTATATTATCACTTACATCAGTAGAAACGAGACAAGTTACACAGTTCTTATTATAGTTAACAATAAGAAATCTATATTTTATGGTAACTCTTTCATAGTCTCTATATATGGTTCTTATTATTTCAAATTCCGAATTCGGCACTTATAGGTGTTATATTATATTCATGGCAAGCTTGCAAAACATATTTTATGATTAGTCATAATAAATATACTATGTGAGAATGACATATAAGGTATCTGGTATAGAATGTCAAGGGAGGTCCAGAATAGACCAGTATTTATGTAGTTAGAGGAATAATACATATTTGTTCAAATACTGTTAAGTTGGGACTAGCATAGTCTCAGTCGAAATTAATATTATTAGTATGTATTTACTTAATGTAGTTAAAGTTGGTAATATGTGTTCATATTAGTAGGGATGGGCGAACAGTTCGGCCGGAGCATTAGTTCGGGACGAACTTTCGTTGCTCGGACGTTCGGCTAATAGCCGAACAAACGGGTCATTCGACCGTTTGTTCGCCCCCCCCGACCGACCACAATGCATTGTGGCGTTGAACAGTGCATTGCAAGCCCTGATTGGCTGAAGCAGTGAAAGCTTCAGCCAATCAGGGCACAGAGCACTGTCAGAGTCATGATTGGACACTGTCATTACTTTATCCAATCATGGCTCATTCCCGCCCCACAGTATAAAAGTATTCTTTCAATGGCAGCCATTTTCAATGTGTAGTGAGACCGTGAGCTCAGTTTCAGTGTAGTGTAGTGAGACCATGTCAGTAATCTTGACATTAGTATATAGCTAGAGTAGGGAGAGTTCAGATAGCTTCAGTGTAGTGAAGGTTGAACGCTGTCTATCTGATTGCGTTACTGCCAGTTTAACGCCATATAGTTTTGCGTGCGTTACTGCCAGTTTAACACCATATTGTATTGCGTGCGTTACTGCCAGTTTAACGCCATATCATTTTGTGTGTGTTACTGCCTGTTTAACGCCATATAATTTTGTGTGCGTTACTGCCAGTTTAACGCCATATAGTTTTGCGTGCGTTACTGCCAGTTTAACGCCATATAGTTTTGCGTGCATTACTGCCAGTTTAATGCCACATTGCTTTGTGTGCATTACTGCCAGTTTAACGCCATATAGTTTTGCATGTGTTACTGCCAGTTTAACGTCATATAGTTTTGCGTGCATTACTGCCAGTTTAACGCCATATCGTACTGCGTGCGTTACTGCCAGTTTAATGCCATATAGTTTTGTGTGCCTTACTGCCAGTTTAATACCATATAGTTTTGCGTGCGTTACTGCCTGTTTAACGCCATATAGTTTTTGTTTAACACCATATAGTTTTGCGTGCGTTACTGCCAGTTTAACCCCATATCATTTTGCGTGCGTTACTGCCAGTTTAACACCATATAGTTCTGTGTGTGTTACTACAAGTTTAACGCCATATAGTTTTGTGCGTTACTGCCAGTTTAGCGCCATTTACTTCTGTGTGCATTACTGCCAGCTTAACGTCATATAGTTCTGTGCATCACTGTACGTTTGGTGCATTATATTGCAGTATATTATATTGTATCTGTGAAGTGTGCCTGTGTAGTGTGAGTACTCAAATTAAAGGGCACCAAACACCACTTTACATTGATTAAAGTGCATCTACATACAGATTTCAACTTCTCCTTTACATTTGCGTATAAGCACCGCCCCCTCCCAATAATGTCTAGGAGAACAAAAGGGAGAGGCAGACATTCCCTTGGCACTGTAAGGGGGCCAGCAACAAATGTGTCCACAGGCAAAGGTGGACATGGTGGTCAGTCCTCAGGCAGGGCATCATTTCCTCTGTTTAGTGAGTTTGCCCGTGCTATCCAGCCACAGCATGCAGAGGAGGTGGTGGACTGGCTTACTAAACCTTCCTCATCCTCCTCATCCTCTGTCACACAAGCAGAGACAAGTGTGCAATCCCCTGCAGTTGCCAGAGTGGATAAACCTGCCTCCTTGTCCACATCTATTCCTGCCATAGCCCTAACATCAGCCATTAAGGAGTCAGCTGAGTTATTTGACCACAGATTCAGCCACTTGCTCCTTGATGATGCCCAGCCATTACTGGATTCAGATGCTGGTTCTGAGGTTGAGAATGACAGGAACATGAGCCTAGAGAGAGGCAGGAACACTGGTAGGCAAATTGGCATTCATGTTCCCCAAGCCGCAGCATATTGCCAAGTTGTCTCCAGTGGTAATGATGAAGATGGAGGAGATGGAGATGATGATGATGATGATGAGGTCACTGATGTGACTTGGGTGCCAGATAGAGCAGAGGAAACTGAAGGTGAGGCGGCACAACCCCCAGGAGGTCAGCATCAAGAAAGAGTAGAGAGCAGCCACCCTATTCCATCACATTGTGCAGCTATTATCTCCCGGCTCACTCCCCACAGCTCAGCTGTCTGGGCCTTTTTCAGGACATCTGCATCAGATCGCACTGTTGCTATCTGCAAACTGTGTCACAGGCACATCAAACGTGGCAAAAACACCAACCATTTGGGTACCACATGCCTAACAAGGCATTTAACATCCAACCACTCAGCCTGTTGGAAAGAGCACCTAAAAGCCACACAAAAGGGGCACAAATCTGTCCCTCCTCCTCCTTACCCACTTCAGTCTGCCCCTGCGATACCGTGTTATTACCTTTCAGCAGCCTCCACTTACAGGGATCATGGTATAGCACAGGGTGTCCAAGGTCCTAGCAGCTCATCTACCAGCAACACACCACCAGCTGTAGACTGTAGCCGGCAAATTTTTCTGCCCCATCTTCTGCAGTGGATAAAAAAATACAGTCCCTGCCACCCACATGCCCAGTGCCTGAATGCAAGCTTGTCAAAGCTGTTGGCTCTCCAACTTCTGCCTTTCAGCCTGGTGGATTCTGCCCCCTTCCGTGAATTTGCACAATGTGCTGTACCACAATGGCAGGTTCCCAGTCGATACTACTTTTCACATAAGGCCGTTCCATCTCTCTACCATCACGTGGAAGGGAATGTTCTGGCATCGTTGGGCAAGGCAGTCAGCCATAAAATCCACCTTACTGCTGACACGTGGTTCAGCAAGCATGGGCAGGGACGATATATTTAGCTCACAGCACACTGGGTAACGCTGCTTGCAACTCGAAAGAATGCAGGACAGGGCTCAGTGCTGCAGCTCCATACAGCTTGTGGTGATGATGCCAGACCTGTGAGCTCTATGCCCTCCTCCTCCGCCACCTCCATGCCCTACTCTGCAGAATTGTCCTATGAACATCAGGTACCCCCTAAGCATTCAAAGGGCTTTTCCCAGAGTCAGGCTAAAAGGTGCCATGCAGTGCTTCAGCTGGTGTGTTTAGGGGACAGGAACCACACCAAAGCAGAGATTCTTGCAGCTCTGCAAGGACAGGCCCAGAGGTGGTTCACACCATGCCAGCTGGAGCCAGGAATGGTGGTGTCCGATAATGGCTCAAACCTCCTGTCCGCCCTTAGACAGGGAAAGTTGACACATGTGCCATGCCTGGCACATGTCCTCAATTTGGTGGTACATCGTTACCCAAGTACGTACCCAGGGTTGCAAGCAGTGCTAAAGCAGGCCAGAAGAGTCTGTAGCCATTTCAGGCGGTCATACACAGCCAGTGTTCGGTTGGCTAAAATTCAGCGGGAATTCCACCTGCCCGTAAAACCGCCTGATTTGTGACATGCCCACCAGGTGGAACTCAACTTTGGGAATGCTGCAGCGGCTATACATGCAGCAGAGGGCCATCAACGAGAGCCTGTGTCATTATGGCATGACGACAGGCTCAGGCGACCTTGGCTTTTTTTACCCACGCCAATGGCTGATCATTAAGGATGCATGCACTGTATTGTGACCATTTGAGGAGGCCACAAGGATGGTGAGCCATGACAGTGCATGTATCAGTGACACAATCCCTTTTGTGTTCCTGCTGGAGCAGACTCTGTGTGGCATTATGGACAGGGCACTGGAGGAAGAGCAGCAGGAGGAAGAGGAAGACTTCCTTTCCTCTCAAGGCCTACTTTATGCAGACACCATCATTCCTATGTCACAGAACACACAGGAGGAGACAGGGGAGGAGGATGAGGAGGAGGATTCTGGCTTTGAAGAAGAGGAAGACATGCGTCAATCTGTAAGTGATGGCTTTCCAACCCCAGGACCCTTGGGAGTAGTACGTGGCTGGGAGGAGGAAGTTCCAGATGCTGTCATCCTGAGTGACCATGAGGAGTCTGCTTCTCAAGCCTCTGCAAATTTGAGGCGCACGGGCAACCTCATGCTTCAAAGCCTACGAAAGTACCCAAGAATACATGGCCCAAAAGAGAAGGATGATTACTAGTTGGCAACCCTCCTTGACCATCGTTATAAGGGGAAGGTCTCTGAACTCATCCCATCCCCACAGAGAGTGCAGAGGATAATATCTCTTGAGGACACATTAAAGAGGATTTTTTTGAACATTTTTCCTGACTCTAGTAGGTTACAGTGTGGTGGAAAACGTCGTTTTGAGTCCTCTGTTGGTCAAGAAAGGAGCGTTGGAGAAGGCATCTGCCTAAGTAAAGCATTTTGGAATTTTTTTAGTCCTCGCCACCCAGGGCTTGTCAGCTTCCATATCCCATCAGCAGCGTCTGCATCACATGGTGGACGATTACCTCAGGGCCAAACCAGAGATGGAGAGCTTTCCAGCTGATAATTCACTGGCTTACTGGGTCATGAGAGCAGACCACTGGCAAGAACTTGCCCAGTATGCTATTGAGTTGTTGGGCTGCCCTGCATCCAGTGTGATTTCAGAACGGGCATTCAGTGCTGCAGGAGATTTCGTTACTGATCATAGAACGTGTCTGTCCACAGACTCTGTGGACCGTTTGACTTTTTTAAAAATGAATCAGTCCTGGATTACCAGCTATGAAGCCCCCGATGCTGATGTCACTGATTAAGTCTTTTTGGGATATGGAATCTCTGCAGGACTTCGAGGCTGCCTACCTTTGAGGGTGTTCAATCATCTGGAAGAATGTTTTTGGTATAGGTTTCATGGGCACAATTAACACCCAAAGACCAATTTTTCTGCACCTGTCTGACAGGTGCTTATCATTGCAATTTTTTACAGCAAGGCAAATTCTTGCTTGCATCAAGTGTACCTCTGTAGGGTTACGGTGGAAAGGCACCACTGACACCCAAAGACCAATGTTTAGCACCTGTTTGACAGATGCATATCATTGCAATTTTTTACAGCAAGGCAAATTCTTGCTTACATCAAGAGTACCTCTATAGAGTTATGGTGGGAAGGCACCAGCAACACCCAAACACCAATTTTTCTGCACCTGTTTGACAGTTGCATATCATTGCAATTTTTTACAGCAAGGCAAATTCTTGTTTTCATCAAGATTATTTCTATAGGGTTATGGAGGGAAGGCGCCACCGACACCCAAAGACAAATTTTAATGCACCCATTATTTCTATCCAAAGTCAAAGTGACACCAGAATATATCCAAAAAATCTCTAATCTTGTTCCCAGTGCACTACATTGTGGCCTCATCATACACACTGGCTCCCCAGCTGTTGCTGAGCAAAATAAAGGCAGTTTGCAGGAAAAATGTCATTTTTTTGGATTTATAAATTCAATCATTGCTGCAGCAGATTCTAGACATGGTACAGATCTGCCACTTTACAGTTAGACTAAGGGGACCCCCCTGGCACTATATTGGAAGGATTTTTTCTTTTTTAGGCTTTCACTTTAAAAATCAAAAACATCACTGATCATTTAAAAATGATGTTTTTTCACAAACTTCTTTTTTTCGATCCATGTCCCCCAGGGCAGGACCCAGACCCCTATAACTATTGTATGCCTAATTACTTGCATTTAGGCCTTCAAAATTGGTACTTTTGATATTTGACGTCCGGATCCCATTGACTTTAATTGGGTTTGTTGTTTGGCTTCGAACGTTCGCGGTGTTCGGAAGTTCTGGTCCGAACCGGGCAGGGGTTCGTTTGACCCATCCCTACATATTAGTAGATGTTTGGTTATATGACATTACATGATCAGCACATTAGTGCAAGTATAGAGTGTTACATGTGGGCTTGTCAATCAAACTCCATATTCAACTCTCTGAGTTAGTATTTCCTTTTGTATAGAATAGTACTGAAGTTAGCAAAAATTAATATGTGCCATACAAGGTTCTGAGTTTTTGTGAGGTTATGACATTCACATGTAACATATAAAGCCAACACTTTGAGATTGAGAGGAGGTCACACACACACAGCCTAGAGATGACACAGACGTATTCACACGAAGACACTTTGACAAGTTGGAACAGCTGAATTCTCCTAGAAGTCTAATGCCCCGTACACACGGTCGGACATTATTCAGATATTCCGACAACAAAATCCTAGGATTTTTTCCGACAGATGTTGGCTTAAACTTGTCTTGCATACACACGGTCACACAAAGTTGTCGGAAAATCCGATCATTCTGAACGCGGTGACGTAAAACACGTACATCGGGACTTTAAACGGGTAGTGCCAATAGCTTTCATCTCTTTATTTATTCTGAGCATGCGTGGCACTTTGTGCGTCGGATTTGTGTACACACGATTGGAAATTCCGACAACGGATTTTGTTGTCGGAAAATTTTAAAGCCAGCTCTCAAACTTTGTGTGTCGGAAAATCCGATGGAAAATGTGTGATGGAGCCTACACACGATCGGAATTTCCGACAAGGTTCTATCACACATTTTCCATCGGATTTTCCGACACACAAAGTTTGAGAGCTGGCTTTAAAATTTTCCGACAACAAAATCCGTTGTCGGAATTTCCGACGGAAAATGTGTGATGGAGCCTACACACGGTCGGAATTTCCGACAAGGTTCTATCACACATTTTCCGTCGGAAAATCCGACCGTGTGTATGGGGCATAAGAATGTAATTTCCTGCTTCTTTTTTGGTTATACAAGACAGCATGGAGACAGAAGGCAGCAGCCATGAAGCACACATGCTTTTATAGGCTTATTACAGTTTTATAACTATTGATTCTATTTCATATATTTTTACCTACACTGAACTGAACTATTATACTTTTTACATTGTATTTATGATGCCAACTGTGTGACAATAAACTTACACTTTGTTTTAAGTCAGTCTAATGCCCTGTACACACGGTCAGATTTTCAGACTGAAAATGTGTGATAGGACCTTGTTGTTGGAAATTCCGACCATGTGTGGGCTCCATCACACATTTTCCATCGGAATTTCCGACACACAAAGTTTGAGAGCTTGCTATAAAATTTCATTGTCGGAAATTCCGATTGTGTGTACACAAAACTGACACACAAAGTGCCACGCATGCTCAGAATAAATTAAGAGACGAAAGCTATTGGCTATTGCCCCGTTTATAGTCCCAACGTACGTGTTTTACGTCACCGTGTTCAGAATGATCGGATTTTCCGACAACTTTGTGTGACCGTGTGTATGCAAGACAAGTTTGAGCCAACAACTGTCGGAAAAGATTCATGGATTTTGTTGTCGGAATGTCCGATCAATGTCTGACCGCATGAGCAGGGCATTAATATCAATGCTATTCATCCAGAAACGCCCTTGAGATACAATAATATTAGGTATTAAATTTATTCTTCAATTTGGTGAGTCATACACTGCCGTCATTTCTCAAGTCTCGAGAATAAAGACATTACCAAACCTATCAACCAAGAGGCATTTGTGTTGCGTCAGATGTGGGCAACAGTCCAGTAACTGAGACGAAAAATTCTTCTAAATATGAAATGGCATCCAAAATCAAATACATATGGAGGATAACAAGCTCCTATGAAGAGCAAAGAGAATATCAGGAAATTCAAAGTTAAAGAAGGAATCCTTTCAGGAAGAATATTGGACAAAAGATTTCTACCTCATATTTATGACTGTTTTATCTTATTCAACAAGGTTTTTCTAACCGAACAGAACTTGAAGAAGAAATTTTAAAGACATTTCAGGAAGAAAAAAATAATCAGAAGAAACTTTATCTATCTACTGTAGGTAAATAATTTAGGACTAAAACATTAGTCCACATATACATTTTTTGATTATTCAATTATTCTGAGATTAATGCTCATATTAAATTATGATTATTATTTTTATTTATTTTTCCTTATTCGTATATTGAATATTTTTAGGTTACAACTGCACAATCATTCTAGTTAACAGAACATCTTTTGTTCATAACTTAAACATATCGCTCTTAAAAGAACTGTGAAGAGCTAAAATATTATTTAAGCACAAATATGGAAATATATTATTACATAATTTACTTGTTTTCATTATTATTATTAATTATTAATATTAGTCATCATTATTTTATACATTTTTAAAATCTATACCATTATTTTAAGAATTTGAATAGATAGATCTAAGAGGAGAAATACGTTTAGAAGGAGAGTTATTTCTAGCTGCTTCAGTTCTCAGGAATATTGTGTCCGATCATTTGATACAAGGATGTGCATATGTGATATGAATAATATTTGACTGTATTAATAATAATTTAATATGATTAATCATAATTCAGGGGGGATTGTTAGAATATCATTCCAAATTCATAATTCGGCACTTATAGGAGTTATATTATATCCATGGCAAGCTTGCAAAACATATTTGGTTTTATGATTAGTCATAATAAATATAGTATGTGTGAATGACCTTGCTCAAATGTTCAATAAAATAGATCTTCATCTGAAACTGAGTCAGTAATATGCTAGAAGTTTCTGGTGTAGCTAGTTTGAGAATGACATATAAGGTATCTGGTAAAGAATGTCAAGGGAGGTCCAGAATAGACCAGTATTTATGTAGTTAGAGGAATAATACATATTTGTTCAAATACTGTTAAATTGGGACTAGCATAGCCTCAGTCATAATTAATAACATTAGTATGTATTTACTTAATGTAGTTAAAGTTGGTAATATGTGTTCATAATAGTAGATGTTTGGTTATATGACATTACATGATCAGCACATTACTATAAGTATAGAGTGTTACATGTGGGCTTGTCAATCAAACTCCAAATATGACTCTCTGAGTTAGTATCTCCTTTTGTATAGCATATTGCTGAAGTTAGCAAAAATGAATGCATGCCGTGCAAGGTTCTGAGTTTTTGTGAGGTTATGACATTCACATGTAACATATAAAGCCAACACTTCGAGATTGAGAGGAGGTCACACACATACAGCCTTGAGATGGCACAGACATATTCACACAAAGACACTTTGACAAGTTGGAACAGCTGTATACTCCCAGAAGTCTAAAGGACCGTACACATGATCAGACTTTCCGACAGGAAATGTTGGCTGTCAGGCTGTTGGCGGAAAATCTGACCGTGTGTTTGCTCCATCGGACAATTGTTGTCGGACTTTCCACCAACAAATGTTGAATAGCATGTCTTCAAATTTTCCACCAACAAATGTGTGTTGTCGGATTTTCCGATTGTGTGTACACAAGTCCGTCGGACACAAGTCCAATGTACAAACATGTATGCTCGGAAGCAAGGATGAGCCGGAAGCGCTCTGTCTTGTAAAACATATTTATTATTATATTTTTTCTAGTGATCTCCAGAATAATATTTTTTTTTTTCTAGTGATCTCCAGAATAATTTTTTTTTTTTATTTTTTTCTAGTGATTTCTGGAATATTTTTTTTGTGTCAAGTTACCACAACACCATTATTATCTTGTATTTTTTAACCTCAAAGATACAACTATGTTAGTGTCCCTTGTTAATTTGACATTGTATTTTTGAAATGTACCTGCCTACTCACAAACTGTTCTTTTTTAAGTAAAACACATAGCCAAGTATTTAGCAAAATCAAAAACTTTAATTCAATAGGGAGCACAAGTTCATATCAAAATCAAGAGGAAGGCAATGATGGAGAAACAGTTGGAATTGGTGAAGCATTTGTGCCCCAGGGCAGACATCAATTATTTGAGTGTCAAAATTGGTAACCTGAGGAGTCCATTTAATAGGGAGCACAATACGGTCCTGGACTCCAAGAGATCGGTAGCAGTAGCAGATGACATATATGTCCCGAGCCTACTTTTTTTGCCAGACCACATTGAATCCAGGCCATCGCTCTCAACACTTCCTTCCACACCACACAAATGAAAGAAATTAAATCAAAAATGCATTCTCTGCACCCAAAAAAACAAAAATAAAATTATAAATGATATTGGGGATAATCCCTATCCCAGTGGTGTGTTGCTGCATTGGCCACGGTACGCCATGCTGCTGTGGTCGGTGGGGTGGCTGTGTTGTTGGTGGAAGTGGTGGAGGAGGATGATCAAATTCGCAAAGGTGCATTTTAGGGGTGATTAGGCCCTTCTTCCCCTTGGGGATGATTTCCTCACACATAATGCGCTGGTCCTCCTCCATTTCTTTTAATTTATTACGTTCAGGCCTATTTTGATTAAAAGAAGTTTATTACATTGTTGTCTAGATGTGTTTGAAACTATAATGACAACTTTATTCAGTGTCAGGAGAGGACACTCAGCAACTGTTTATGAATAGCAATAGTGTGGGACACCATAACACCCTTGTTATGGTGTCCCACGCTGGTGCTCCAGTGGATACTAGGGGTCTCTCCATGTGTGAAACTTGCACAAAACAGGTAAGTATTCCAGCTTTTGAAAGTGAAAAAAATCATGTATTCAGCTTGGAACTCTGCTAAAACAGACAATTGGAAAACACATCCAAGCAATGTTTCATATTACTATTTCTAGCCTAACTTATCTGTCTGCTAAGTATACCTTTTTTGTATTCACATAGGGGAGAAAAAGAATGGGGACATTTGAGGACACCAGTAACCCCACACCTAATGAAGAAAGGCAACTCATCACACACCCTTAAGATGTCGATGCAGATGTTCAGGAAGTGGTGAGTGAAGTGGTAGAAATGGTGTCAACCACAGGTCATTGTTTGAGACCACAGCTGCAGGTAATAGATGGATGCCTACATATTTTTAATACATGGTGTGTTTTTTTTTTTTTTAGGTGATGTGGATGTTGTGGAAGAAGAAACTCACTTCAGCAGTGCAAGTGCACAAATCCCGATCAGGGAAATCACGGTTTGTAATCGTGATTTGGAACAAATGAAACAAAACATCCACGGTATTCAAAAAAGACTGAGCAACATCATCGATAATTTAGGGAAAATCTAAACCAAAATTACATTTTATAGTTTTTGTGTTGTATGTGTTTTTACAGT
Organism: Lithobates clamitans; assembly: GCA_037952925.1. Taxonomy (NCBI): domain Eukaryota; kingdom Metazoa; phylum Chordata; class Amphibia; order Anura; family Ranidae; genus Lithobates; species Lithobates clamitans. The sequence continues at coordinate 594,882 of JBBGZY010000320.1, forward strand.
TTTAAAAGAATCACAAAGCCAAATTTTGAGGATGCACACAGTGTGTCAACATGTGCTATCTCCCCCATTGGATATAAATGTACATGTTTTGTGGGTGCAACCCCTTCCTCCAAACTAAAGTAGGTGAGAGGAAGGGGTTGCACCCCCAAAACACGCCTATTGATCCCCCATGATGGGAGCTAGCACATGTTAACACACTGGAGCTTATTTCAAAAAGGCAAAACCACTTTGCACTACAAGTGCAATGCAAGTGCACTTTTAAGTGCACTTGTAGGGCAAAGTGGATTGGCCTTTCTGAAATAAGCCCCAGTGTGTCAACATGTGCTAGCTCCCATCATGGGGGATCAATGGACAAGTTTCGGGGGGGTGCAACACCTTCCTCTCACCTACTTTAGTTTGGAGGTAGGGGTTGCACCCACAAAAGATAGTACATGTTGACACACATATCAAGATAATGACAGTACCATTTGAAAGTATTCAGGCAGGCCCATGCACTACATGCTTTGTTAGTGTGTATGGGTTTGGCAAAGTCAGCAGATAGAGTATTGGTATTGGTTGACTTAGCGGTTGGGGGGAAGGGAGGGTTCCAAATTAGTTTGGGCCCCAAAAAAATAGCTTCTTGCACCCTGCCTAAATTTAAGGACAACAATAACATTTGTACACATTTTAGGGGGTGTTTAGGGTAAGCACTAAAATGGAGCTGACAAAATACATTGCTAAGTTACTAGGCTAGGTGTGTATGAGCCCAGGATAGCATGCTGGGGAGGTTAGTGAAGGCAAATATGCATGAAGGACAAAAAAGGAGCATTGGATGCTTACAGTATGCATGAGGACAAAGAGGACATTCACAACATATTACAATAATAGTAATTATGGCATGAAGAAATTAATACATTAGCAAACATTAAATACATAGTATGTGATGTAAAAGGATAAAACTCAAATATAGTCCTTCTGCAAGATTTGAATGATGGCAGAACAGGTCTCTGGAATAACGATTCTCAGAGCCTGGGGGGAGATTCCAGTCGTGAACTTGATGTCCTGGAGACTTCTCCCCATCGCCAAGTACCACGAGGTGGCAACTAGCCTTTGCTTGGGAGTGATGGTTTGCCGCATGCATGTGTCAAGCCATCACTCCCAAGCAAAGGCTCATTGTAATAATTGCTTAGTAATATAGGGGGCAGCAAATCCAATAGACGGTGAAAGCAGGGGTCCGTTACCTGGAGATAATTCCTGAAATCATCAGGATTATTCTCCTGAAGCTCCCGCAGCAAAGGCACATGAGAGAATTGGTCAAGATTAAGCAACCAATTCTTGGTCCAAGAACTCCTCCTCACCCTGTTCCTGGATCAGACTTGGGTCAAAGCAATAACACCAAGCCCAACAATAGTAGCATGATCTTTCTGATGAGAACGCTACATGGCTAGACGCTTGCCGACCGCCTCACGCAGATATACTGCGGCAGAAGGGCTCGTACAGGCAAAATCATGTACCTGTACGTTGCCCTTCAAGAGGCGGCCAGCGGAGCGCGCGCTCGCCCGTGGCAAGCTCCGTGAGCTGGGTCACAGGTCCCGTGGACTCGAACGTCACAGGGATACCCGCGATCACCTCACGGGGAATAAGAATGGGGAGATGCTGATGTAAACAGCATCTCCCCGTTCTGCCTAGTGACAGTGTCACTCGATCTCTGCTCCCTGTCATCGGAGCAGAGATCAGTGACGTCACACACACAGCCCATCCCCCTGACAGTTATAAAACATTCCCTAGTACTGATTTAACCTCTCCCCGCCCCCTAGTGGTTAACCCCTTCACTGCCAGTGTCATTTACACAGGAATCAGTGCATTTTTATAGCACTGATTGCTGTATAAATGACAATGGTCCCAAAAATGTGTCAAAAATGTCCGATGTGTCCGCTATAATGTCACAGTCATGATAAAAATCGCTGATCGCCGCCATTTAAAAAAAAAATTATTAATAAAAATGCCATAAAACTATCCCCTATTTTGTAAACGCTATAACTTTTGCGCAAACCAATCAATAAAGGCTTATTGCGATTTTTTTAACCAAAAATATGTAGAAGAATATGTATCGGCCTAAACCGAGGAAAATTTTTTCTTTATATATTTTTGGGGGATATTTATTATAACAAAAAGTAAAAAATAATGCGTTTTTTTTCAAAATTGTCGCTCTATTTTTGTTTATAGCGCAAAAAATAAAAAACGCAGAGGTGATCAAATACCACCAAAAGAAAGCTCTATTTGTGGGAAAAAAAGGACGTCAATTTTGTTTGGGAGCCACGTTGCACGACCACGCAGTTTTCAGTTAAAGCAACGCAGTGCCGAATCACAAAAAGTACTCTGGTCAGGAGGGGGGTAAATTCTTCCGGGGCTGAAATGGCTAGTGTACGAACGGCCGTTCAGAACAAACTGACAGAATGCACTGAAAATCAGAAAGGACCTGACAAGCACACACTGAAAATCAGAAGTGAACCAAAAAGAATGCACTGAAAAACAGAAACGAACTGTCAAGCATGCACGGAAAAACAGAAACGAACCGACAAGCACAACCTGAAAAACAGAAACGAACTGATAAGCACGAGGCTGAAAAGCACGAATCGACACTCACTAAACTTCTACTAACACGAGATTAGCAGAAGGAGCCCAAAGGATGGCGCATGACTAGTGAACTTCCTTTTTATTGGCTCGTAGTACGTCTAGTACGTCATTACGTTCGTAATTGTTGGGCAACATTTGTGTGAACTTGTGTATGCAAGACAAGTTTGAGCCAACGCCCTTCGGACAAAATTGCATGGTTTTGTTGTCGGAAAGTCCGATCGTGTGTACGAGGCATAAGAATGTAATTTCCTGCTTCTTTTTGGTTACACAAGACAGCATGGAGATAGAAGGCAGCAGCCATAAAGCACACATGTTTTCATAAGCTTAGTACAGCTTTATAACTATTGATTCTATTTCATATATTTTACCTACACTGAGCTAAACTATTATACTTTTTATGTTGTATTTATGATGCCAACTGTGTGACAATAAACTCACACTTTGTTTTAAGTCAGTCTGACTATCAATGCTATTCATCCAGAAACATCCTTGAGATACAAGAATATTAGGTATTAAATGTATTCTCCAATGGTATAGAAACTATATTAGATAAGAACACTCCTCCCACTTCTCTCTTTAAAATGTACTCATCTTTTGACCTTAATACTATTGCAACCTGCAACAGAAGGCTGTTAGAAACTGAATGAAGTACAGGTTTACAGTGGCGTACCAAGAGGGGGGGCAGTCCTCCCTGGGTGCTGCACATTAGGGGGGTGTAAGTCCGGGGGTGTTCACTGTGAGTTGAGATTGCAGCAGGGCTTTCATAATAAGGGGCACCCCTGCATTTTCCCAGCTTTTCAAGCATCAGAAGTGCATTGGGTAGGCAGGGGGCCCAGCAGTGTGGGGAAGGGGGCCTGCCTGTATCCCCAGTCGTTCAATCAGGCTGTCCCTCAGTAAACTTCAATGTCTCCTGAGGTAGCTGGAGTTGGTGGGCGAAGCCAGGGGAGTGGCTGCCTCCTCCACTCCTCCCAAAGACTCGTTCACTGGCTGATCCCAGAGGAGAAAGGGGAGAGCACACAGGAGCTACGAGTGTCTGCATTTGCAGCTATGCTGTAAGTGAGCACATTGTCACTGTATACAGCCCTAACCTGTCCCTATAATACCCTATACAGCCCTAACCTGCCCCTATAATACCCTATTGTCCAGGCTGGGCTCAGCCCTTCCTTCTCAAAGCTGGCCGCTCAGCTGTCGGCTAATTGCCAGCTCCTTTCTCTCCACAGTGACTCACCTGTTGATGATATCCTGCTTGTCAGTCCTGCCTACTTAAGCTGTCCAGCCCAGATGATCTCTGCCTTTGCCTTGGTCACATCTCTAGAGACGCTCTCCTGTGTTCCTGTAAAAGATTTGCTTGGCTGACATTGCTTCTGGCTCCAGATCCTGCTTGCTATTCTACTATGCTCATCTCTGGCTCCCTGACATTTTGGCTTGTCTGACTATCCGTTCCGGTTCCATATACTGCCCTAACCTTCCCCTATCATACCCTATACAGCCCTAACCTGCCCCTATAATACCCTATACTGCCCTAACCTGTCCCTATAATACCCTATACAGTCCTAAACATTGCCACTATAGTACCCTTTACTTCCCTAACCTCCTCCTTTAATATCTTATACTGCCCTAACCTGCCCCTATAATACCCTATATAGCCCTAGTCTGCCACCATATTACCCTATACTGCCCTGACCTGTCACCATTATACCTTATACAGCCCTAGCCTGCCACCATAATACCCTATACTGCTCTAACCTGCTCCTATAATACCCTATACCGCCCTAGCCTGCCACCATAATAACCTATACTGCCCTGACCTTCCACCAAAATACCCTATACAGCCCTAGCCTGCCACCATAATACCCTATACTGCCCTAACCTGCCACTATTATACTCAAACCTTCTTAAATTGAGCTGCAGTCATGGCAAATCACACACTGTCCCTCAAAAGAAGCTCCTGCTCCTTTTTAAGTGACATGCTTTGTGTGCTGCGATTTTTGTTGGGGGGGTGCCAGAAATAGGATCCGCCACAGGTGCCAAATACCCTAGGTATGCCCCTGCAAGTTTAGATACTCACTTGTGATCTTGTGATTCAGGATATTTGAGGATAAATTACTTCAAAATACATGCAACTAGAGAAGTCAGTGATGGTTTGCTTTAAAGTTACTTTCCTGTTTGCGAAGAATATGTAAAAACTTTAATAACTGTAGCCTGTGAACATGTACACTTTAGGGAATTATTATTTCCAAAGAAAAAATATTTTCTGTAAAAAAGAGAACTCGTATTGTTTGCTAAAATCTAATGATTACCCACAATGAAGCACAAATTTGAAAGAAACTAAACCTGTAAAAAATACTACTATACTACTATCCAATAATAGAGATCGCATACCTTTTAGATGTCTTCTTTAGCAATTTAACCACTTGACAACTGGGCACTTAAACCCCCTTCCTAACCAGACCAATTTTCAGCTTTTGGTGCTCTCACATTTTGAATGACAATTACTCAGTCATGCAACACTGTATCTATATGAAATTTTTGTCCTTTTTTTCACACAAATGGAGCTTTCTTTTGGTGGTATTTAATCACCGCTGGGTTCTTTATTTTTTGCGCCGTAAAAGAAAAAAGACAGAAAAATCTGTAAAAAAATACATTTTTCTTCATTTCTGTTATAATATTTTGCAAATTAGTAATTTTTCTTCATATATTTTGGCCAAAATTTATACCGCTACATATCTTTGGTAAAATTAACCCAAATCGGTGGATATTATTTGGTCTTTGTGAAAGTTATAGAGTCCAAAAGCTATGGTGCGAATATCTGAAAATTGATCACACCTGAAATACTAACGGCCTATCTAAATTCTTGAGACCCTAACATTCCAGAAAAGTACAAATACCCCCCAAATGACCCCTTTTTGGAAAGAAGACATTCCAAGGTATTTAGAAAGATGCATGGTGAGTTTTTTGAAGTTGTCATTTTTTCCCATAATTCTTTGCAAAATCAAGGTTTTTTTTACTTTTTTTTTCCCCACAAAATTGTCATATTAGCAGGTTATTTCTCACACACCGCATATGCATACCACAAATTACACCCCAAAACACCTTCTGCTATTACTCCCGAGTACGGCGATACCACATGTGTGAGACTTTTACACAGCGTGACCACATACAGAGGCCCAACATGCAGGGGAGCACCTTCAGGTGTTCTGGAGCACCCAGGCCAATTCTGACATTTCTCTCCTACATGTAAAAATCATCATTTATTAGCTAGAAAATTACAAAGAACCCCAAAACATTATATATGTTTTTTTAGCAAAGACCCTAGAGAATACAATGGCGGTCATTGCAACTTTTTATCTCGCACTGTATTTGCGCAGCAATTTTTTTAACGCTTTTTTTTGGAAAAAAACTGTTTTGTACTTTACAAAAACCAAAACAGTAAAGTTAACCTAATGTTTTTGCATAATGTGAAAGATGAAGATACGCTGAGTAAATAGATACCCAACATGTCACCTTTCAAAATTGCACGCGCTTGTGGAATGGCGCCAAACTTTGCTACTCAAAAATCCCCATAGGCGACGCTTAAAATTTTTTTACTGGTTACATGTTTTGAGTTACAGAGGAGGTCTAGGGCCAAAATTATTACTCTCGCTCTACCGATCGCAGCGATACCTCACATGTGTGGTTTGAAAACCGTTTTCATATGTGGGCGGGACTTACATATGCGTTCGCTTCTGCATGCGAGCACGCAGGGACAGGGGCGCTTTAAATTTTTTTTTTTTTTTTTTTATTGCTCATTTTACTTTATTTATTTTAGTTTGATGCTTTTTTCCAAAAAAAAAAATTTTGACCACTTTTATTCCTATTACAAGGAATATAAACATCCTTGTAATAGGAATATGGCATGACAGGTCCTCTTTACAGTGAGATATGGGGTCAATAAGACCCCACATCTCACCTCTAGGCTGGGAAGCCTGAAATTAAAAAAAAAAAAAAAAACATCCTAGCTTCGATCGTAGCGGTGAGTCGGTAGAAGCGCAGAAGGGGGGGACATCTCCTCTCGCCTCCCGTAAGAACGATCAAGCAGTGGAACAGCCGCTATGATCATTCTCATAGTGTAGGCAATCGCCGGCTGAAAAAGCTGATATCTGAATGATGCCTGTAGCTGCACCCATCATTCAGATATCTCCGCACAAAGTCAAGAACGGTGTATGACGACCGGCGAGCGGGAAGTAGTTAAAACGCTTTTTTTTATGTACATACCAAAAATGACACCCCAAAATAGATTCCCCTGCTCCTCCTGAGTACGGCGATACCACATGTGTGAGACTTCCACAGCCTGGCCACATACAGAGGGCGAGTACAGCTGAGCATGGCTCAGCATGGCAGGGTATGGCGGGGTATTGCGGAGTATGGCGGGGTATTGCGGAGTATGGCGGGGTATTGCGGAGTATGGTGGGGTATTGCGGAGTATGGCGGGGTATTGCGGAGTATTGCGGAGTACGGCAGAGTATGGCGGGGCATGGCGGAGTATGGCGGGGCATGGCGGAGTATGGCGGGGGCATGGCAGAGTATGGCGGGGGCATGGCAAAGTATGGCGGGGGCATGGCAGAGTATGGCGGGGGCATGGCAGAGTATGGCGGGGGCATTGCAGAGTATGGCGGGGGCATGGCAGAGTATGGCGGGGGCATTGCAGAGTATTGCACAGCATTGCAGAGTATTGTGGGGGCATTGCAGAGTATTGTGGGGGTATTGCAGAGTATTGCACAGCATTGCAGAGTATTGTGGGGGTATTGCAGAGTATTGCACAGCATTGCAGAGTATTGCACAGCATTGCAGAGTATTGCACAGCATTGCAGAGTATTGTGGGGGCATTGCAGAGTATTGCACAGCATTGCAGAGTATTGTGGGGGTATTGCAGAGTATTGCACAACATTGCAGAGTATTGTGGGGGTATTGCAGAGTATTGCACAGCATTGCAGAGTATTGTGGGGGTATTGCAGAGTATTGCACAGCATTGCAGAGTATTGTGGGGGTATTGCAGAGCATTGCACAGCATTGCAGAGTATTGTGGGGGTATTGCAGAGTATTGCACAGCATTGCAGTGTAGTAGGGATGGCTGAGCATGGATGGATGGATGGCTGGATGTCTCTGTGCAGCGCTGCGGGCACTACACATATAGCCCACAGCGCTGCAGACATCCATCCATCCCCCTCCCCGCTCACTGTGTACCGATCGGTACACGGGAGGGGAGGAGAGGAACCGGTGTCATCAGATGACGCCGGTCTGTTTACATGTGATCGCGCCGTCATTTGACGGCGCGATCACATGGTAAACGGCCACGATCAGCGGCCATTTACCGGGATCCGTGATGCGCCGGGTCCTCTGGACCCCGCGGTCACGGATGTGTTCGGGTGCGCGCCCCAGGGGGCGCGCGAGAGGGAAATTCTGGGAGGACGTCATAGTACGCTCTCCCAGAGTTATCCAACCGCCCTGCAGCCGTCATTCGGCTATGGCCCGGTTGGTAAGTGGTTAATGCACAGAAAACTGGGCCTAGATGCCTCCTATAGACCCCTAAGGCCTCCCATTAGATCCGGTCAGAAGGTACAAGAGGGTTTAAATTAACTCCCAACAATATCAGAAAGTATTGACCTTTTAATAATATATCCTTACTAGTGTGGCAAACTGTTCAGTACCTAGGATTTCCTGACTGATCTACTTTATTAGCGAAAAATATCCTACAGTGCTTTTCCATTCCATTTTATCCACTTACAGGTTTGGAATACATCTACTGTAATTGTATTGTGTTCTTTTAATGTTCAGATTAACTTTTAGTAGTAATATTCAGGAATTAAATGTAGAGCCAGTATGTACATCCTCATAATCTGTTGTGGAACCTTCAATAAACATTTCAACTATGTAGAGAGTTGCCATGGTATGGTACATTCATGTGGACACAGGCACTGCCACTTCTTTTACTTCACTTCATTGCCAAGGTTTAAAGTGCTTGTAAACCCACATAAAAAAAAAACCTGCAAGACAAAGGCAAAATGAGCTAGTATGCATAACATACTAGCTCATTATAAATTACTTACCTTAGATCGAAGCCCCCGCAGCGATCCTCATACCCCAATCCGGCCGGCGACATCATTCCCGGAGTACTTCTGGGTATCGCGGGCTCTGGCGCTGTGATTGGCCTGGAGCCGCAATGACGTCACTCCCGCGCATGAGCGTGGGAGCCGCCATAATGGCACACTAACTGAAGCAACGGCACGTGCAGATGACATTGGCACATGCAGATACAGGGGATATCTCCTAAAACATGCAGATTTAGGAGATATCAGGGGTAGCTACAGGTAAGCCTTTTTATAGGCCTACCTGTAGCAAAAAGTGGTTGTAAAGGGTTTACAACCACTTTAAAGCAGGCTGATTTAGTCATTCCAAAGTTAAAACTTTTTTTTACCTAATTGCATTCCCTATATTAAGGTAAAAAGCATTTTACCACTTATTGTGCCCCCCCCACCTCAGTAAACACTTACCTAAGTCCTCTCTCAATCCAGGGCTGTACCTGGCTGCATCTCTTCTCTCTCCTCTTCCTGCTCTCATAGGCTTCACTAAGAGCAGTTAGGGGGTGGGGGGTGGCTGAGCAGCACTGTGTGTGTGTCAATGGAGTGAGGGTAGTGAGCTGACATGTTTGTCCCTATAGCATACGGCCTGCCAAAGGGGCAAATGCAAGAGAGGAGGAGTGGAGAGCCCCAGGAGGGGACTCCAGAAAAGGAGATAAAGGGCTACTCTGTGCAATACCAATGCATAGAGCAGGTAAGTATAAACCTCTTTTTTATTTTAACAAAAGAAAAAAAGACTGTACAACCACTTTAAACCATGAAAAACCTAAGTCTTTGGCCCTATTGGCCATTTTGAAAATGATTGACATTCTTAATAGATGCTGACTGTAAATGATCAAACTTTAGAAGTCAAACTTTCCTGCTTCATCAGCACTTTCTGTCATATAAAGCTCAACAGGTGATATAATCCATTCTACATTACTCCTCATTGATGAATTTGGCTGCCTCTTCAAAGTACCTGTATAGGCAAAGCACATTCCTAATCATCTGCAACTGTCCCGATTCAAATAATTCACTTTTCCAGTTTCTGTGTTGCAGGGCATACTTTATTTTTTGCTAGCTTTTCATAGCTTGTAGTTTAATCCCATCATGCAAGAATATCACGACTTAACTAATTAAAGCAAAGGCTTGGTCTTTAAAGACCAAGAGATTATTTTAGCTGCCTAAGAATTGCTCAAGTGGCCCCCAAATCTCATGGTCATGCCTAAGGCCTTTTTCTGGGTTTTGATAGATTTTTTAGAAATTTCCTCAATAAATTTAAGATGTAAGGCAAGAAGGTAGCGTATGTTAATTTTCCAAAGAACAATGCAATAAAGATGTTCTTGCTCTTCCTGCTACTACTAACAATTCTTTTTGTCCACCTAATCTGAAAGTCACTTCACACACAGAATATGTGTGAAAGAGAACTTCTTACTTTTTGTGTTAAAACGTTAAAAAAATAGCAAAGTTGGTGTCCAAAGTCCAACCGTAGTAGTTATTTGATTTTAGATCTATATATATATATATATATATATATATATATATATATATATATGGTGAAGTTCAAAAAAAAAAAAAAAAAATATATATATATATATATATATATATATATATACATATTATGTTAATATACTGTATATATACAGTATATTAACATAATGTGTATATATATATATATATATATATATATATATATATATATATATATATATATATATCATCTTTTTCAAACTTCACCTCACACAGCCTATGTAGGAAATTGTTATTTTTCTACATTGAATAGATGTAGAAAAATGAATGAATGTTCTGAAGTTTGAAAGTACTCATGCATATGTACTTTATCTGATGAATCTCTATTTTTACTCGAATGGCTCCTGATTCTGCTCTGTGCAGTAGAAACTTCACTCCTCGATCCAGCCATGTTTCCCCATAGCTCATTGAGGGGGAATCCTAATCTTCCCCACCTAAGTATGGTACCAGATTCACAGCTTTGGGCAGGCTATGGCATTAAGCTGTTGTGTCACATTTTCTTCCATGGTCAACATATCATTTTTGACAGGCTGAAGGGCATTTCACTTTCCCAACAATATGTTTTTCCACTTCTTACAACTCCGTCACAATACCCATGCACAATTCACAAGGCCAATTATATAACTTTCGGACTCTTTGGAGAGTCTACTAATCTCAGAAACTCTGTGTTAAACAAGACTAATGAACCTAGACTAACCTCCCTATATCGGAAGTGGCATGCTGATGCTTCCCTAGATCATTACCTGACAGATATAATCTCAGCTAGGGACCGATTTATTCAAATCACACTATTACACAAAGTGTATCACAATCCACAGAGGCTGTCCCTTCAGTGCTCTACTGAAGATGGTTCCTTTTTTCACATGTTGTTGACTTGTCCTAAATTGCAAGACTATTGGACCCTATAATGACCAACTGAGAAATGCATGCCTGCTCAGTCTCCCTACAAATTTAAAGCAGCCTATGGGATGGTGCAGACAGAGGCAAGGCGCAGACACCATGTCTCTTTCCTGAGTAGCTCTGTCACAAGTGATGCTCAGTTTCACCACCGCATTTACCTGTAAAAAAGCAGAGAAGACATGATCAGAATTGATAACAAGGCAGTTATCAATTCTGATCATGTCTTCTCTGCTTTTTTACAGGTAAATGTCTTCTATCTATCTGTACACTCTACTGAACTGACATTGCTGTATCATTTTTGGTAAATGTCTTCTATTCATCTGTACACTCGACTGAACTGACATTGCTGTATCATTTTTGGTAAATGTCTTCTATCCATCTGTACACTCTACTGAACTAACATTGCTGTATCATTTTTGGTAAATGTCTTCTATCCATCTGTACACTCTACTGAACTAACTTTGCTGTATCATTTTTGGTAAATGTCTTCTATCCATCTGTACACTCTACTGAACTGACATTGCTGTATCATTTTTAGTAAATGTCTTCTGCTGCCATATCTTTAAACTTCTATATTTAATGATAGCTCTATAACAACCACACTGCAATAGCAACATTACTGGTGATTGATTCTCAACCCCATTTGGCTTGCGTGATCCGATTTATGACCCTAGCCTGTGTCTTTAGCTGGTCTGATATTGGCCATCTCCTCTCCCATATTCAGATGTCTCAAATCAGACCCTATAATGACCAACTGAGAAATGCATGCCTGCTCAGTCTCCCTATAAATTTAAAGCAGCCTATGGGGTGGTGCAGACAGGGGCAATACGCAGGCACCATGTCTCTTTCCTGAGTGGCTCTGTCACAAGTGATGTGCAGTTTCACCGCTGCAGTATAACAAAAGCAGGATAACTAAAGCTGGATGAAGATACAACAAGAACTCTGCTCTACTCTGAAAGGCGACAAGCAAACTAGCATTTGACATTTATTCCCACTCTCTATCCACTAACATGCTCCTTATTCTCTTCCTTCTCACATTGGTGTCTTTTATCCTCAAATTATCCTTACTTTACCCCTCCTCTCTACCCTGCACCATGCACATATCACCCTCACTCCTACCCTCTTCCTACTACTGCACCCATCATCTCCTGCATTTGCTGCACCCACATGCTAAAATAAACACCAGGGCCACTAGACACGTGCGCTCATGCATATCCCACTCCCATCTTGCCTTCCACGTCCTCCTCTTCCTCCTAGTCTCAGGTGACATTTCTCCTAATCCAGGTCCGCCGTTTTCCAACTGCAAGCCATATATCCAATACCCCTCCTCCTCTGGCAACCACCGCAATCCACTCAGTTTAATTTCTATCCCCATGCTTCCTCAGAGCAGCCCACCAATCTCATGCGCCCTTTGAAACGCCCACTCCATCTGTAACAAGCTAACATCTGTACATGACCTCTTCACCTCTCATGGCTTTAACATACTCGCCATAACCGAAACCTGGCTTCAAAATTTTGACTCAGATTCTCCTGCTGCCCTCTCCCATGGTGGTCCCCATTGGACTGACTCCCCCAGACCCAACAGACAGAAAGGAGATGGAGTTGGATTTCTTCTATCCCCACAAAACACCTTCCAAGTCCTTCCTATCCCTCCCTCTCTATCCCTCTCTTCTTTCGAGATGCACTGTATTCATCTGTTTTCTCCCATTTCTTTGTGGATTGCAGCAATTTATCAGCCTCCTGGACTGGTATCATATATTCTTGATGAGGCTTTGCTGCCTGGCTACCCTATTTTCTATTTTCCTCTGAAATACCCACAATCATTCTTGGTGACTTCAACATTCCTGTCAATGTTAACAGCCCAACTACAGCTAAACTTCTCAACTTAACCTCATCTTTTGACCTAACTCAATGGACACATACTTCCACTCACTCCAATGGTAATACCCTTGACTTTGTATTCTCCCATCTCTGCAACCCTGGCAACCTCACCAACACCCTCTTTGCTTTCTCTGATCACAACCTCATTAGTTTCACTGTATCCTGGCCTCCAACCACCCATCCCTCCAAGCAGCAAACAATTACTTGTAGAAACCTTCACCACTTTAACCCTTCTCTTCTATATTCTGCTACTGACCACCTATATGGCATAATCTTTCCCCTGTCTTGTCCTGACCTGGCCACCTCTGTCTACAACAGTTCACTCTCATCATCACTCGATGCACTTGCTCCTCTAACCACAAACAGAATCAGACCGACAGTTACAACCCTGGCAAACTGAAAACACTAGAAATCTCAAAAGACATTGCCGTGCTCTAGAACAACTGTGGCGTAAAATCAAATGCCTGCAAGACTTCACCCTATATAAATCTGCCCTTCTAAAATACAATTCCTGCCTCCATGCTGCCAAACAAACCTACTCTGTCTCTCTTATTAATACCTTGTCATCCAGTCCACATCGGTCTTCTCAACCTTTAACTCTCTGCTTCGCCTCCCACCCCCTCTACCTACTAACTCACTCACTGCCCAAGAATTTGCCAATCCCTTCAAAGACAAGATTGATGAAATTTGTGAGTACACCTCCACTGTGCGTACATCTTCCCCACCCAACATACCTTGCCTAACAGCACATTCAACACTCTCCTCTTTTGAATTGGCTACTACTGAAGAGGTTACAAAACTTTTCTCAGATGCCCACCTAACCAATTGTCCCTTGGATCCTGTTCCCTCACAACTACTATAGTCACCCTCTTCTTCTATCCTATGCTCCCTCACTCGCATCTTCAATCTCTCCCTCTCTAGTGGCACCTTCCCCTCCCCTCCCCTCTAAAAAATGCGCAGATCACTCCCATACTTAAAAAGCCCTCACTGGACCCCAACAACCTGAACAACTTAAGACTCATCTCATTGCTCATATTCACCTCTAAACTTCTAGAACGCTTAGTCTACAACCATCTTAGCTCCTACCTCAGTGAAAATAACCTTCTTGACCCTTTACAGTCTGGCTTTCGCTCACAGCATTCCACGGAAACTGCCTTACTAAAACTCACTAACGATTTACTAACTGCTAAAACCAACAGCCAGTACTCCATACTCCTACTTGACTCCTTTGCGGCCTTTGATACTGTTGACCACCTGCTCCTTCTCAATAAAAAAAAATGGCCACCGAGATTCTGCTCTATCCTGGTTCTCTGCCTATCTATCACAGCGCTCCTTCAGTGTCACCTTCAACTCTGTCTCCTCCTCTCTATTGCCCCTTTCTGTTGGGGTCCCCCAAGGCTCTGTTCTTGGACCCCTTGCCTTCTCTATGTACACCTCCTCCCTTGGTCATTTGATAACTGCCCACAGCTTTCAATACCACTTATACACCAATGACACTCAAATCTATCTGTCTACTCCTCACCTCATTCCTTCAGTCTCCTCTCGCATTACTAACTTACTAACTGACATATCAGCATGGATGTCGCACCACTTCCTTAAACTAAATCTCTCTAAAACTGAGCTATTAATATTCCCCACCACCCATGCCCCCCTCCATGACTTTTCCATCAAAATCAACAATGCAACTATCAGTCCCTCCTATCACGCCAGGGTACTAGGTGTAATCCTAGACTCTGACTTGTCATTTCAGCCTCAAGTCCAATCGTTGTCAAAAGTTTGTAGAATTCACCTCCATAACATCTCTAAAATTCTCCCCTTTTTAACAAATGAAACTACAAAGCTCCTCATTCACTCCCTTTTTATACCACGCCTTGACTATTGCAACTCCCTTCTCATTGGCCTGCCTCTCCATAGGCTATCCCCTCTTCAGTCTATCATGAATGCTGCTGCCAGAATTATACACCTTACCAACGACTCAGTGTCTGTCAACCCTCTCCTTCAATCCCTACACTGGCTCCCAATCACCCAGCAAATTAAATTCAAAATACTAACCACAACATACAAAGCCATTCACAACTCTGCCCCAAGCTACATCACCAATATTGTCTCCAAATATCACCCAAACCGTCCTCTTCTCAAGACCTCCTACTCTAAAACTCTCTCATCTCCTCCTCCCATGCTCGTCTCCATAATTTAATTTCTCCAGAGCCTCTCCCATTCTCTGGAACTCACTACCCCCACCTCTCCGGCTATCCCCTACTCTTGCTACCTTCGGGCGATCCCTGAAAACTCATCTCTTCAGGGAAGCCTATCACGTCTCCAACAATTCTTTTACCACTTCCATCAGCTCATTCCCCACAGTTACAACCTTTTGTACCACCTGCTCCACCCTATTAGATTGTAAGCTCTTCTGAGCAGGGCCCTTAATAGGGTGATAATAAGGTTGAACCTACATATAAGCTGACTTATGCTAATTGCAACTGTCCTAAGAAATATAATAAAATCTGGGCAAACTGGATAGATTAATTATGCTCAATCTCTGTTTTTTTCCAGAAATAACACTTTGATGACTGTTGTTATAGCTCTGTATTGTATATTCCTTCACTGACTCCTTCGTGGGGACATGCTTACATTGACTCCATGACCTCCCTTCCTCAACTTCCCCTCTTTATTCCCCCATCTTACCTCATAAACCCCCCTTTATAGATTACAGTTGTGGTTTCTTGCAAGGGTGGGCGGTATTTTTGGATACTGACTGCAACTGTTATTGCCTTCCATTTGTCCTGTAATACGTTATCTTTGACAACATTTTTCTTATTTTTACTTGTACTGCATTCTACCGTACTTATCTTGCATGGCCCCATGTGAAGTCTTAATAAATATTTCACTGACACAAATCCAGCCAGGTAGTAGTGACATTTCTAGAAGGACAAAAACAAGCAATAATCTTTGCAAATTGACTGAGAGGCTGTCAGAAACCATGAAATCAGACTGAGAGAGAAGTACAGTTAAATCACACTTGTTTAATAATAAAAGAAAAAAGAACAAACATAGTCAAAACATAGCCAGCATTCAGTAACCAGAATGGATAGTCAGCCAAGCCAGAAGTCAGGGATCAATGTAGCGGAACAGCAAGCAGGATCTAGAGCCAGAAGGGATGTCAGCAAAGCCAGTCTTTAAACAGGAATGCAGGAGATAGTTTCTTGTGATGTGACCAAGGCGAAGACAGAGCTCCTCTAGACTGGATGGCTTAAGTAAGCAGGACTGACGAGCAGGATCATCAACAGCTGAGTAATTGTGGAGAGAGATGGGAGCTGGCAATTAGCCAACAGCTGAGCGGCCAGCTCAGAGAAGGAAGGGCTGAGCCCAGCTCTGAAAGAGGCAGAGCCCAGCCCTGACATTACCTCCTCCTCAACGACAACTCCCCCTCGGAGGACCACCAGGCTTGAGGGGAAAATGTCTATGGAATTCACGGAGGAGGACAGGGGCATGTACGTCCGAGGATGAGACCCAGAAGCGTTCCTACGAACCATACCCTTTCCAATGCACCAGGTACTGTATGCACCCACGGAACCTACGGGAGTCAACAATGGACTGTACTTCATACTCCTTATGGTTCTCAACCTGTACAGGGTGAGGACGTCATCACCGAGGTGGTAAAGCGGTTGTAGACCAAAGGTTTTAAATAGGAGACATGAAATACATTCAAAATATGAAAAAAAAAATTTAAAAAAATTAGAAGGAAGGTCTAATGCGTAAGCCACTGGGTTAATCCTCTCAAGAATATGGAAAAGCTCAATAAACTGAGGTGCGAACTTCAGTGAGGGAACACGAATTTGGAGGTTGCGAGATGACAGCCAGACCCTGTCCCCAACCTGGTAGTAAGGCGCAGACAGGCGTCTGCGGTCAGCATGGAGTCTGTATCTATCATCAGCATGACGCAAAGCCTCCTGGACTTGTGTCCAAGTGCAATGAAGACCACGGAGATGCTCCTCTAATGCAGGAATACTCTGCGGAACAAATGAGTCAGGCAACATGGAAGGTTGGAAACCATAATTCGCCATAAACGGGGAAAATCTGGAAGCTGAATTCAAGGCACTGTTATGAGCAAACCCACGGTAATAGGTCTGACCAGTTGTTATGATGGTCAGAAATATAGCAACGTAGGAATTGCTCCAAGGACTGATTGGCTTGTTCTGCGGCCACATTAGATTGGGGGTGATACGCAGAGGAGAAAGCAAGCTGAATTCCCAACTGTGCACAAAAGGCTCGTCAGAACGGGGACAGAAACTGACTACCCCTGTCCAAGACAATCACCTTGGGTAGCCCATATAAGCGAAAGATCTCCCAAGCAAAAATGGAAGCCAGTTCCTTAGAAGTGGGCAACTTCTTAAGTGGAATACAATGACACACCTTTGAGAACTGGTCAACCACCATAAGGATAATAGTGTTGCCTTGGGAGTTGGGTAACTCCACAATGAAGGCAAAAAACAAGTAAAAATTTGCGCTGAACTGAAAAAAGCAAGCATCCAGCAAAGTTCGTAGATAACAAACAAAAAGTCACATGCATAAAAATTATTGCGGCGCTGAAAAGTTCAAAATGAAATTGAAGAGTAGGAGGAATCCAATCACCAAATATATTGTGCAGATGTAGAAAGAGTCACCCGTCACCACGTGGTAATGTAGTCTGCTTACTAAAAGGTGTTAAGGATTAGGCATAGATGATAAATTCTCAATAGCATCCAGCAAATCCAGCCCATTGGAACCCCTCATCAGACCACAAAATCTGTGGGATTTACTTCACATATAAACATCTCCCAATGGTCACTTCAGAATTAGGCATTCAGGCATGTAGTCATCATATATCCGAGAAAAGGAAAGGAAGGACCCATAGTGAAGCCCGTAATGATAGATAAAAAACTTTTATTGTAGTAACTTACAGTTGAAGCTTAAAACAGCATGCATCAATGATGGGAACAAACGGCTGCAGCAATCAGCGTATGGATGTCAGCCTGCCTGACATGTTTCATCATAACAGATGTCTTCAGAGGCATGGCTACAGCTACAACCACACGCTATATATATGGTATGATTAGTGGGTGGATCAGAGGGGATGTAATCAAACTCATCACTAATAGCTGGGTAAGATGTGTGTCTTCTGCAGCGCGCCCTGGTGCTAACAGGATAAACCTGGTTAGCAACTGATGAGGCGACAGCGCACGGCCAATCAGGAAAAAGAGAGGATAGGAACAAAAAGAGGATGGCAACAGATGACTCAGTGCCACCTCATTGGTTAAACTATCTCTCAGTAAACAGAAAAAATGAAAAATGCCAGATAGGCATGAACAGGCGACGAGGAAGAACGCCGACTGTGCGGTCCGGCTCAGGGACATGAAAAAGGCTAAAAATGTATTTTTAATAGATCAGATAAAAACCTGATATCATATTACTCAATATACAAAATAAAAAAAATTGGAGAAGAATTAACACCCGCACAGATAAGCTATGAAATTAACGCCTGTCATGCAGTATAGATCAAAGGCATAAAAAAAAAACGCTAGACTTTGTATAACAAATCAGTACCTGCATGGGAAAAAAACAACACTAACCTATGTATAACAAACCAGCGCCTCACATGCAACTAAGCAATAGACATTATGAATGCGATTAATCGCACACATTTCAATAAAAATACATGCATGCAATATATATCAATACATGTTTTAAAATCAATACAGATTATTGTAACGACATAATCGTTCGCCCTGCTGATAAGGGGGGAGGGATTGTTGTCTTGGACAAGGTTGCCTACATCTCAGAGATGAGGAGAATTATTTCGGATACTGACACATACCTTCCCCTTTCCTCATGATCCTACTGTCAGATATAAAAGGGAATTGCAGAAACTTATTGAAAAGGGGTTTAACGAACAACTGATTAACAAAAAAGAAAAAGCCTTTTTGGTCCCTATGGCTCCCAGGATTCCGGTAATTCACTTTTTACCAAAAATTCACAAAAGTTTAGTTAACCCACCTGGGAGGCCCATTATCAGCGGGCTAGATTCTGTCACTTCCCGTATTGGGAAATATATAGATGGATTTTTACAACCCCTGGTATCCCAGACCCCTTCTTTTTTGAAGGACTCCTCCCAGGTCTTACAGATACTGGATACCTTGGTGTGGAAGGAGGGTTACATCATGGCTACCGCCGATGTGTCCTCTTTGTATACCATCAAATCCCACTCAGATGGTATGCACACAGTTGGGACCTTCCTTGGTAGAGATGGCCAACTGGCCCCCCCCACAGAGGGAGTTCATCTTACTCCTGCTAAGGTTTGCCATGATGCATAACTACTTCTGGTTTGGGGGTTCCTGCTACCTCCAAACCAGAGGTGTAGCCATGGGCGCAAAATTTGCGCCCAGTATGGCTAATTTATTCATGGCCAAGTGGGAGGAGGATGTCGTCTATGCTGACAGACGGCCAGAATTGGTGTACTGGGGCAGGCATATAGATGACATCTTCCTCCTATGGGATGGAGATGAAACATCATTGACCAATTACATGCAGGAGCTGAATCAGAACACCCTTGGTATCTCTCTGCAATTCAAAGTTGTCAAGGTTGCTATCCATTTTTTGGATTTGAATATACGGATCTGTGACAATAAATTTACAACCACCACTTTTTTCAAAAATTTTGTCTTTTTCTAAGAAGTTCCCCCTATTTTTGGGTGTCTCTTGGGAGACGTTCCCCTTTCTTTGGGGTTTTCATGTGATTGCTTCATCATTTTTTTCAATTGGTCATGAACACAGAGCTAGTAGATATATATATTTTTGAACCACCTGAGACTCTGATCTCTTTTTTTGGAAAAGGTTCCTTTTATGTTTCAGGGGACCCCCCCCTTTTTTCTAACCCATCGCTTAGCCCTTAGTAACCCTAATTTTATTTCATTCTATTTTATTCTTATTTTCAATTTCATGCTTAATTTATTTCATTTTACTTTATTTTCTTTTTCTTTTTCCTTTTATTTTTACGTTTATTCATTTATTTTTTCAAAAATGTGGAATGTATAGACACAGCCCCATATTGGGATAACCAGAATTAGATGTCTTCATATATTTTTCATTCCTATTCTATAACCTCTTTTTTCAGGATTGGGACTCGTTTTTTTCATCTGGAGTCGTTAAAATCACGTTTTTCTGTATTTGAAGGTGTACAAACCCCTACATCTTCAAGCAAGGTTGTTTTTTTTTTTTCTGTATATATTTACCACTAGGGATGAGCTTCGTGTTCGAGTCGAACCCATGTTCGACTCGAACATCGGCTGTTCGACCGTCCGTCGAATTGCGAACGATATGGGCCGTTCGCGCCAAATTCGTGTGGCGCGTCACGGCCCATAATTCACTGCGGCATCGCAGTGCATTGCTGGCTGATGATTGGCCAAGCATGCACTATGACCCGCATGCTTGGCCAATCACAGCGCCGTCAGTAGAGAGAGCTGTAATTGGCCAAAGCCAGGGTGGCTTTGGCCAATTATGGCTCAGGGATTTAGTACACACCCCACACTATATAAGGCCGCCTGCACGGCGGCCCTGTGTAGTGTGTGTTCCGGTGTGCTGAGCGATAGAGAGAGAGAGAGACAGTGTCATTTGATTTGAGTTAGATAGATTAGGCAGAACAGTCAGTCAGTTAGCTGCACTTACAGTGTATTGTGTATATATATGCATCCCAGGTGTTGCATATATATATATACACTGTATTCAGTTTAGCTAGATCCGTTCCTGTTATCTTCTATCTAGACTATTTACATTCAGTGCAGTGTGTCCTGCTCACAGTGTTCAGCTAGATCCGTTCCTGCTATTTACATTCAGTACAGTGCTTCCTGCTCACAGTGTTCAGCTAGATCCGTTCCTGCTATTTACATTCAGTGCAGTGCGTGCTGCTCACAGTGTTCAGCTAGATCCGTTCCTGCTATTTACATTCAGTGCAGTGCGTCCTGCTCACAGTGTTCAGCTAGATCCGTTCCTGCTATTTACATTCAGTGCAGTGCGTCCTGCTCACAGTGTTCAGCTAGATCCGTTCCTGGTATTTACATTTAGCGCAGTGCGTCCTGCTCACAGTGTTCAGCTAGATCCGTTCCTGCTATTTACATTCA
This sequence comes from Lithobates clamitans, assembly GCA_037952925.1. Taxonomy (NCBI): domain Eukaryota; kingdom Metazoa; phylum Chordata; class Amphibia; order Anura; family Ranidae; genus Lithobates; species Lithobates clamitans. Next base: position 616,057 of record JBBGZY010000320.1, read on the forward strand.
GTGCAGTGCGTCCTGCTCACAGTGTTCAGCTAGATCCGTTCCTGCTATTTACATTCAGTGCAGTGCGTGCTGCTCACAGTGTTCAGCTAGATCCGTTCCTGCTATTTACATTCAGTGCAGTGCGTCCTGCTCACAGTGTTCAGCTAGATCCGTTCCTGCTATTTACATTCAGTGCAGTGCGTCCTGCTCACAGTGTTTAGCTACATCCGTTCCTGCTGTTTACATTCAGTGCAGTGCGTCCTGCTCACAGTGTTCAGCTAGATCCGTTCCTGCTATTTACATTCAGTGCAGTGCGTCCTGCTCACAGTGTTCAGCTAGATCCGTTCCTGCTATTTACATTCAGTGCAGTGCGTCCTGCTCACAGTGTTCAGCTAGATCCGTTCCTGCTATATACATTTAGTGCAGTACGTCCTGCTCACAGTGTTCAGCTAGATCCGTTCCTGTTATCTTCCTACTGACAGGCAGGCTTGTCTGGTTACAGTATATAAAGCTACCTGAAGAAAATTACAGGTGTTCTTTTTGATCCTATTAGTACCACGGTCAGGCAGCTAGACTATTTACATTTAGTACAGTGTGTCCTGCTCACAGTGTTCAGCTAGATCCGTTCCTGTTATTTACATTCAGTGCAGTGCGTCCTGCTCACAGTGTTCAGCTAGATCCGTTCCTGCTATTTACATTCAGTGCAGTGCGTCCTGCTCACAGTGTTTAGCTACATCCGTTCCTGCTGTTTACATTCAGTGCAGTGCGTCCTGCTCACAGTGTTCAGCTAGATCCGTTCCTGCTATTTACATTCAGTGCAGTGCGTCCTGCTCACAGTGTTCAGCTAGATCCGTTCCTGCTATTTACATTCAGTGCAGTGCGTGCTGCTCACAGTGTTTAGCTACATCCGTTCCTGCTGTTTACATTCAGTGCAGTGCGTCCTGCTCACAGTGTTCAGCTAGATCCATTCCTGCTATTTACATTCAGTGCAGTGCGTCCTGCTCACAGTGTTCAGCTAGATCCGTTCCTGCTATTTACATTCAGTGCAGTGCGTCCTGCTCACAGTGTTCAGCTAGATCCGTTCCTGCTATATACATTTAGTGCAGTACGTCCTGCTCACAGTGTTCAGCTAGATCCGTTCCTGTTATCTTCCTACTGACAGGCAGGCTTGTCTGGTTACAGTATATAAAGCTACCTGAAGAAAATTACAGGTGTTCTTTTTGATCCTATTAGTACCACGGTCAGGCAGCTAGACTATTTACATTTAGTACAGTGTGTCCTGCTCACAGTGTTCAGCTAGATCCGTTCCTGTTATTTACATTCAGTGCAGTGCGTCCTGCTCACAGTGTTCAGCTAGATCCGTTCCTGCTATTTACATTCAGTGCAGTGCGTCCTGCTCACAGTGTTCAGCTAGATCTGTTCCTGCTATTTACATTCAGTGCAGTGCGTCCTGCTCACAGTGTTCAGCTAGATCCGTTCCTGCTATATACATTTAGTGCAGTACGTCCTGCTCACAGTGTTCAGCTAGATCCGTTCCTGTTATCTTCCTACTGACAGGCAGGCTTGTCTGGTTACAGTATATAAAGCTACCTGAAGAAAATTACAGGTGTTCTTTTTGATCCTATTAGTACCACGGTCAGGCAGCTAGACTATTTACATTTAGTACAGTGTGTCCTGCTCACAGTGTTCAGCTAGATCCGTTCCTGTTATTTACATTCAGTGCAGTGCGTCCTGCTCACAGTGTTCAGCTAGATCCGTTCCTGTTATCTTCCTACTGACAGGCAGGCTTGTCTGGTTACAGTATATAAAGCTACCTGAAGAAAATTACAGGTGTTCTTTTTGATCCTATTAGTACCACGGTCAGGCAGCTAGACTATTTACATTTAGTACAGTGTGTCCTGCTCACAGTGTTCAGCTAGATCCGTTCCTGTTATTTACATTCAGTGCAGTGCGTCCTGCTCACAGTGTTCAGCTAGATCCGTTCCTGCTATTTACATTCAGTGCAGTGCGTCCTGCTCACAGTGTTCAGCTAGATCTGTTCCTGCTATTTACATTCAGTGCAGTGCGTCCTGCTCACAGTGTTCAGCTAGATCCGTTCCTGCTATATACATTTAGTGCAGTACGTCCTGCTCACAGTGTTCAGCTAGATCCGTTCCTGTTATCTTCCTACTGACAGGCAGGCTTGTCTGGTTACAGTATATAAAGCTACCTGAAGAAAATTACAGGTGTTCTTTTTGATCCTATTAGTACCACGGTCAGGCAGCTAGACTATTTACATTTAGTACAGTGTGTCCTGCTCACAGTGTTCAGCTAGATCCGTTCCTGTTATTTACATTCAGTGCAGTGCGTCCTGCTCACAGTGTTCAGCTAGATCCGTTCCTGTTATCTTCCTACTGACAGGCAGGCTTGTCTGGTTACAGTATATAAAGCTACCTGAAGAAAATTACAGGTGTTCTTTTTGATCCTATTAGTACCACGGTCAGGCAGCTAGACTATTTACATTTAGTACAGTGTGTCCTGCTCACAGTGTTCAGCTAGATCCGTTCCTGTTATTTACATTCAGTGCAGTGCGTCCTGCTCACAGTGTTCAGCTAGATCCGTTCCTGCTATTTACATTCAGTGCAGTGCGTCCTGCTCACAGTGTTTAGCTACATCCGTTCCTGCTGTTTACATTCAGTGCAGTGCGTCCTGCTCACAGTGTTCAGCTAGATCCGTTCCTGCTATTTACATTCAGTGCAGTGCGTCCTGCTCACAGTGTTCAGCTAGATCCGTTCCTGCTATTTACATTCAGTGCAGTGCGTGCTGCTCACAGTGTTTAGCTACATCCGTTCCTGCTGTTTACATTCAGTGCAGTGCGTCCTGCTCACAGTGTTCAGCTAGATCCGTTCCTGCTATTTACATTCAGTGCAGTGCGTCCTGCTCACAGTGTTCAGCTAGATCCGTTCCTGCTATTTACATTCAGTGCAGTGCGTCCTGCTCACAGTGTTCAGCTAGATCCGTTCCTGCTATATACATTTAGTGCAGTACGTCCTGCTCACAGTGTTCAGCTAGATCCGTTCCTGTTATCTTCCTACTGACAGGCAGGCTTGTCTGGTTACAGTATATAAAGCTACCTGAAGAAAATTACAGGTGTTCTTTTTGATCCTATTAGTACCACGGTCAGGCAGCTAGACTATTTACATTTAGTACAGTGTGTCCTGCTCACAGTGTTCAGCTAGATCCGTTCCTGTTATTTACATTCAGTGCAGTGCGTCCTGCTCACAGTGTTCAGCTAGATCCGTTCCTGCTATTTACATTCAGTGCAGTGCGTCCTGCTCACAGTGTTCAGCTAGATCCGTTCCTGCTATTTACATTCAGTGCAGTGCGTCCTGCTCACAGTGTTCAGCTAGATCCGTTCCTGCTATATACATTTAGTGCAGTACGTCCTGCTCACAGTGTTCAGCTAGATCCGTTCCTGTTATCTTCCTACTGACAGGCAGGCTTGTCTGGTTACAGTATATAAAGCTACCTGAAGAAAATTACAGGTGTTCTTTTTGATCCTATTAGTACCACGGTCAGGCAGCTAGACTATTTACATTTAGTACAGTGTGTCCTGCTCACAGTGTTCAGCTAGATCCGTTCCTGTTATTTACATTCAGTGCAGTGCGTCCTGCTCACAGTGTTCAGCTAGATCCGTTCCTGTTATCTTCCTACTGACAGGCAGGCTTGTCTGGTTACAGTATATAAAGCTACCTGAAGAAAATTACAGGTGTTCTTTTTGATCCTATTAGTACCACGGTCAGGCAGCTAGACTATTTACATTTAGTACAGTGTGTCCTGCTCACAGTGTTCAGCTAGATCCGTTCCTGTTATTTACATTCAGTGCAGTGCGTCCTGCTCACAGTGTTCAGCTAGATCCGTTCCTGCTATTTACATTCAGTGCAGTGCGTCCTGCTCACAGTGTTTAGCTACATCCGTTCCTGCTGTTTACATTCAGTGCAGTGCGTCCTGCTCACAGTGTTCAGCTAGATCCGTTCCTGCTATTTACATTCAGTGCAGTGCGTCCTGCTCACAGTGTTCAGCTAGATCCGTTCCTGCTATTTACATTCAGTGCAGTGCGTGCTGCTCACAGTGTTTAGCTACATCCGTTCCTGCTGTTTACATTCAGTGCAGTGCGTCCTGCTCACAGTGTTCAGCTAGATCCGTTCCTGCTATTTACATTCAGTGCAGTGCGTCCTGCTCACAGTGTTCAGCTAGATCCGTTCCTGCTATTTACATTCAGTGCAGTGCGTCCTGCTCACAGTGTTCAGCTAGATCCGTTCCTGCTATATACATTTAGTGCAGTACGTCCTGCTCACAGTGTTCAGCTAGATCCGTTCCTGTTATCTTCCTACTGACAGGCAGGCTTGTCTGGTTACAGTATATAAAGCTACCTGAAGAAAATTACAGGTGTTCTATCCCAGCTTAGTGCAGCTACAGGCCATTAGTATGTCTGGAAGGCCAAGAAGGAGAGGCAGACAGTCACAAGCCAATAAGAGAGGGCAAGCAGGCTCTGTGTCTAGTGCTGGTCGTGGAGACGGTGCATCCTCATCAGCACGTGGCCATGGGACACGCTTGGCCTTTTTTTCGGCAGCTGGCCGTGTTGAGCCGCAACATGCGGAAGACTTGGTCGAGTGGATGACCAAGCCGTCCTCATCCTCCTCATCCTCTCTCACCCATGCCCAGGGTGCTTTGTCTGGCAAAGCAGCGGCCTCTTCCCTCAGCTCAATGTCATCAGTGACTCCTTCCCTAGCCCCACCATGTCCTCCTGAGGATTCCCTCGAACTGTTTGACCACAGTGTTGGGTACATGCTCCAGGAGGATGCCCAGCGTTTGGAAGGCTCTGATGATGATACTGAGCTCAATGAAGGCAGTAACATGAGCACGGACAGAGGGGGTGCCCAAGAAGGACAGCAATCTGGCAGTCATGCTCCCCCTGCTGCAGCATACTGCCAGGTTTGCTCCAGTGATGAGGAGGGAGGGGATGATGAGGTCACTGACTCAACGTGGGTGCCTGATAGGAGAGAGGAGGAGGAGGAGGAGGAGGAGGAGGTGGCACATCACCAACTAGGCAGGATGCCCTCCAGGGGCCAGCCTAAGGGCAGCACATTGACTGCATCACACCCCAAAGCTCCACATGTGCAGGGCGCTGCAGTCTCTGCGCGTTATTCAAAAAGTTCTTTGGTGTGGGCCTTTTTTGAGACGAGTGCATCAGATCGCACCGCTGCTATTTGCAATATATGTCTCAAGCGTATCTCGCGTGGCCAAAACATCTCCCGCTTGGGTACCACATGCTTGACCAGACATATGTTGACCTGCCATGCAGTTCGTTGGCAAGCGTATCTAAAAGACCCACACCAAAGAACAAAGACGATCTCTCCTTGCTCCTCATCAGCTGAGATTTCCAACCCCACTAGACCTTCAGTCCTCTCTGCGACCTGCAGTGAGAGGAATGAAGGTGTAGAATTAGGTGTGTCACAGCCAAGTACTTATGGGCAATCTGCTTTTGGTACACCGACGTCAGATTGTACCAGGCAAATTTCCCTGCCCCAGCTGCTGCACCGCCGAAAGAAGTTTGCTCCCAGCCATCCACATGCCCAGCGGTTGAATGCTAGCTTGGCAAAATTGCTAGCACTTCAACTGCTGCCTTTTCAGTTGGTAGACTCTGCCCCCTTCCGTGAGTTTGTGGAATGTGCGGTTCCTCAGTGGCAGGTACCCAAACGCCACTTTTTCTCACGGAAGGCGATTCCGGCTCTCTACCGGCATGTGGAAGGCAATGTCCATGCCTCGCTGGACAGGGCGGTCAGCGGTAAGGTGCATATTACCGCTGACTCATGGTCCAGCAGGCATGGACAGGGACGTTACTTAAGTTTCACGGCGCATTGGGTGACTCTGCTGGCAGCTGGGAAGGATGCAGGACAAGGTGCAGTAGTGTTGGAGGTTGTTCCGCCACCACGCCTCCAAAATGCTGATTGTGACACACCTCTCTCCTCCACCCCCTCCTCTTCTTCTTCCTCCATGGCCTCTTCCTCGGAACCAGCGGTGCTCCGTAGGCGTTCAAGGGGCTACGCAAGTACGCAGGCCAAAAGATGCCATGCGGTGCTTGAGCTGGTGTGCTTGGGGGACAGGAGCCACACTGGGGCAGAGGTTCTGTCAGCTCTGCAGGGGCAGGTTCAGAGGTGGTTGACGCCACGCCAACTTAAGGCAGGAATGGTGGTTTGCGACAATGGCACCAACCTCCTCTCTGCCCTCCGACAGGGACAACTGACCCATGTGCCCTGTTTGGCTCACGTCCTTAACTTGGTGGTGCAGCGGTTCTTGGGCAGGTACCCGGGCTTACAGGATGTCCTGAGGCAGGCCAGGAAAGTCTGTGTGCATTTCCGCCGGTCATATAATGCCAGTGCTCGGCTGACGGACCTCCAAAAGGAGTTTAACCTGCCCAAGAACCGCCTAATCTGTGACATGCCCACCAGGTGGAACTCGACGTTGGCCATGCTGCAGCGGCTGCACACGCAGCAGAGGGCCATCAATGAGTACCTGTGCGACTATGGCACCAGGACAGGGTCAGGGGACCTTGGTTTTTTTTCCCCACGCCAGTGGGCCATGATCAGGGATGCATGCACTGTCCTGTCACCATTCGAGGAGGCCACGAGGATGGTGAGCACTGACAGTGCATGCATCAGTGACACTGTCCCCCTTGTCCACCTGTTGGAGCACACGCTGCGTGGAATAATGGACAGGGCACTTGAGGCAGAACAGAGGCAGGAAGAGGAGGACTTCCTTAGCTCTCAAGGCCCCCCCTTTATCCAGACAGTGTTCCTGCGTGCCCGCCGATCACACAGGAAGAGGACGAGGAGGAGGAGGAGGAGGAGGAGGAAGATTGTGTCAGTATGGAGGTGGAGCCTGGCACTCAGCATCAGCAGTCTTTAAGGGATCAGTCCCAAGGAACACATGGACTTGTACGTGGCTGGGAGGAGGTGGCTGCGGACGTTGTTGTCCTTAGTGACCCAGAGGACTCCGGACCGAATGCCTCAGCAAACCTACGCTGCATGGCCTCCCTGATCCTGCAAAGCCTGCGTAAGGATCCTCGTATTCGTGGTATCAAGGAGAAGGACCAATACTGGCTGGCAACCCTCCTTGATCCACGTTACAAGGGTAAGGTTGCGGACCTTATCTTGCCATCGCAGAGGGAGCAGAGGATGAAACATCTTCGGGAGGCCTTGCAGAAAGGTCTGTGCAACGCGTTCCCAGAGACTGGGAGGTTACAAACTCCTGTTTCTGGACAACGTGTTGCTGAGGCTTCGGTCAGTCAAAGAAGGAGCGGTGGAGAAGGTGGCCGTCTGACCGATGCGTTCAGACAATTTTTTGGTCCGCAGCCCCAAGGTATGATCGGTTCCAGCAACCATCGCCAGCGTCTGTTTTACATGGTGCAGGAATACCTAGGGGCAAGATCAGACTTGGACACCTTTCCCACCGAAAATCCTCTGGGTTACTGGGTCTTGAGGATGGATCACTGGCCAGAGCTTGCACAGTATGCAATTGAGCTACTGGCCTGTCCTGCATCCAGCGTTCTTTCGGAACGCACATTCAGTGCTGCTGGAGGCGTGGTAACCGATCACAGGGTGCGTCTGTCCACCGACTCGGTCGATCGGCTGACCTTCATAAAAATGAATCAGTCTTGGATCACCACCAGCTACCAAGCACCTGATGCAGATGTAACCGAATAATTTTTTTTGAAATCTCAGATCCCTTCAAAGACTGCCTATGCTGATGCTGAGTGACTATCCCTGAGTAATTATCCTCTTCCTCCTCAATCATCACGCTGATAGCTTGTAAGAACATTTTTGGTTCTGGGCGCCACCACCAGTGCCTAAGGCACAATTTTTCAGCCCCTGTTTAACAGGGGCGTGTAATTACAATTTTTGATGCAATACTTTGCAGCAGGGCTTGTTCCTGCATTCCAACTAGAGTGTCTGTGAGGGGTTGCAGTGTTGTGGCACCAGCACCAGTGCCTAAGACCCAATTTTTCAGCCCCTGTCTAACAGGGGCGTGTAATTACAATTTTTGATGCAATACTTTGCAGCAGGGCTTGTTCCTGCGTTTCAACTAGAGTGTCTGTGAGGGGTTGCAGTGTTGTGGCACCAGCACCAGTGCCTAAGACCCAATTTTTCAGCCCCTGTCTAACAGGGGCGTGTAATTACAATTTTTGATGCAATACTTTGCAGCAGGGCTTGTTCCTGCGTTTCAACTAGAGTGTCTGTGAGGGGTTGCAGTGTTGTGGCACCAGCACCAGTGCCTAAGACCCAATTTTTCTGCCCCTGTCTAACAGGGGCGTGTAATTACAATTTTTGATGCAATACTTTGCAGCAGGGCTCGTTCCTGCGTTCCAACTAGAGTGTCTGTGAGGGGTTGCAGTGTTGTGGCACCAGCACCAGTGCCTAAGGCCTAATTTTTCAGCTCCTGTTCAACAGGGGCATGTAATTACAATTCTTGATCTAATATTTCACAGCAGGGCCCTGTGAGGGCTTACAGTGTTTTGGCCACAGCAACACCTAAGGCCCAAATTTCTGCTGAGTATATAGGGCAGGACCCTACTTTCAAACATCTAACTTACAAACGACTCCTACTTGCAAACGGAAGGAGACAACAGGAAGTGAGATGAAATCTACCCCTAAGGAAGGGAAATTCTCTCCTGTAAGAGTTAATATGGGAAAACAATTTTTCCTTTCCACTGATGCTTTCCAATCCTTGTTCCACAAAAAAACACAAATTTTCAAAAAACATTTTTCGTTGGGACAAAAAAGTGAGGTGAAATCTTCTGAAGAGGAGGAAAGACGCAAAACAAATGTCACAGGGGTGATAACCCTTCCCTATGTTTTCCAAAAAGCTTAGAAAAGATTTTTTGGCTGGAGCTAAACACATTAAAAATGTTCAAAATTACAAACAGATTCTACTTAACAACAAACCTACAGTCCCTGTCTTGTTTGCACCGCCTGTATACTGCTGTTCAGAGTATATAGGGACCTTTCCTTATTTTAATTTGGGTGCGGGGTTCCCCTTAATATCCATACAAGACCCAAAGGGCCTGGTAATGGACTGGGGGGTACCCATGCCGTTTGTCTCACTGATTTTCATCCATATTGCCATGACCCGACATGACATTAAACCCGCAAGCAGTTTTAAATGAGATTTTTTCCTTTAAAAATGACATTTGGTGCAGGGACTGTTCTAAACATGGGAAACACGCGTCACTTTACAGGCATACTATAGACACCCCCCAGGTACGATATTTAAAGGAATATTTCACTTTTTTTTTTTTACTTTAAGCATCATTAAAATCACTGCTCCCGAAAAAACGGCCGTTTTTAAAAGTTTTTTTTGCATTGATACATGTCCCCTGGGGTAGGACCCGGGTCCCCAAACCCTTTTTAGGACAATACCATGCAAATTAGCCTTTAAAATGAGCACTTTTGATTTCGAACGTTCGAGTCCCATAGACGTCAATGGGGTTCTAACGTTCGTGCGAACTTGCGGTCCGTTCGCGGGTTCTGGTGCGAACCGAACCGGGGGGTGTTCGGCTCATCCCTATTTACCACATACGATGTGTCTTTCTCCTAGATCCTACATCTCCATCCCTTCAAGCGGTTCGCCGCTTTTTTCAATTTGGCGCCTCTCCTTGGATTTTATTATCTGGGGGTTCTTTGGCACGATAAAAGACCTTTATAGATCGGGTGGAAGTTTTCGATGATTTATTGAAAAACCTCTATGTCAACAACGATTTTGTAAGTTATTTGTTTATTCCAGCATAGTTTCTTGTATATATGCTATGAAATATGTAAGATTTATGTATACTTATATTATATTTTGTGCCTTTCAGACAATGGCAAAAACTTATCCCTGAAGAAGATTACAAAAATTAATTATTTCGAAACGCGTTGGGTTCAATAACTTTTTTCCATCTCAATAATACATCACAAGTGTTTTTTTTCTGCACACATGTTTTCTGTATAAAATTGTCTTTTAAACCTTTGTATAAATAAAATTTACATTTTTTTAAATTCCATTTTTCCCGTAATTTTGCCCTTAAAATCCCATTTATATGAGGTTCTTTTTGCACTTTTTAGGGATGGTGGCAATTTTTCACACTAACCTTTGAGAGTCTATCTATTTATAGACGTTTAAGCTCCACACCCGCTCCTTGCTCTCCGCATGTATTAACAGACTTAAGCGATCATCAAAACTTATTGTCCAACAGGCTACAGAACACCTACAGGTGCTGGAGGAGTCGTTCCACTGGGACCCCTCGCCTAGCGCTGTCAACAATCTCAAGATCCAGACGCAACAGGTCTCCCAACTACATATTGAGAAGACCAGGCAACGCATCTTTTTCTGTAGGCAAAGTGTATTTGAGTATGGAGAAAGATCGGGCAAACTCCTTGCATATCTTGCTCACTTAGATTCACGTCACCCGGTGGTGGTGTCGTTGACTGACCCCCGGGGGAATGACGTCACTGATCCGCAACAAGTAGCGGAGGAATTTGCAAGATTCTATCGCGCACTTTACACCTTCCGGGTCACTCACACTCCCCAAGATACCAAAGACTATTTAGCGAGAATTAAATTCCCTAGATTGACTGATGCCCAACGTGAACTCTTAGAAGCTCCCATTACTAAGGAAGATATCTCTGAGGCTATCTCCTGTCTGGCTACATCTACATTCAGACTGGCTACATTCAGACGGCTTACCACTTGAATTTTATGCCACCTACTCTGAAATTGTAATCCCTAAACTTCATGATCTATACAAATCCATATTTGATACGGGAATCCTACCCCCCTCTATGAGAGAAACTCAAACTGTGGTAATCCCTAAGCCTGGTAAGGACCCCAAATACCAGGAATCGTATAGACCCATCTCCTTACTACAGGTCGACATTAAAATACTTGCCAAGATTCTAGCCTCCCGCCTTAACCAGGTCATTCTTTCCCTGATCCACCCTAATCAGACAGGCTTTATGCCAGGGAAGAACACTTCTATGAATATTTGCCGTCTATTTTTGAATATTCAGGAGTCCCACGATGAAGTCGGCTCGAGGGTTGTGGTGGCTCTGGACGCTGCCAAGGCCTTCGATTCCATGGAGTGGAACTACCTATGGGAGTGCATCTCAAGATTTGGACTTGGCCCCAACTTTGTCTGCTGGGTCCAGCTCCTGTATCAATCCCCGAAGGCTAAGGTGTTTGTAAATGGCTGGCTCTCTGATCAATTCCCGCTGGAGAGAGGGACCCGACAAGGCTGCCCCCTTTCCCCCATGCTGTATGCATAGGCTGTAGAGCTGTTGGCCATTATGGTTCGTGCGGACACCAATATTTGAGGCCTCAGGATAGAGAATCTTGAAGAAAAGATTGGGATGTACGCAGATGATACGCTCCTCTACTTGGCCGACTCGGGTCCCTCCCTCGTAGCAGCCCTCCACTCCATAGAGCATATTGGTAGTCACTCAGGCTTAAGCATAAATTGGTCTAAATCCCAGATGCTTCCGATTGACCATTTCCCCCCCGCACTCACATCCCCCCCTCTGACGCTCTCCAGGGTCTCTGTAATCAAGTACCTCGGAGTACAAGTTACTAGATCGCTTACAGACTACATACTCTTGAATATTGAACCCCTGTACACTCTGATCAAGACTAAGACACAAAATTGGGCTCGACTACCCCTGGGTGTCATGGGACACATCAGTCTAGTCAAAATGATACTTCTCCCAAAAATACACTATCTGGTGTGGCATGCTCCCTTGTATATACCACAAAAATTTTTCAAGACAATTGAATCTATTCTTAATTCGTTTATATGGGGACACAGCAGACATAAATTATCTTGGAAAATACTTAAGAACCCAGTGACATTGGGAGGAGTTGCTCTTCCAGATTTTCAGGACTATTATCTTGCCTCCCAACTATCTCACTTCTATCATTTTGACAAGAACGAGCTACCAAGATACCAGCTACTAATCTGTGAACACCCTAATAACCCAGATCATACCCCACTTCAGTCAGTCCTAAGGGCCCCATCGACAGGACATACCCCCCAATACAAAGCAGGCATGTTGACACATCATCGGAGGGTGTGGTGGTTGGCACTACAAAAACTCCACTGATTCATTCCCACACCCCCCTTTGGTTCAACACACGCCTGCCTGAGCTGTTGTCTATCCCAGACCCTGAGGTTTGGATACGCAACGGGATCTTGTATATACACCACCACGGGACTTAAAACATTCTAAACATTAAAAGACGAATTCTCACTTCCCAATCACCTCCTTTTCAGGTACTTACAACTCCGCCATGCTATACAAACTCAGTTTGCTGGTTCTAACCCATCTCTTATAGTCCCCTGCATAGTTGACACGATTACAGGTACCGAGCCAGCCAAACTAATCTCCACTCTTTACTCCGCCATCCGTCTTCCCAACTCTGTAGCTTTGGCCTATAGTGCTAAGACTAGATGGGAGGTGGACGTTGGACTGATTGAGGATGAGGATTGGGACGAGATCTTGGAAGACGTGAAAAAAGTTTCCCCTAAACTGTCGGACCGCCTAACAGAGTTATATATTATACATAGAACATATCTGACTCCTCAGAGGTTAGTGCGTTTCAAACCCATGTATAATCCAGGATGCCGACTATGGGACCACACCCGGGCTCCTTCTATCACCTTATATGGTCCTGCCCAACTATCCAAGCATATTGGATACAAGTGATACGCTTCCTGAACGATCAAATGGGCTCTCCGGCTACCCTAGATCCTAAGATGTGTCTACTCGGTCTGCTACCTGACTTAGATGCTGACAAACCCTTCCGTACCTTTTTACATAAAAAGCTATTCTTGGCGAGAAAAGCGATTGCCCATAATTGGATGCAGGCCCTACCCCCTACAATCCAGTGTTGGAAAAAAGAAATCAATGACACTCTCCCATATAAGGAGCTGATTTATGTACATAGAGGATGCCCGCTTAAATACGAGCAGGTCTGGAACAGATGGTTGGAGGATGGTGAAACATGTACTTGAAATGTTGTCATGTTCATCCCTTATTTTCTTCTCTCCTCTCCCCCCTTTTTCCCCCTTCTTCTCTATTATGTACCGGCTTCATGCCTGGTGGATATGTCACCCTATATCATGTAGATAACTTATGTTATTTTATGTACCAAGCATATATTTTCTCAATAAAGTTGGTTTTCCAATTAAAAAAAAAAAGTGGTGTGTAAACAGTTGGCGCTATATAAATTCTGTATAACTATAATAATAATAATATTAAGTAAAACCATTTATTTGCCCAGTCATACCGCAATTTATGCGTTTAGTGCAGGTAAATGCACTTGCATTGATGTGCATTGGTATGTTGTGTTAATGCATGTTTCAACATGCATTTTTCTCTTCACTTAGTTCATGGAAGATGCTACGGGTCCATGGCACAGCAGAGGAGCCAAACTTATGCTGGTCTGCTGTTTTGCCTGTGCGTTGATGCTGACAAAGATTAAGTGGGGCTTCCTCTATTTTTTCTAGTGCAAACAAGCATTTATGAACACGATGCACCAGTGAGATCTGTTCCTTTAACATAACTTAACATACCTTAGTTGAGATTGCAAGCAATGAAAAAAATATGCCAAGGCATCTAATGTGAATGGACTCTTAAAAAAAAAAATACAAATCGCCAATCTATTTACATTGCAAACTGTACATCATGCAAGTTGTTCATGATGTTTCAAGAGAGTAAAATTCAGTGTTTTGCAGTGTAAATAGATGGTGGAATTTTGTGGAGTTTAAACTATTCCTTTAAGAACTAAATCTGGTGAATTGCCAGGGTAAGAGATCTTAAGACGTTTGTTTGGTTTGTTCATATGCCAACTCGCTTCTCTCTAAGTGAAAATAGATCATGATCAAGGGATCTTAGGAAGTTTGTTCATCTGCCAACAAACTTCTCTCCAAAACTGAAACTGAGTTCAGCACATAAAAAGCTGCACACAATCAGCCAGTTACTGAAGGGGCTGGTAGCAGGCAATGTCTTGTCCTGCTTTTACCTCTCTAATCATAAAGTACAGAAAGAGTATGATTAGATAAAGGACAACACTGTGTACTAATGCTGGGTCACTTCATGGCAACTGTACCCTGGGCTGTTGGCTCTTTTGCTGCTGTCTTAGCCCAAAACTGTTACAGAAATACAGAACCAATGACTATATTTTTCAGCTTGAAGTGATTGCTTGTGGCATAATGCATAGCATGTAAGTGATTGTGTAATCTCTGATTCCATCTAAATGAATGCATTTATGATATAAGCATATCTTTGTTCTACTCATTTAAGATAAACATCAAGAGCCTGGGTACAATCTTCCCTTAAGCAAGACATGAGTCCAATCATTCACACATCACAGGCACAATCCAAAGAACAGCGTAGGCTTGGAGAAGTGATCAACTAATACATTTTCAGGTGTTGCTTTTCATCCCAACTAGAACAAGCTGTAATTACTTATTTTGCTTTGAGATACAAGTTACTTGTAATGTTCTACTTGTACAGCTCCCTGAGGTCAATTTATTAAAAGGCTGTTAAACTAAGTTGTAATTATGTCTCTATTTTCATTAGCTTTTTCTTTTTTCTTTTTTTTGGTGTTTATTCTTGAAATGGGACAAACAGAAACTATAGAAGTAACCCTTAAAATTAAAGTGGTTTTTAAATGTAAACGTTTTTTATCTAATTGCATCACCTTCATTAAGGTAACAAAAGTTTTGCCACTTGCTGTGCCCCCACCTCCCAAATACTTACCTGAGTTCTATATCAATCCAGCCCTCTACCCGCCTGCTGGTCTTCTCTCCTCTCCCCCTGCTCTCACAAGCTTGGCTGAGAGTATCAGGAGCCATTGGCCCCTGCTGCTGTCAGTCAAAGCCTGTAAGCAGAGAGCAGGAGGCAGGGTAGAGCCACACTGTGTGTCAATGGACACACAAAGGCTTGCACATGATCGATCCCCCACATCTGCCCCCATAGTAAGCACTTGCTTTGGGGGTTGAGATACAGAAAAGAAGGACCACAGATCAACAGCGGGGGACCCCAGAAAAGGAGGTTCGGGGCTGCTCTGTGCAATAACATCGCACACAGCAGGTGAATATAATATATTTATAATTTGCCTTTAAAACATCTTTAATTACAATTACTGAATATAATTAAAGTGGTTATGAACATCTGACATCAAATATGAACCAAGCATATCCCACATAGTGTGTACTTGACTCATTCCTAAGTGTAATTTCTGTCTGCTGCCCTGTTCTCCTGCTATCAGCTTTAGTCCCTTCTGACATGTTTTCCTGAAACCAAGGGGTAAAAAAGGTGACAGGGAAGGGAGCTCTGGCACACAGCCTATGATTGACAGCCTCAACTCTATCTCTGTGTGCTGTGGGAAGTGGA
Organism: Lithobates clamitans; assembly: GCA_037952925.1. Taxonomy (NCBI): domain Eukaryota; kingdom Metazoa; phylum Chordata; class Amphibia; order Anura; family Ranidae; genus Lithobates; species Lithobates clamitans. The sequence continues at coordinate 631,506 of JBBGZY010000320.1, forward strand.
TGTGTTCTTTCCCTCCAATGAGTTCTCAGCTCTCCTGAGTGTAACTTCAACTCCCTGCCTCCTGCCTTCTGAAAGCTCTTGTGGATTTTAGCTACAGACCCATCTATGAATGCTTTGATGGCCAAGCTGGCCCAAACAAACACTCTCCTGTACTAAAAGATGCTCACACTGGGAGGGCTGTATAAATTGTGTGTATCATGAACTGCATACAGTATACAGTGCTGTGTTCCAGTAGTACTACATGGACTTTTTACACCATTCCCAGAACACCTCTGATTGGTTGAGGTAAAGAGATGGGTAGATGACATCATGATCTCCACCTCAGCAAATAATAGCAAATCGAAAACGTCTCGTGAATGGATGAGCAACACCTGACTCAATTGTGTTCCCGAAACACCACAAGAAGTTCCTGTACTGCTACACACAAATTACACAGTGCTCTCAGTTGGCGCATCTATTAGTAAAGTAAATAATTTATTTGAGCCCAAATGAACTATTTGAAATTATAGTAAACCTGGAGTTAGGCCTTAAGAAAACCTAAACTCATTACCACACAACATAGGCCTACAGTTGCAGAAGTGAACAAGTGCAGGCAGTACACAATAGGAATGCCCCTGCAAGGCCCCAAAGACAAGATGGTGTAATGGGAGTAGCTTTAGAGCAGCCTTATTGGTCAGCAGGTCATCATGGCAGCAGGTCAACATCGCCAGGAGGCATTTATAATGATGTAGATCTACATGGCTGGATGATGTGATTGATGTTGGATTTACATTATGGGACATTGTTTATTTTTTATTTTTTCAGGAAATACTTTTTCAAAGTGTGGTTGTATTTAGCAATCTTTTAAATTTTTGGTGAATAATAAAAGGTAGGGATGAGATGAACACCCCTTCGGTTCGGTTCGCGCCAGAGCATGTGAACAGACAAAAAATTTGTGCGATATGTGAACACCATTAAAGTCTATAGGAAGAATGAAGAATCAAAAGTGTTCATTTTAACCACATGCTGACAAGCACACGACTATGTACGTCGGCACAATGGCACAGCTGGGCAAACAGGTATGTCCCCTTTAAATCGCGGCATTGTGGGCGCGGGTCCTGCAGACCCAATGTCTGCCAAGGGCCCTCGATTGTGTCATGGAGCAGCAGAATGGGGAGATACCTATGTAAACAAGGCATTTCCCTGTTTTCCCTAGCAACATGACAGGGATCTACTGCTCCCTGTCATCGGGAGCAGTGATCTCTAATGTCAGTGATAGCCCATTCCCTCACAGTTAGAATCACTCCCTCGGACACACTTAACCCCTTGATTGCCCCCTAGTGTTTAACCCCTTCCCTGCCGGTGTCATTTACACAGTAATCAGTGCATTTTTATAGCACTGATCGCTGTATAAATGACAATGGTCCCAAAATAGTGTCAAAAGTGTCCGATGTGTCCGCCATAATGTCGCAGTCATGATAAAAATCACAGATCAATGCCATTACTAATAAAAAAAAAATAATAAAAATTCTATAAATCTATCCCCTATTTTGTGGATGCTATAACTTTTGTGTAAACCAATCAATATACGCTTATTGCAAATTTTTTTACCAAAAATATGTAGAAGATAACATATCAACCTAAACTGAGAAAGAAATTTGTTTTTTTATATATTTTTTGAGGATATTTAAAAAAAAGTAAAAAATATTGCTTTTTTTCAAAATTGTCGTTCTTTTTTTGTTTATAGCGCAAAAAATAAAAATTGCACAGGTGATCAAATACCACCAAAAGAAAGCTTTATTTGTGAGAAAAAAAGGATGTCAATTTTGTTTGGGTGCAATGTCGCACGACAGCGCAATTGTCAGTCAAAGCAATGCAGTGCCGTATCGCAAAAAGTGCTCTGGTCAGGAAGGGGGTAAATCCTTCCGGGGCTGAAGTAGTTAAATGATGTAACCAGGGCCATCTGATGAGTCTGGCGTGGATTTCCCATAAGCATAGGATCCACAAGCAGCATTATGGATTTGTCCCAGTTGGTATTAATTCCTGAAAAGGATCCATACTAGTCTATTCTGGACATAACTGCAGACAGGGATGGACCCGTATCCCCCAAAAACATTAGAGTATCATCTGCATAGAGTGCTATCTTATCTTCACCTATAGATCTGCAAAATCCCACAATATATGTAGAAGAGCGAATAGCCTCAGCCAGTGGTTCAATGGCCAGAGCAAAAAGAAGCGGGGATAGGGGGCATCCCTGCCTTGTCCCTCTGGTCAATGAAAAAATACACATCCATTCACCTGTACCCTTGCACTTGTGGAGTCATACAAAAGTTGTATCCATTTAATAAATCTGGGGCCAAACCCATATCGTTTTAAGCAACTCCGCAAAAAGACCCATTTTATACTGTCAAATGTTTTAGCCGCATTGAGTGACATTATAGCTCTATTTCCCATGTTCTCTGTTGGGAGTTGTAGATTTAGAAATAGCCGTTGGATATTATTTGCTGTAGATCTATTATGAATAAAGCCTGATTTAACACAATGGATTTGTTTTGAAATGCATCCTGATAATCTAATCGCCAATGCCTTTGCCAATAACTTGCTATCTGATGTTAACAAAGATATTGGGCGGTATGAGTCAGGGTTACTTGGGTCCTTACCAGGTTTCAATGAGACAATAATTACTGCTTCATTCATAGTGGGGGGTTATGAACCCACCTCCATGGCATAGTTAAAGACATCAAGCAATTCAGGTAACAACACATCCCCATATATTTTATATATTTCCCCTGGAAGACCATCTGGTCCTGGTGCTTTATGGTCCAATGTTAATGGGCCCTCCAAAGCCACCCTTTCATCATTTGAGATGCTTGGTAAATCAATAGTATCGAAGAATCTATTCAAGGACTCCTTCGAGTAGGAAACCCTGCTCTTAGATAGTGCCTAGTAAAATTCCCTGAATACCTCCAATATCTCTGGGGTAGTATTAGCCCTCTTTTTTGAAGATGATTGTAATTCAGTTATATATGATGCCGGCAGCTGAGCTTTTACAATAGTTGCCAACAGATGTCCTGTCCCCTCTCCCTCCTCTTCTTAGCCACTGCTGCATAATGTAGTTGGCTATGAAGCCTTTCTTTTTTTGTATCTTCATTTGGATTACCGTATATACTCGAGTATAAGCCGACTTTTTCAGTACATTTTTTAAGCTGAAAAAGCCCCCCTCGGCTTATACTCGAGTGAGGGTCTCCCGCTGTGTCATGCAGTCTTAACTGTTCGGCGGCCATCCACTGTAACTAAGCCCAAAGAAGTTTGCTTATCCATTATATTGTATTTATCTATTGCGGAATCCATATACTGTAATTATTAAAGTCACCAACCAAAAGGCATGCATCTATTTTATCAGATAAGAACTGAATATATTTTTTAAATACTTACGTTGAGTATGGAGGGGGAATATATATATTTCTAATCACATATGGTCGGCCTGATAATGTACAGTACAAAAAGAAAATCCACCTTTACTATCCTTCATATATTGTCTACAATCCATTAGATATAAGTATAGACACTCCTCTGGAGTATGATGTATATGTAGAATGATACTGAATATTAAACTGATTTTGTTTTAAGTAATGCAATGTCTCAGAGTTTAAATGGGTTTCCTGAAGACATATTATTGAGGGTGTAAATCTCCCTAGTGAAGTAAACACTGCTTGCCGCTTAGAAGGGCTTCATTCAAGGGAGCCATGTCAAACTGATCTCAAATAAACTAACCAAAATAATCAAACAAAATACAACAAATCCAGAATTTTTCACTCCAACCCATGTCTCCCTACTCCCCCCCCCCAATCCGCCATCTCCATCATCCAATCCCTCATGGGTTCTCCCCATGAAGGCGAGGGAAAAGGCATCGACAGTGGGGGGAAGAAAAGATGAGACAAAAGTATATTCCGAGAGCTGCAATTAGCATACAAGACAAACATACACAAACATGGACATAATTAACATAACAAAACAAAGACATATACAACAAATATATACAGAGACATAATCAGCATAACAAAACAATAACACAAATGTGAGGGATATCTGATCGAGAGGGCCACAAAAAAATAGTGCTCTCTCTGCCGTTCTCCCGTTCCCAAAATATCTGTTCATACTCCCAAAAATAGGAGAGAAAAAAAAAGGGCAAAAATTATCTTTGGGGAGTTAATTTGACCATTTATAATTGTCCAGCCACTGGATCGCTAGTACCGGGGATGCAAAAAAATGCGTAGTGCCCTGTGCTGTTACTTTGAGTTTAGCTGGAAAGAGTATAGAATAGGATAAGTCCAACTGCCTCAATCGCTGCTTCATTTCCATAAATCCTGCCTTTGGCGCTGCACTGCTGCTGAAAAATCAGGAAAAAAGCTTATCTTTGAACCGTTCATCCGTATATCTGAAAGTTGTCTAGATCTCTGCAAGATAATATCCCTATCTTTATAATTCATCATTTTCAAGATCAGGGTCCTAGGTGCACCCCCCACAGGCGATACTCTAGTAGGGACTCTATGAGCTCTTTCCACTGAAAAAACAGAGGAAAAATGTTCTGAGCCCATTTCTCTATAAATTCAGCTTGAGTATTTCCCTCTACCCATTCAGGGAGGGCTACTATTCTAATATTATTCCGGCGGAGGCGATTCTCCAAGTCTTCCAATCGAGAGTCATGTATGGATATTTGTTGCATAAGCTTTTTATTAGAGTTCACAGCTGTGTATAAGGGGTCTTCAACTGTGCTTAGTCTCTCCTCAGCAGCTGTCATTCTCTCTTTAAAAATTTGCATATCTTGTCTGTTTGAGGTTAGATCCTCCCTCATTCCTTCCAAATTATGGGAAAGAATATTCACAGAGCTGTTACATGTAGTAATGGCTTTCAATATATTTGTCAGCATAATTATATGCTCTGTCTCTGAGGTATTCAATATATTTGAGGATTTAACAGAGTTATTACACAAGGCATTCTCTGAGGCTCCGTTACTCACTGTTTCATCCGGATGTTCCAGTTGAGTTATTACTCCTCCGTCCATACCCTGGGACTTATCTGAACCGACAGAAGTTCCCTCTATAACTGCTCCCTGCGATGAGGTGGATGCTGCAGACAAAGTTTCCTCTTTATCCATCTCTGTTGCATGTGCAAATTTCTGGAAACGAGTGGCAATGTCTTGAGGTTTATCCTTCACAGTGTTCTTTGTTTTCTTTTCTGTACTGTTCTGAGGAATGCTTTTGGTTGCAGACTGGTCCTCAGAGTGAGCCACATTCCCCAAATTCTTCTTAGTCCTACATGTCATCTTCACACTCTCTTTATCCCTGTTCACCTCGTTCCACCAAAAATAAAAAATGTATAATTATGGCTGGGGGAACACAGCGAGACTGAAAATGAAAAAGGCACTGACACCACCTAGACACCAGAGAGGGGAGAGGCTGGAAATAGACCCTCACTCAACAATCGGCTTATAATATAGCTATAAGGAAGCTTAAAAGTTGAGAGCAATCCAGAAGCAGGCCGGGTGGATCGCTTTAATAGCAGGGATGCAGCCTGAAGTAAGCTGGTGAACAACCAGTATGTTAACCAGCAATTATAGCTGACAAGCAGCTCATATAGTAAGCATATAATATAGCAGATTATAAGTAGAGTAGGTAACTAATATAGCAGGCAGCAGGTATAGCAAGCAGCCAGTATAGCAAGAAGCAAATAAAAGAGGGGGCTGGCGTGTTTTTTTCTTTCTCTTCCTTTCTTTCCCTTTTATCTCATTCCTCCTTTTCCTCCTTCCTTCCTGCCTTCTCCTCCCATTCCCTCCCCCTCTCTCCTAACTCCTTTCCTTCTTTATTTATATAACAAACAGTTGTTATAGCAGATGGTAAATACAGCATGCAGCAGATATTATTTCTTGTATCAGATGACTGGTGCAGCAGGTTGTAAATATAGGAATCAGCTGATATACAGATATTTTTCTTTCTTTTTTCCCCCCTTTCTTTCCTCCTTCTCCCACCTTCTTGCCTTCTTTTCTTTTATATAACAAGCAGCTTTATATAACAAGTAGCAATAGTGGTGATAGCGGCAGCCAGTATTTTTCTATAGCAGACAGCTGATAGCTAATAAACAGCTATTATCACAGGCAGCGGGTAAAGCAAATAGTTAATATATTTTTTAAATGTGAGGCAAGCTAAGTAATCAGATTTGCCATAAAGTGTGCCAAGAGATCCTGAAAGACCACGGGGGGCTGTGGTGGGGCCACGGGGGGGCCGTTCAGTCACATCAAGTCACTTAAATACCTGATGCAGAGCCTGTTCAGAGATGCCGAGAAGGCAAGGCAAGGATACACTGAAAAGCAGCAAGCACTGCTGCGAGGGAGGCAGCAGCAAACCAGCTGACACACCAGCGATAGAGAGAGGGAGGAAACCACCTAAGGGAAGCCAGCGCTCAGAGCCGGAGTCCACGCAGTGTTAGCGCTGCTAACATGGCTCACATACCATCAGTCTTCCGGTCTCAGGATGCATTGTATTCTAGATACCACTTTCTTTATTGTGTTTGTACCCTAAACAGGTTTCCATTCACTATATCACTTTGTGTTACAAGGTTTTCACACATCTTTTCTCCAGCTCACCCTAACCAGAGGTGATCCTCCCTCTTGGTTCATTTAACGCTACACTTTTTATAATTTATCTATTTGGACTTTGTTTGTTTTGCAACTTTTTTATTCATTTCATTATTTCACTTTGTGGTTTAGCGCAGCAACTTCCATAGCTTCACTTCCATATTCTGACATACCTGTTATTTGCAGCTACCACTCTTCCATTTAACCATGGATGTTTTTGAATATAGGACGTCTAGGTCTTTTAATACAGACGGAGTCTTTGTTACCACTAATACAGACACTGAAATAAGTGGTCTTTTTCTTAGGCTCAAAAACTTGATGGTAACTGAATTACACCTGCAATGGGATATTGTGTTCTTGGAACAATGTATCAAAGAACACATGGTCCCAAGGGGTTTGCGCTGGGATTTTCATCTCCAGAAGGGTGATACAGTGTTAGAACCCTGGTTCCGTTACTTCAATGAGGCAGGAATTACATTCCTTGAATTCCTGGTGGATAGAAAACGTGTAAGACTTACAGCCATTGATAAGGATATCAGGGATCTTAACCACTAGCCGTCTGCCCACTGTCATATGAAGGTGGGACGAGGCAGCTCTCGTTCTGGGCGGACGTCATATGACGTGATCGCCTTCCCAAGCCACTAGGGGGCGCGCGCGAGCGCCGCATCACTGGGGAGCCGATGCGCATGCCCGGCGGCCTTGATGTCTGCCGGGCACCCACGATTGCCCAGTAACTGAGCAGGACAATGGATCTGTGTATGTAAACAAACAGATCCATGTCCTGTCAGAGGAGAGGAGACCAATGGTGTGTGCCTTGTACATAGGGACACCGATCGCTCACCTCCCCCAGTCAGCCCCCTCCCCCCACAGTTAGAATCACCTCCCTAGGACACACATTTAACCCCTCTATCACCGACTAGTGTTAACCCCTTCCCTGCCAGTCACATTTACACAATAATCAATGCATTTTTATAGCACGGATCGCTGTATAAATGTGAATGGTCCCAAAAATGTGTCAAAAGTGTCCGATATGTCCACATCAATATCGCAGTCACAATAAAAATCACAGATCGCCGCCATGACTAGAAAAAAAATAAAAAAATAAAAATGCTATAAATCTATCCCCTATTTTGTAGACGCTATAACTTTTGCGCAAACCAATCAATATACGCTTATTGCGTTTTTTTTTTTACCAAAAATATGTAGAAGAATACATATCGGCCTAAACTGAGGAGAAAATTTCCTTAAAAAATAAATTGGATATTTATTATTGCAAAAAGTAAAAAATATTGTGTTTTTTCAAACTTTTGCCTCTTCTTTTGTTTATAGCGCAATAAATAAAAACCGCAGAGGTGATCAAATACCACCAAAAGAAAGCTCTATTTGTGGGGATGATAAAAATTTCTATAGGGTGCAGTGTTGCATGACCGTGCAAATGTCAATCAAAGTGCGCCACGCTGAAAGCTGAAAAATGGCTTGGGCAGGAAGTGGGTGAAAGTGCACTGTATTGAGGTGGTTAAAGATAAACTGGCTCCTTTCAATGCCTCGCTGGAATACATGTCTCTCTCCACCAGTCTGTGAAACCATCTAGAAAAAGAAGAACGTGAGAAGAGTGAAAGTGACCCCTCCTGCGGACATGGGAGGTTCAGTTCCCCCCATGGACGTTTCTGAGCCACCAACCCAAATCACAGACAGGAGATTATGAACCAAACAGACCTGATATTACCAGGCCTTCCAGAGGGGGCGATGGTGTCTATACCCCAAGGCGGGGGGCCCCATATGGCATCCTATTGGGGGTACCCGCACCAGGGAAGACATCCCTCTAACTCCAGGGGTAAAGGTTCCAAAACTAGGAATAGACAGCTCCAACAGGAAGGTAGTAGAGATCAATATCATAGAGATGGATATGAAAATTCACCTAGGAATTGGTATAATAATTGATTGGGATAAAGTGGAGATAATTATGGCCCTCCCAGTACCCCGTTCTATACCCATAACCGCTTTGCGTCTCTTCGTGATGAGGGGTCACGTGACACGCATCAAAGTCCATATCCATATATGAACAGGGAAGATGAGGAATTATCTAGATCTCCGTACAATTATAATCAAAATGATTATGGTCCATCTCAGTATGCAGATTTTCACAGACCCACCGAGAACCAGTCCAGAAGTCCAAAACCAAATGAGGTTCCAGAGGGGGGCGACGCATACAAAGGAAAAAGAAAGAGGACACATTAGGTGCAGGAATTTTTAACTTAAGTAAATCGGAACTTACTAGTGCAGAGAAATTAGTATTGGATAAAGGGCTTAAATATGTTCCTCCGAAAAAATGTAATACAATTTCCACTTTTATAGATGTACAGAAATACATTCGCAGGCTCAGTGTACAAAGATTTTTTCTCTCACAGCCCTCCCCCCCATTCTGAGAGTAAGAGCTCAAGATGACAATGTCCATTCTGGTTTGGCTAACCCTTCCCTGTTCAATCCTCCTGGAAATATGGCTCCATCATTAAATGTATTTCGGAGTTTGGTCCTTAAAGATCTAGATTCACTACCTAACAAAAAAATTCACACAAACCCCACCATCACCAGTGGACTAAAGTCACTATGTGAAAATAAAGATCTGATTATCCGCCCCGCTGACAAAGGTGGGGGATTGTGGTCCTAGATAAAAGTGACTAGATCAAGGAGATGAGCAGGATACCTAAAGGCCCTACTGTGGAATATAAGAGAACCCTGATATAACTAACTGATGAAGGTTCAGCATTGGTTATCTTGGACAAAAAAGAGAGAGAATTTTGGTTCCTCTTGCTCCTAGAATCCCGGTGATTTATTATTTTCCCAAGGTACACAAGTACACAGTCAATCCCCCTGGACGTCCCATCGTCAGTGGGATTGACTCTGTTACTTCCACAATTGGACGTTATACAGATTTTCATTTACAGCCCTTGGTCAAAAAGATTCCTCTCTACATCAAGGACACCAGGGATGTTATTAGACTTTTATGCCGTGTACACACGAGCGGACTTCACGGCAGACTTTGTCTGGTGGACTTTTCGACAGACTTTACGATGGACTTTCCGAATGAACGGACTTGCCTACACATGATCAACCAAAATCCGATGTTTTCGTACGTGATGACGTACGACCTGACTAAAACAAGGAAGTTCATAGCCAGTAGCCAATAGCTGCCCTAGCGTCGGTTTTTGTCCGTCGGACTATCAAAGAGAGGAGCAGACTTTTCGACCGGACTTGAGTCCGTCGGACAGATTTGAAACATGTTTCAAATCTAAGTCCATCAAACTTTTGAGAAAACAAAGTCCGCTGGAGCCCATACACGATCGAATTGTCCGACGAAATCCAGGACGCCGGACCAAGTATGCCGTAAAGTCTGATCGTGTGTAAGCGGCATTAGAGTCAACAGAGTATCATACAAACATGATTTTGGTAACAGCTGATGTTGCGGCCCTGTACACTTGTATACCCCAGGATCTAGGGTTAGCTGCAGTGGATAATTTTTTATCTAGGGACTCTACTATTCCCATTTTACAGTAGGCTTTATGGCTTCATTCCGGTCCATAGTTGCCACCATGGTCAATGGCTTTCATCTGTTCCTTATGGTCAATTCCTTCGTTTGCGAAGAAATTGCACCAATCCAGCTGAATTTTTACATCAAGCCGATACTTTAAAAATGAAATTTGTCGAAAAGGGCTACAAACCTTGTGATTTAGATAGAGACATTGTTAGAGCTACTCAGAGAGATAGGAGTTCATTGTTGATTGACAATCCCAAATCCATACAGGATAATACATTTTGGTGGTCCTTCTTTACAGCTTTCTTGATGTAGCATAAGCAAATAAAGAGGATCATCAATAGGCATTGAGGGGTTTTATTGAATGACAGGTTCCTGGGACCAGTTCCCCCACAGCGAGCAGGGGTCATATTTAGGGGTGCCAGGTCCCTACAAGGGGATGTCACCCCCAATATTATTGATCCTCCTAAGAGAGCATTTTATTTCCAACAATGCAAGGGTTACTACCCCTGCTGCAAGTGCAACGTTTGTCTCCACAATATATGTGGTTAACATAAGACAGATACATTTGAGTCCACAAGTATTTCTCGTAGTTATCAAATGAAGCACTTCACGACTTGCGCTACGAGATATATAGTGTATCTTATCACCTGCCCTTGCAGTAAACAATATGTGGGGCGTACCATCAGGACCTTTTCTGTAAGAGTCAATGAACATCTGACCAGTATTAAAAATGGCCACACTAATCACAGTGTACCCCCCATTATTTACTATATCATGACAAGAACCCCAAGGGGACTCGTTTACATATCATGATAAATTTGTTCCCCATTGGAGGGGTGATTCTTGTTTACGAGGTGTATTTAGATTAGAATACTGGATACATGAACTTAGGTCTTATTCGCCATTCAGCATGAATATCGATTGGAACATCAATTGCTTCATTAATCATGCTTGAATGTCCCTTGATACACTCTGCCTGCGTCTTTCTCACATTGTGACATATGTACATTGGTACTGTGCCAACAGTGTGATATACACATTGTGCTTTTCTGTACCCTGTTGTTTTAGAGCTATTGATCTGACCTTTATACAAAAGTGCCAGATTTTCTATTTCTATTTTTGTCTTTATATTTATTTTTCTTTTAGATGTTTTTTATTGTTTCCTACATGCATGTTAATTAGTTATCACCCATTTACTGTAGTGTACGTATGCCAATTAGTGAATATTGTCTTATTTGTATTTGTTTAACTATGGAGAATATAGGATTTGTGTTGTTTATGTGGTCTTCCATGTTATTTCCGTGGTCACGCTGACTGCACATCCATAGCGAGGCTTGGATTGCCTCTCATGTGACATACGTGAGCATGTTAGTTGACGTCAGCACGCTATGATGCTATGATGTTGGTGGCGCCGACATGATACAGCTCAGGGTCATGTGGTGGTCGCATGCTCCGTCTGGCGCCAGCGCCGTGTGTGCCGTGCATGTCCGCAATGGAGCTGTGCGTGCTGTGTTGCCCATTCCCAGCATCTGATGTTGTTGACATCGCAGTGTTGTGATGGTGCTGTGCTGTTTTCACCGCCCATTGAGAGCGTCTGACATTGCGTGACATCATCACGCTATGACCTGTTAGCAGCCTGTGTGATTGGCGGCTATGCATGTGGTAGGTCACATGACTGTAGTATTATCAATTCTGATCTGCAAGGACAGTCCCTGTTGGTTAAGTATTGTTGGGAATCACATTTTGTAGCCAATCATGCGTGTCATTATGTTAGTAGTCTGTTCTTTATAACCTGACAACGAGGCTTGGAACTCAATTCTAGATGCGCTTGTAGTTGGGATTATATTGGGCGGAATTTAACGGGAATATTTCCTGGATCTCCCTCTCATTGGCTAGATTTTACTCATGATTGTCCATAATCAGGCGTGGAACTCATGCCGTAGCCTCGTTTTCCAGTGTAGAGATTGAGGGTGGAGCTCACCTCCCCCTTCTTGTTTAATCAGTTAAGCTATATATATGAGCAATGTGGGGGAGCAATGTTATGCCCCATTAGAAGGTCTCTAGGTCGAAACGCTTAGGGCTTGCTATACATGCTTCCCACATTGCTTTTTTCCATTTTGTGATCACTTTTTTATGCAATCATCTGTTATGTGATGAGCTAATTTTTATAAGATTAAATATCTTTTAAATTTTATGACCTGCGCCATATGGAGCCTCTTTTTTCTCGTTTTTCCAGTTTTTGCCATATGATTTCAATGGGGACAACGGTCCAATTTTTGTCACTGGTCCTCCATTTGGACCTACCTTTGAGGTCCAGTCTTCATTCTTCTTGGAGTTACCAACTGAGTCCTGGAGATTGGGTCCCTACATTTGGATTCCCTACTTGCCAATCGATCCGACATCCATTTCAGGTGTGATTCCTCTACAGGCTGTGACCTTTCTCAATTTGGTTCCACCGATGAGTCCTTGACTTTGGGCCAATATAAGCACCATTGACCCACTCTCGTATGGCAGGTGGGTCCACCTTATCCGGTAAGAAGTATCTAACCATGTCTATCAGATGAATGTCTTTCCAGTTGTGCACATGCCACAGAGTTGAAAAACGCTTCTTCGTTTATATTTGTTTCAACACTTACCACTGAAGATTTTATTACAACTACATGATTGGACACTGCCATATGAAGTTTACTCTTATTTTTTTTGTTTAGAGGGCTGGGACTTTATTGTATTCTAGATACCATTTTCTTTATTGTTTCCATTCATTATATCACTTTGTGTTACAAGGTTTTCACACATCTTTTCTCCAGCTCACCCTAACCAGTGGTGATCCTCCCTCTTGGTTCATTTAGCACTACATTTTTATAATTTATCGGTCACAGGATGGAAAGGTTGAAGGGGAGAACTTAGCCGAGAAGCACTCATCATGTCCTCTGACATTGCACGTTCTTTCTCACTGCCGTCCCCTGCCCCTTTGGTCTACAATTTGTCTACCATTTTCGGAGATTTCTATCATAAGCTTTAGGCTACTTTCACACTGAGACGATTTACAGGCGCAACAGTGCTTTTACAATGGAGCGGTGCGCTTGCAGGACGGTAAAAATAGTCCTGCAAGCAGCATCTTTGCAACACTTTAGGAGCAGTGTATACACTGCTCGTAAAGCGCCCCTGCCCATTGAAATCAATGGGGCAGCGCTGCCAAACCGCCGGCAAAGTGCCCAGCTAGCAGCTGAATAGTGCCGCTAAAGCTACGCTAAAGCGCAGGTAAAAAGAGTGACGCCAGCCTGCCCCAGTGTATATTATATATTATAAGTAGCCTTATTATTGTCTTACCCCAGAAAAACATTTTAACTTTACACAAGATAATTTTGACCACTTTGTCAAAGATCTCTCTCTACCCAAATTGACATCCTCATACCTTGAGAAACTTAACGCTTAACTTAACACTTAACTATTTCCCTGAGGAACTAGCAAAAATAGTCAAACATCTTCCTCTTCATAAATCCCCAGGCCCAGACGGTCTCACATACCACTACTATAAAACTTTTTTGCCCACTTGCTGCAAATATTGGAGTTATTTGGTACATTATTCCATGGAGACACCCCACATTGCCAGTTTACCCACTCTTATATTTCAGTAATACCTAAACCTGTCCCTTCCTTAAAGCTTTGCAGGCTTTGTACTAGACATGTGCACACTGAAATATTTCCTTTCGGAATTTCATTTTCGTCCGAAAAATAAATTTATTTAGTTACTCCAGAAATTCATTTTTCTTTATTTCGTTTTTTGTTAAAAACTTGCATTCGTCCGAAAATCAAAATGAATTAAGGTTGAATCTGTCATTAAAGGCTTATGGTGTCTATCGAATGTTCAAAGTAGATTCAACGGAGCAGCTAAACTATACGACGTCGCAATCGTACATTCCGGTCGAATTTTCTGGGATGCATTTGACCGGAAATGTACGATAGCAGCATCGTACAGTTTGTTTAGCTGCTCGGTCGAATCTTCTAACTTTCGACAGACACCATAAGCCAAAGATTTACATTTGCATGTTTTCGTTTCTGTGTCGAATCTTCATCGTTCATGCTCATTGGTCTACTCTGCTCCAGCCTTCAACCAACCAAACTTTTACATTCGTTTCTCAATCTAAAGTGCAATGGTGGCCGCAAAATTTGACGCTGTGTCTGGCTCAGATATGGCAGCACCAGCAACCCATGAAAACATGGAGGAGGACGTTCCTGGGCCTTCTATGGAGGCAGCAGTAACATCCCCAACAACACCAGCATCCAAAAATGGGCGCAGGAGGGGGACACAAGCTGCAACCAGCAGGAAGCATAACCTTATGTGGACTCACATTGAGTCCCAGGTCCTTGAAAGGGAAATGCTTCCTTGCTGGATGCAGCTGTGTGGCCCCACTTCACCCCCGGAGGTATGGCTGCCAAATGACCGTGCCACTTTGTGCGATTCGGCACTGCGACGCTTTAACTGACAATTGCGCGGTGGTGTGACGTTGCTCCCAAACAAAATTCACGTTCTTTTTTTCCCACAAATAGAGCTTTCTTTTGGTGGTATTTGATCACCTCTGCAGTTTTTATTTACTTTTTGCTATATAAGTATCCCCAACAAATATATAAAAAATAAATTTTTTCCTCAGTTTAGGCCGATATCTATTTTTCTACATATTTTTGGTAACAAAAATTGCAATAAGCGTTTATTGATTGGTTTGTGCAAAAGTTATAGCGTCTACAAAATAGGGATAGTTTTATGGTATTTTTATTAACAATTTTTTTACTAGTAATGGCGGCGATCAGCGATTTTTATTGTGACTGCGACATTATGGCGGACACATTGGACACTTTTGATGCCATTTTGGAACCATTTTCATTTATACTATGATACAAGCTCAAAAAATCCACTGATTTTACACATAAACATATATTATTGCTATTACATGTGATGTCAGTAAAGTTAAGTGAAATTTTTTTTAAAAAAAGGAATAAATAATTTTCAATTTATCCTCCCTCCTGTGAAAAACCAACTTTGCGCATAGGTGTGCCTAGCCTACACATGAAAGCATAGTTTGCAGCTGCACATGTTAAATATATTATCGCCACGATCATTTTAACCACTTCAGCCCCGGAAGGATTTACCCCCTTCCTGACCAGAGCACTTTTTACAATTCGGCACTGCGTCGCTTTAACTGCTAATTGCGCAGTCATGCAATGCTGTACCCAAACGAAATTTGCGTCCTTTTCTTCCCACAAATAGAGCTTTCTTTTGATGGTATTTGATCACCTCTGCCATTTTTATTTTTTGCGCTATAATAAACGGAAAAAGACCGAAAATTTAGAAAAAAAATGATATTTTCTACTTTTTGTTATAAAAAAAATCCAATAAACTAAATTTTAGTCATACATTTAGGCCAAAATGTATTCGGCCACATGTCTTTGGTAAAAAAAATGTCAATAAGCGTATATTTGTTGGTTTGCGCAAAAGTTATAGCGTCTACAAACTAGGGTACATTTTCTGTAATTTACACAGCTTTTAGTTTATGACTGCCTATGTCATTTCTTGAGGTGCTAAAATGGCAGGGCAGTACAAACCCCCCCCAAATGACCCCATTTTGGAAAGTAGACACCCCAAGGAAATTACTGAGAGGCATGTTGAACCCATTGAATACTTATTTTTTTTGTCCCAAGTAATTGAATAATGACAAAAAAAAATAAAAATTTACAAAAAGTTGTCACTAAATGATATATTGCTCACACAGGCCATGGGCATATGTGGAATTGCACCCCAAAATACATTCAGCTGCTTCTCCTGAGTATGGGGATACCACATGTGTGGGACTTTTTGGGAGCCTAGCCGCGTACGGGGCCCCGAAAACCAAGCACCGCCTTCAGGATTTCTAAGGGCATACATTTTTGATTTCACGCCTCACTACCTATTACAGTTTTGAAGGCCATAAAATGCCAAGATGGCACAAAACTCCCCCAAATGACCCCATTTTGGAAAGTAGACACCCCAAGCTATTTGCTGAGAGGCATGGTGAGTATTTTGCAGCTCTCATTTGTTTTTGAAAATGAAGAAAGACCAGAAAAAAAAACATTTTTTTTCTTTTTTCAATTTTCAAAACTTTGTAACAAAAAGTGAGGTTTGCAAAATACTCACTATACCTCTCAGCAAATAGCTTGGGGTGTCTACTTTCCAAAATGGGGTCATTTGGGGGGGGGGGTTTGTGCCACCTGGGCATTCCATGGCCTCCGAAACTGTGATAGGCAGTGAAGAGTGAAATAAAAAATTTACGCCCTTAGAAAGCCTGAAGGCGGTGATTGGTTTTCGGGGTCCCGTGCGCGGCTAGGCTCCCAAAAAGTCCCACACATGTGGTATCCCCGTACTCAGGAGAAGCAGCAGAATGTATTTTGGGGTGTAATTTCACATATCCCCATGGCATGTTTGAGCAATATATCATTTAGTGACAACTTTGTGCAAAAAAAAAAAAAAAAAAATTTGTCTCTTTCCCGCAACTTGTGTCACAATATAAAATATTCCATGGACTCGACATGCCTCTCAGCAAATAGCTTGGGGTGTCTACTTTCCAAAATGGGGTCATTTGGGGGGGGTTTGAACTGTCCTGGCATTTTATGCACAACATTTAGAAGCTTATGTCACACATCACCCACTCTTCTAACCACTTGAAGACAAAGCCCTTTCTGACACTTTTTGATTACGTGAAAAAATTATTTTTTTTTGCAAGAAAATTACTTTGAACCCCCAAACATTATATATTTTTTTAAAGCAAATGCCCTACAGATTAAAATGGTGAGTGTTTCATTTTTTTTTTTTCACACGGTATTTGCGCAGCGATTTTTCAAACGCATTTTTTGTGGAAAAAACACACTTTTTTAAATTTTAATGCACTAAAACACACTATATTGTCCAAATGTTTGATGGAATAAAAAAGATGATCTTAAGCCGAGTACATGGATACCAAACATGACATGCTTTAAAATTGCGCACAAACGTGCAGTGGCAACAAAATTAATACATTTTTAAAAGCCTTTAAAAGCCTTTACAGGTTACCACTTTAGATTTACAGAGGAGGTCTACTGCTAAAAATACTGCCCTCGATCTGACCTTCGCGGTGATACCTCACATGCATGGTGCAATTGCTGTTTACATTTGACGCCAGACCGACGCTTGCGTTCGCCTTAGCGCAAAGGCAGGGGGGACAGGGGTGCTTTTTTTTTTTTTTTTTTTTTCTTTATTATTTTTTTGCTTTTTTATCTTATTTTTAAACTGTTCCTTTCATATTTTTTTTTTTTAAATCATTTTTATTGTTATCTCAGGGAATGTAAATATCCCCTATGATAGCAATAGGTAGTGACAGGTACTCTTTTTTGAAAAAATTGGGGTCTATTAGACCCTAGATCTCTCCTCTGCCCTCAAAGCATCTGACCACACCAAGATCGGTGTGATAAAATGCTTCCCCAATTTCCCAATGGCGCTGTTTACATCCGGCGAAATCTAAGTCATAAAATGCTCGTAGCTTCCGGTTTCTTAGGCCATAGAGATGTTTGGAGCCACTCTGGTCTCTGATCAGCTCTATGGTCAGCTGGCTGAATCACCGGCTGCTTTCTCAGGTTCCCTGTTGAGACAGGAGAGCCAGAGAAAAACACGGAAGACGGTGAGGGGGGGGGGCATTCCCTCCCACTGCTTGTAAAAGCAGTCTAGAGGCTAATTAGCCGCTAGGATTGCTTTTACATGAAAGCCGACCACTGGCTGAAAAGAATGATACCAAGATGATACCTAAACCTGCAGGCATCATTCTGGTATAACCACTCAAAGTCGTGAATGGCGTACCTGAAGACAAAAAAATGGTTAACAATAAAGCACAGTAAACGGTAAAGTATAAAAAATTGCATACCTGAAAAGCAAACATGATAAAACATAATAACAATAAAACATTGCAGAATAGAATACAGTAAAAAAGAGCAGACCAATAGAGAGAGAATAGAGAGAGAGAGAGAACAATAAAACGACAACTATTTTTTTTTATTTTTGTTTGTGGTTTTTTTGCAAACTTGTAACTTTTATAACTGTAACCGGTTCCAGGTTCAGGTCTCTCAAAATGCGATGGCATCTTGGGAGACCCTGTGAAAGTGTGTCCTAGTCTGTGGAATGCTGTACCCTACGCTAATACTCAACTAGTGCATGGTAGCGTTCAAAACATTCACCAATGCAAAGACCAGGATTGTCAGGACAGGAGGGACAATAATAGCGTATGTCACGCCTATATCCACGCTTGCTGCAGACACGACATCTATTTTGGGGGGGTTTGTTGGGTAGGGGTACTCGGGAGGACATAAAAATGCCTCTCATGCAGCCGACTGCATTTGGTTGGGGATGTGAATAAGGGGTAAGTACGGGCGCTGCAGAAGCAGTGGGTTCCCAATTAGGATTGGCGAATGCAGTAGGAAGGGCATTATGGGCACGACGGGCCTGTGTTTGTCTTTTTGGTGGCAGTGGGACACTACTTGTGCTTGCCACCTCAGCTTGAACTGCACTTATGGGACTCGCCACGTCACCAAGTGTTACTGCAGTGCTGGTTTGACTACGACCGGGGTGTACTAGGCCGCTGGCGCTTGCCAGTTCACCAAAACGCTACCAAAAAAACTTTTAGTGATCGCAGGGATCAGGCCTGACTCTGCGAACGCTGCAGTTATGCGTTTAGTGTTTTGTAAGTGACAGTGATCGATCGATACTGCACTTGGGTGGGCTGGGCTGGGCCGGGCGGAGGGGCAAAACGCAGGTGCTAGCAGGTATCTGGGCTGATCCCGCTAACACTGCGTTTTTGGGAACCCTAAACTGCTGGGGACGCTAGTATAGATCTGATCGGATCAGATATTGATCCGTTCAGATACTATACCACTAAGGGAGGTGTACGGTGCGTGCGTGGGGGTTAGCGGTACTGGCGCTAACCTGACGCTGCCTGGGGCTGGTGCTTACCAGTTCACCAAAACGCTACCAAAAAAACTGTTAGCGATCGCAGGGATCAGGCCTGACTCTGCGAACGCTGCAGTTATGCGTTTAGTGTTTTGTAAGTGTCAGTGATCGATCGATACTGCACTTGGGTGGGCTGGGCTAGGCTGGGCGGAGGGGCAAAACGCAGGTGCTAGCAGGTATCTGGGCTGATCCCGCTAACACTGCGTTTTTGGGAACCCTAAACTGCTGGGGACGCCAGTATAGATCTGATCGGATCAGATATTGATCCGTTCAGATACTATACCACTAAGGGTGGCGTATGCTGCGTGCGTGTGTGTTAGCGGTACTGGCGCTAATCTGACGCTGCCTGGGGCGACGCATATCACCACCGGGCGATCAGGGGGCTAAACCTTTATTCGGTAATAAACGGCGGGTGCCCTGACACTATAAAAAATAAACGAACTAACCAGCGTCACCCGTAACAGTTATACGGTGATCAGTGGTGAAAGGGTTAACTAGGGGGCAATCAAGGGGTTAAAACATTTATTAGGTAGTATATGGGGGTCCCTGACGCTATAAAACGCTGACGGCGAACCTAAATATTTACCTCCCTAACTACCGTCACCAGCGACACTAATACAGCGATCAGAAAAATGATCGCTTAGCGAAACTGGTGAGGGGGGGTGATCAAGGGGTTAAAACTTTATTAGGGGGGGTTAGGGGGGTACCCTAGACCTACAGGGGGCTAACCCTAATTGTCCTAACACTTCTAACTGTCACAAACTGACACTATGCAGTAATCAGGAAAAAAAAAAAAAAAAACCTGCTTGGTGTCAGTTTGTGACAGGGGGGGGGGTGATTGGGGGGGGATCGGGGGGCGATCGGGGGGGGGGGTCGGGGGTGTTTAGTGTGCCTGGCATGTTCTACTGTGTGTGTTTGTGTTGTGCACTTACTTACATGTCATCTCCCCTCGGCGCTGGAACGGAAACTGCCGAGCCGAGGGGAGATGACATCACATCCTCTGCCTCTGTGTACTATACAGAGGCAGGGGATGTTTCTCATTGGCTGGGAGCGATCGCGAGGGGGGGGCCATGATCGGATGGCCTCCCCCTCGTCTCTCAATGCTCCCAGCCAAATGCCGACCGCAGCTGGCACCGGGGGGGGGTCCGATCGGACCCCCGCCCGCAGGAAGGCAATCACGTACCAGGTACGTGATTTTGCCTGCCCGTGCCGCTCTGCTCACGTATATAGGCGTGAGGCGGTCGGCAAGTGGTTAAGAGGAATATTTCCATGCCCGTTATTTGTTCTTAGTTAGTTATCACTAAACTGAGCAGTAAGTGCTTTTAAGTTCCACTTGACCTGACCACCTGTAGGTTACATACCCTTTCTGACCAGGCCATATTCTGCTATTTAGCGCAATGTAGCTTTAAACTGCACGCTCCTGCGATGTACTACCCAAATAAAATTTATGCTCTTCTTCACATATAGAGCTTTTATTGGTGACATTAGATCACCGTTGGTTTTACATTTTTTGGTATTGAAAAAAAAAAAAAAAAATATATATATATATATATATATATATATATATATATATAAAAGTGTTACGGTGGCTGGACTTAACCAGCTTGCGGACCCGCCATATGTTTAGTTACTATGGGGGGGTCCACATCCGCAAGTGGGTTAATGCTTTGCAAAAGAAACAAGAAAGGAAATTTTACACTATACACAGTTCACACAAGCGCGTAATAGAAAGGTGGACTGGAGTAGAAAATGGACATTTACTCGGCACAATCCCAATCCTGTCTTTTATTATTTATTGTGCACCAAAAAAGCATACGTTTTTCTTACAATAAATTTGGTTAATAAATAAATGTGCAAACCTTGTGCTACATGAAAAAATGTGCCTAATCCAAAAATTCCATTTGCATTGTTTTATTCTACGGGTTCATTCTACATGTGTTTCATGTGTTGATGTCATTTTCAGATTACAATTGTAGTTTAATTGTGGAATCCGTTTCTCTTCTCTTTTTGTTTTGCAGTTCCATAGCGCATAAGCACAGGCAGTTGGGGGGGCGCAGAGGGAAGCAGGTGCCTCTCCTCCCCTATGAGTAGGAGCTCTTAGCAGCTGTAGGGAGGATGAGATAAAAAAGCTGCTGGCTCATCAAGGTTGGTGTCAGCATTGCATTGTGTGCAGGACATTTTTTTTGTCAAGCATGCGACGCGACATAGTCATTTACCATGATGTGTTTGATTTTATTTAAAGATCGTCTCCAGGCCCAGCGCCGCCGAAGGCAGAGGGCGGAGGAGCAGGAGTCCTCCACATCATCAACGTGCAGTAAGTACTGTAGTAGTGACACTAATACAGTGGTTCCTTTTCCATTTGTCCAGCCTTCCATTGTTGATTCCAGTGTTATTGCTTCTCGCTCATGCAGTGACAGGTAGAGCCTCTGCGAAGCTCTGTCAGGTAACGCAAGCGGTTGCATAACTTACGTAATCTGACAGAACGTCGCCGATCTGAACTGAGGCGCCTGATCAGTGGCGGTGCACCTAGCACTCACCGGCGCCGCTGGAACCAGGACAGGTAAGTGCCTCATATTTGTTTTTTTTTAATGATTTTTTCTAAATGGTGAATGCATGTCCCTGCCTTGTAGATAAACGTTAGTGATCTGCCCTGTATTGTCATGCTAACGGATAATTAATTTCATCTATTTACACTACAGTATATTTATTTACGTTTAATAACGTTCATCATTTCTCCTTTATAAATAGGTGTCATCCAGTCAGAGGGGAGACTCAGGAGGAGGAGGGTGAGGCAGCAACGCCCACATCTAAGTTAGTATAATCTTGCTGGTATCTGCTGAGTGATCATACATGTTTCAATGTTTTTGTACTAATGTGTGAGATTGTTGTACACTGCAGATTGTAATGTTCTTTTCCATCATTAATCAACAGCTACTGAGGCTGAGCAGGAGGTGGAGGAGACCTGCCCTGTAGAGGCTGCTGGGGATGCGGCAGAACAGCCAGACGCGGCAGATCCAGGGAGTAAGCATAACTTTTTTGTATTTTCCAGGAAAATATAGTATTTTAAATATGAAATGCTGATGGCATACCTTGTCTAGAATAGCTTGTGATTTATTCTGCAAGGCTTCGGTTTAGCTGGAATTATTAATTATATTAGTTCCCCTCTGCAGCTGATTCCAGTCTTCCTGTTAGCGTGACCTGTGCTTGTTATTTCCTCAATGTCCCTGATAACACCACCTTCTTTCTGCAGTTCAGATTCCCAGTCTGAGCCAATCACTGTTAATCATTGTGAATAACACAGCAGGCTGGAGGGGGGTGTCAGAAAAGAATCCCCAGCTATTGGCTGGCAGTCCCTGGGCATGTTCAATCTCTGGCATGCCCCTAATGCATGCATTAACACTTTTCTCATGATGTTATACCTTATATCTCCTAGCCTAGACCAGGAGTGAGTAACCTACCTAGCCTAGAACAGAAGTGGGGCTTATTCAACAATCAGTGGCCTTACAAAATTATCAACTTAAAAAGGTGGCCTGCTATATTTTATTAAACAACTTTTTATTAGGTCACCCCAAATGCAATGGCTTGAATGGCTTCTCTTTGGTGAGTGTAATGTTAAAAACTGGTATAGCTTATATGTTTTTCTGCAAGTGCAACTGATCTTCCATATTTGCCAAAGTCAGTCAGTCTGGATGAGGTAGATTAGTTAGCACTTAAGCGTCCATTACACCTTAAGATTTTCTCCAGCCGCCCGTGCGACCAATCGGATAAAATCTTTGGGAGATTCCCCTTTACACTGCTCGATGTGTAGAGGGGAATCCCTTTGTACTCTGGCCAGGGAGGACACTCAGCTCCGCCCCGGTCAGAGTACAGTAAAGTAGTACTACACCTTCCTGCACAGCTCTGCAAACTTGGTATGATGCAGCGAATTGACACAGACACCACTATCTCCTACACACAAATTGATTAGGTGCATCTCACGAAATATCAAAAAAGGAAAACTGGTATGGAAGTGAAAACATCTAGATTCAAGATGTTACAGGATTGTCTACAAGGGCTGGGAGATCTTTGACTTTATATAATATTAAGGTGAAGAAACCATGTGTATTGTATTATCTATCTATCTAATGTATTTTCTTTTCTTCACAGGTGAAGTCTTCATCCTTCAACTGCACCCTGTGGACGAAGGCCTGGACCTGCTCGCGTCTGTTGGACTGACTTTCCTTCCTCCCCAATGGTTTCTACAGGGCATGTTCTCCTCCACCCTTCATCAACATCCTCCCCACCTGGACAGTGACACACCCATTGGTGCCTCCTCCCCAGTGCATCCTTCTCCACCCGCTCCAGAACAAGTACACATCGACCACCCTCCAGAGCCACATGTGACTGATTATCTGTGGCGCATTGTGGAGGTCCAAGAGAGACAATATGCCTTAACCCGAAGGCTGTGTCAATCTTTGGCCCTCCACAATCGCCGGCAGCTCCATCACTATGTGGCTCTGGAGAGGTACCAACGTAGCCTGAGGAGACACCTGGAGGCTACGCGGTACCTTGATGACCAGTTGGCTGGGATTAATATGGCCCTACAGCGACTGGTCACCAGGTAGGGGGAGAATGTACTTTTTTTTTATTTTAATTTTTTGTTTGTTTTGTTTATGTTAAAAATAAAAAAATTTGTTCAGAAATAATTGTTTTCTTGAGTTTTGCTTTCCTTGTTAGATTTGTGTGATGTTTTTCTAAATGAACTAGTCCATATATTGTTACTAACTTACTAGAGGCCTTATAATTGTAGTTTTTCTACATTTAACCATCAGGCTGAACTTAGAAAGTTGATGAGATTTCTTTCTACACTATTTCAATGTGCAAAGGGTAATCCCATGTATTGTGTCCAGTCACGCCGTTCAGCTTTCCCTCCACCAGAATACACATAGTTACAGCAGGGGTTACTATACAGTCCCCAACAGTTCACAGAACATAGGTTGCAGGCTTGCAGTCATGAGGGCAACAGTTAACCGGACAGAGGTTCACAGGCTAACGCAATCACAAGGGGCAACAGTTCAAAGGGCAGTGTCATGGTTATGCAATAGAGTTTGTCTGTCAGCATACCTGTCTCCATGTGTTCATCTCTAGAGACCAGCTGACCCTGACCTGACTGCTTTTGTAAGCTCTCCTCTAGCATGGCTCCACCCCAGCTCCTATCAGGGAACCCTATATTAACCTGTGCACTGCAAGCCAGCAGTGCTGATCAACCATTATGTGTTAGCTTTCGTGTGTACTGGCTGTGTTTCCTACGTCTGATTCCAGTTAACCGACTTTGGCCTGTTCTCTACTATTCCTGTCTGCTCGTGACCCTGACCTTTGGCGTGTCCCTGACCATCCCTGTTTGCCTGTGACCCTGAACCTTGGCTGTACTCTGTTGTCCTTGTCTGCTTGTGGCCCCGACCTTGACTTATCCCTTACTTGCTTGTTGTTCCAGCCTGCTGCCTCTTTCCTCTTCTCTTGTAGTCTACCGTGAGCATGAGCTGTGAGACCCTGGGGGCCGCGACCTGGAGCCAGACTGCAGCGCAGTCCATCCTCACCATTAGAGGCTCTGGTGAACACCTGCTGGCTCTTAGACTCCGCGTCCTGGGGAATCTATGCTCTAGCTCCCAGTGGGATCTGTGTTAGTGATCCAGTAGACCTGCTTCCTGAACCTCCCAGGGTTCAATCCACAGCAGTCAGTCCTAGGGTCCACTACCTAGCGGTGCACTTCCGATTCCTACAGAGTGCATCTGTTACCTAGCCTCAAGGTGACCTGACAGGCAGTCATCATTTCCAGGGCTTGAGTAACATGACAGCAGGGTAGATTACTCACTCACACTGGTGACTTTGGACAATTGCAGATGGTCATGAAACAGGCGGAGGATCAGAGAGGGCCCTGGTGTCCCCAGGGTCAGAGATGGTAAATGGGAGGGGTCCTGGGCATCTGGATGCAGCTCAGCAGTGACCAACTACCGTAATCTATCTTGCATAGAATCACATTTCCAACTGTATGCTTCTTTGTGCTATGTTGTGTTGGTAACATATTCTGATCCTTGAGTTGACAGTCTCTCCATCAAGAGGAACTATTATGCTGTTGAGGTCATCTTTAATCATTGTCTCTTATTTCCAGACCATCAAACAAAAATGGTTAAATTAGCACATGTTGCTATTCGTATTTACAAAGACAGCAACACGTGAGCAGTAGCGCTAAGTCAAGGCTTCAATCCTTGCTACTGTCCATTCACACAACATTCATTCATGCAATCACGCACACTCTAGTCACTCTACACAACATTCATTACAAAAAAGGGTGATGGAAGGAATAAGGGGAAAAATTTGGATTGCTTAAAACAATATAATTCTCTTTAAATCTTGGGGTCACACCAAAGTCAAGTAGGCGCCTGCTATTGTGTCAAGTGGTAAGAAAATTAAAAAAAACGATTTTCCTCAACATTTGAATGGTTCCTCTGAGTCCCATCTATCTTCACTGTCCATTCACACAACATTCATTCATGCAATCACACACACTCAAGTCACTCTAGTCCCATCTATCTTCACATGGTAACATGATTCAGGTCTCACAAGTTAAGGGTAGGGTAACCCAGCTTGGGGAGGTTAAATTTGAGGAAAGTTATTTGTTCCATCAAATGGGGTTTTAGTTGTGAACGGTGTGGATTAAGGATATTCCCAGTAATAGAGAAAACTCTCTCACTTTGCACAGTGGTTGGAGGACAGGATAGTAGTTGCTGGGCAACCAGGCAAAGACCAGGCCACAAACTTTTCTTACCATCCCAAAAGGTCAAAGGGTCCTCTGTAGGAAGCAAAGGTTCTTCATATAGGTAGGCCCTGACCATTTCAAAGGCACTGCTCTCCTCTCGATTACCTGCTGCTTGACCTGCATCCACCAGATTGTCAAGTGCCTCTACCCAACAGGCACACGCTCCACTCTGTGCTCCACTCTGTTGTTTTTGAGTGATGGTGCCAGGCCTTGGAATAGCAGACATGGCAGGTAAATCTTCCAAACCGGCTTCATCCGTCGTACATCTCTGTTGCTGCAAATTCCGGACCCTTTTAATCAATTTTTCTTTCCAGTAGGAGAGGCTGTTGTCTCTGAGTGCCAGTTTACCTTTGATCCTGGGATCACACAGGGAAGCCAGCATGAGTTCAGAGCTTTTGCGGACACGGTCATTTAGCCGATCTTTTAAGTTAGCTTGTAGCTTTCTGATGAAAGACGCTACATCGGCATGAAGGGGGCTGCCACAAACAGGCTCACTGTTTTCTAGGAACGATCCCATCTTATCTATGAGATGGGTAAACAAGGGTATGACCTGTCCTAGGCTGGCATTGCTCTGACTTAAGTTTTCCGTCACATTCTGAAAGGGTTTTAAGACATAAACGAGCTGCCCAATTATACACCAGTCATCACGTCCCAGTGTGGAATCAATCCCAATGCTGTGGCGGGATGATAGATTGTGGATGGCTGTCTTTTGCTCCAAAATGCGTTCCAGCATTTTCAGGGTATAGTTCCACCGGGTGCTGACATCTTATTTCAGGCGATGTATGGGAAGCCCTGATTGTTCTTGCTCCTCCCTCAACAGTTGACTAGCCCCTACACTGCGGTGGAAATGCCCTGCAATCTTTCTTCAAAGGTCCAAGATTTGAGCAATCTTGTTGTTTTTCTCCACTGGGATTGCACCCTTGACCACTAAATGCAGTATGTGTGCAGAACAGCGCACACCGACAAAAGATCCATCTTGGAGAGCTTTAACCATGTTTGAACCTCTGTCTGTCACAATGAACCCAACAGAGACATTGGTGACTGCCCGCTCTCCAAACCAATTGGCCAACATTGATCTAATTGCCCGCAATATGTTGGCAGAGCTGTGTTTGTCATCACGGACTTCTGTGTGGAGCAGGAAAGCTTGATAACCCTGCTGGTCTTGCGCTGCAGACCTGCTTCCTGATGGAGTTTGAACTCTTACACCAGTGCCACCACCAACAGGCACAGTGGCCTGCCACAAGTGTGCAGTCAAAGACAGGAAAGCGTGTTGACCGCTGGGAGCTGTCCACAAATCAGTTGTCAAATGAATTGTCTGACCCTCGGCTTTGGCCATTTTTTCCTTCAATAATCACACGCACGAGTGGTATAGTGCTGGAATAATCTTTCTGCTGAAAGTTGTTAGTGCAGGAACAACGTATCGTGGAGCAAGGGCATGCATGAGCTGTTTAAACGGCTCCCCTTCAATCATGCGAAAAGAGGCTCCTCCAACAGCAATGAATTGGCCAATGAGGCGGGTGATCTTGTTGGCCTGCTGTTTTGACATGCCCTTGGAACTAAATCCAACAAAACTATCGAGGGTAGGCTGATGATGTCCTTGGGAGGATGAGAAGCCTGATTGGGCCTGCAGTGGAACTACTGCACGTGGACGGGTTGTATTAATTGAACCCTCTCTATTGCCCCCTGTGCTCTGAGTAAGTGGTGAGCTTGAGGAGGTACGACCAGTACAGTCAGAGTCCGTTATGCTGCTTCCTGCGCTACCATATTCTCTTTCTGCCTCTGCCCGCAGTAAAGTAGAGTGGTGTAGGTTCATACCAGCATTGGTTAAACTTTTTACCCCTACTTACTTGCTTCCCACACAGTTTACATTTGGCAAAGAACCCACCTTCCAATGTTTGAAAGAATTTCCAAATGTTGCTGCAGCGGGATGCAGCCCCTTGACCCTGTTGATATCTATTTAGGGCTGATATAGCTGCAGTAGGTAGCACACCAGTGGTGGAAGCTGTTGCCACTACAGGTACACTTGGTGAACTAGAACTAGTGCTGCTAATGGCAGGGGTGCTGGGGACTGGGTATTCTTCCATAACAGGATTCTTCCATAATAACAGAGGGAGAAGGGGAGTTAGCAGCAGATGAAAAAAGTGGACTGCTACCTGTCCTACTCCTCACAGAATATCCCTCTTTCACTTTCTCCAGGTCAAGCTGTAAGTCCTGTGGGCCAAGATTGTATAAAACATCCGCAGTGTTTGGGGTAAGAGGAACATCACATTCTAAATTATCTTCTTGGGCCAATGAAAAAAAAGTTTCACACTCTGTCTCTGCTGCTGTCTCCCTCAATTGCTTCTTTGGGGAGCTGGGCAGTGGCACTGGTAGTGTGATTGGTGGTGGTGACTGTAAAGGCAACTCAACTTTACTAGGTTTCTTGCCTATTCCATGAAAATATGCAGCCATGACACCTGTAGAAGTGGAAGGAGGCGCTGCACTGGCAATGGAAGTGGCAGCAGATGTTGGTGGTCTGGCAGGAAAAGTAATATTAGAAGAAATGCGGGTGGTGGAACTAGCTTTGCTGGTGGCACTGGCGGTGACACCCACTGCTGTGGACGGCATGTTGGTGGCGGCAAAATTGTCAGAGGCACTAGTAGCAGAGACCTTGCCACTTTTTTTAGCAAGGCATCCACCGCGACCGTGACCACGACCACTACCTCTACCAGCCTTCACTTTTACGTTAGAATGGTACATTTCTGAACTTTACAGCAACTGCAAGTCAGCAAATGGATTGGAGTGGAGATAGGGTATATAGAATCTCAATCTATAAATCACCCCCCACCACAACACGGGCAGCCTCTGAGGCTATCACAACACTAGCAGCAACACTAGTATCACTAGTCTATCTATCAAGTTCACAACACAGATGTAGCTTGCTTCACTACTGTTCTGCTGCTGTGCTTAGCTTATGCTCAAATGAAATAGTTCAGGTTCTCTGACAAAGTGACAATTCAAATGGCCCAGCTAAGATTGACTGTTCTGAAATGAATCAGCGTGTCTGTCTCTTTCTGCTAGCAAATCGTAAGTGAAACTAAGTTGGCTGTACATGCGGTTCTAGCTATTTTACTGCCCCTCCTCTTTGGTTACAATTGGCCAATAACCATCATCATCATTATTTTTATTTTACTTAATTTTTCTCTCTACGTCGAATCTTTTCTCTCTATGTCGAATATTTTCTTTTCTCTCTATGTCGAATCTTTTCACTCTATGTCAAATCTTTTCTCTCTATGTCGAATCTTTTCGAATAATCTTGCACTACTATGGTGGATAGACTATAGAGTTAAGGTTAGGCACATTCGACCACAGGTTCGATAGACACAAATTGTTATTGTTAGCGTCATGTCGAATCTCCTATCTATATCGAACTGTTGTCGCAACGAAAACAAAAATAAAGCATTTGTTTATGTTGGATCTTTCGTTTTTCGGAATCTGCGCTTTCGTTATGTGTGAAAACGTGTGAAAACGATAACGAAAATACCTGAAATTCGGACGAAAATTCATTCGGACGAAAACGAATGCACATGTCTACTTTGTACTCTCAAACATCTGCACAGGTGCAGATGGCCTCCTTTTTGTCTCCTTTTTTCCCATGTCAAACGGTACCAGACAGGGATTCCCTCTGCCTCACCTCCTTTTTATCCTTTGTCTGGAACCTCTAGCAGAAGCAATTCAAAGTCACCCAGACATCAAGGGGGTATTGATGAGACAGCGGAAGTACACGTTATCCCTCTTTTCTGATGATATTCTTTTGACATTAACAAATCCTATCATCTCACTCCCTTCCCTGCACGCTCTTCTACATTCTTTTGGGACCATAACAGGCTATAAAATTAATACTGCTAAAACTGAGCCCTTCCCCTACACATATCACCAGATTTATTAACGCAATTTAAAAGTACGTACCGTTATAAATGGTGCCCTCAATCGCCTAAATACCTAGGTATCCAGCTTACTCCCTCGTATTCTAGCATTTATTAACTATCCTCCCTTGTTTCAGGACATGCCGATGTCTCCACCAATGGGCTACATACCCTATCTCCGTGTTAGGTAGAATTAATGTTTTGAAAATGTCTGTGTTGCCACGTTTGCTATATCTCTTTGAAACACTACCAGTTGCTGTACCTACACAGAGGTTTTTTGAAATTCAGATGGAATAACAAAACACATTGTATTGCCAGCTCGGTGGTCTTCTCTCTAAAAACTCATGGGGGTCTGGGAGCCCCTGATATTATTAAGTATTATTATTATGCCTCTCACCTCCGAGCTGTCATTTCCTGGTCTTGTCAGGTGGCTCCAAACTGGTGGTCAGAGATTGAACGGGGTGCTCTCTATCTGTTACACACAGGCTCCTTGGTATGGTCCCGTTCTCTTCAGACTGACCTCTTGTTGAAGCGCATGTGTCTGGCACCAATCCTATTCACCGTGTCCATATGGTGTAAATGTGCCCTGAAATACTCTCTATCCTCACCATGTCCTCCTCTATCTAATATATCTAATATATTGTTTAATCCAGTCCTGCCAGATAGTTTGTCCTTTGGACGCCTCTTGCCATGGATGCAGACCCCTCTCATCCAATTACGAAATATGGTACACCCAGTAACTCGCAAACTGCATACTTTTGCGACACTGCAGGAAAAGTTCTCTATCCCTCAAAACTTATTCTATTTTTACCCACAGGTCAGTAATCTTTTTCAATCAATGTCCCCGTCTTTCACCCTAGATGTACCTACACTTTTTGAGTGTGCTGAGGGGCCACACCAACTCCATTTAATTTCCTCCATATATCATATACTACATGACTCCACCAAGGTACTAGATAACACCCACTTATACATGCGTAAATGGAACATACTTTTGGGGCGTCCTATTCCATTGCAGTTATGGGCAAAAATCTGGTCATCAACTTTTAAATCCTCTAAGTGTGTGGTGCAGAGGGAGCCAGCCGTGAAGATCCTAATGTTTTGGTATAGGACCCCGGAGCTTATCCATCATATAGATCCTACCCTTTCAGCTAAGTGTTGGAGGTGTGGGATGGAGACGGGCTCACACTTTCATATATTTTGGTCTTGTTCTCTAGTTCAGCCATTCTGGTCAGAGATAAGGCAAATACTTCAGAGCGTGATAGGCTTATCACTCCCTTTAGACCCTATCCATTATTTATTAGGGCTCCCTTTTCCAGGTGTTACTAAACCAGTTAAGCATCTGATCTCATATATCCTTCTAGCGGCTAAAAGGGCTATACCGTTGTGTTGGTTGTCAACTATTCCTCCTTCCCAATTACAACTTTTGCAACTTGTAGCGGAAATCAGGAGGACGGAATACAGTGGCATAACAAGAACCTTCAGGGCCCAATGCAAGAAACTGTAAAGGGCCCCCCTGACCCCCTGGACAGGGCCCTTTCCTCCCAGCCCAGTGGCGGAGCAACAGGGCCCGAGCGCAAATGGGTGGCTGCATATAAAGGAACCGATTTCTCAATTTCCCCCTGCTTCTCCTCCTCTCCCTCCCGCAGGCATTCAATGGCTGCAGGAGGAAAATGGAGAGATTGGTTCCCCTATGCCAGTGTTTCTCAATCTTTTTCCAGTTAGGGCACCTTTGAAGTATACCTCTAGTTAAATGAGGCTGCACTGTAACCACTCTGCAACTGTATGCATTGCATGCAGTTGCAGCATAGTAATGATGCATTTAAGGGGTTAAAACAGGCGGTCAGGCGGCAACATATTGCCTCTTTACGGGCTGCCAAATGCCTCTGAAAAGTGATCTGAGCATGGATCGCTTTTCAGAGGAACAACATTTTTTTTGCTGGTACTATGAACAAGCAAGAAAAAAAAATCAGTTCTGATGGCACACATAAGGGGGCTGGATTAAACATGCATATACAAAATGTGCATACATACATAATACACACACATACACTGTATATATATATATATATATATATATATATATATATATATATATATATGCACAAACACATATAAATACACACACATATATAAACACACACATATATATAAATGCACATATGCACAAAAATATAATCACATGTACACACACCTACATACATACATGTACATACACATACACATACACCCACATATACATGCACAGACACACATACATGCACACACACAGACACACATACATGCATGCACACACATACATGCACATACACGTACATACACACACATACATGCACATGCACACACACATGCACACACATAAACACACATACATACAGATAGCCTTTTAAAAAATGGCAGTGCTTTACCTTACCTCTTCCTGCCGGGTACTGTACTGTAGGGGGAGACAAAGAGCACAGCACACACTGTGCTTTCACTTTAGGTCAAATCAGTGTGATGAGCTCCCTGCAGTGCCGATTACAGTTCGGCTGAGGATCGGTCTCAGCCACCCTTGTTGTTCCTCCTATCGAGGTATACAGGGGGCCCGGTCGCCATGGAGACCTCATCGACCCCTATACTTCCGCCACTGATGGAATACCTTACAGCCACTCTTCATGACACAGTTTCCCAGTTCAACAAAGTTTGGGAGCCTGGGATCAATCTGAATATGGGGATCACATAGATTGATCCCATTGCTGGAGTCTACTGCATTTTTGTGGATCGCATATGTTTTTTTTTTTTATTATGTTCCCCTGTATGTCCTTCTATTTTAAGATGACACTCTAATATATATGCCCAATATTGTGTACTTCTGCCTTTATTACGCTTTAATGTCATTACTTCCATAGTAAGTTTGAAATGTTCTGATATGGTTTCATGGCATTTTGTTCTCATGCCCTGATATTTTGTGATGCATGTTTTATACACTGCTGTATATCTGTTTTTCTTTTCCATTTTGAACTAATAAAAATACAACTATAAAAAAAAGTCCTGCAAGCAGCATCTTTGGCGCGGTTTAGGAGCAGTGTATACACCGCTCCTCCACTGCCCCTGCCCAATGAAAGGAATGGGCACTGCTACTGAAACACTTGCAAAGCACTTCGGCAGTGGTGTTTCTCGGGTGCATTTAACCCTTTCTTTGGATGCTAGTGGATGTTAAAAGCGCCCCACTAGTGGGTGAAAAGCGCCACTAAAACTACAGGAAAAGCGCTGCTAAAACAAGCGTCTCTTTACCTCTACCGCAGCCCGCTGGCAGTGTGAAAGGGGTCTTAGTGTCAAAATGCAGCCGCAATATTACAGTCCCACTATAAGTCACAGATCGCCGCCATTACTAGTAAAAAATAAATAAAAATTCATTAAAATATACCATAGTTTGTAGACGCTATAACTTTTGCGCAAACCAATCAGTACACCTTTATTGGGATTGTTTTACCAAAAATATGAAGCAGAGCACATATTGGCCTAAATTTATGAAGAAATAAATTTTTTTAACCACTGGCCGACCGCCGAACACCGATATCCGTCCTCACTTTGAGGACGGATATCGTTGTCATGGCAGCAGCTAGCTGCCATAACCCCAGTATCCCTGTGTTCGGCCAGCGGACAGCTACAATATAAAAGTGGTCTCTGTGGTGAATTTGCCGAGAGATCACTTTTATTGGCGACGGGAGAGGGCCCTCCCTTCCGCCGCGATCTGGTGCCCTCCGTCGCTTACCAGAGCCGTCGGCAGCGGCGGAGGCAATTGGATCCTTCCCGTGGCTGTGCATGCAGACGAGTGAGGGGAAGATGACCCCCACCCGTCACCATGACACTGCAGGGCGGAAGCGACCTCAAAACGTCTCTTCCACCCATAGCTCTTAAAGGGCCATTTTTTTTTTTATTGCATTTTAGTGTAAATATGAGATCTGAGGTCTTTTTGACCCCAGATCTCATATTTAAGAGGTCCTGTCATGCTTTTTTTCTGTTACAAGGGATGTTTACATTCCTTGTAATAGGAATAAAAGTGACACTTTTTTTTTTTAAACAGTGTAAAAATAAAAAATAAAAGGTAAAATAAATAAGAAAAAAAAAATGTAAACGCGCCCCGTCCTGCCGAGCTCGCGTGCAGAAGTGAACGCATACGTGAGTAGCGCCCGCATGTGAAAACTGTGTTCAAACTACACATGTGAGGTATCATGTGAGGTATCACCGCGATCGTTAGAGTGAGAGCAATAATTCAAGCCTTAGACCTCCTCTGTAACTCAAAACATGCAATCTGTAAATGGATGGAGATTTTTAAAGGTAAAATTTTGAACCATGATATATTGGGTATCAATTTACTCGGCATAACATTATCTTTCACATTATAAAAACAATTGGGCTAACTTTACTGTTGTCTTTTTTTTTTTCAAAAAAAGTGTGCTTGTAAGACCGCTGTGCAAATATGGTGTGACAGAAAGTACTGCAACGACCGCCATTTTATTCTCTAGGGTGTTAGAAACAAAATGTATAATGTTTTCTGGTTCTAAGTAATTTTCTAGCAAAAAAAAAAACAGTTTTTAACTTGTAAACAACACATCTAAAAAAAAGGCTCGGTCCTTAAGTGGTTAAACATTTATGGGGTATATATATATTTTTCTCGTAAAGATTTTTATTTAAGAGAAAAAAATAACATACAGAGATTTAGTACAGTAGTTGTGTGGTTAACAATTGGTAAAACATATTTGCCTTATAAGTGAGAGTCATGTAGCAATGCATAAACCTTGAGAACATTGGTCCATTTCTGAGTCATTCTACAGGTTCATGTGGACAACAGTTATGAGCAGCAAGCAGCTCAAACAAAAAGGTGATTTAAAGGTCTATTTGTTTATGTAAAAATTGGTCCTCGTCTTAAATTTCTAAGAGGGAGGTGGGCGTAGAGGAATCGGTCGTGGTGTAAGTTAGGTCCATCGCTGGGGTATATTCATAGTATGTCGGGTTATGGTGAACGTGATTGAATGGGCTTAAGTGGTATATGTGTGTTGTTCTTTTGAGAGAGGGGGGGATTAAAGCATTAGGTAGGGGAGTGTTAGGGGGTGGGATGGAAGAAGAAAGAGAAAAAGAGAGAAAAAAATGGGGGTGTGGGAAGTTGTATTGGCCGTCTCATACTTCACTCTCTATTAGCCAATCAAATATGTGTCACTCCTAAGAGTTTGTAAATGTCTCAGAGGGGGGTGGCCCTTAGTGGAAAGGGGTCAAGTGAACAGTTTACGTGGCATAAGGGGGTATTCTAATTATTTTGAGTCAATAAGTTGAGTAGGATGGTGTTATGAATGGTTGGGCGTATTATACAACCGAGAGAATTCTGTGGTTGACTTGAAATGTTTCCAGCAAGCCCATTTAATTTCCGAATTTTTTGGGTGTGTCTCATGCAATGTGAATTCATTCTTCAATTTTCGCTACTTTGTCCATTCTGTTGAACCATTCCTTGATCGGGGGGGGGGGGGGTGCTAGAGCCCCAGTGTATCGGATGCATTGTTTTACTGTGTTAATCAGATGCATGGTAAGTGATTTATGGTAGATTTTATGTGGAATGGGTGAGTGGTGTAATAGGAATTGAGCTGGGGGTAGTGCCAAGTCTTAAGTTGTCACTTTAGAAGTTATGCGGCGAACTTCCTGCCAAAAGCTTTGGATGTGTGGGCAGGACCACCAAATGTGTAATAGTGTGCCTCGGTCCGTTTTGTATCTCCAGCAATATGCGAGGTACGTGGGTTTCATTTTGTGCAAAAGGGATGGGGTATGGTACCAGCAAGATTGTATTTTGTATCCATTCTCTTGAGTGGAGACATTTACAGAACCTTTGTGTATATTGAGGTATATTCGTTCTCATTCTTCTTGTGAAAGGGTTATGGAAAGGTCTCTTTCCCAGGTTTTACATGCTTTAGTTGTCATTAGGATGGAAGTCCGTGTGGAGAAGTGAGTGCGTGGTGGATATAAGCTAATATTGTTGGGAATTTTGTATGCAGAGCATTTCAAAAGGTGTGAGTCGTCTTGAGCAGGAATCTCTTTTGTCTAAAGATTTGAGGTAATGTGTGAGCATTAAAAATGTCCAGGAGGGGATGGGTGATTTGTTCATTCGGGCTAAAGTCTTTTATGTATTGGTGATCCATATCCAGGGGAAATCTGGGTTCATTCTAAGTGGGGTTAGCGGACCAGGTGTGGACGATAGCAAGGTGTGGGTGCAAACCTTGCGAAAGCATTGTATGGTGGGGCCAATTAGTGGGTGTGTGCATAGTTCAAATGGAGTATGGCGTTCCAGTATCCACAGTAGGGATTTGAGGGGGAGGGTTGAAAATGAAGCTTCCAGAGAGACCCAGTCTTTATAGGAATTATTGTATTCCAATCGATTATTCTAGGTAAATCGCTTTATAATAATTGAGGATGTCTGGCAAACCTATCCCGCCTAGATTTTTTGGTAGAGCAAGTTGAGCATAGCTAATCCTGGGTCTTCGTTCACTCCAAATAAATTTGGAGCACAAGATTTTGTATGTTTTAAAGAAGGCCGATGGGGGATGTATGGGTATCGTTTGCATAATGTAGAGTAGTCGTGGTAGAGCATTCATTTTCAGTATAGCTGCTCTACCAAGCCAGGAAAAGATTGGTTTGTTCCAGTTTTTGAGGTCAGCTGTTAGAGTTAGAGGTGGAGAGTTTGAATTCTCTATTAGTTGCCTGGATCCCTTGAATATTGGGGATGGTTCTTATACTGTGAAGGAATGGCTCCAGGGTGAGTACAAAAAGGATAGGGGACAAGGGAGCAGCCCTGTCTCGTCCCATTGTGGATGGGGTAGGAATTTGACAGGGTGTTGTTAACACGAACCCTGGCGGTGGGATTTGTGTATAGGGACAGGATGAAGTTAAGCATGTGTGGGCCCACGCCAATGGTTTTTAGTACTGCTTCCATGTAGTCCCATGACACCCCGTCAAATGCCTTCTCTGCATCCAAGGATAGGAAGAAGCCCTTTTGATTAGTTTGCATCATTATGTGGTGCAGGTTAATGGCCTTGATGGTGTTGTCTCTAGCCTCAGGTCCGGGTATGAATCCTACTTGGTCTCGTTGGATAATTGTGGGTAGGAGTGGCAAGAGTCTGTTGGCTATTATCTTAGAAAAAAAATTGATATCCACATTTAGTAATGATATTGGTCTGTAATTTGCGGTTTGTGTGGGGTCTTTCTCTTCTTTTGGGATGACTCTTATGTGTGCCTCGAGCATCCTGGGTGTGAGAGGGTTAGATGAGGACAGGGAGTTAAAAGCTCATAGAAAGGGGATCTTAGTACTTCCATGAAAGTTTTGTAATAGGCAGCCAAGAGGCCGTCTGGATCTGGGCTTTTGGCAGGTTTAAGCTGTTTTACTGCTTGGTCCCATTCTTTTGGGGAGATCAGTCATTCTAGGTTTTTGGCCGTATCTGGGGAAATCGCTTTAGGACAATATTTGTATTTTTTCATTACTTCTGCTCTGTGGGAGGTGGGTGAGGGGATTGGACGCTTCGAGATTGTACAGTGAGGAGTAGTATTTTTTGAATTCCTGAGCAATATCACAGTTTTTTGTGTATATTTGTCCAGTGGGAGAGTGTATCTTATGTACTGTGGTTTTAGCTTTTTTCGAGCATAGTGCTTGGGCTAGTAAATGTCCTCACTTGTTATCAAACTCAAAAATAATTTTTGTGATAGTGTGTATTTCTTCTTGAGATTGTGCCCAAATTCCTCTTGTAACAGTGTGCAAATTCAGTTAATTCTAGATAGGTTTGGTGAGCTAAAGTGCATTTACTTCATGTGCAGCTTCCAAAGACTTGAGTTTGGTGAACACGTCGGGATTGTTTCTCTTCTTTGGTCGCTGTGGCGAGGGAAATAAGTTTCCCTCTTATCACACACTTGTGTGCTTTCCGGAAGTATCATTCTCATTAAAGTAGTTCACCAGGCATTTGTTGATCTCATCTGTTCTAGTTGTTTCAGTAAGGATGGATGGGTTTAATCTCCAAATTGGAGCATGTTGAGTTTTTTTCTGGGAAAGTCAGTGTGGCGGTAATGGGATGGTGATCAGAAAGAGTCATAGGTTCTATTGTAGCTGCAGACAAACATGAAAGGTCTTGTTGAGTTATGAAGAGGTAGTCGAGATGGAAATATTTATTGTGAGGGGAGTGAAAAGAAGGTGAAATCTTTATCTTTTGGGTGTAGGGTATGCCAGGTGTCATTCATTAGGAGATCCTGAAGGCAGAGTTTTATTTGGCGCAGTGCCCGATAAGGTAATTGTGAATTGCCTGAGGATAAGAGGGTTAAGGGGGACATTTAAATTTCCTCCTAGGATTAGAATTCCGCTCTGGAAAGTGGATAGAAGTTTTGTTATATTGTGGATGAATGGGACTTGGGCTGTGTTGGGGCTGTAAATGTTAGCCAGTGTAATAGGTCTGTCTTTTAGAGTGCCTTTAAAAAAAATGTACCTACCCTGTTCATCTATGAGAGAGTTTGATATTTGGATGGGTTTGTTTTTGGAGATTAGTATAGAAACTTCTTTCGATTTAGAGATTGGAGAGGCAGCATAGAAGCTTTGGGGATAGTTATGGTTTTCTAATTTTGGGGCGGTACCGGTGCGGAAGTGGGTTTCTTGTAGGAAGACTATATCTGCTTTAATACTAAGTAGATAGGAAAGGGTACGTTTAGGCCTTTGGTGTTTAAAGAGATTATTTTAAGGTTCAGGTTTTTATTGATAATTTTGGGTGGAATCATGGTGATTAAAGATAGGTTGGTGGAAATGTTTGCCCCCTTAGTGTTAAGGAGGATCACTGCATGGGTCTAGGTTCCGGTAGGCATATGTGTGAGGGTAGGTAGGATTCGTTGTGGTTTTTCTCTGGAATTCATGGCTTGGTGAGAGGATGTGCACGGCATGTATCAAGTTGAATGGATGGAATTGTAAGAATAGCAGTACCTTATTATGAATGGCATGCTCTGCGTTGCGCTGGTGATGCAGTGGGGCTGTTGTTTTTTTGGGTGCCGAGTGCTTTCATTGGTGATGATGGTGGAGGGTGGCCACGGCGACGTCTGATGCTGAAGTTGCCTGCTTCGCTGATACCTTCCATGGAGGTGAAGGTGGCTCTCCTCAGCAGCGATAAACAGTACAGAAATCATTATACCAGTCTGGCAGTTCCATTAATGGGATGTTTAGAGCAGTGCAGAAGAGTTCCAAGTCTTCAGGCACTCTGAGATTGGCCGTGTGCCCTTGGGCTGTCGCTGACAGGCAGAAAGGGAATTTCCAGCGGTATGTTATAGATCATGCCCGCAATTCATCAATTAGCAGTCTTATTTCCCTTCTACGTTGCAATGTGATGTTAGATAGATCCTGATAGATCTGCACCTCAGTGCCTTGGATTGCTAGGTGATTGCGCTAGCTTTGCTGAGGATTTCTTCGTTTAAGAGGAAATCCATAAGGCAACAGACCACATCCCTTGATGGGTCTGTGTCTCTTCCTCTCAGGCGCAGTGCTCTGTGTAAGCGCTCCATAATGATCAGGGTGGCGGGGGGTCTCCCAAGGAGATCATTAAAGATTGTGATCACTGTTTGTGAGAGCTGGCTGAAATCAATAGATTCAGGGAGACCTCTTACCCTGAGTTTGCGGCGTCTTCCCTGATTGCCCAAATCTTCCATGTGGTGGTTAATTTCACGTAGGTGTATGACATGTGATTTTGTCACTTGTACTTAGCAGAGTAAAGCATCATGGCAGGCCTGTATAACTTCTACTTCCTCCAACCTCAGCGCGATGGCCTGTATGTCTGAGTGTAGGTCAGATATAGCTCCTGACAGGGTATTCTTTATGTCTGCCACCACTGTACGGAGATCATCCAGGTTTAGGGCTGGGGCTGATTGTGCTCCTGGGGAGGGAGGACTCCATGTTCTGGTGCGATGTGAGCTCCTGTCAGGGGAGCGGGACTGACGAGAAGCAGTCTGTGATGTGGGCATGGTGTCCTTAGGCCTCGTCTGGAATATCTCAGGTATGTGTCAGCTTAGCTGTGTGTCAAGGTCTCGGGGAGACAGGGGTCTTGTCTCCGAGACACTCCTGGGATGTTCTCTCCATGTTTGACTGGACGATAGACATGCTGGGGCAGATTGTAGGAGCTCAGGGAACGGGAGCTCCGAGACTAAGCTTCCATCTTAGAATGGGACCAAGCCACGCCTCCCTATGGGATCTATTTTATAGCAGAAAGTAAAAAAAAATGGTTTCTTTTTTGTTTACAGCTCAAAAAATAAAAAATGCAGAAGTAATCAAATACCACAAAAAGAAAGCTCTATTTTTGTCTATTTGTGGGGAAAAGGGACATTTTGGGTACAACATAGCACGACAGCACAATTGTCAGTTGAAGTAATGCAGTTCCGTATCACAAACAATTACCTGGTCATGAAGGGGGGTAAATCTTCCGGTGGTCAAGTGGTTAAAAGGGTCAACAGATCCTAAAAAGCAGTCAATCAAAACATATAAACCCTTTGCAGGCAGTAAGATTCTGGATGGTAAAGGCAGTTCCTCACAATCCCCTTTTTATCCAGAGGTACCCTTGGAGAGGAGGACCAAGAACATTTGACCTTGTAGTGTAAGGGGTGCCA
Source organism: Lithobates clamitans (assembly GCA_037952925.1). Lineage (NCBI taxonomy): Eukaryota > Metazoa > Chordata > Amphibia > Anura > Ranidae > Lithobates > Lithobates clamitans. Next base: position 672,003 of record JBBGZY010000320.1, read on the forward strand.
TAGAAATCATCAGGCTACAGACAGAAGAGTAACAATATCCAGGCCAGGTTTAGCAACAGGCAAATCACAGGAGATACACCATGTTAGGTACAAGGCAAAGGGAAGTATATACAGTACATCCCAACACAAGGGCATAGGCTAGTGCTAGCTCCACCATCGACAAAACGTGGTACATTTGCATAATTCTGCTACTAAATTGATGTTCTTTTGCTAAAGGATTCTCGATAATATCACTTGATATCCAGTGAGGAAATAGAAGGTCCCTATTGTAAGAGCTGAGAATATGGATCCAAAATACTAGACCTGGTGTTATTGAAATTCCTAATTATAGGTATGAAGATGATATTAAAGATTGATATCAAATAGGAGAAGAAAGGGGAGGAAGATCTAATGTTTGCAGAATAACTTTCCTGTACTGTAAAATATTAATAGAGAATGAATAGAAGAAACTTGAAATGAATATTTGAATGTAATCTAAATTTAGAAATACATTCTCTTTTGCATAACATTGAAAGACTCAAGATTGAGTTTGCTCTGCTCAAAGGGAAATGTTTAGTGATTTTGTACATATTTATATATTTTTTTACAGTCAGGAATACAACATATTTTGTCAGGCAAATTTGAAATATTGCATATTATTATTATTATTATTACTTTTATTTTTTTACCCAGACGTTGGAGCTTTAGTTGCCTTTCACATGTCCTTCATCTTAATACACCCAGTAAGCTAAACCATATGATGCTTTAAAGTGTACCTTTTTCCATACTATGGAGTTTACATTTTTTACACAAGCAGAAGGAGAAAAACAAAGCAAGCTTTCACTCATCTGCTCTAGCTGCATGTACTGTGAACTAATTCATACTCAAAGATCACAACAGAGACTCTTATATACAGTTTGATTTGGTTTCTAAATAAACAGTACTTTCTGTTTGTTTGCATTAGAAGAACCACCAGTCCAAAAAAAATGATATACAAACAAATATGAAATCCCCCCAAAAAATTATGAGCAAAGTGTTCATGTTTAGTGCTTATAAATTGTGTATATAAATATCATTTTATTCCAAGTAATGAAAAGAAGTTTTCAGTAATTCATTGCACTTCACACTTGGGTGTTCATTTATAAAACAGAGATCAGCCGTGATCCTCAGGATCACGGCTGATCTCTGGGGTGTACCAGTTTATGTAGCTGAGATAAGGAGCAGAGAACATGTTCTCCACTTCTCATCATAGTACATGGCCATTCTGTCACAAATGGCCAGTTATTAAAAGTGAGATCTGAAGATCTCACAGCTGTTTCACTGAAATATCTCCCTACCAGATTCACCAGCTCAGAGGTGGAGAATCTGGGAGAGAAGCTGGTGCGATTAGAGGAAGAAGGCTTCTTTCTTCCTAATATCAGCACCAGTGGGTTAAAAATGAATATTAACAACATATAAATGTATACTATATACAAGTGTATTTATATATATATATATATATATATATATATATATATATATATATATATATATACACACACATATACACACACATGTACATACATATATATATATATATATATATATATATATATATATATATATATATATATATATATATACACACACACATACTCCCACACACATACATACAGCGGGGACGGAAAGTATTCAGACCCCCTTAAATTTTTCACTATTTGTTATATTGCAGCCATTTGCTAAAATCATTTAAATTCATTTTTTTCCTCATTAATGTACACACAGTACCCCATGTTGACAGAAAAACACAGAATTGTTGACATTTTTGCAGATTTATTAAAAAAGGAAAACTGAAATATCACATGGTCCTAAGTATTCAGACCCTTTGCTCAGTATTTAGTAGAAGCACCCTTTTGATCTAATACAGCCATGAGTCTTTTTGGGAAAGATGCAACAAGTTTTTCAAACCTGGATTTGGGGATCCTCTGCCATTCCTCCTCACAGATCCTCTCCAGTTCTGTCAGGTTGGATGGTAAATGTTCGTGGACAGCCATTTTTAGGTCTCTCCAGAGATGCTCATTTGGGTTTAAGTCAGGGCTCTAGCTGGGCCATTCAAGAACAAAAAATATAAAGAAAAAAGAACTTTTGTGCTAAACAGACAAATTAAATAAAATAAAATATTAGGTGCAGCTGCTAGTGTTAGTCAAAAAAATACAAAATACCCTAATACAATACATATATAGTGACAAGCGCGCATCCTGACACAGTGTGTATTATACAGTGTGTGTAATCCTTAGTGTTTTGAACCTTATAGGTGTGATATTGAATAATAACTATCCAAAATAATTTATGTAAAAAAAACTTATTGAAGAGTTTGTTATAGTTCCACTAAATATTGAATTCCCATGCTCCAAACAATATTGTGAAAACAATATAGTAAAAAATGTTGGTATAGTGACACCAGCCACAATGTTGCTAAAAAAACTTTTGGTCAGCAACAATGTAGCATCCACTCATTACTCAAAATAATATTGTGAACATCATATGGTGAAATATAGTGGTATAGTGACACCAGCCACAATGTTGCAAAAAGACTCTTGGGTCAGCAACAATGTAGTATTCACTCCACACCTCAAAAATAGTGCTAGAAAAAAATAGTCTGTCAGTGAAAACTTCTTCCCCTGAATATCCTGTGTAAGGATTTAAACAATAAAAAATATGTATTCAAACTCAGTCCTCATGGAAATATATATTATGCTGATGATGAAATAAATCTTCTACTGGAATACAGCGATGATCTTCCTATTCAGAAAATATAGTAGAAGAGGCCGCTTACCGGATCAGATGGATCTCTGGTTAGGTAGATCAAACAAGCTTGTTGCATTAGCCTGCCAGCTTCCCTGATTATCACCTGGATGTCAGTTGTAGGATCTTCATCCACTTTACCCAATCCACAGAACAGGTATCCTCTGTTTTTGGTATACAGGATTTCACAACTCCAGAATGATTTTAAGTCTTTGAATTATCCATAGTATAGCCAAACACCTCAGTGGGAACAAAGCGGGAGAAAACCCATAGTGCAGATGTGTATTTCAAAAAATTTATTTTAAAAAACTTTTTCACAGTCACTTTAATAAATTATACTGCAGTTAATCACAGCAATGACACACAGCACTCTCGGAACCGCAAATCAACAACTTCAAAAGTGCACAGCAAACGGGAACCAGATAAAAAACAGCTAAAAAACAGCTAAAAAGTTCAACTGCAAATTTTAGCAAACATGCAGCGAGAGAGCAAACCGATTGACTGCATGGGGAAAAAAAAACTACTAAAAAAACGTGATGGCATCACAGCCTCTAGCTCCACCTGACATGTTTCCCCTAAACAGGCTTCCACTGGGAACGGAGACATTCAAGAACAGTCTCTGAGTTTTTGTGAAGCCACTCCTTCGTTATTTTAGCTGTGTGCTTAGGATCATTGTCTTGTTGGAAGGTAAACCTTCAGCCCAGTCTGAGGTCCTGAGCACTCTGGAGAAGGTTTTCGTCCAGGATATCCCTGTACTTGGCCGCATTCATCTTTCCCTCGATTGCAACCAGTCGTCCTGTCCCTGCAGCTGAAAGACACCCCCACAGCATGATGCTGCCACCACCATGCTTCACTGATGGGACTGTATTGGACAGGTGATGAGCAGTGCCTGGTTTTCTCTACACATACCGCTTAGAATTAAGGCCAAAAAGTTCTATCTTGGTCTCATCAGACCAGAGAATATTATTTATCACCATCTTGGAGTCCTTCAGGTGTTTTTTAGCAAACCCCATGCAGGCTTTCATGTGTCTTGCACTGAGGAGAGGCTTCCGTCAGTCCACTCTGCCATAAGGCCCCAACTGGTGGAGGGCTGCAGTGATGGTTGACTTTCTACAACTTTCTCCCATATCCCAACTGCATCTCTGGAGCTCAGCCACAGTGATCTTTGGGTTCTTCTTTACCTCTTTCACCAAGGCTCTTCTCCCCCAATAGCTCAGTTTGGCCGGACGGACAGCTCTAGGAAGGGTTCTGGTCGTCCCAAATGTCTTCAATTTAAGGATTATGGTGGCCACTGTGCTCTTAGGAACCTTAAGTACAGCAGAAATGTTTTTGTAACCTTGGCCAGGTCTGTGCCTTGCCACAATTCTGTCTCTGAGCTCTTCAGGCAGTTCCTTTGACCTCTTGATTCTCATTTGCTCTGATATGCACTATGAGCTGTAAGGTCTTACATAGACAGATGTGTGGCTTTCCTTATCAAGTCCAATCAGTATAATCAAACACAGCTGGACTCAAATGAAGGTGTAGAACCATCTCAAGGATGATCAGAAGAAATGGACAGCACCTGAGTTAAATATATGAGTGTCACAGCAAAGGGTCTGAATACTTAGGACCATGTGATATTTAAGTTTTTCTTTTTTAATAAATAAATCTGAAAAAACGTCAACAATTCTGTGTTTTTCTGTCAATATGGGGTGCTGTGTGTACATTAATGAGGAAAAAAATAACTTAAAGGATTTTAGCAAATGGCTGCAATATAACAAAGAGTGAAAAATGTAAGGGGGTCTGAATACTTTGCGTCCCCACTGTACATACATACATGCACACACATATATTTACTTAGTTATCACATGTCTGAAAAATGTAATTACATGTTCTTTTAAACTTTAGTTTACCTTTTTGAACTCGGCTGCACCGTAATCTCACAATATCTCACAAGATTACAGGCAGCCCACCCACTTTTACACTGATCTCAGACGTTTTCAGAGGAAACACTTCTCCTCTGTTCTCCCTCTGCGAACTGAAGTTCTCAGCTTCTTATACCGGCTGCAGAGGAGATAATTTTCCTATGAGAACTGCTGAGACCTGAACTGAGAAAAAACTTCTCAGTTTAATAAATGTACACCTTGGTGTGCACCTTTGTGACTACCACCACTGTGTAATCAGCTCTCTCCTTTGATAATTGACCTATATGGTTTATTTTAATAAATTGAACTGATTTAAATAGAAAGCACTATGGAGTTATTGTCTGTTTTGCTTTGAGCTGCTCTAGAGGTTAACTGTGGAGAGAAGCATGAGCTTTTTACTCCCTTAAAGGGAGTAGGTCCAATATTAAAGATGATAGTATTGTTTGCACAATGATGGTAGTCACAAAGGTGCACACTTAGAGCCGGTTCACAGGGGGGCGACTTGTCAGACGACCTAGCCGCCTGACAAGTCGCCTCCCGTTCTGTACAATGGAACCGTTCTAATCGGAGCAACGCAAGTCGCTCCGACTTAGCAGAAAGGTTCCTGTACTACTTTGGGGGCGACTTGCATAGACTTCTATACAGAAGTCGTCTTGCAAGTCGCCGCGGCAGGCGTGTGCAGGTCGCCTCGGTGAGGCGACCTGCAAGTTGTGCCGCTTCTAATGTGAACCGGCTCTTAGTGTGGAGTGTGGTAAATTACTGAAGATTTCTTTTAATTACTTGGATTAAAAGGATATTTATGCCCACAATCATTTTAATGATGATTTTGAAAACACAATATGTATTAAATAATTGCACGTAAGTGATTGTGGATTTATCACAGGTTGGGTATTGTACTTCAATCAAAATCTCATAGCAGGTGAGTCAGTGCTTCACTGACATGCAAACAGGCATATTGAGTCCATTGGAAACAATGTCAGGAAGATGATAATCTTGATAGGAGGGGGGGGACACATCCAATCACAGCTCCTCAGTGGGTTTGGGTTCCACTCATGAGCATGTGAAACAATAAGGGAGGGCACCAGATCAGTATGAGCAAAAATAAAATACAATGTATTCAGTATCACTTCCCTATAAAACAGCTGTGAGCTGTATACAGGGCTGGTGTGGTGTGCTCAGCTGAGAGGCAGTGTTCTTAATGGACTAGAGCAGTGTTTCTCAACTCCAGTCCTCAAGGCGCACCAACAGGTCATGTTTTCAGGATTTCCCTGAGATGAAACGGGTGTGGTAATTACTAAGGCAGTGAAAACTGATCAAATCACCTGTGCAAAATAGTGGAAATCCTGAAAACATGACCTGTTGGTGCGCCTTGAGGACTGGAGTTGAGAAACACTGGACTAGAGGACAGCCGCAGGCACAAGCTGGGACCTCACCACAGGGAGAACCATCAGGGTCCTGGGCTCTCACATATGGTGATAGATCGACAGGCAGGCAGAAAGAGAGAGAGGGTGGGTGGGCAGCAACTTCTTTCCGAGGCCCCGCCTCCTTCATCAGGCTAATCGGCCCATCACATGGGAAAAGACATTTATACGGTCATGGGGATGGAAAAAAAGCCAATCAAAGATGAGCAGAGGCAGAGCCGGCTCTGATAGTGGCCAATTAGAGATTGGTGGGTGGAACCAGCCATCCTATCATTTAGAGTACTAATGGCCAGTACAAAACCTGAGGGGGCAGAGTCAGTCACAGAGATAAGCCAATAATCTCAGAGACTGACTCTGCCCCCTCAGGTTTTGTACTGGCCATTAGTACTTTAAATGACAGAACAGCTGGTTCCACCCACCTCTGTCACTAATTGGTCACCTTGGCTGTATAAATGTCCTTTCCCATGTGTGGGATGGGTTTGCCTGACGGAGGAGTCAGTACCTCGGAAACACGTTGCAGTCCGCCCCTTCTCTCTCTTTCCCTCTGCCTGTCGATCTATCACTAGTGGCGTGTGTGAGAGCCCAGGATCCTGCCGGTTTTCCCTGCGGCAGGTTCACAGCTTGTGCCTGCGGCTGCCCTCCAGTTCATCGAGAACGCTGCCTCTCAGCTGAGCACACCACACCAGCTCTGTATACAGCTCACAGCAGTTTTATATGTAAGTGATACTAAATAAATTGTATTTTATTTTTGCTCATACTGATCTGGCGCCCTCTCTTATTGTTTCACATGCTTTGGATATTGTACTTGTTTTTCATTATGAAGATTGAGTTTTTATATTTTTTCCATTTATTAATTTTTTGCACTAGTGGATTATAACATGTATATTATGTGAAGCACGGAGGTCTTATTGGGTGAGATATGTAAATTAGTAGTGCAGCAGCATTGATTTATAATATTTTTACTGATAAATGTGGGGTCACATGATAGTATTAGCAGGCTGCTATACAAATAGATATTTGAAGTATAAACTTATAAATATGCTGCCAATACTAACCTGCCATAAAAAATAAGTAGAGAGGAGCTCTGCTATCAGTACCTCCAATGTGAATTTGGAAGATTAATTCCTCCACAATGCCTATAGCTTATAGTGAATGAAACTTGTTATCTCTTGGACAGAATGTGTAAATATTTTAAAGTGGAATTTCACTCTCCCATTCATACTTGTTTTAATTGTAGCCGTATTAGTGCAATTATCACGGACAGTACTCACTCTCCCAATCAACATTGATTATTTTTAATCCTCATGCTGCTAGCATTTGTAAATAGAGAAAGTATATCATATTTACTTGTTTTAAACTTTTTATTTTACATTTCTTCAGTTACTTTCTGTTTTTTTTTTTGCCTTGGCAAATGATGTAAAAAAACAAAACAAAAAACAAAGAATGTATCAATAATTATAAAAGGTAATTTTTTATTGTACAAACAGTAGTAAAATCTCAAGTTTAAAGTACTGGTCTCTGTACATATACATTATGATAAGTTACTCTCACAGCAGGGGCACATGGAGCATCATGGTATAACCAGACAAATAACTGTTAGGGCACAAACTCCCAACACGTTTCAATTGTAGAAAACTCTTCCTCAGGATAAAATTGTGAGAGTGCCTGAACATATAAACAAAATGGTAGAACATAATAGTAATGAGATTAGCCTCCAACCATACACTTTTGGTATCATCAGTGGATTCCACTTTCTGAGCCTCTCATGAGCCTCTCATACAATACAGGTCTCCCGGGACTTAGTCCTGGTCTTTATAAGGGAGATAAGTTTGATAAAGTTTGATAAAGTGCCCTCTTAAGTATGATTTGGGAGCATCCCAAAAAATCCCAGACTTAGCTAAGCCTCTGTTAAAGCGGAGAAATTGATCAAGTAAATCAGGGATCAGGCCTTGTTCTGGTAGTAGGGATATCCAAAATGGATTCAATTTCCAACCACCTGGAAAGGCTTTGGACCGATAGGGCAACCCAGAAGGGAGAATGGTAGGGTATCTTTGGCAAATGTAGGTACTGTTTATGTGGGGCATAGCATTAAGAACAGTGCTCAAAGATGAATAAACAAAATGCGTAGTGCAAAAAGCATCCTTGAACACTTTTTATGTGAATCAATGTATGTTGTCAATTAATAATATAAGTATGCTGAAAAATACTACATATCAATATTTTAAGTTCCCCTAACCAGCAGGTGTAGTTTTGGTACTGGTGTCTGAAAACGCTTTGATAAGTGATTGATTTATTTTCCAATTGAACTTCTCTAATAGGAATAATTGATCTGTAGAATACAAACCCTTTGATTAATATGCTACACGGAGAAGTGGAATTTGATTGATAATTAGGATACAATTGTAAAATGTTATTGTAGGTTTGCATCTATGTTTTTATCATGCAATCTCATAATCTGATTGATCAAAATATGATCATTTTCATGAACAAAGTTTCTCATTGCTGCTGATCAATGCAAAATGATCAATAATTTTCCATCCTGGCCAATCAGCCTGGTCCTAATCGATCAAAATCACATCAAAATAGGCTTGGAAGTTGTGGCTATTCTTGTTGTTGTGATTTGCTCATTTTTTTAAATCCGATTTAAAAATTGAAGCATTCGTGGCCACCATTACATTGTACTCACAGTATATAGAACACAGCACTGACTCATTTCTTATCAAAGGAAAAGTTTTTATTAGGCAAAAGGAGCATCAAAGAGATCTGCTTTGTTTAACAGTCTATTTTTTTAATCTATAGCATTCTCCAAATCATTTGTTAAGTGAAATGTGTATTTGTGAACAAAAATTGTATACAAATAGGGCTAAACTGATATAAACAAGCAGATTAAAAATGTATAATTTTTAAAATATCATTAAAAACCAGAACCATTAAAGTTAACCACTTCAATACCCGGCTATAGTAAAATGACTTCCTCTACTTTTAGGGGGGATATCTGAATGATGCCTGCAGCTAGATGCATCATTCAGATATCATTCTTTGCAGCCGGCGATTCTGTGCAAAATAAGAATAATCATAGCGGCAGTTCCGCCGCTTGATCGTTCTTATAGACGATAGGAGGGGACGTCATCCAGCCGCCATCCGGGGCTTCTCCGGGCTCTCCCGTGCCATCGGGGGCCTGGAGAAAGAATCGTCCGTCGCCTGATGAGGACGATAGAGATAACTGGTGACCAGATGGTCACCAGTCATTTCTATGACCGTCGGAGGCCCAGGCGCGACGTTATGACGCCACGCCCGGGTACCCGGAAATAAACTAAGCCGGCTGTCAGCATGAGATCGGTAAATTTTTTTTTCCCGATCTCATGCTTTCCAGCCTGGAGGAGAGATGTGGGTTCTCATTGACCCCACATCTCTCCATAAAGAGGACCTGTCACATAGATTCCTGTTACAAGGGATGTTTACATTCCTTGCAATAGGAATAAAAGTGTAAATGTAAAAAAAAAATTAAGTAAAATAAAAAAAAAAAATTAAAATGCCCCTGTTCCCGGTAGCTTGCGCTCAGAAGCGAATGCATGCGCAAGTCCCGCCCACATATGTAAACCTCCTCAAATCACACATGTGAGGTATCGCCACATGCGCTAGATGCACTAGACCTTCTCTGTAACTCTAAACTGGTAACCTGTAAAACATTTTAAAGTGTCCCCTATGGAGATTTTTAAGTAATGAAGTTTGGCTCCATTCCATGATTGTGTGCAATTTTAAAGCATGACATGTTAGGTATCTATTTACTCAGCGTAACATCATCTTTCACATTATACAAAAAAATTGGGCTAACTTTACTGTTTTGTTTTTTTTTCTTTAATTCATGAAACCTTTTTTTTCCAAAAAAAAGGCGTTTAAAAAATTATTGCGCAAATACCGTGTGAGATAAAAAGTTGCAATGACCGCCATTTTATTCCCTAGGGTCTCTGCTAAAAAAAAACATATATAATGTTTGGGGGGTCTGAGTAATTTTCTAGCAAAAAAATTATGATTTTTACATGAAGGAGAGAAGTGCCAGAATAGGCCCGGTATTGAAGTGGTTAACCTTCTAAGGCATTCTTTTTAAAGGTTTGGTTCCTTCACAAGCAATCTACTGGCAGAACATCAATAACAGAATGCGACAGTGAAGGCTAGACTAAGTGGCTGCCTTTAATATACACTTATTGGGGTATTTTTCATTACAGGAAGCAGAATATATTGTGTTTTTTTTTTCAAAATTTTCTGTATTTTTTGGTTTATAGTGCAAGAAAAAAACAAAAAACAGTGGTGATCAAATACAAACAAAAGAAAGTACTATCTGTGTGAAAAAAAAATTATATAAATTTAATTTGTGTACAGTGTTGCATGACCAAGTAATTGCCAGTTAAAGTAGCACAGTGCTAAATAGAAATAAAATGCTCTGGTCATGAAATCCTTTGGGAGCTCAAGTCGTTAAAAGTAAGTTTTGCTAGTACATTGTAAGGGGCATAGAGGGCTGGTTAGTGCCAGATGACACAAGGAAGGGAGTTTCAGAGAAGGAATGCTGCAAGAAATTGTGAAGGCAAGTATGAATGAAAATGTCAATAATGTAATTTTATACTTTGGCATTATTTTTAGGGATTATGGCTCCATAAGTCGCTGTACAAAACTAAAATAACGTCCAGGGTTCCTCTAAAAAAAATTAAAAACAATGATTACAGATTCTGTTTGTAATACTTCCATCTTTACATTTTATGTAAGAAGTAAAAATATTTTTTTATAATGATAAAAGCCTCTTATCTTAGAAAAGTATCTCTCTTTGCTCTAGAATACACAATCAAAGCTTTGCACTGAAAAGCTGACCATCTCACAGCTAATATTGTCTAATTACCTCTAGATAAACCTTAAGTTGGCAGGCACTATACCCAATTTTCATTATCTGATATTTATCTGTCAGCACAATTTTGCTTCATGTGGTCTAGTTTTTTTATGAGTTACCAAGATATTATTTTCTTTACTTATATTCCTTAAATGTCTCAACTCACTTAAAATTACAGGCTGTCTTTCTAAATTCGGTCTTCTTGTCCTAATACCCCTCCACTGATAAAGTAATAAACACAAGATCTGTGCACTGGTTTTCTTAATGATCATGCCATATAAGCTATAATTAGCTTTTCAACTCTTCACTAGTTAGGTCGTCTTGTTACAGAGTGAAGCATTTAATTAATTGCATAGTCTGTGAGACATAACACCAAGATAACAAATAATAAAAGATAGGCTTTTACCTAACTTTCCCAGCAAAGCTATTAGAAGTGTAAACTAGTATATGTGTTGAGTCTGGAAGAGAGGGAATCTTAACATCGATGGGACTGGTCACCTGCTGTGCTCTGTGCTATACAGTACATGGAAATTAAGTCTGTTGTTGCTATCATCCACCGAGCAGTCAAAACGGTAATCACACTCAATGCAGAGGCAGTGCAATTGCTTCTTATGGCTATATATAATTTCTTTGTAAGCTTTATGGTAGTAGCTATGCTTTCTGTTTTGCTACACAACATTAAGGCAGGTTTAAGATGGTATTGAATTGGCCTGTGAAAAGGAAACTGTCTAGGAAATAAATACAAAAGGAGGCGGAATGATGCCTTTATTGGCTGGCAATTTCCAAGCAAGCATGTAAGAAATCTGCAGTCTTATCCACTGTGTAATATGACAAGGCTTCAGAATTTTGTCAGAACATCTTGCAAGGTTTTGACAAGTTAAGATAAAACAAACAGCCAAAAACATTCACACTCTAAAAAAAAAAATATTTGCTACTATACAATGGTATTATCTTAAAAAGGCAATGTCACAAACCATAAAGTAGGGATTACAGGAGCCGTGCCATGTGAGAATAGTGCTCAAATTACAGTTATTTCAATGTCCTCGATCTTCTTTTCTGATGCTCAGTTTTTTTTGGCAGTATCCTTCAAGGTCGACAGTCTGCTTCATTCTCCTAATCAGCAACTTGATGGTTGTTTTATTGGAGTATATTTCAAGGTGTGCAGTTTGTTCTATCATCTCTCAGGTCATCAGGGTCTAAATGATTAGTTTGATGCTTTTCCCCATGGTTTTTGTCTAATTTATATCTCTGTTTATTGATCAAAGCTTTATTCTTGCAATGCAAATTGCTCTATGTCAGAATGTGTTAGGAGTATGTATGTGCGGTTGTGCTGAGAATTTTTTAATTGCTGTTCTAAAGGTTTCCTTGATAAATTTTGTTGTATTGACAATAAAGTATTCTCTAATCTTATCTTCAACTACTTCCCATTTGCCATATAGTGAAATGACGGGCAGACGGAGCACTCTCATTCTTGCTGCACATGTGTGGCTGGAAGGAGGGGGGCGCAGTGGGGCGATCGGGGGTGCGCTGTGTTCCTCGGACATAGCACATTACTGCACACGGTAAAAAGCCTATGCCGTTGGCTCTTTACCATGTGCTCAGCTGTGTCCAATCACAACTGATCACAGTGTAAACAGAAATTGACGTTTATTCGAATTCCTCTCCTCACAGTGACAGGGCATCAGGAGAGAAGAGTGAGTAAGCAGCATTCTTCAGTGGGGACATCTGCACTGACAGTGGCTGGTAGGAGGGGGGGTGCGCAGTGGGGCAATCGGGGGTGTGCCATGTTCCTTGGACATAGCACATTACTGCTCATGGTAAAAAGCCTATGCCGTTGGCTCTTTACTAATGTGATCAGCTGTGTCCAATCCCAACTGATCACAATGTAAACAGAAAATGTCAGTTATTGTCATTCCTCTCCTCACGGTGACAGGGCGTCAGGAGAGAAGAGCGGGTAAGCGGCATTCCTCAGTGGGGACATCTGCACTGACAGTCAGGGCACTGATCATCACTGTGCTGATAATCAGTGCAGCCCCATCAGTGCTGACCTTCAGTACCCATCAGTGATGCCTATCAGTGACATCAGTGCTGCCATTCAGTTCTCATCAGTGATGCCTTTTAGTGCCCATCAGTACTGCCTTTCAGTGTACATCAGTGATGTCTGCCAGTACCCATCAGTGCCTCCTCAACAGTGCCACCTATCAGTGTTGTCTATCAGTGCCCATCAGTGTCAACCATCAGTGCCCATCAGTGCCACCTATCAGTGCCCATCAGTGCTACATATCAGTGCCTCCTATCAGTGCCTATCATTGCTGCCTATCCATACCATCTATCAGTGCCCATAAATAATGCCTATCAGTGCCCATAAGTACCACCTATCAGTGCCTATTAGTGCTGCATATCAGTGCCCATCAATGCTGCATATTAGTGCCTCCTCATCAGTGCCACCTCATCAGTGCCCATCAGTGCAGCCTATCAGTGCCCATCAGTGCAGCCTCATCAGCGTACATCAGTGCAGGAGAATAAGTATTTATTTACATCATTTTATAACTTTTTTCTTCAAAATATTTGGTCTTTTTTTGTTTATTTAGCAAAAAAAAAACCCAGTGGTGATTAAATACCACTAAAAAAAGTAATATCTGCCTCCAAATGATACAAAATTTGTTTGAGTACCACGTTGCATGACCACGCAGTTGTCATTCAAAGTGCAACAGCACTTAAAGCTGAAAATTGGCCTGGGCAGGAAGGGGGTGAACATGCCCTGTAGGCAAGTGGTTATATAGCAATTACCTTTATTCTGAACACATACTTTTATAGTAAATGCAAATCAGTGCTCTTTTGATTGGGTGCACAAGAGCACCACATATCCCTCTAGTGGTGCTATATGTGCTCTATGGCCTACTCCTCTCAGTGAGAAATCAACTAAGCTGAGATAGAGCCAATGCACCATATTCCATGCCACTAGAGAACGATGTACAGCTCTTTGCTCCGGAGTAGGAATGACTTTTATGTTTGTGTTGAAAATAAGTTAAACCAAAACCCAGCCTATCAGCCGTATGAGTTTTGTAACTTTACTAATTACTCTTGAGAGCATCCACAACAGCAGAATTTATCCCTTTTATGGTGTACATACAGCTAAGCTGAATATAGGAACTGAGAGCGCAAGGTTTATACTTTGCAGGGCTGAATATATTGTAAGTTCTAGTGGATAGACCGTATTAACTAGTGAGCTATGAATACTTACCTATCCTGATTCCCGCACCACCAAACACTTCTCGGTTAATGAAAAATGGTTGCTTAAACATTTTTCCTCTGTGGATTTTCAAGCCCTTGTGTCAAAGCAGAACACAAAGAACAGGTTCAAGTAAACACAGAGTTTTGCAGGAGATCAGGCATCCAGGCTGGAAGCTAAAGATGCCGCAGCAAGTGTCTTTCTCAAACGACAGCAGGACAGGTAAATGTTCACATTTGTACGTAGAAAAGAAGAGCATTTTATTCTGGTGGGGAACGGTGTACACAATGTTCAGATTGATATACAATGGGGAAAATAATTATTTGATCCCCTGCAGATTTTGTAAGTTTGCCCACTTACAAAGAAATGAAGGATCTATAATTTTTATCATAGGTGTATTTTAAATGATAGAAAGGGAATATCAACCAAAAATCCACAAAAAACATGATACAAATGTTAATATAATTGAGCTGCAGTTCAGTGAGTAAAATAAGTATTTGATCCCCAAGCAAAACATAACTTAGTACTTGGTGGAGAAACCCTTGTTGGCAAGCACAGGGGTATAATGTTTCTTGTAGTTAGTGACCAGGTTTGCACAAATCTCAGGAGGGATTTTGGTCTTCTTTACAGATCTTCCCTAAATCCTTAAGGTTTATTGGCTATCGCTTGGCAACCCAAAGTTTCAGCTCCCTCCACGCATTTTCTATAGGGTTAAGGTCTGGAGATTAGCTAGGCATCTCCATGACCTTAAAGCAGAGTTCCACCCACTTTTATAACTTGTTCTTAAAAGAAAGACCACCCCTCCACATCTCGTTTTTGGATAATGATTTTTTCTTCTTTCCTACCTTTTCTGAAGTACATAATGTACTTCTGTCCTAGCTCAGCCATGGCCCAGTGCATCACTTCCTCCTGCCCCCCACCCCACTGCCTTCTGGGACCTATGTGTGCCAATCAGAAAGAGCCGCGCGACTTGTGCGTGCGCAGTAGGAAATTGGCTGTGAAGCCTTCAGGCTCCACTGCCAGTTTCCCTTGGTTACAATGGTGCCGCCTGCACCCGATCCTATGGACAGATCGGCCTCGGGGGCCTGACATCGCGGGCTCCCTGGACAGGTAAATGTCCTTATTAAAAGTCATCAGCTACAGTGTTTGTAGCTGCTGACTTTTTAAAAAATAATTTTTGTGGCTGAAACACCTCTTTAATGTGCTTCTTCTTGAGACACTCCTTTGTTGCCTTAGTGGTATGTTTTGGGTCATTGTCATGCTGAAAGTCCCATCCACGACCCATCTTCAGTGTTCTGGCTGAGGGAAGAAGGTTCTCATCCAAGATTTTACAATACACGGCCCCATCCATTGGCCCCTCAATGCGGCAAAGCCAGTCTGTATCTTTAGCAGAGAAACAGCCCCAAAGCATCATGTTTCCACCTCCGTGCTTGTAGCAGTGGCGGAATTATCAGGGTCACACCAGTCGCATTTGCGACTGGGCCCCTGAGTTCTGCCACTGTGGGGGGACCCGCCGCCGCCGCCCAGGAGATAGTCATTCACCTGGAGTCCCGATCGTCCCGCCCATCCTCTCCTGCTGCTCCGCCCATCCTCCCCGTCCATCCTCTGCTCCCTCACTCACGGGGACAGTCCCCGCCCGCTGCGCTCATCTACTCTGCCCACACAGTCCCCGCCCATCGTTTCTATCCCCGCCCGCTCCGCTCATCTACTCTGCACGCCCAGTCCCCGCCCATCGTCTCTATCCCCACCCGCTCTGCTCATCTTCTCTGCCCGCACAGTCCCCGCCCATCTGTCTCTATCCCCGCCCGCTCCGCCCATCTTCTCCGGCTCTGCCCATCTTCTGTCACACCTGCACTCATGGGCACAGTCCCCGCTCACTCCGCCTTCACTCACAGGCCCCGCCCATCCTCTCTGCTCGCCCAAGCAAGACAGAGCAAGGAGGGGGACCAAGTGATCTGCAAGTGAGTGGCACCCATCCTTCAATATCAACACTGCCACTGATACCCCCCCACACAAGCACTACTGCCACTGCTCCCCCCCACACCAACACTACTGCCACTGATACCCCCCACACACCAACACTACTGCCACTAATACCCCCCACACCAACACTACTGCCACTGATACCCCCCACACCAACACTACTGCCACTGATACCCCCCACACCAACACTACTGCCACTGATACCCCCCACACCAACACTACTGCCACTGATACCCCCCACACACCAATACTACTGCCACTGATACCCCCCCACACCAACACTACTGCCACGGATACCCCCCACACCAACACTACTGTCACTGATACCCCCCACACCAACACTACTGCCACTGATCCCCCCCACACCACCACTACTGCCACTGATACCCCCCCACACCAATACTACTGCCACTGATACCCCCCCACACCAACACTACTGCCGCTGATACCCCCCACACACCAACACTACTGCCACTGATACCCCCCACACCAACACTACTGCCACTGATACCCCCCCACACCAACACTACTGCCACTGATACCCCCACACACCAGTACTACTGCCACTGACCCCCACACCAACACTACTGCCACTGATACCCCCCACACTAACACTACTGCTACTGATACCCCCCCACACCAACACTACTGCCACTGATACCCCCCACACACTAACACTACTGCCACTGATACCCCCCACACCAACACTACTGCCACTGATACCCCCCCACACCAACACTACTGCCACTGATACCCCCCACACACCAATACTACTGCCACTGACCCCCACACCTACACTACTGCCACTGATACCCCCCCACACTAACACTACTGCTACTGATACCCCCCCACACCAACACTACTGCCACTGACCCCCCCACACCAACACTACTGCCACTGATCCCCCCCACACCACCACTACTGCCACTGATACCCCCCCACACACTAACACTACTGCTACTGATACCCCCCCACACCAACACTACTGCCACTGACCCCCCCCACACCAACACTACTGCCACTGATCCCCCCACACCACCACTACTGCCACTGATACCCCCCACACCAACACTACTGCCACTGATACCCCCCACACCACCACTACTGCCACTGACCCCCCCACACCAACACTACTGCCACTGATACCCCCCACACCACCACTACTGCCACTGATACCCCCCACACCAGCACTACTGCCACTGACCCCCCACACCAACACTACTGCCACTGATACCCCCCCACACCACCACTACTGGCACTGATACCCCCCACATGAACACTACTGCCACTAATACCCCCCACACCACCACTACTGCCACTGATACCCCCCACACCACCACTACTGTCACTCATCCCACCCCCCACCAACCATCACCCTTGCCACTGATCCCACCCCCCACCACCTCTGCCACTCATCCCATTCAACCCTCCCACCACTGATCTCACCCCCCCAACCACAACCCTTGCCACTGATCCCATCCCCCTCATCGCTGTCACTCATCCCATCCCCCCATGACCACCGCTGCCACTGATCCCACCCCCCCATCATTGCCACTCATCCCATCTCTCCCTCACCACTGACACTTATCCCATCCCCCGCCACTGATCCTATCCCTTCCCAACCACCACTGTTGCCACCACTACTGCTGCCACTGACCCCCACACCAACACTACTGCCACTGATACCCCCCTCACCAACACTACTGCCACTGATACCCCACACACCAATACTACTGCCACTGACCCCCACACCAACACTACTGCCACTGATACCCCCCACACTAACACTACTGCTACTGATACCCCACACACTAACACTACTGCTACTGATACCCCTCCACACCAATACTACCGCCACTGATCCTATCCCTCCCCAACCACCAGTGTTGCCACCACTACTGCTGCCACTGACCCCCACACTACTGCCACTGATACCCCCCCACACCAACACTACTGCCACTGATACCCCACACACCAATACTACTGCCACTGACCCCCACACCAACACTACTGCCACTGATACCCCCCCACACCAACACTACTGCCACTGACCCCCCCACACCAACACTACTGCCACTGATACCCCCCCACATCAATACTACTGCCCCTGATATCCCCCCACACCACCACTACTGCCACTGATACCCCCCACACCAACACTACTACCACTGATACCCCCCACACCACCACTACTGCCACTCATCCCACCCCCCTCCAACCATCACCCTTGCCACTGATCCCACCCCCACCACCTCTGCCACTCATCCCATTCAACCCTCCCACCACTGATTTCACCCCCCCAACCACAACCCTTGCCACTGATCCCATCCCCCCTCATCGCTATCACTCATCCCATTCCCCTACCACCACCGCTGCCACTGATCCCATCCCCCCATCATTGCCACTCATCCCATCTCTCCCTCACCACTGACACTCATCCCATCCCCCGCCACTGATCCTATCCCTTCCCAACCACCACTGTTGCCACTCATCCCAGGGACGTAACTACAGGGGTAACAATTGCGATAGCGCACATGTTGCCCCTGAACACCTGGATGTGGGGGGGGGGGGGGGCATTTAGAGGAAAAATCCCCTCAATTTTTCTCCTGCACCCACTTAAAGTCTGCTTCTCCTCCTCTCCCTCTAATAGGCATTAAGTGGTTGCAGGAGGAAAATGGGGGGGATTTGTTCCCCCTCCTATCCAGGTCCTGCTGCCCCCGCAATTAGTGGGAAGGGCCCTGGCTGGAGGTCAGGTGGGCCCTCCATGGTTTCTTGCACCAGGGCCCTGAAGGTTCTAGTTACGCACTGGCTTGTAGGGATGGTGTTCTAAGGGTCATAGTCAGCAAACCTGGTCACTAACTACAAGAAACGTCTTACCTCTGTGCTTGCCAACAAGTCATGTTTTGCTTGGGGATCAAATACTTATTTTACTCACTGAACTACAACATAATTTATAGCATTTGTTTTATGTGTTTTTTCCAGATTTTTGGTTGATATTCTGTCTCTACCATTTAAAATTCACCTATGATAAAAAAATGTAGGCTCTTCATTTATTTGTAAGTGGGCAAGCTTACAAAATCTGCATAATTATTTTTCCCACTGTATATTTTAGATAAAATGAGCATTTATACAGGCCAGGCAGGTGTGAAGAAATGCTATAGAGTAAGAATGCTTTAAAAAATAAATATTTTAATTGTTTTTTTTTTCTCATATTACAAATTGCAAAATGAACGAACAGAAGACAAATCCAAAGGAAATCAACATTTGGTGTGACTACCATTTGGCTTCAAACAGGATCAATTCTTAACTTGCATCAAGGTGTCCTTTTATGAGACTGCGGTAAAATACCGCGATTCAGTTCTCAGGCATTCTCAGAGGAGATCGCTCTCCTCTGAGTGCCTGTTTATGAAAGTGTGTAGACCGCTTCTCATGTTGAGTTGAGGAGTGATCTACAAACGCCGGGAATTCCTGAGAACGGCTCCTCTCACTGTAATCTCACGTGATGTAGCGGGATTACAGTATGAGCAAGCGTAAAATACAAAAGTGTAACACGAATCAGTACACATTATTCCCCAACATATTAATAATATAATAAAGTTAAATTCCCCTACACAATATACATTAACCTAATTATTAAAAAAACATTATTTTTATCAATATTTAAAGATCATACATGTGCCTATTTAAATGTGAATGGTGTATAGTAAGTGAATGTAATCCACATAGGTAATGCAGCTATACACCATTCATATAAATGCAAAATACATTTATAATCATTAAAAAAAATTTTAATAAAGTATACAAGTGTAAATATTTATCAATAAATTAAAATAAAATATATTTCATAATTTATAAACATAAAAATTGATAAACTGCTGTGATGCGAGAACACTGCGAATCCACTGCAGGTTCCCGCATCGCACCGACTCGCATGTCAGTTCACACTGCCATATGCGAATCGCAAGGGAGTGTCAATACATTGTTAACGACACCCCCAGTTCAGCTTGCATATCGCACTGTGAACTGACAGTTCGGACATGAATCGGATTGCATATGTGTGAACACACATGCGATCCGATTCTGGCCTGAACAGAAAAAAGGGTCCTGTGCGTGTTTTCACCAAATGCAGTGCGATATCAACCATGTGAACACCCACGCGATCCGATTCTGCTGCGGACCAAAAAAAGGGTCCTGTACAAGTTTGGTCTGAATGCAATGCAAATTCAGCCATACAATCTGTATGGCTGAAATAGCATTGCACAGAAATCGGATGTGATTTGCACTGCAATGCAGTGCGAATCACATTCAATCTCGGACACCGCAGCAGTGGGAACTGGCTCTAAATCATATTGCATTGGCACCAAAACGGTACAGGACCCTTTATTTGGTCCACACTGGAATCAGAATGCATGGGTGTTATTCCTGTACCATTACATAGTTCGCACTGCGATCTGTGAAATGATCTGGGGGTGTCATTAACTTTACATTGACACCCGCAGTGGTGCGCAGATGTCAATGTAGGTGCGATGTGGAAACCCGCACAGGAATCACGCTGGTTCACGCATCGCACAGGTGTGAACCCAGCCAGAGACGTGAACATCTAAAAAAAAAATATATATCTATAGATATAGATTAGGGATGAGCTTCGTGTTCGAGTCGAACCCATGTTCGACTCGAACATCGTCTGTTCGCCCGTTCGCCGAATTGCGAACGATATGGGTCGTTCGCGTCATGGCCCATAATTCACTGCGGCATCGCAGTGCATTTCTGACTGATGATTGGCCAAGCATGCACTATGACCCGCATGCTTGGCCAATCACAGCGCCGTCTGAACAGAGAGCCGTAATTGGCCAAAGCCAAGGAGGCTTTGGCCAATTATGGCTCAGGGGATTTAGTACACGCCCCACACTATATAAGGCCGCCTGCACGGCAGCCCTGTGTAGTGTGTGTTTCGGCATTCATAGATAGAGAGAGAGAGACAGACAGTGTCATTTGATTTGAGTTAGATAGATTAGGCAGAACAGTCAGTCAGTTAGCTGCACTTACAGTGTATTGTGTATATATATGCATCCCAGGTGTTGCATACATATATGTACACTGTATTCAGTTTAGCTAGATCCATTCCTGTTATCTTCTTACTGACAGGCAGGCTTGTCTTGTTACAGTATTTACAGCTACCTGAAGAAAATTGCTGTTGTTCTTTTGATCCTATTAGTACCACAGTCAGGCAGCTAGACTATTTACAGTTAGTGCAGTGCGTTAGTGCAGTTAATGTGGTGCGTCCACCTCACAGTGTTCAGCTAAACCTAGAAGTTATTGCGGTGCGTCCTGCTCACAGTGTTCAGATAAAACTACAAGTTACTGCAGTGCGTCCACCTCACAGTGTTCAGCTAAACCTACAAGTTAGTGCAGTGCGTCCTGCTCACAGTGTTCAGCTAAAACTACAAGTTAGTGCTGTGCGTCCTGCTCACAGTGTTCAGCTAAACCTACAAGTTAGTGCAGTGAGACCTCTGCACAGTGTTCATCTAAAGCTACAAGTTAGTGCAGTGCGTCCTGCTCACAGTGTTCAGCTAAAAATACAAGTTAGTGTGGTGCGTCCACCTCACAGTGTTCAGCTAAACCTAGAAGTTAGTGTGGTGCGTCCTGCTCACAGTGTTCAGCTAAAACTACAAGTTAGTGTAGTGAGACCTCTGCACAGTGTTCATCTAAAGCTACAAGTTAGTGCAGTGCGTCCTGCTCACAGTGTTCAGCTAAAACTACAAGTTGGTGTGGTGCGTCCACCTCACAGTGTTCAGCTAAAACTACAAGTTAGTGCGGTGCATCCTGTTCACAGTGTTCAGCTAGATCCGTTCCTGTTATCTTCTTACTGACAGGCAGGCTTGTCTTGTTACAGTATTTACAGCTACCTGAAGAAAATTGCTGGTGTTCTTTTGATCCTATTAGTACCACAGTCAGGCAGCTAGACTATTTACAGTTATTGCAGTGCATCCTGCTCACAGTGTTCAGCTAAAACTACAAGTTAGTGGGGTGCATCCTGCTCACAGTGTTCAGCTAAACCTACAAGTTAGTGGGGTGCGTCCTGCTCACAGTGTTCAGCTAAACCTACAAGTTAGTGTGGTGCATCCACCTCACAGTGTTCAGCTAAACCTACAAGTTAGTGCGGTGCATCCTGCTCACAGTGTTCAGCTAAAACTACAAGTTAGTGCTGTGCGTCCTGCTCACAGTGTTCAGCTAAAACTACAAGTTAGTGCGGTGCGTCCACCTCACAGTGTTCAGCTAAACCTACAAGTTATAGCAGTGCGTCCTGCTTACAGTGTTCAGCTAAAACTACAAGTTAGTGCTGTGCGTCCTGCTCACAGTGTTCAGCTAAAACTACAAGTTAGTGCGGTGTGTCCACCTCACAGTGTTCAGCTAAACCTACAAGTTAGTGCGGTGCGTCCTGCTCACAGTGTTCAGCTAAAACTACAAGTTAGTGCTGTGCGTCCTGCTCACAGTGTTCAGCTAAACCTACAAGTTAGTGTAGTGAGACCTCTGCACAGTGTTCATCTAAAGCTACAAGTTAGTGCAGTGCGTCCTGCTCACAGTGTTCAGCTAAAACTTCAAGTTAGTGTGGTGCGTCCACCTCACAGTGTTCAGCTAAAACTACAAGTTAGTGCGGTGCGTCCACCTCACAGTGTTCAGCTAAACCTACAAGTTAGTGCGGTGTGTCCTGCTCACAGTGTTCAGCTAAAACTACAAGTTAGTGTGGTGCATCCTCCTCACAGTGTCCAGCTAAACCTACAAGTTTTTTTTTTGCGAGCTCTGCACAGTGTTCAGCTAAAGCTACCTGTAGAAGGTTGGTGGTGTTTTCCTGATCCTATCACTACCGCAGGCAGCTAAAAAAGCTACAAGTTTGTTTTTTGCGAGCTCTGCACAGTGTTCAGCTAAAGCTACCTGTAGAAGGTTGGTGATGTTCTCATACTACAGGCAGGCAGTTGATTTTGCTAGCTGCAGTATCAGTACAGTATCCCAGCTTAGTGCAGCTGCAGGCCATTAGTATGTCTGGAAGGCCAAGAAGGAGAGGCAGACAGTCGCAAGCCAATAAGAGAGGGCAAGCAGGCTCTGTGTCTAGTGCTGGTCGTGGAGACGGTGCATCCTCATCAGCACGTGGCCGTGGGACACGCTTGGCCTTTTTTTTGGCAGCTGGCCGTGTTGAGCCGCAACATGCGGAAGACTTGGTCGAGTGGATGACCAAGCCGTCCTCATCCTCCTCATCCTCTCTCACCCATGCTCAGGGTACTTTGTCTGGCAAAGCAGCGGCCTCTTCCCTTGGCTCAATGTCATCAGTGACTCCTTCCCTAGCCCCACCATGTCGTCCTGAGGAGTCCCTCGAACTGTTTGACCACAGTGTTGGGTACATGCTCCAGGAGGATGCCCAGCATTTGGAAGGCTCTGATGATGATACTGAGCTCGATGAAGGCAGTAACGTGAGCACGGACAGAGGGGGTGCCCAAGAAGGACAGCAATCTGGCAGTCATGCTCCCCCTGCTGCAGCATACTGCCAGGTTTGCTCCAGTGATGAGGAGGGAGGGGATGATGAGGTCACTGACTCAACGTGGGTGACTGATAGGAGAGAGGAGGAGGAGGAGGCGACACATCACCAACGAGGCAGGATGCCCTCCAGGGGCCAGCCTAAGGGCAGCACCTTGACTGCATCACACCCCAAAGCTCCACATGTGCAGGGCGCTGCAGTCTCTGCGCGTTATTCAAAAAGTTCTTTGGTGTGGGCCTTCTTTGAGACGAGTGCAACAGATCGCACCGCTGCTATTTGCAACATATGTCTCAAGCGTATCTCGCGTGGCCAAAACATCTCCCGCTTGGGTACCACATGCTTGACCAGACATATGTTGACCTGCCATGCAGTTCGTTGGCAAGCGTATCTAAAAGACCCACACCAAAGAACAAAGAGAACCTCTCCTTGCTCCTCATCAGCTGAGATCTCCAACCCCACTATACCTTCAGTCCTCTCTGAGACCTGCACTGAGAGGAATGAAGTTGTAGAATTAGGTGTGTCACAGCCAAGTACTTGTGGGCATTCTGCTTTTGGTACACCGACGTCAGATTGTACCAGGCAAATTTCCCTGCCCCAGCTGCTGCATCGCCGAAAGAAGTTTGCTCCCAGCCATCCACATGCCCAGCGGTTGAATGCTAGCTTGGCAAAATTGCTAGCACTTCAACTGCTGCCTTTTCAGTTGGTAGACTCTGCCCCCTTCCGTGAGTTTGTGGAATGTGCGGTTCCTCAGTGGCAGGTACCCAAACGCCACTTTTTCTCACGGAAGGCAATTCCGGCTCTCTACCGGCATGTGGAAGGCAATGTCCATGCCTCGCTGGACAGGGCGGTCAGCGGTAAGGTGCATATTACCGCTGACTCATGGTCCAGCAGGCATGGACAGGGATGTTACCTAAGTTTCACGGCGCATTGGGTGACTCTGCTGGCAGCTGGGAAGGATGCAGGACAAGGTGCAGTAGTGTTGGAGGTTGTTCCACCACCACGCCTCCAAAATGCTAATGATTGTGACACACCTCTCTCCTCCACCCCCTCCTCTTCTTCTTCCTCAATGGCCTCTTCCTGTGCTATGTCCTTGGAACCAGCGGTGCTCCATAGCCGTTCAAGGGGCTATGTAAGTACGCAGGCCAAAAGATGCCATGTGGTGCTTGAGCTGGTGTGCTTGGGGGACAGGAGCCACACTGGGGCATAGGTTCTGTCAGCTCTGCAGGGGCAGGTTCAGAGGTGGTTGACGCCACGCCAACTTAAGGCAGGAATGGTGGTTTGCGACAATGGCACCAACCTCCTCTCTGCCCTCCGACAGGGACAAATGACCCATGTGCCCTGTTTGGCTCACGTCCTTAACTTGATGGTGCAGCGGTTCTTGGGCAGGTACCCGGGCTTACAGGATGTCCTGAGGCAGGCCAGGAAAGTCTGTGTGCATTTCCGCCAGTCATATAATGCCAGTGCTCGGCTGATGGACCTCCAAAAGGAGTTTAACCTGCCCAAGAACCGCCCAATCTGTGACATGCCCACCACGTGGAACTCAACGTTGGCCATGCTGCAGCGGCTGCACACGCAGCAGAGGGCCATCAATGAGTACCTGTGCGACTATGGCACCAGGACAGGGTCAGGGGAGCTTGTTTTTTTTTCCCCACGCCAGTGGGCCATGATCAGGGATGCATGCACTGTCCTGTCACCATTTGAGGAGGCCACGAGGATGGTGAGCAGTGACAATGCATGCATCAGTGACACTGTCCCCTTTGTCCACCTGTTGGAGCACACGCTGCGTGGAATAATGGACAGGGCACTTGAGGCAGAACAGAGGCAGGAAGAGGAGGACTTCCTTAGCTCTCAAGGCCCCCTTTATCCAGACAGTGTTCCTGCGTGCCTGCCGATCACACAGGAAGAGGAAGAGGAGGAGGAAGATTGTGTCAGTATGGAGGTGGAGCCTGGCACTCAGCATCAGCAGCAGTCTTTAAGGGATCAGTCCCAAGAAACACATGGACTTGTACGTGGCTGGGTGGAGGTGGCTGCGGACCATGTTGTCCTTAGTGACCGAATGCCTCAGCAAACCTACGCTGCATGGCCTCCCTGATCCTGAAAAGCCTGCGTAAGGATCCTCGTATTCGTGGTATCAAGGAGAAGGACCAATACTGGCTGGCAACCCTCCTTGATCCACGTTACAAGGGTAAGGTTGCGGACCTTATCTTGCCATTGCAGAGGGAGCAGAGGATGAAACATCTTCGGGAGGCCTTGCAGAATGGTCTGTGCAACGCGTTCCCAGAGACTGGGAGGTTACAAACTCCTGTTTCTGGACAACATCTTGCTGAGGCTTCGGTCAGTCAAAGAAGGAGCGGTGGAGAAGGTGGCCGTCTGACCAATGCGTTCAGACAATTTTTTGGTCCGCAGCCCCAAGGTATGATCGGTTCCAGCAACCATCGCCAGCGTCTGTTTTACAGGTGCAGGGATACCTAGGGGCAAGATCTGACTTGGACACCTTTCCCACCGAAAATCCTCTGGGTTACTGGGTCTTGAGGATGGATCACTGGCCAGAGCTTGCACAGTATGCAATTGAGCTATTGGCCTGTCCTGCATCCAGCATTCTTTCGGAACGCACATTCAGTGCTGCTGGAGGCTTTGTAACCGATCACAGGGTGCGTCTGTCCACCGACTCGGTCGATCGACTGACCTTCATAAAAATGAATCAGTCTTGGATCACCACCAGCTACCAAGCACCTGATGCTGTTGTAACCGAATATTTTTTTTTTAAATCTCAGATCCCTTCAAAGACTGCCTATGCTGATGCTGAGTGACTATCCCTGAGTAATTATCCTCTTCCTCCTCAATCATATATAGGGCAGGCCCCTACTTTCAAACATCTAACTTACAAATGACTCCTACTTGCAAACGAAAGGAGACAACAGGAAGTGACATGAAATCTACCCCTAGGAAGGGAAATTCTCTCCTGTAAGAGTTAATATGGGAAAAACATTTCTCATTTCCACTGATGCTTTCCAATCCTTGTTCCACAAAAAAACCCAAATTTTCAAAAAACATTTGTCATTGGGACAAAAAGTGAGGTGAAATCTTCTGAAGAGGAGGAAAGACAGCTCACTTATTTTCATCCATATTGCCAGGACCCGACAATACATTAAACCGACAAGCAGTTTTAAATGAGATTTACTGAGATTAAATTACACATAAGTGGACTCTATTCTACTCTATTTACTAATTAGGTGACTTCTGAAGGTAATTGCCACACTTTTCAGATATT
Source organism: Lithobates clamitans (assembly GCA_037952925.1). Classification (NCBI taxonomy): domain Eukaryota; kingdom Metazoa; phylum Chordata; class Amphibia; order Anura; family Ranidae; genus Lithobates; species Lithobates clamitans. The sequence continues at coordinate 698,987 of JBBGZY010000320.1, forward strand.
TTATTTGTAAAAAGAGATTGAAAACTATTTATTGTTTTCCTTCCACTTCACAATTATGTGCCACTTTGTGTTGGTCTATCACATAAAATACCAATAAAATACATTTAAGTATTTGGTTGTAACATGACAAAATGTCGAAAATTCCAAGGGGTATGCCTTTTTTTTTTTATTGGGATCCCCATCATCTCATACTAGACCTAAATCACTTGGTAAGAATTTGTTTTTCTGGCGCATGCGCTGCAGCCTGAGGTGGCAGTAATGTCTCCTTAGAGCTCCGCTCCTCTGGATGACAAACCAGAGGACTACAGGTCCCAGCGCCGCTTCAACTTACAAAAAACAGGACACTGCTCACCCCAACACAGCCAGCTACTAAAACAATGGTCCTAAGAGGTACAAAAATAAACTTAAAGCCGGTATTTTAAAGGAAAAGCTTCACAGACTGACGGCCGAGATGGCGGCATCTTCCTCTCTCTCACAGCACAGCAGCCCACATAGGAAGCAGTCTCTGCCTCACAGCAAGAATACACAGGCCTCTATGGGTGAGTCAGCTTGTGACCACAACGATTCACAAATTACTACACAGCCTGATATATTCAAACAATTTGAATACATGCTCCAGAAAGCCCTTAAGCAGACCTCTGACCATATAACAGATATGTTAACTAGAGAAATTAGGGATCTAGGTCAGAGAACTGCAGACCTAGAATTGAGAGTTGATGAAATTGACACACACACTCATAATTCTATGACTGAACTTATGTCCTTGAAAGAAGAAAACCTCATACTTCAGTCACGTCTGGAAGACCAGGAAAATAGAGATTGTCGATCAAATTTGCGTATTAGGGGGATTCCTGAATCTTTTTTGGACCTGCAGACAACAGTCACGGCGCTGTTTCAAGAATTAGTACCTGATATATCCATTGACAGGCTTGAATTGGACAGAGTACATAGAGCCTTAGCTCCACGCAAATCCAATGGCCCACCTAGAGATATCATTACTAAATTACACTATTACAGAACCAAAGAGCAGCTTTTAACAGCCGCCAGAGGCAAAAAAACTCCTCAGCTTTCAGGGCCATAGCTATCAGCTTTTCACCGACCTTTCCCCACTTACGGTGGCTAAGAGACGTGCATTCAAACCTCAATTACAGATACTCCAGCGCAATCAAATTGTCTACCATTGGGGATTTCCTTTCTGTCTTAGTTTCACACAACTGGAAACTAAATACGTTTGTCACTCTTCAGAAGATCTACAATCGATCCTAATCAAAATAGGTTTAACTGAAGAAACCTTGACAAAAAACCAGCCCCGCAGACGTTCTACCTCTCGATCATCACATCAAAATAAAGTTACAGGACCCAGTTCTGCAACCTCATCATATCAAAATCTCAATAAGCGTGATCGCGTGAAGCGTGAACATTCACCTCCCACCATTGTGGAATCAATGGACTGACTTTTCAGCTCAAACAAATTCCTCTAATTTTCTTCAGGTTCCCAGCTTCTCATGCTGGTTAATTTCCTTTAAGTGCCAAGCTCATGAATAAAATGAGCTTTAGCTATATGGTTTAAATATGATAATAGTATGGAGGAGGAAGAGGGAAAGAGGAAAAGTAAAATGATTTTTTATTTTTTTATTGAATTTTTTCCTTTTTTTTCTCCTCTTTATTCTCCCTTTTTTTTTTTTTTAAAAACAAAAAAAAAGTTATCAGTTAATTTATATTATATTATTATTCTAATAGCTACTGTGGTCCTCCGGTGTTGTTAATCCCATAGGAATTCTTTGCTGCCCTTTATACCACCTAAAGAGCACCTCTAATTTTTTATGGGGGACTCTGTGGGTGGTCCCGGATCCTCTCAGGGAGTATTATATACTCACCTGAGATGCTCCCACACCCTATTATCTAGCTTTTGTCTAATATAATGTTTATTCTACTTGGTTTATGGCCCCTATAAATGTCATGTCATTAAATGTACAAGGGTTTAATATTCTGAATAAACGAACAAAAGCATTACGCTCCTTTGCATTAAAGAAAGCTAACATAATTTGCTTACAGGAAACCCATTTCACTGATAAGATTTATCCCAAGTTTCTTTCATCCTCATATCCACAATTCTATACAGCCTCTGCCACGGTTAAACGGCATGGAACTCTGATTGGTTTTCATCGTTCCACTCCATTCAATCTAGTATCACAATTATCTGACCCTGAGGGACGTTATATACTTTTAACAGGTTATATTTCTGATAATCCTATTACAATTGTTTCATATTATGCACCTAACAAACACCCAACTGCCTTCTTGTCTCATCTCTTACATGTAATAGAAGCTCAGGAAGAAGAGAAGAGGATGAAGAAGAAGATGAAGAGAAGAGCGGGAGCCTCCCCCCATGCCATGGGTGCAGAGCGGCCCGAGGAGAAGAAGATAGAAGACGCCGCGGAGGAGATGCTGGATGAAAACGCCGGAGGAAGAACCAGAAGAGCCAGAAGAACCAGAAGAAGAAGATGAAGGAAGATATAAGAAAGAAGAAGCATTTAAATAAAGGAATTGTCAAAAACTGTCTCTTGTCATTTGTAACATTTTTGACAGTTTTTTAGTGAAATGGTAGGGGTAAGTACCCCCTTAACATTTCACACAGGGGGGGGGCGGGATCTGGGGGTCCCCTTGTTAAAGGGGGCTTCCAGATTCCGATAAGCCCCCTGCCCGAAGACCCCCATAACCACCGGCCAGGGTTGTGGGGATGAGGCCCTTGTCCTCATCAACATGGGGACAAGGTGTTTTGGGAGGCTACCCCAAAGCACCCTCCCAATGTTGAGGGCATGTGGCCTGGTATGGTTCAGGAGGGGGGGCACACTCTCGTCCCCCCCTCTTTTCCTGCAGCCTGTGTGCTCGGATAAGGGTCTGGTATGGATTTTTGGGGGGACCCCACGCCGTTTTTTTTTTTTTTTGGCGCGGGGTTCCCCTTAAAATCCATACCAGACCTGAAGGGTCTGGTATGGAATTTAGGGGGAACCCCACGTCATTTTTAAAAAAAATTTTGGCTGGGGTTCCCCTTAATAACCATACCAGACCTGAAGGGCCTGGTATGGAATTTAGAGGGACTCCCACGTCATTTTTTTTTTTCATTTTGGTTCGGGGTTTCCCTGTGGGGAATTCCCATGCCGTTTTTATCAATGAACTTTTATGTGTATTGTCGGCAATGCAATAGCTGTGGGTAGTTTTAAATGTTTTTTTTTCCTTCGAAATGTCATTTTGCTGTCAGACTGTTCTAAACACGGGAAACATGCGCCCCTTTACAGGCATACTATAGACACCCCCCAGGTACGAAATTTAAAGGGATATTACACTTTTATTGTTTGACTTTAAGCATTATTAAAATCACTGCTCTTGAAAAAACGGCCGTTTTTAAAACTTTTTTTGCATTGATCCATGTCCCTTGGGGCAGGACCCGGGTCCCCAAACACTTTTTATGACAATAACTTGCATATAAGCCTTTAAAATTAGCACTTTTGATTTCTCCCATAGACTTTTAAAGGGTGTTCTGTGGCATTCGAATTTGCCGCGAACACCCCAAATTGTTCGCTGTTGGGCGAACTTTCGAACAGCCAATGTTCGAGTCGAACATGAGTTCGACTCGAACTCGAAGCTCAACCCTAATCTTGAATATGTGATATGTATCCATGTATTATATTCTTTTATTTATTTTTTTTTTTTCTTTTTGAAAACTCAATAAATACATTTAACAAGGAAGAATTTTTCTTTCTTTTAAACTATCCCCAGCTCCTTTGTTTACACGGCTGGGTGTTCCCTTTAACTGTACCAGACTCTTATCCTAGATGACCCCCGTACACCAAAAAAAGCAGCATGATATATATGACATAATTTACACCTGTATATAAAGCAAATGTTACTGTGGGGACACCTATTTCATGTTGGCAGCTACTCATTGAACATACACTACACTGGTTTGCGCGTTTGTTTATTTACAGTTTTATCATTTACACCTGGTCCCTTGGGTCTGGTATGTTTTTTAATTTTAAGAGAACCCTACACAAAAATTAGGAAAAAAGTGTGGGGTCCCCTCCCCAAGATCCATACCAAACCCTTATCTGCGTATGGAGCCTAACTGGTCAGAAAAGGGCTATACCAGGCCACATGCTCTCAAAATGGGGGCTACCTTGGCCACTGGGGGTGGGGGGGGCTATAGCATACAAAGTAAATAAAAAAACTTGCAAAAACACAATTTTGATAAGTCCTTTGTTTAAAAAAGTCCCATGATGTAAATCAATCATTAATTACATTGTCTAGGGATGTAGCTTCACACTTATCATGATGAATTACACTTGCTGGAAGAAAAAACCTGATGACCCTAGCATGACAAGGACAGCTCCCTGAACTGTCATTGACAATATAAGGGAAGGGTTGGGGATATGGTAACATCATGGCCATGGCCATCTTTGGTCATTGCTATTGCACAGATATGGTCATGTGGCAATAATGTCAACCCCTATTCCAGCTCCTTTGTTCATATGGTCCGTGATTCCAAGCCTAGGTAGTGAATAGGCAGTGTGATGTGGATAGTAAGGATACCGTGGTTGCAGGCATCTGCTGGTTCCTTAGCAACCATTGGCAGCAGGAAACTGTCACGCTTGTCCATGTTGAACGCCCTAAACATTCATCATTCAGACAATCAACAGCGAATGTTCGATCCACTCTACACTGTAGAGTGCATGAGCATCATTGGAAATGTAGTTCCAAAACATCTGGGGTGCCAAGGTTTGCCATCACTGATCTAGGATAAGGATCTGGTATACATGAAGGGTATCTCTAGCCATTACAAATGGAAGTGATGCAGCCAAAGCTTTTATTTGCTCTCAATTCAAATAGCATTTTTTTCTTTGTAAATATACATTTTGCTGTAGTAGGTCATATACTGTATACAGATGTGCCTCTTCACAAGCAGACTAATGAAATTCCCCATACATGTTATTTAATAGAATATTGCATTTTTACCATTGTCCTTAAAGTATTATTAAAATTACTACTTAACAAATTTTTTCAGTTGTTTTGCTTTAGTACATGTTTCCCAACGAAATGCTCAGCACTCGTGACATTTTTTGATAATCCCTTGCTTATTAGCCAAGAAAAAGGGTAATTTCCTAATTACCAATTCCCTAAAAAGTCGTTTTTTGAGGTGGCTAGCTGGAGAGTGCTGGGGAATTAGTACTCATTTTGCTTTGCCCATGTGTACCTTTTACATTTTAGCTAGTTTAAAGTTAAATGTGCAGAAGGGGTGGGTGGAAAAGAAGACAATGAAACAAGAGTTGAACACTGCAATTAGCAATATAATTTTTATGGAATCTCTGATGTAAGCAAAAGTACAGCAATCAGACAGAACAGGGAACTCTGGTGGAGGCATCTCACCACAGGAGTCCCCGAAAAGATTTAACTATTTTCCGTCTGCCCATTCTACAGAAATGGATGGAAGACATACTCTTGTGGAGGAAAAGTGTTTAAATATATATTTTTTTAAAGTTCTCCTGTATGGCACTTAGTGCGTTCATTAGCACTGTAATGAAACTGCATTGTAAATTGGATAGTACCATTTAAAATCAGAAGGTACAGATGTAGGCAGGTGTTGTTGGGCTGCTGTTTGTTTACTGACCTGAAGGTGGCACTGTGCCATTTCTTTAGGCTGGTAGGCAACCATCACTGATTTGTCCTCTATTATTGGCTCCAGCTTGCTATCTTGGGAAAGCCGGGAATCTCCTATTGGATGCCGAAATCCCGCAAGATTTGGGCAGCCACCTTGACCCAGAAAAGCTTAAATAGCACTTTCTGTGTCATTTAAAGTAGGTCAGGGGTAGAACCCTACTCAGGACATTAGTGGAATGTGCATGCGCCAGCACACAGATAGGGAACTCCTGCCAGTAAGCCGCGTAGATATACATGTAGGCACATCAATGTGCGCACGTCTGCATGCACAGGCGCACATCAACTTACTGGTGCATGCCCATGCACACTCAATCTTAGGACTGGTGCCATAAGCCCTATTTAAAGGATTTGCTACTTGAACTCACTCCTGCTTGACCTCCCATGTTTGACCTGGCTTGCTTCTAGTCCCTGCTTTTGTCCCCTGCTCCTCATCATGTTCTCCTGCCTTCATCTACCACCATCTAGGCAGACCATCCCTGCTGATCATTATCTGCTATTCAGCATGAGTGCCAGGAACCTGAGCAGGTTTGTTTGAACCAGAGCTGCTTGAAAAGACTCCACCCAGGTACATTACAACCCTACTTGTTTGGAAGCAGTGTTAGGGGGAGGTACCTGACAAGGAGAAAAAAATTAGGTTTTCTCTATACCGGATATCTCTTATGCCAGCTTCTTAGAACTGTCTCCCACCATCAGTAGGCGCATGCAGGATGACACTTGTTCACACCTCCCAAAAGAAGACAGAATCACAAGGGGCGGCTACACACTGATGGTGTCAACATTTGCATATACAATTTTTAGAGTTCTAGGTGTGCATACTAGAAGCTCGGCCTAAGACTTGCCTCATCTCCCACCCCATCGAGGTGTTTCAATCTAGAAGCGGGCTAGGTCATAAAGATTGGGAGGTTCATGTTGCTGAGATGGAGGAGCTAATTTATACTACCTTGGATAATATCTCCGAATTTACAGACACCTGGGAAACATGGATAACCTTCAAAAGAACCCAATCGTATCAAGATCTTAAGAACGCCTCAAACTAACTCCTAATTGGAGTGATTCCACCCCTGCCCTTGAAGCCAAATTCAGACTCAAGCCCACCTGTAATACTTTAAGGGTGCTGAGCACTAGAAGCTAGAGAGGGTAGTTGGTGCCGACTTCACCCCCTCTCCTCAGTAGCATCCCCCCCTTGCTCTTCACCTCAGTGCCTTCCCCTTTCTCGCTCCCCCTCCCCCCCTCCCTCTGTCACCCCTCCTCCCCTCCTTCTCCCCCTATTTTTTTTTTCCCCTCTTTCTCCACTATTACTCCCTTTTCCCCGCTTAAACCTCCCTTTGAAGATATATATGACTAGACATCATAACTACCTCTGAACCTCTGCTCATATTCTAGAGATGTCTAATCCTGGTTCAGAATGTTTCTATTTGACTGAATTGTGACCGTATACGTATTGATAAGACAAGCTCACTGAGCCATGGATGTATACGCAAAGTTTGTATTTTTTCAATAAAATGTTTATGCAACAAAAAGATTGGGAGGTGCAAGAAGGATGGATTATTTATATGGTGCAAATTATTAGCATAATCATATCTTAAAGAGATACTTAAATATACATATTGTATGTGTTGTTGCAAAGAAAAAAAAGCCACTCCAATTTATAACATACAATGTTTAAATGCAAATGTCCTATTAGAAAAGACATCACCTGCTAAAAAAAGTTTGTATTGAAAGTAACACTAAAGCTTCGTTTTTTTTTTTTTTAAATAACAAACATGTCATACTTACCTCCACTGTGCAGCTAGTTTTGCACAGAGTGGCCCTGAACCTGCTCTTCTGGGGTCTGCGGGCGTGCTCCCAAGTCATTCATTCGGCATCCATAGAAGCCGAATGTATGACTCGGCCCTGCCCCTGGCGCCCGGGTCATTGGATTTGATTGACAGCAGCGGAAGCCAATGGCTGCACTGCTATCAATCTATCCAATCATCCAAACGGAGCCAATCTATATGAAAAGATTAGTGTGAGGTATGAGTACTAATTAATATAATATCCGTTCAGCCAGTGCATCAAAAGTAGCCCTTACCAGTATGCCTTCCTCTTGTGGTGTGAGCGCTGTTATGCCCCGTACACACGGTCGGATTTTCCGATGGAAAATGTCCGATCGGAGCGTGTTGTCGGAAATTCCGACCGTGTGTGGGCTCCATCGGACATTTTCCATCGGATTGTCCGACACACAAAGTTGGAGAGCAGGAGATAAAATTTTCCGACAACAAAATCCGTTGTCAGAAATTCTGATCGTGTGTACACAAAGCCGATGGACAAAGTGCCACGCATGCTCAGAATAAATAAAGAGATGAAAGCTATTGGCCACTGCCCCGTTTATAGTCCCGACGTACGTGTTTTACGTCACTGCGTTCAGAACGATCGGATTTTCCGACAACTTTGTGTGACCGTGTGTATGCAAGACAAGTTTGAGCCAACATCCGTTGGAAAAAATCCTAGGATTTTGTTGTCGGAATGTCCGAACAAAGTCCGACCGTGTGTACGGGGCATTAGTCCTCCAGGGATCACCTGAAGATCCACTGGGAGTAAATGACTATTAAATACCCTCCAATCAGTATTCATTGGAGGGTGGCAGGTGTAGGCCCCCTCTCCTCCCAACCCCTCCATGTTGGTTCCCAATGGCAGCATCGACGTGGCCCCCTCCACATTCCAGAAGGCTGAAAGGCTCCGGCATCCGCCGCCATCGTCCACCTCTCCACAAAGTGCATGACGTCAGTGCATCACGTGCATGCACGGCAGAGAGCAGCGCATGACATCACAAACACGTCCGACGGCGATCAAGGGACACCGCCGACACAGTGTGGGCTTCCCCCAGTGGCCAAAGTCTCAACTGCGGGGACACGTTAGGGAGAATCGTGATGATCACATCTCCCCACCGTGCCAGGAAGCCGAGCGGAGGCAGGGGCCCACCCCCTTTGGTGAGACCCAAAGGAGGAATCAAAACGGCCCGTCACAAGGATCTGTTGAAGAACAAGCAAAATATACAGCAATTATTTAAGGACATTTACATAATATTACAATCTTATGTTATTATTGTATTCACTTTTATTCTTTTTATATTATATAAGGTTTTTTATGAGCAATACATAAGGTGTATATATACAACATAGTGAGGAAAAAAGGGGAAGGAAGCGAAAACAGTTTTTTGGGGAAAGTGTATTTTGTATATATGTATCTGTACAGTCCAAGGACAATTTTTCTGGGCTGGACATTAGTTATTAAATTTATTTTAAATTCTACCTTTATCTTTCCCAGAAACATAGTTGTTTTTTCTTGATGCAAAACCTTTAAGAAAGGGTGCATAGGAGATGGACTTGTTTAGGCCCAGAAAAAAGGTAGCCTGGAGTCCAAATATCCATCTTTATTCGTGTTGAAGTAATGTTTTGCTCCAATCACCGCCTCGGGTGGTGAATCCGATCAAGAACAGTTAAGGAAACTTTGGGCATCCTATAGTTGTGCTGTAGGACTACAATTTCCATACTGTAGACATGTTTCGAAGTTCTACACCAAAATTTCTGCTTGGTTTTGCCTATATAGAAGGCCCCACATTTGCATACCATCATGTAGACAACACCACGCATTTGACAGTTGGCGAAATGCTTAGGATTGAAAGTTTGGTCATTTGGGAGAAGAATTTTTTTTTACTTTTCTGATTAGGGGACAATAGGCACAATGCCCACATGGGTAGGTGCCATAGAGTGAACAGTGCTGTTTGTTTGCTTTTTCTGGTATTCACTTTTGACTAGCTTCTTTTAGGGAGGAAGCTTGTCTAAAGGTAATTGAAGGAATGTCAGGTAGAAATTGTTGAACCTTATAATCATCTGTAAGTATGGACCAGTGCTTTTTTGAGAGGAATTGGATGAAAACTATCTGCTTGTAGCACTGTGTTTCCAGCAGTGATTTTTCTGTACAAGGTGCTACTCAGATTTCCTGTCTAATTCTGATCTCTTCAGAACCTTCCCATATGATGAAGATGTCGTCGATGTACCTGATCCATGTGGAGATATGGCCCAGGCACTCGACAAGATCCTCACCACTGAAAATTGACCGCTCCCACTCCCCCAGATACAGATTGGCGTAGGATGGGGAACAACATTTCCCCATCGCTACACCCTGCACCTGGAGGTACAGTGCCTTGCAAAAGTATTCACCGCCCTTGGCTTTTTACCTATTTTGTTACATTACAGCCTTTAGTGCAATGTTTTTTTTTTAATATGAATTATATGTGATGGATCAGAACACAATAGTCTAAGTTGGTGACGTAAAATTAGAAAAATATATACATAAAACTATTTTTCAGAAATAAAAAGCTGATAATTGGAATGTGCGTATGTATTCACTCCCTTTATTATGAAGCCCATAAAAAGCTCTGGTGCAAACAATTACCTTCAGAAGTCACACAATTAGTGAAATGATGTCCACCTGTGTGCAATCTAGGTGTCATATGATCTGTCATTACATATATACACCTTTTTGAAAGGCCCCAGAGGCTGCAAAACCTAAGCAAGAGGCATCGCTAACCAAACACTTCCATGAAGACCAAGCTCCAAACAAGTAAGGGACAATATTGTTGAGAAGTACAAGTCAGGATTAGGTTACAAAAAAATAGCCAAATCTTTGATGATCCCTAGGAGTACCATCAAATCTATCATAACCAAATGGAAAGAACATGGCACAACAGCAAACCTGCCAAGAGACGGCCGCGCACCAAAACTCGCGGACTGGGCAAGAATTAATTAGAGAGGCAGCACAGAGACCTAAGGTAACCCTGGAGGAGCTGCAGATTCCACAGCAGAGACCGGAGCATCTGTACATAGGACAACAATAAGCCGTACGCTCCATAGAGTTGGGCTTTATGGCAGAGTGGCCAGAAGAAATCCATTACTTTCAGCAAAAAACAAAATGGCACGTTTTAAATTTGCGTAAAGGCATGTGGGACACTCCCAAAATGTATGGAGGAAGGTGCTCTGGTCTGATGAGACTAAAATAGAACTTTTTGGCCATCAAAGAAAACGCTATGTCTGGCGCAAACCCAACACATCACATCACCCAAAGAACACCATCCCCACAGTGAAACATGGTGGTGGCAGCATCATGCTGTGGGGATGTTTTTCAGCAGTTGGGACTGGGAAATTGGTCAGGGTTGATGGAAAGATGGATGGTGCTAAATACAGGGATATTCTTGAGTAAAACCTGTACCACTCTGTGTGTGATTTGAGTCCAGACTTCAATCCAATAGAAAAATCTGTGGTCAGACTTAAAGATTGCTGTTCACAAGCGCAAACCATCCAACTTGAAGGGGCTGGAACAGTTTTGCAAGGAGGAAATGGGCAAAAATCCCAGTGGTAAGATGTGGCAAGCTCATAGAGACTTATCCAAAGCAACTTGGAGCTGTGATAGACGCAAAAGGTGGCTCTACAAAGTATTGACTTTAGGGGGGGTGAATAGTAATGCACATTGACTTTTTCTGTTATTTTGTCCTACTTGTTGTTTGCTTCACAATAAAAATATATATATCTTCAAAGTTGTGGGAATGTTTTGTAAATTAAATGATCCAAATTCTCAAACAATCTATGTTAATTCCAGGTTGTGAGGCAACAAAACATGAAAAATGCCAAGAGGGTGAATAATTTTGCAAGGCACTGTAGTGGGAGTCGTCAAAAGAAAAGTAACTGTGATTTAAGATGTAGTCCAATCCAGTCATTAGTAGGGATGAGCCGAACACCCCCCTGTTCGGTTCGCACCAGAACATGCAAACAGGCAAAAAATTTGTTTGAGCACGCGAACACCATTAAAGTCTGAATGAATAATCAAAAGTGCTAATTTTAAAGGCTTATATGCAAGTTATTGTCATAAAAAGTACTTGGGGACCTGGGTCCTGCCCCAGGGGACATGGATCAATGCAAAAAAAGTTTTAAAAACTGCATCTTTTTCAGGAGCAGTGATTTTAATAATGCTTAATGTGAAATAATAAAAGTGTAATATTCCTTTAAATTTCGTACCTGGGGGGTGTCTATAGTATAGCTGTAATGGGGCGCACGTATCCCGTGTTTAGAACAGTCTGACAGCAAAATGACATTTCAAAGGAAAAAAAGTCATTTAAAACTACTCGCGGCTATTAATGAATTGTCTGTCCGACAATACACATAAAAGTTCATTGATAAAAACGGCATGGGAATTCCCCACAGGTGAACCCCGAACCAAAATTTAAAAAAAAATGGCATGGGGGTCCTCTTAAATTCCATGCCAGGCCCTTCAGGTCTGGTATGGATATTAAGGGGAACCCCGGCCGAAATTTAAAAAAAAAATGACGTGGGGGTCCCCCTCAAAATCTATACCAGACCCTTCAGGTCTGGTATGGATTTTAAGGGGAACTCGGCGCCAAAATTTTTTAAAAAATGGCGTGGGGTCTCCCCAAAAATCCATACCAGACCCTTATCCGAGCACGCAACCTGGCAGGCCGCAGGAAAAGAGGGGGGACGAGAGAGCGCCCCCCCTCCTGAACCATACCAGGCCACATGCCTTCAACATTGGGAGGGTGCTTTGGGGTAGCCCCCCAAAGCACCTTGTCCCCATGTTGATGGGGACAAGGGTCTCATCCCCACAACCCTTGCCCGGTGGTTGTGGGGGTCTGCGGGCGAGGAGCTTATCGAATCTGGAAGCCCCCTTTAACAAGGGGACCCCCAGATCCTGGCCCCCCGTGTAAAATGGTAAGGGGGTACAAAAGTACCCCTACCATTTCACAAAAAAACTATCAAAAATGTTAAAAATGACAAGAGACAGTTTTTGTCAATTTCTTTATTTAAAGTCTTCTTTTTTCCATCTTCTTTCTTCTATCTTCTTTCTTCTATCTTTCTTCGGTTTCTTCCTCCATCTTCTTCTTCTTCTGGTTATACTGGTTCTTCTGGTTCTTCCTCCGATGTTCTCATCTGGCATCTTCCTCTGCGGCGTCTTCTTCCCTTCTTCTTTTCGGGCCGCTCTGCATCCATGATGGGAGGCTCCTGCTGTGTGACGCTTCTCGTCTGACGGTTCTTAAATAAGGGAGGGTGGGGTCACCCGATGACCCCGTCCCCCTCTGACGCATGGGCACTTGGCGGGGACTTCCCTGTGGCATTCCCCGTGATGTCAGAGGGGGGCGGGGTCACCCGTTACATCCCCAAACACTTTTTATGACAATAACTTGCATATAAGCCTTTAAAATTAGCACTTTTGATTTCTCCCATAGACTTTTAAAGGGTGTTCCGTGGCTTTCAAATTTGCCGTGAACACCCCAAATTGTTCGCTGTTCGGCGCAGTGGCGAACAGCCGATGTTCGAGTTGAACATGAGTTCGACCCAAACTCGAAGCTCATCCCTAGTGATTAGGCACCCTATCATATCTGGAGCCTTGTTGTAGTACCTTCTGTACAGCAAAAAGTCCTTTCCCATGTGGGATTGAGCTGTACAGGGCCTCAACATCAATAGTGACCAATATGGAATCTTCAGATAATGTTAATTGATTAATAGTCTGCAAAAATGGATTGTATACTTTATGAATGATGGTAAAGCTACCGCATATGGTTGCAAGTCAAAAAACCTTGGGATTTTTGTGAATTTTGGGCAAACTATAAAAAGTAGGTATTTTGGGGTGCTTTGTTCTAATGAATTCATATAGATCTTTGTTGATTGTCCCATTTTTATGGGCATTGTCAACAAGACAATTTCTACCCGACATTACTTCAATTACCTTTAGACGAGCTTCCTCCCTAAAAGGCAAGCTAGTCAAATGTGAATACCAGAAAAAGCAAACAAACAACACTGTTCACTCTATGGCACCTACCCATGTGGGCATTGTGCCTATTGTCCCCTAATCAGAAAAGTAAAAAAAAAATTCCTTCTCCCAAATGGCCAAAATTTTCAATCCTAAGCATTTCGCCAACTGTCAAATGCGTGGTGTTGTCTACATGATGGTATGCGAATGTGGGGCCTTCTTTATAGGCAAAACCAAGCAGAAATTTTGGTGTAGAACTTCGAAACATGTCTACAGTATGGAAATCGTAGTCCTACAGCACAACTATAGGATTCCCAAAGTTTCCATCACTGTTTTCGATCAGATTCATATCCCAGATCGAGACGGTGATTGGAACAAAACATTACTTCAACGCGAATAAAGATGGATATTTGTACTTTTTCCGAGCCTTCTTTCCTAGTCCATCTTCTATGCACCCTTTCTTAAAGATTTTGCATCAGGAAAAAACAGCTAGGTTTCTGTGAAAGATAAAGGTAGAATTTAAAATAAATTTAATTACTTATGTCCAGCCCAGGAAAATTGTCCTTGGACTGCACAGACACATATATACAAAATACACTTTCCTTAAAAAGCCTTTTCCCTTTCTTCCCCTTTTTTCCTCACTATTTTATATATATACACCTTATGTATTGCTTATTAAAAAACCTTTTATAATATACAAAGAATAAAAGTGAATGCATTAATGACATAAGATTGTAATATTATGTAAATGTCCTTATATAATTGCTGTATATTTCGCTTGTTCTTCAACAGATCCTTGTGACGGGCCGTTTTGATTCCTCCTTTGGGTCTCGCCAAAGGGGGTGAGCCCCTGTCTCCACCTGGCTTCCTGGCACGGTGGGGAGACGTGATCATCACAATTCTCCCTAATGTGTCCCCGCAGTTGAGTCTTTGGCCTCTGGGGGAAGCCCACACCATGCTGGCAGCGTTCTGTGATCGCTGTCTGACGTGTTTGTGATATCACACGCGCCTCTCTGCCGCACATGCTTGTGATACACTGACGTCACACACTTTGCAGCAAAGACGACAGGGGGTGCCGAGAGGGCCATGTCGATGCCATCATTGGGCTGCAGGAACCAACATGGAAGGGTTGGGAGAAGAGGGGGCTGACACCTGCTATCCTCCAATCAATACTGACACTGGCCACTAAACATTGTGTATCAGTGACGATGCGTCCATAAAGGGCGCAGGAGCGCCGCCCCCTTCTCCTGCACCACTCTAATAACCATAGATAGATTCATGCATTGCATGAATCTATCTATGGACGCTGCTGACACCCCCTATTCAGGTGCCCGGTACATTTTCGGGCACCGGGCATCTGAATTATACTGGCGGGGGTGTTTTTTGGAAGCGCCTGATTAGAGCCATATGCTCTAATAGGTACCCAAAAATGTGAGAAGCGGGCGCAACGCTGTGCATTCGCTTCTCACTCAGCTGTATGTTAGCAAAGCAAAGGAATTTGCTTTGCTAACATTGAACCACTTCTCAGCCAATCAGGTTGCTGGGTGTTACCTGTCACCTGATTGGCTGAAATGATAGGCGCTGTGATTGGACGTCTATCAGGTGTCCAACCATAGCAGAGGACGAGAGGAGGAGTGGGCAAGAGAAGACATCGGGGTCGGGGAAGAAATGGAGGACACCGGACACCGCTCACTGACTGCCGCCGTCACCCGCTGCCCACCCGAGACAAGGTAAGTGCCAGGCAGATGGCGGGGGGCACATTGGTAGCACTTGGGGTACAGTGGCAACATTTGGGGCACAGTGGCAACACTTGGGGCACAGTGGCAGCACTTGGGGCACAGTGGCAGCATTTGGGGCACAGTGGCAGCATTTGATGGGCACAGTGGCAGCATTTGGGGCACAGTGGCAGCGTTTGATGGGCACAGTGGCAGCATTTGATGGGCAAAGTGACTGCGTTTTATGGGCATTGTTGCTGCATTTGATGGGCACAGTGGCTGCATTTGATGGCACAGTGGCAGTGTTTGATGGCACAGTGGCAGCGTTTGATGGCACAGTGGCTGCGTTTGGTACAGTGGCTGTATTTGATGGGCACAGTGAGGCTGCAATTGATGGGTTTTCTTTTTTCAGAATTTTTCAGTTTGTTTGCGTCCCCCCCAAAAAATTTTGAGCACCAGCCACTACTGTTGTGTATAATTACCAGGGTTCGCCATTTGCATACTTGTTATCCAGGAATGGGACTGCTATAGGTGAAGCTACACTAAGCTATATTATCTGACCTCTTGTACAGAAGCTAATATTGCAGTACATTGTTTTTGATTAAATGTTGGTTAATTTTTGTGATATACTGTACAAGATACAACATCCAGTACATTATCAGTCCAAAGATTGGAAAAGTCTCACACATGTGGTATCCCCATACTCAGGAGAAGTATAGGAATGTGTTTTGGGGTGTAATTCTAAGTTTACTCATGTTGTGTGTGAAAAATATCTTATTAATTGATGAAAAAATCATAAACACATTTTCATTTTCCAAAAACATGTGGCAAAAAAATGAAATCTTCAAAAGACTCACTATGAATACTAGAAAATACTCAGGGGTGTTTGATTTTCAAAATGTGGTCATTTTATGAGGCTTTCTACTGCTCTGGGGTCCAGATCCTCCAGTCAGACAGTCAGGAAATTTATATTCCTTGAAATCCTGAAGCTGCTCCTTGAATTTTGGGCCCCTCTATTTAGCTAGGCTCCAAAAAAGTCTTAAACATGAGATGTCATCATACTCAAAAGGAGTAGCAGAATGTGTTTTGAATTGTAATTCTGAGAAAACCTATGTTTCGTGTTGGGAATATCTTATTATTCTGACAACTTTCTGTAAAAAGTACAGTACATTTTCATTTTCTTCCTGCATTTTCCAAAAACTTGAAGCAAAAAAAAAAAATTTTTTTTCAAAAGACTCATCATGCTGCTCTTAGAAAATGGTTTATATTATGGAATTAATTAAATTAATTAATTAAATATAAATATTAATATTTCCAAAATGTGGTCATTTTGTGTGTTTCTATTGTTCTTTGCTCCAAGGTCTCCAAGATTGTGACTGACATTTAGAAAATTAGATTCCCCTGCAGGAGCGGTTTGCTAGATTGGATTCTCTGTTCTTTACCTCGACTCAGTGAATGACCCCAGCCTCTCTGACACACCAGGTTAACCAGTTGCAGACTCGCTTACTAGACATGCCCATAAACATGTCATCATTGTACACAGGGTGTGTCTAGTATGTCCAGTCCTTCTGCTCTGCAGACAGAATTTCCCCTGTCCCAGTACAATGTAATTCAGCCTGGCTAGCCCAGAAAGAAGATGGCGAATGAGCATTCGGCACTCAAACTTCAAACTTAAGTAATGTCTGCTGAACCAACCTTGAACCAAACACAGGTATGTTTGGCACTTCCCTACTAGAGACTCCAGCTGCAAAATATCTCCACCATGGTCTCTGGCTGTACACCCACCTACCTGTGAGGTACAAAATTTCTATATTGTAGCAGTTTAGAATAAGCATCTGCAAGAATCCAGCGTTGTAAATCTGGCATCAGTCATGATGAACATCACCCACTAATCATGAAGAAGGAAAAAAACATTGTTACTTCGGCATGTCCACTCATACCACATATCACAGCTCTCCAAGATTGCCATCAGGTTTACAGTATATATAAGGGGCAGGGATGTGGTGACATCACCATCCACATAGTGACATGCCCATATTTGGTCTATAACTATGGTCCCATATGGTGAGTGACGTCACCACCACCCTGCTCTTTAGGGGGGCAATGACATCACTGGTTGTTAAGGACTCAGCTGTGCCTGCACCTACCGGCATCCCTCATGACTATTGACAGTGGGAATCTGTCGTGTGTAATGCTGTTATTACTTGTGTTCAGATTAAAGTGTGGTCATTTTGTGGGTACTTTCCTGACATTTTGTGGCCTCAAGAAATGTGATAGGCAGTCAAAACATCAGGGCTGATAAATTTCAAACATATATATCATGGTTTGTAGACTCTATAGCTGTCAAACAGTCTAAATATTATACACTTATTTTTATTTTTTTTTAACCAAACTAACACAACAGAATATACAGTTTTCCCTAAATGTATAAAATAATTTGGGTACAGCATTGAAGGAGTATGTGTCAGCCAAAATATCACAGTGCTTAAAACGTAAAAATGGCCTCGAAAGGAAGGCGGTTGAACAAGCATAATACATCAATGTTCACACTAAAAATTATGTATTTGCCTTTGTTACTTCCAAAGAGTTTCCTTAGAAAACAAAAATGGGATTCACATTGTTACAAACTATGGAAAAAAACAATTTTGGTCACTTCTTGGCATACAATTTATAAATATTCTTGTAAGCACAGTTAAAAAAATGTTCTTTTCATTCCTGCAATATTTTTCTTAATCTTGAAGCATAAAATAACCATCCAATGCTCTGAATACATGCTAAATGAACCCAGCCATGACAGTGCAATCTTTTATAAGACCTGCAATATGCTAATCAGTGTATAATGTCTTTAAAATGGGCATTACATGGCTTCAGAGATGGGATTGTGAATTCAGTGACATGGAAGAGTGCTGTCCTTTCTTATTACCATACATCTGTTAGAAAACTGGAATAGGAAACCTTGCCTATTATCTAAATATGAAGCATATGTCATTAAGACTTGAAAATGCTGCATGACTCACCTTAACTGACCATATGTATTGGTTTCCCCCACATTAAAGTGTAACTTTACTCTCTCATTCAACATTGACTATGTTTAATCCTTATGCTGCTAGCATTAATAAATAGACAGGAAAGTAACTTGTTTTTAACATTTTGTCAGTTATTTCCTGGTTTCCTTGCCTAAGCAAATTATGTCATACATTTCAGAAGTCTTCAGGAGGGGAGAAAGGATTTTCTTAGCAAAGCATACTCTCCTGCCTGCATGCCTGAGCTAAGGACAGATGAATTCTAGGAAGCAAATGCTGCACGAATCATCTGCCCTTACTCAAGATGGCCATGGCCAGAAAAGCTAGGGGTTGTTTTTCAAAGTGATCTCTTAGCAAAATAAAGCATGAAGACATGGACCAGAAATTACATCATGTGCATGCGCGACGGCACCAAGTTCGCTATTTTGGAACGTCCCATTCTCAATCATGTTTAGTAATCTTTAGAGAGCCCCTTGCGTATGTGTGCTCCTCCTATGGCTTACTAATACCTTGGGGGTGAGACTGGGTGCGTTTATTGGGATAATCCTCTGGTGTTGCTGTTAAATACTATTTGGAATTCCTGGGTGAGATACCTTCCAATGGATTTATTTGTATATTAATAGATATGTTATTTATGTTGATCAACCTCTTTATATGTGTTATGTGTTATTATTATTTGAGCAATTGGTTGTGTTTTTTAATCAAAGTTGTACCATCATGTAGTATCGTTAAAGTTCCTGAAGAAGCTGGTGTTGCCAAAACATATTGAGCATTTGTAACTACATGTACATACCACACAGATATTTCTTGCTGGGTTTTAAATGGAATAACAGTGTTCACATGCTGTTTTTTATGTTTGTGTTAAACAAAATGTTGTTTTTAATTGTACTTGTGGTTTTTGGTACCTTTTCTTTGTGATACACATATGTTACTCCAAAGACATGTAAATTGGCCCTAGTATGTGTATGTATGAATGTGAATTAGGGACCTTAGATTTTAAGCTCCTTGAGGGCAGGGACTGATGTAAATGTGCAATTTATATACTGTATGTAAATAAATTGTAGATGCAATATACAGTAAGCACCTGTGATAGATAAATAAATAAATAGAAGATGAATTCAGAAGAAAAAATTGCATGTCATAGAATTAAAGCATTAAAGGATCAGTCTCCCCAAAGTGAATTTGAGCTACTGGTGGATTCACCTTTTGGCTTCCTATTTAATCTAGAGACAAAAGATATGCTGCTTATTAGGTCTGAACCTATGTTTAAACAAAATTTTGCTTGTTCAGAGGTTTGGAAAATGGCCAAACTTGATTGGTATTTTGCTGAGTCAAACCTCCAGCGGCAGCAGGAAGTGATACATTTAGCAGTGGTACTACCAATGCTACTAAATGTGACAGTTTTTTCTCAGGCGTGTTGTTAGACAGCAGTAATTGTCCCAATAGCCATAACTCCCCGCCCAGCTGACAACATGACCAGTGTAAATAAGATGCACACCTTTTCCCTTTAATGGCTGCCGCCATCTATCGTACCCCAACTTTAAGTCCCCCTTTATCCTTAACTATAGTGACGACACCAAACCAATGTTGGAGTAAAACTGGCCATAGCAGCCTTTTATTAACCAATATAAATCCATATAAAATATATATATATATCTGTAACATTTTAACGTAACAAAATCAACTGTCAGTTTCTCCTCCTGGTGGTCAATGACGGCACTTCCCAACGTAACTTCTGTTCCACATCTACACTGCGGGCCTTCTATCATAATAGGCCTACGGCCGTGATAACATCAGCCCAAAGACAACTCGTTACCCGCAGTGTCACCATTACCATCTTCAGCTAATCAGTGTTAACTGTACACACCAATAGGGGCCCATAACCGTTGAGTCCCCCCACACTTCCATCTCCTGGGTTAGTTACCATCATCAAAGACCACCACCACCGCCATTCATATGCTGCCACGACGTAATCCATCATACCACCTGTAAAGAAAACATTAACCCAAGATACACAACCACTTATTCAGGGAGGGTGGGTGGGAAACTTCTTTCTCTCTGTAACTCTCCCCGCAATGCTGCCCGGGACCCCTCCTGTCCCCTAAATAACCTAAACCCCTCCCCTTTCAACATTATCTGTACCCAATCCCCTCACCATAAATCTAAAACAACTTCCAATTTAACCCTAGCTGTACCCTTATCCCCCTGTCATGCCGGCCTTCTGCTAGCTTCATTTTATTCCACCTGCTCCAGGCCTCTCTTAGTGTAAACAAAAGTAGGGGATTGTGTAAAGAATAAAAGTCCTGCGTTCCTCCCTAACATTCAAACCAGATCCTTCATATTTGGTATAGATTGTTGTTGCACCCCATGTAGAAACAAAAACGGGGTCCCCACAAATTCAGAACCAGATCCTTTGGGTCTGTTATGGATTTTAAGAGGAAACCCCACTTAAAAAAAACAAGAAAAAAAGTAGGGTCCCTCAAATGTTCACACCAGACCCTGATCGAAGCATGCAGCCTGGCTAGCCCAGAAAGAAGATGGGGAATCAGCATTCGGCACTCAAACTTCAAACTTTAGTAATGTTCGCTAAACCGACCTTGAACCAAACACAGGTATGTTTGGCACTTCCCTACTAGAGACTCCAGCTGCAGAAAATCTCCACCATGGTCTCTGGCTATACACCCACCTACCCATAAGATACAAAAGTTCCTATCCACCTTGGACTGTTTCCCCTACACATTTTGCATTCTCCTTAAAATATACAGTATTGTAACAACATTGGATATTTAGCTGTAGAAACCCAAGTACCCAGGAGACATAGAAGACAGGTGATTTAAAGTAACTCTGTTACCATTAAAAAAAAATGCCTCATTGCAAAGAACAATGTTAAATACTTGCCTCATTACCTGAGCCTCCAATCTTCTCTCTCTTGGAAATCTACAGCAGCTGAAGAATTTTAGTGACTGACACACTACTGGGAGTCTTGGATGCCTGGTCGCCTGCTGTGGGCTGTGGTACACTTTTATGTCCTGTATTAGTGTGGGGACCAGCAGATGAAACCACAGAGGGGGACCAGAAACTGCATATGAATATTTAAATTAAACTGAATTCTTGAAAATAGGTTTTATAGTTTTTAAAAAATGCACTTTACTCTGTAAAAGATTTTGTGATTGTTAACAATTGCCTTGCCTCGATCCCCAGCAGGATACATCAGCAAGATTTGCTTTAAGTTTTTTTTTTTTTTTGCTTATTGAGAAAAAATTGTGGGCCAGAATCATTCTCTTCTCCCTTTGAAAATGCTAGTTACCTGGCTTCAAGCTGATCCAATAGAGTCAATATTTTCTGAATAAAAAAAACAGGGATGGGTTTGTTGATTAGGGGTTCTGATTTAATTATGTTGCTGTTACTTGGACAGAAGTCAGAGACTGACAGACATGAAGGTGGTCAGAAACAGCAACCTTCATATTTTTCCCAGTGAAGTTTTATTTTAAGATTAAACATAGCAGTGCAGTTAATAATGCATGCAGATAACCTATGGAGAGTCATTACACTCTCATAAGTGTTCCATGGAAGAATTCTGTTCTGAATATCTAGAAGGGGATCAAGAGGCACGTGAGATTTTCATTTATTAACTAAACAGATAACACATTATATTACATCTTTAAAAAAAACAATAATTACAAATGAAAACATTTTGAGGCAAATCCTGCTGATATACTTTACCAGGAAAAGCACCCAACAGAGATTAACAATGAAGTAAAATTCAATGTACAACTCGATTCAATTACAATGTAAACCACAAAATGACCTTATTTTTAAATAATAAAATATTGTATAACAAAATCTCGGCTGATATACTTGCACCAGGGAACTGACCTAGTGTAGATTATACATTAATGTCAGTGCAGTGAAATTAAACATTTCTTATATCACTCTAGTACTGTATTGGGGGTGATGTTTGTGTTTGGGTTTTTGAGTCTGTACACTATGAGGGGATTAATATTCAAATCAAACTGAATTTATTAAAATAGGTTTGAATTGTTCTGTCTTTAACAATGAATGCACTTTTTTTTCTGTAATAGCTTTTGTAATTGTTAATAATTTCCTTGCCTTGATCCAAAGCAGGATGCATCAGCGAGGTTTGCGTAAAATTTTTTTTTTCTTTCTGAGAAAAATTTGTGGGCCATCATCACTCTCTTCTCCTTCTGAAAATGTTACCTGCCTGGCCATAAGATGATCCAATATATTTGATACAAAAAAACAGGAGCAGGTTTGTTAATTGTTTATTTATTTTCATTATGGAAAATACAGAAGGATATGCTGGATCATGCAGGTAGGCAGAACCAATCCAAAGTTGCTTCCACTGAGTCTATCACTGGAACTCTGACCACTAAGCTCCATATTTACCAAAAATGTCCCTTTTGGTTAACTGTCCTTAGTTTTCACTAGGTGTATGAGTTGCTGTCAGGACCAAAAGTGTTGCAGATGCTTTATACATTTGGTACAAAATGTGGCATAGTGAAGCAGTGAGAAGGGCAGATCCCTCCTCCCTCCTCAATACCCAACTCATATCCCCCCACTTTTTTTCCTCTTTCCTTTCTTTTTCTCTATCATTAATACTTAAACTCCAAAAATTGAAACAAATGGGCTCAGGGAAGCGATGGTCACAATTTTCAAAGTTAAGATTGAATTTGCCGTGACAAGTTCAGTTAATTATTTGACATCAAATGTATTGTGCATTTGTAACCTTTGTAGCTCTTATTTCTTTATGTTATTGTTTTGTATGTTTGCTTGCTTTAATGGGTACCCCATGTTACCATGTAAGCCTACTGTCTTTGTATGATTGTTTTCCTAAATAAAGAATTCATAATAAATAAAACAAGTGCAAAATACATCGACAGATTGTTCACCATTGCCAGAAGTCTGCAAAGCAAAATAGATGAGTTGAAAGCTTTGATAGAATTGGTATTGCTGAATCTTAGCTTCATTCCTCACATGACTGGGTTATTACAATTCCTAGCTATGCTCACTTTTGAAACAGGATAAAAATTAAAATTTGGCAGCATCTGTCTCTATGTGAGAAATGTTTAAAAGGTGAGCGTGTAACATGACCCTGTTGATGGAAAGTGTGAATGGGCTTTTGGGTGCTTACGTCACAGTTAAATATTGTTTGTTATAGGCCACCCAGTGTAATAAAGAGACTTCGCTCCTTGAACAGATAGAAGCGGCAGGGGCAGTAGTAATAATGAACACATTTTAACTATCCTGAAATTTACTGAAGTAATGGCACTTCTGGATAAGTGAAAATGCAAAAATTGATAAACAGGATAATTTTCTAGACATGATTAATACATACATTGCTAGTAGTGAAGCTATGCTAGGCCATGTAATGTCAGTGAGAAACTTATTACTGAAGTTCATGTAAAAGAACATCTGAGTAGCATTGACCATAACATTATTTCATTTAATGTTAGCTGTAAACAACAAGCTCATACTGGAAAGAAAAAAAAAACACATTTTTAAGAAAGTACATTTTCCAAGGTTGAGACCTGCTCTTCAAGACTTAGGGAATATTGTCATCAAAGCACACAGAACAGAAATGTGAATGTTTCAAATTGTCTGAGTGCAAACACACATTCTTCATTCTTTACAAATTCATTTTTAGAGGCTTTTTAATGGCTGGCTCGGTACCGCTTAATTAACACATGATCTGTCTCTACTCCCCTGAGAGAACCGGGATTTGTGTGTTTACACACAAAGATCCCTGCTCTCACTCTGTCGTGAGAGATCGGGGGTGCCCAGCGGTCATCGCGCCCTCCGGGCTCGTGTATCAGCACCGGGGACATGCTGCGCACGCGCGTGCCTGCTACAGCGTCTTAAAGGGCCGACGTACAGCTACAACGGCTCACACAGGGGAGCCACGTGCCGCAGTTATACTTGCCGCAGTTGGTCCGAAAGTAGTTAAAATGATTACTTATAACAGTGATCATCAATGTTATAAGCAATAATAGTATAAACTACGGTGTCACTATAGTGACACTAACTACTCTGATGACAGTATGTAAAAATAAAATAATAAAAAAAGATTAAAAAATATTTGCAAAGTTGATTTAAAAATGATTTAATTATTACTTTTGTTTACTGTCACCAGTCAGTATCCCTAATAACCACCACAGCAGCCATATGATGCTTTACTGTCGTGGTGACAGTATGTAAAAAAAGAAATATAAAAAAAAAAAATCACAGTTAATTTCTTCATTTTCTAAAAAAGTGACAAAAAATGTACAACTTTATAAAACTCTCCATGCCTCTTACTAAACACTTTGGACTGTTTACTTTGCAAAAATTAGTAATTTGGGGGTATTTGTATTGTCCTGGTATTTTTACCAAAGAAATGTAGCGTACTACATTTTGGCCTAAATTTATGAAGAAAGACAATTTGTTTGCAAACTTTTATAACAGAAATTAATAAAAATGCATTTTTTTGCCAAATGTTTGGTCTTTTTTTGTTTATTTAGCAAAAATTAAAACCCCAGTGGTGAATAAATACCACCAGCAATGTATCACAGTGCTGAATAGCAAAACATGCCTCAGTCATGAAGGGGGTAAAACCTTCAAGAGGCCAAATGGATAAGGGGGTGTGGTTGGTGAGTGGCAAAAACGCAGCTCAAACACACATTTTTGCCACCACCTCAACCACACAGCTAAATGAAGCCTAAAAGTGCCATTTCTGTGTTTACAGATGGCACCAAGCTATGTAGTAGATGCCATCCTTACAGGAGGTCTCCAACGTATAAGCAGACCTTAACCCCAAAGCAAAAAATTTAATATTTTGCAGCTTACCAATCATTAGATGTGGTACCTGCATTAGTTTTCTTTTTATAGACTTTTTCCACTGTTTTCACCTGGTGATCTGCCTAATAACACACCTCCTGTATATGAGAGAATGAAGGAGCTCAGAGGCACCTTTCGATAGCAGCATTGTCAGTCTGGGGGGAGGGGACTGTTATGCCCTGTACACATGATCGTATTTTCCGGCAACAAAACCGTGGATTTTTTTCCGAAGGACGTTGGCTCAAACTTGACTTGCATACACACGGTCACACAAATGTTGGCCAAAAATTCAGAACGAGAGAACGCGGTGATGTACAACACGTACGACGAGCCGAGAAAAAGGAATTTCAATAGCCAGTGCGGTGACGTACAACACGTATGGCGAGCCGAGAAAAAGGAATTTCAATAGCCAGTGCGGTGACGTACAACACGTATGGCGAGCCGAGAAAAAGGAATTTCAATAGCCAGTGCTGCTCCCTCTGCTTGATTCCGAGCATGCGTGAACTTTTGTGAGACGGACTTGTGTACACATGATTGGACTTTCTGACAACAAGTTTTGTTGTCGGAAAATTTGAGAACCTTCTCTCAAACATTTGTGTACGGAAATTCCGACAGTAAATGTTCGATGGAGCATACACATGGTCGGACTTTCCGACAACAAGCTCACATCGAACATTTCCCAACTGAAAATGCGACTGTGTATACGAGGCTTTAGGTGTACAAGAATATTTTGATACACCAACAACTGAAGCCAAACTCCAGCTCAAGCTGCAGTTACGCAAGTAGTTTCAGCAACAGATTTATTCTTTTGCAGTAAAGGTTTTACATGAATAAATAAAAGCTGATCATTGTAAACATTCCTGTCAATAGTAAATAGTCGGTCTCAATACTCTAACTGTTACATTTTCAGGAGAGCTTGTTCTTTTGAAAAACAACTGACTTACAGGCTGAATCACCAGATGAAAATAAAGGAAAGAACCCAGATAGCAAGAATAACTTGCCACAAATTTGTGGCAGAGTTGAATTGTAAGTCTTGTTAAAGGATCACTAAAGATGATTTTTTTTTTTAAATAACAAACATGTTATACTTACCTCCACTGTGCAGCTCATTTTGCACAGAGTGGCCCCGAACCTGGTCTTCTGGTGTCTCTCGGTGGCTGTCTCGGCTCCCCCCCACAAGGACTCAACACTTTCATGCAAGCTCCCTCGCATGGTGTTGAGTGCTTACGGGTGCGCTACCGTGATACAGCTGGTGGCCATAGCCACTCACTGTATAACTCGGCCCCACCCCCCCTGTGTGCCGCGTTATTGGATGTGATTGACAGCAGCGCAAGCCAATGGCTGCGCTGCTTTCAATCCATCCACTGTAACCAATCAAAAGCCAGGTTGAGCGGCGAAGAGGATGTCGGGGGCAAGCGCGGGACTTTTGAGGGGTCAGGTAAGTAAAACCGGGGGGCTGGGGGGGGGCGGTATTATCAGATGCTTTTTACCTTAATGCATAGAATGCATTAAGGTGAAAAAAGTTTTACCTTTAAAACCCCTTTAACTTGCTGCACATTTTCACTGGCAAGATGTACAGTTGCAGAGCACTTAAAGCACAAGTTCTAGTTGACAATTTTCAGTTTTGTAGCAAATTTGCATGGCAAGTCTCTAGCAAGAGCAAAGTTGAAGTGGTGAGTCTACAGCAAGAGCTCTGGAAGTGACAGTGACCCCTGTGGTGGGATGACTATTTCACAACATAACTGAGCCAAAACTTTCAGCAGACACGCAGAATGTTTGCAAAGAAAGTTGATCTGGAGTCATGCAATGCAGACTTGATGCAACAAACTTGTGAAGCCTGGCAAGTCTAGAAATAGTTTAGGAAGTCATTTTCAAACTTGCAGCTCAATCGCTTGCTATCTGGGAAAGCTTAAAATGCAGCCATCACCTCTACGAATTGGTAAGCTGCAATATAATAAATGTAAAAATAAATAGAAAGAGAGAGAGAGAGATCATTTTGCCACTGTACAAATGATTAGTAAGACTGGAATATGCATTTCAGTTTTGGGCACCAGTTCACAAAAAAGGATATCGGGGGAACTGGAGAAAGTTCAGAGAAGGGCAACCAAATTGAGAGTCATGGAGGAGCTCAGATATGAGGAAAGATTAGCTGAACTGAATGTATTATCTCTTAAGAAGAGGTGATCGAGCAGGCATATGATCATCATAAACACATTGGAGGTTCAAATTGTGAACTTGGTGCAAAGTTATTTACTTAAAGGTAATTATTAAGAGGTTTAACCTCCACATATGGAAAGGCTTTTTCTCAGAAAAATCTGTGAAAATGTGGAATAGATTTCATCAAGAAATATTTCTGGCCTGCTTAGTAGATTGTTTTACAAAAGAGATGGATACATTCCTAAATACACAAAATATAACTGGATATTAACCCCTTCCTGAACGATATGATGATCTACGTCGGCACAATGGCACAGCTGAGCATATGGGTGTACAGATATGTCCCCTTTAAATCGCAGCTTTCGGGGCACGCTCGCCGGCCATGTACTCCGTGCCAGCTGGTCCCGCGGACTCGATGTCCACCGGGGGCCCGTGATCGTGTCACCTAGTGGCAGAACGGGGAGATACCTATGTAAACAAGGCATTTCCCTGTTCTGCCTAGCAACATGACAGAAATCTACTGCTCCCTGCCATCGGGAGCAGTGATCTCTGTCATGTTCTATTGAGACAATCCCCCCCACAGTTAGAATCACTCCCTAGGACACACTTAACCCCTAGTGTTTAACCCCTTCCCTGCCAGTGTCATTTTGCACAGTAATCAGTGCATTTTTATAGCACTGATCACTGTATAAATGACAATGGTTCTAAAATAGTGTCAAAAGTGTCCGATGTGTCCGTAATTTAAAGTCCCAGTCATGATAAAAATCGCAGATCGCCGACATTACTAATAAAAAAAATTAATAATAAAAATGCTATAAATCTATCCCCTATCTTGTAGACGCTATAACTTTTGCACAAACCAATTAATATATGCTTATTGCGATTTTTTTTTTACCTAAAATATGTAGAAGAATATATATATCGACCTAAACTGATAAATAAATGTGTTTTTTTTTTAATATTTTTTGTGGATATTTATTATAGCAAAAGGTAAAAAAAATTGCTTTTTTTTCAAAATTGTCGCTCTTTTTTTGTTTATAGCTCAAAAAATAAAAAACGCAAAGGTGATCAAATACCACCAAGAAAAAGCTCTATTTTTGGGAAAAAAAGGACGTCAATTTTGTTTGGGTGCAACATTGCACGACCGCACAATTGGCAGTTAAAGCAACGCGGTGCCATATCGTAAAAAAGTGCTCTGGTCAGGATGGGGGTAAATCCTTCTGGGGCTGAAGTAGTTAGCAGTTACAAATACCAAAGGTTGTTGATCCAGGAAATGTCTTATTTCTTCCCCCTGCTTGGGCAAGGTAAAACATGCTTTTCTTTGCCTTCCTCTAAATCAGGGATATGCAATTAGCGGACCTCCAGCTGTTGCAGAACTACAAGTCCCATGAGGCATAGCAAGACTCTGACAGCCACAAGCATGACACCCAGGGACAGAGGCATGATGGGACTTGTAGTTTTGCAACAGCTGGAGGTCTGCTAATTGCATATCCTCGATCTAAATGAATTGTGTGTATAGGATTGTATATATGGAGGATTTGTATATTTTTTTTAATGGGTTAATGGGTTAAACTAGATGAGCTTGTGTCTTTTTATCAACCTGATGAATTATGTACCTATGTAAGGTTTTTGGCTATAGTAACAGAATTTTGTAATGAAAGCAATGTGTTCTTTATTTCTTTACTAAAGAATGAGATGGACATTTACAAAAACCATGAGGACCTTTGTAATACAGTATGCAGTCAAATAGGTGCATAGATAAAATAGAAACCCTTTTATTTGGAGTTCATAAACAAAACTTAAAACCGAGTCAAATAGATGTCATATTCTCTACTTTAGATGCCTTGTATGGGAAGCCCTTGCTCTTGAAAAGGTAGTGTCGCAATACACTGCAAGAGCAGTACTTTTCTCCTCTTAAGCCTTAAGATTGCAAAAAAGGATTCAATGGCGTGTGTGTGTTATACCACAATTAAAGTACTCTTTAACAAGACTCAGTGCATTTCCTGTTTTCCAATTATCTTTCATAGTAGCCGCAAAAAAAGATAATTAGGAAATTTAAAAGGGAGGGGCGTGGCCAGATCCCAAGCGTGATGGCTACGTGTTAATGCTGCTCTGAACCATGACAGCTATCCAGGGCATTTTCAGACAGGTGATAGGGCTCTCATAGTAACAAAACTCACCAACAATGACCGGAAACACCCACCAGCATCTCCAAGAGGAGAAAGGAGCGACCGGTCCCTGCAAACTGATGGAATTCTACCCACCGGACAAGCCGTCTATCAAAGATGGCGCTGGTAGGAACACGGCTACCACACAAGGTGGCCAAACAGAGTTTGCAGGACAGACACACTCTATTCAACACCCGGCCACCTCACCCTACCATATGAACGGCTGCTCAGTCACCTCCACTCCCTCCACAAGCCCAGCCAAATTGAAGCAGCGGCTTTCACAGGATGGGGACACAGTACATGAGGTAGGCCTCTCTTTACAGCACCCCCTGGTGGACACAGTACCACATAACTCTATAGCTGCCTTTCCCACAACAAACCAGCCTGTGCTGGTTACCACTCTGGGGCATATGTTAATGACTGTGCAAAGCTAAATACACTCTGAGATCTCAAACATGATGCAACATTTCTCCTTTGAAATGTCCCATATGGGAGAAAGAGTGTCAAAATTAGAAACCATAATGGGGGAAGTCACGGCTTCTGTTAATGAATTAGTAGATGCCCACGGACAGGAAACTGAAGATATTGCATGGTTTAAAGCTACAATGGCCAACCTGGAAGATCGTACCAGAAGGAAGAGCATTAAAATCAGAGGCAATCAAGAGTCTGTTCAGCAATTCGCTTTAAAAGATTACTTCATATAACCGCTGGCAACCTTCCTACCTGACTCCCCACAGAGTAAGATGATAATAGATCGCATACACCGTCTGCCAAAACCTCCTCATCTGCCAGACACTACCCCAAGGGACACTATTGTCTGCATCCTCTTCTTCCATATGAAGGAAAGATTCATGAGAGCTTCCAGGAATGCTGCAGAAAATCCACAACAATACACCAATTTCTCCTTCTATGATGATTTATCAAAATATACCATGCAACAATGCAAAAATCTTGCAATGATCACGAAACCTCTGCGGAACCATCAGATCCCATACAAATGGGGCCATCCAGTAAAACTTATCATCAGGAAAGATAATGTTTCCTACACCATTAGATCTCTGGAAGAAGGCCTTACACTCCTCCGACAATGGAATATACTGGAACCACAGGAACAGCGACATCCTCGAGGGAGCCACCAACAACGCAATGACAACTGGGATGACTTGGATCCTCCAGACGACAATGCCACCTGAATCATATAAGCATTGACAAACTACACATACAGTATATTCATGGCAAATGCACCTACCAAAACCAAAGGAGTACTGATAGCTATCAAAGACACAGTAGTCTTCAAGCTATTGAATATTCATACAGATACACAAGGAAGATATTTTATACTAGTCTGTTAAATAAATAACACTGTGTATATGGTGTTTTTATAAAGCGTACCCAAACTAAAAATAATAATAAAAGTGAAAAAACACAGTGGCGCTATGTTACAAAATGAATAACTTTCCCTTAAGGGGATACTATAAAAAATATGTTCAAATACAGTATGTGACCACCAAGTGACAGGTGATTAAAACATATGTACAACACATAATGCATCAAACAGTGAATGCATATATAAAATCCTAAAAAAAGTCCTTTAAATAGTGATGTCTTCTTAAACTTTCACCACACCCAACTGTTCAGTGATCCCACTCCCTACAGAAATCCACTCACCGACTCCAAGTGCCCACACTCTCGTGTAAGGCTCAAAAGCTTTTTGACCACACCAGAAGGGTCACAACGGCAATCCAAAAAACACAAAACCGTGTGCAGGGATCGTTCCACATGTAAATGAAAATAGTGCTCCAATAGTGTAAATCGTATAACCAGTTTATTGAAAACACACAAATTCTTCAATATTTAACTCACACTTTTCAAATATAAAAGTAGCAGAGAAAAACTTCCACAGCAAAATGATCTTCACAGCACAGCAAGCATTTGGATAACAGTATAGAGTTGTAGTCACGGCGGACCCGAGGTGTGTAGGCGTCAGACAGCTTCTCTCACCTACTCCCCGATGCCTAGCCACTCTATCAGTGTGCCACTTCCTCGTACGGTTCGACAGCGTCACTTGTCATTGGTGGAATACGACATAAGGGGCGTGGCTGTATGACGTATTCCACCAATGACAAGTGACGCTGTCGAACCGTACGAGGAAGTGGCACACTGATAGAGCAGCTAGGCATCGGGAAGTAGGTGAGAGAAGCTGACTGACGCCTGCACACCTCGGGTCCGCCGTGACCGCAACTCTATACTGTGTTATCCAAATGCTTGCTGTGCTGTGCTGTGAAGATCATTTTGCTGTGGAAGTTTTTTTCTGCTACTTTTATATTTGAAAAGTGTGATTTGAATATTGAAGAATTTGTGTGTTTTCAATAAACTGGTTATACGATTTACACTATTGGAGCACTATTTTCATTTACATGTGGAACGATCCCTGCACACGGTTTTGGGTTTTTTGGATTGCCGTTGTGACCCATCTGGTGTGGTAAAAAAGCTTTTGAGCCTTACACGAGAGTGTGGGCACTTGGAGTCGGTGAGTGGATTTCTGTAGGGAGTGGGATCACTGAACACTTGGGTGTGGTGAAAGTTTAAGAAGACATCACTATTTAAAGGACTTTTTTTTAGGATTTTATATATGCATTCACTGTTTGATGCATTATGTGTTGTACATATGTTTTAATCACCTGTCACTTGGTGGTCACATACTGTATTTGAACATATTTTTTATAGTATCCCCTTAAGGGAAAGTTATTCATTTTGTAACATAGCGCCACTGTGTTTTTTCACTTTTATTATTATTTTTAGTTTGGGAATGCTTATAAAAACACCATATACACTATTTTAGCATTTAAAGTGGCAGCTTTAAATTAAATTAAATTTGTTGTTTTCCTAGGCGCAGTGGTGGTAAGCGAAGTAGAAGGGGGCAGTATTACTTTCACTACCAACGTTTGGAAATAAATAACACTGTTTACACATTGGTAAACCTCTACACCCCGAACACGGCCAAATACCATTCCTTAACAAAACATGGAAAAAAGTGACCAAACTAAAACAAGGCAGAGTCATCCTATGTGGTGAACCTCATTCCAGATGCCACTACAAATGTGAAAGGACCTACACCAAAAAAACCCAGAGCATCTACACTTCTAACATTCCTGCATTCAAATGAGCTATATGACATTTGGAGATGTCAACATGTCTCAGAGAGGGATTTTACATTCTTTTCAAAACCGCACTGTACTTACTCCAGAGTACACTTATTCCTGGGAGATAAACAGCTATTACAGGATGCTATTGACTCCGAAATCCACACCACAACATGGTTGGATTATGCACCCATCTCAATAACATTGGGGGAAAAGCAAGAAAGCATGACCTTTACTAATTGGCGCAACGACCCACACTTAATGTCAATCACTGACAACAATCTACAGATTCAAAACCAACTGAATGACTTCTTCCACCTAAACAAACAATCAGTCAACAATCCATTTACAATATGGTCTTCTCACAAAGCCTTTATAAGAGGTGTTCTAATCAAAATCAGTTCACAAGCGAAATGCCAAGACCTTTTAGATACCATAAAGGGACTGGAACTTACGAAAAAAAAAGACCCAAAACCATCAACTAGTAACAAACTCCGGCAAGCTAGGAGTGAACTTAGATCCCTCCTCAATGCCAGCCATGCTAAACTACTGCTCAAAATGCGAGCCAACTTTTATGCCCAAGGCAATAGAGCCGGCACACTAATAGCAGCGCTGATCAAAAAACGCAAAATTAAGCAAAAAATACTATACATTTTATACCCCACCCAGGGCAACACAATGTTTTATCCTCGGGACATTGCCAATGCCTTTAAAGAGTATTATGAAAAATTATACAATTTAAAGGATGACCCCTTGGTGAAACAACCCACAGACTTAAACATTGAAAACTTTCTCGCCTCCCTCCCTCCACCTGCCTAAACTATCAGACGAACACCTGACAGCTCTTAATGCTCTATTTACTATCAAAGAAATCACTCATGCAATCTCATCACTTCCAAACGGCAAAGCTCCAGGCCCAGATGGCTTCTCTGCCAAGTTTACAAATCATTTTCCAAACTTCTAACTCCTTATTTATGTCACACATTCAATGCTGTTCTGTCCTCAGGCGAATTTCCCTCTGAAATGTTGTCAGCTAATATCATTACTTTACCCAAACCAGGGAAGGAACTGGTTTCACCACAAAACTTTCACCCAATTTTGCTACTAAACACTGATTCCAAGATATATGAGAAATTGGTGGCCCAGAGAATGGCACCAATCATGCCAAACATTGGAATCACTGTGGGTGCTGTATTCTTTTGTATTGTGAGAGAGTGCTGTGCAACACAAACAATGTCAGGTAGCTGCAGCATTCCTGGCGAGTCCACACAGGTGAAAAAGACCCCCCCCCCCCTTGCCCCTTCGCAACCCCCTTAGAATGCCATTGAGGTGAACAAAGCTGTAGTTTGCTGACAATTTAAACTGTATTTTTGTTTGTTTGTAAATGTCAGTTTCCTGTAGCAGGTTGTGTACATCATCAAGATGTGCCACTTTCCAGTCAAGAGTCAAGTTAAAAAAGACACCCCACATGTTATTTAAAGGAATTTTGCATTTTAAAGTTTTCAGTTTAAGCAATTATTTAAATTACTGATCCCCACCAAATAGATTTTTTTATACATGTTCCCAAAGGAAGTGCCCAGCCTACCATGCCATTTGTTAGGCAATCACTTATGCCACGAACACACAATTTGAATTTCCGTCAGAAAAAACTTGGATGGTTTTTCCAACAGAATTCCGCTCAAGCTTGCCTTGCATATACACGGTTCTCTGAACTTTCGACCGTCAAGAACATGGTGACGTACAACACTAAGACGAGCCAAAAAAATTAAGATCAATGCTTCCGAGCATGCATCAAATTGTTTCCGAGCATGCATGATTTTTTGCGCGTCCAAATTGCATACAGACAAACGCATTTTCGGATAGGAACTTTTCCTGACCGAAAAAAAGAGAACATGCTCCCAATCTTTTGCTGGCTGGAATTCAGCCAGCAAAAGACCGATGAAGCATACACACAGTCACATTTTCCGACAAAAAGATCTCATCTGAGTTTTGCTGGCGCATTTCTGATCGTGTGTACATGGCATTAGCCTAGAAAATGGCTGTAACGGAATTGAATTACTAAGACTGAAGAGTGCAAAATCTGGTGCAGCTTTGCATAGAAATCAGTTTCCATTTTTTTTGTTTGTTTTTTTGTCAAAGCTGAATTGAAAAATCTGAAGTTAGAAGCTGATTGGCTACCATACACAGCTGCACCAAATATTGCACTCTCCAGTTTTAGTAAATTAACCCCAATGTGTTGTGTAAGGCAGTGGTCATCAACCCTGTCCTTGGGGCCCACTAACAGGCCAGGTTTTTCAGTTATCTTGCACACCTGGCCTGTTAGTGGGCCCTGAGGACAGGGTTGATGACCACTGGTGTAATGCCGCGTACACACGGTCGGACTTTGCAGCTACAAAAGTCGGACAGCCTGGCCTGACGCGGACCATGATGGACGCCTAAGCCCTGTGTTCCGCGCCGCTGACGGGATCTAAAGCCACTCTACGCCACGATCTGACCCCCGCTCTGATCTCACGGAGAGGGGAAGACAGCAGGACCATCCCGGGCATGTCAAGGAGGCGGAATAAGCCGCCAGCACCTCGCCGCCTCACGGATTACTATCCCCCCGCCGCTATGAACGAGGCCCAAGATGGCGCCGGCGCCGGGAGCTTCACCTCAGAAGCGTCCCGCGCTGCACACACAGAGACACAGCTGGAAGCTCCTTTCAATGACGATCTCACCTCCCAGCCGCTCAATCGCTCACACAAAGAGGACATGGACACCCTCCCATCACCTGATGTCTCTTCCTCACAGCAGGGCACGGATAGAGGTAAGAGACTGGCCTCCTCCCCAGCCATCTCCCCCAGCAAGCAGCCACACTACAAAAGGCATCAATGGGCTGATAGAGATCTTGATACAGCACACACTCCTGCTCTGGCAACCATCCCTGCCTCTGACAGCCCTGTGACTGAATCAATGATGAAAGCCATGCTCCTTACCCTGCAGAGAGATTTACACAGAGAACTGCAACTCTCTGTATCTCAAATACATGGAAGGGTAGATCACCTGACAGAGAGAACAACTGTGCTTGAAGATAACATGCAAGATCACGTCAGGGCACACAATGAATTACTAGACGCGCATGAACATCAAGCGTCTGAAATACACCATATGAAGCTGAAATTAGCAGATTTGGAAGACCGTTCCAGAAGGAACAACATAAAATTCAGAGGCGTCCCCGAATCTGTTAAACCAAATGAGATCACGCCCTACCTGCGAGAAATGTTCTCCTGCTTACTACCCCGCCTAAACGCACGAGACATCATGATTGATAGAGCGCACAGAATCGCCAAGCCAGCACACCTCCCCCCTGACACCCCCAGGGACATACTAGCGAGAGTGCATTACTTCCAAGTTAAGGAGCAGATTCTACAGATTGCCAAAACCACTAAACCGCTGCCAGCACCTTACGCAAATGTCCTCATGTTTAGTGACCTCTCCAAGGCCACGATGGAGATGAGAAAAGCGTTCACCCCTGTAACCTCTGTGTTACAGGAGAAGAAAATTACATATAAATGGGGTTTCCCTACCAAGCTCCTGGTCACATACCAGCAACAAATAGTTCCAATCCTTACCCCCAAAGATGGATACAAAAAGCTGACCAACTGGGGATTTCTACCCGTATCTGCCAACCAAAAAGAAAAGCCTGGAGCAACAGCATGCAAGGCTGTGTGCAAAGGGCGACCATGACAGTGGGAACAGGGTAAGGGTTAATTGTTCTGTGCTACAGTGGAGCCGAGGGGGAGGGAGAATAGGGGAGGGGACAGTTAAAAGGGGTTCCCGCTCTGGGAGGGACAACAGAAGATCCTGGAAAGTTCAGTGAGTAGGTTGTGCCCCACAGCATGTCTGAGCTAGATAGGCTTATGGCCCAGTTAAGGGAGGAAGCATCGGTTCGGGGTGCGGGGTGGCTGCAGGAGACGATCGCCACCGCGGTCAGGGGTAACAATACACAGGCTAGTGAGGGGGAGAGAGGCAACACCAGAGCGCGCCGTTCCCGACCGCCTGAGCGGTTCTCACCGGACCGCGCTCTGCAGTCACAGCGGCACCCGGGTGGCATGGCGGCCAGTGTCCAGGGAGGCCCCCCAGCGAAGAGAGCGGCAGGAAGAGAGCGGGTCAGCGGGCGGGCGGCCCCGACAGGTCAGGAAAAGAGCCCAGCAGCAGAGAGGACGGGAGAGAGGCCCACCTGCAGGAGACATGCGGAGAGCACGAGCCCCGCCCCCAGGAAGAACTCCGCCATCGCTGGCGCTGCCATGCCAGGAGGGGTCCCTGGGCCTTCTGTTTCGGCGGCAAGGGACAGGCAGACTAGAGGGAGGAGCAAGTCAGGCATGCCATTAACAAGAGCGGAGGCTGACAGGACTGCGGTAGCCCACACCGGTCCTGGGAAGGCTGTCCGGAAATCAACTGGTGGATTCGCTGCGCGGAGGAAGGACAGGATTGCGGGTAGTGCGGCAGCCGCGGTCAACATCCCGGGCGGGCCAGCATCGGATGCGGGAGAAGAATCGGGTCGGAGCGAGAGAGAAGAGATGTCCGGATCGGAAGAGGAGACGGCCCAGCTGCCCAGGAGGATGGGGCCAGGAGAAAGCAGACGGTCGGCTGATGGGGCGACACCTATGCAGCCCGGTGAGTTACCACATGATATTGCAAATGCTATTTTAAATAATGCAACAATGTCAGGAACTGGGGCTAGTGGGTCAGTAGAAAGGGGGCTAGGAACTGACACGGGAGGAGGTGCTTCTGGTTTTCTGGGGTTTTTGACAGGAATTAAGGAGCTAGTGCAGAGGCTGGAGGCGGCAGAGAAGCCGGCGGGGGGGCCAATAGCCGCCTGGGTACCGCAGACTGGGAAGGAAGTGGATAACACAGGGCGGGGGGCCACCACACCTGCAGTTACAGCGGAGGTCACGGTGCCTGCGCAGGAGGCCGTGGCTAGTGGGGCGGCGCAGGGGAAGGACAAAGCGGCGACGTCAGGGGAGGCTGCGGGGAGAAAAGATATTGTGAGGCTGGCGGACGCAGCTCGCTGCGAGGTGTATGTGTGCTACGAAGGACCGTTGGGGGCTCACCTGAAACAGGAGGTTCGGGAAAAATTGTGGAAGGGTGAGTACGTAGAAATATTTTCATTATTGCCCTTGGAAAAATTCAATCTGGATAGAGTTAAGCCGGATGATTCCAAAAAGGAGGATGAGGAGAAGAGGAGGTATAGGCTGATACCTAGGACATTTACGAATTGGTTGCAAGCATTTGCAATTATGGCTAGTGTGATAGGAGAGAAACAGCCGGAACACTGTTCGGCGCTTTTCTGCTATCAGGACGCGATAGGAGAAGCGTATAGAGTATACGGGGGTACGGCATGGTTGAGGTACGATGAACAGTTCAGGCAGTGGAGAGCAGTACGCCCGGAACTTCGTTGGGACCATAAAGACATCAGCCTGTGGATGCGTTTGATGACGACGGCGAGAACACCGAATCAGTTTTTTCAGGGGGGAGCCGGTGGATCGTCAACCCAGGGACATTCGGCTGGAAACAAAAAAGGGGTTTGTTGGCAGTATAACTCGGGGGCCTGTAAGTTCGGAGGATCATGTAAGTTTAAACACGAGTGCTCAGGCTGCGGGGGAACACATCCGTCCTCCAGGTGTTTTAAACAAGGAAAAGGTCGTCAGGGAGAAGCTGGGAACAAAAGGGAGGACTCCGGTGATGGTGGAAAGGATGCGACCGTTTCTCGGTAAGTACCCTGACAAACAAGCAGCACGGCTACTAGAAGAAGGTTTTACGGTGGGATTTAGGATTCCGTGCAATTTATCGACCATACCCCCAGTACCCAAAAATTTAAAGTCAGCCCTGCAATATCCGGAAGTGGTTTCGGAAAAACTACAGAAGGAGGTTGCATTGGGTAGAATGAGCGGCCCTTTTCCGGTGGCGCCAATGGCAGACTTGGTGGTTTCACCTTTGGGGGTAGTGCCCAAAAAAGAGCCCAATAAATTCAGGCTTATTCATCACTTATCTTTCCCAAAAGGGGGATCCGTGAACGATGCCATAGACCAGGATGCGTGCTCAGTGACGTATACGTCGTTTGATGCCGCTGTAAGGTGGGTGCGACACTATGGGAAAGGAGCATTGATGGCAAAGGCAGATGTGGAATCAGCTTTTCGACTGTTGCCAGTGCACCCGGAGAGTTTTCGGTTGCTAGGGTGTCATTGGAGTGGTGGATTCTACATTGACCAATGCCTACCAATGGGTTGTTCGATATCGTGTGCGCTTTTCGAACAATTCAGCTCCTTCGTGGAATGGGTAGTAAGGGATGTATCCGGAGTGAATTCGATAATTCACTACTTGGATGATTTCTTATGCATAGGCCCGGCCGATTCTAGAGTTTGTGCAGTGCTTCTAGCGTCCCTGCAGCACATAGCAGAAAGATTTGGCATCCCATTGGCGGATGAAAAGACGGAGGGACCCTGCTCGGTCATCACGTTTTTGGGTATAGTATTAGATTCGGATGCGATGGAATGCAGGTTGCCGGGGGAAAAATTGGATGATTTAAAAAATGAAGTGGCAGGTTTGATAGGACTTAAAAAGGTTCAACTGCGAAGGCTACAGTCGGTTTTGGGCAAGCTGAATTTTGCTTGCCGCATATTACCGATGGGGAGAGTGTTTAGTCGCCGGCTGGCGGCTAGCACGAGTGGGATAAAATCCCCAAAACACTTTGTACGTTTAGTTAAAACACATAGGGATGATCTCAGGGTTTGGCATACATTTTTGGAATCCTTTAACGGTAGGGCAATGTGGATGTCAGGACCAGTCAGTAATTTTGACTTGGAACTGTTTACCGACGCTGCTGGATCAACAGGTTTTGGGGCGTACTTTCAGGGGCAATGGAGCGCAGGTCCATGGCCATCATCGTGGGTAAAAGAAGGCTTCACGAAGAATCTGGTGCTGCTGGAATTGTTTCCAGTTGTGCTTGCGGTGGAATTATGGGGTGCATCGTTCAGGGATTTGAAAGTGCGATTTCACGGGGACAACATGGGGGTGGTGCAAGTAATAAATAGGGTCACAGCGTCATCTCCGCCGGTAATTAGGATGCTGCAGCACTTAGTGTTAAGATGCTTACAACTGAATGTTTTCATTCATGCTGTTCACTTACCGGGGGTGGAGAACGTGATTGCTGATGCACTGTCTCGCTTCCAGTGGGACAGGTTCAGAGTGTTGGCGCCGGAAGCGGAGCAACAGGGCG
The DNA here is from genome assembly GCA_037952925.1 of Lithobates clamitans. Taxonomy (NCBI): domain Eukaryota; kingdom Metazoa; phylum Chordata; class Amphibia; order Anura; family Ranidae; genus Lithobates; species Lithobates clamitans. The sequence goes on from JBBGZY010000320.1 coordinate 738,800, forward strand.
TACCTTGTCCAGACTGGCTGTGGGAGATTGCACTGGCATCGTCGAGGGATGGATAAAACGGTCGGTAAGTGGGGCTACTTGGGTAGCATACACTAAGGTATGGCAGGAGTGGATGTCCTTCGTGCGAGTATTGGGGGAGGAGCTGATAGGACAGGGAGTACGTTCACTGTTACTATATTATCTGGCAAGAAAACTGAATGAGGGTGCATCAGTATCAGTGATCAATACACAGCTAGCGGGTTTGGCTTTCCTTTTTAAGCTGCAAGGACAACCCGACGTCACCAAGGATTTTTGGGTGAGACAGGCGTTGAAGGGTTATCGGAGGGCAGCGGTTCAGCGCGATTCAAGGCGGCCAGTAACTTTTGAAATACTGGGGGGTATTTTGGAACAATTGAAGGGGATTTGTTCGTCAGCATACGAAATTAGTTTGTTTAAAGTAGCTTTTGTGTTGGCATTCTTTGGGGCATTCAGGATAGGGGAGTTGGTTAGCCCTTCAAAAACAGTGCAAGGGGGAGTCGGCTGCAAGGAGGTTATATTGGAGGATGACGGGGTATCAATATTCCTAAGGAAGTCGAAGACGGATCAAGTGGGGAGAGGTAGGGTGGTGCGAATTTATTCCATCAAGGGATCCCCCCAGTGCCCAGCGGGCGCAGTCAGGGAATTTTTTAAAGTTAGGCCAGACCGTCAGGGCCCCTTGTTAGTACATTCCAATGGAGATATGTTATCACGTTTTCAGTTCATAGCGGTTTTTAGGAAATGTTTGAGGGGGCTGGGACTGGAGGAGCGGGATTTTTCATCACATTCCTTTCGGATAGGAGCCGCAACAGAGGCGGCCAGATTGGGTATGGATGTGGAAATAATAAAACGGATTGGGCGGTGGGAATCTAACAGATTCCAATCTTATGTGCGGCCGCATCTGGCTGTAACATTGTAAGGGGTCAGGGTTGTTTGGAGTTTATTGTACGGATACGGGAGGTAGTGTTTTATGACCGGTGGGACATTAGTTAAGTAGTCAATGTTGAGCATGGTTTTGTTTTCTTCTAATTTCAGGTGCGGCGCCCAGTGTGGTCTGGATTATGGGCCACTCTTATGTATGTTGGGGGGCACGAAGGGGAGACGCTCGACCTGAGGGTAGGCAGTTAGGCTTTGATAGACGGGAAGTGTGTATAAAATGGTTTGGTATACCCGGGATGTTGTGGGGCAGGTTGTTTCAGGAGGTACAACGCTATGCCAATAGGGAGGGCCCTCCGGACGTGCTGGTAATACATGTGGGCGGCAATGATCTTGGCATTCGCTCAATGATAGACATCACGCGAGACATTAAATTTGACGTCTGGCGATTAACGAAGGAATTTCCAAAAATGATCATGGTCTGGTCGGACATGGTTGCCCGCATGTGTTGGAGAATGGCCAGGTCAGTGGAGGGGGTGAATAGAGCAAGGAGGAAGATCAATAGGGAAGTGAGTAAATTCATGGTTAGTTGTGGGGGGTTGGCAGTCAGACATAGGGAACTGGAATTTGAGACATGGAGGTATCTAAGACGTGATGGGGTTCATCTTAACGAGGTGGGGACGGATTTGTGGACTTTGGGAGTACAGGATGGGATACAACGAGCTATTCGGGTGTGGAGGAGCACCCAAGAGTAAGGTATTACTATTGGGATGCTGTGGCGGGCGTTGGTCTGGGCAAGGGAAGGAAGATGGCGAAAAAAGTAAGAGTGGGGATCCAACGTTGATTTGGGTCCGGAGGTTTTTTGGTTCCCGGTTAACGGAGGTTAGCCGGGAAGTGATATGGGGCACTGCAGTCACGGCAGTCTCTGAGCCAGCTTGTCGGCTTGAGGCCTATTGGAGAGTTTTTGGTTTAGGGCTGCAGTGCTATAGTGGTTATGGCCATCAGATGGATTTGAAAAAGCTATTGCTCAGACCAACGTTCTTTTTGTTAACAGGTTGCATAACAGATGTTTTTGTTGTTTACCGTTTTTTATAGCTGACAGAGTTTTTATATATTTTGATATAAAGTTTATTAAGTAAAATAAAGTAGGCTGCTACGGCCTTTTGTTATACTCCAGAATCTGGTGTGGTCTCAGTTATTGGGAATAGGAGTATAAAGGTTTTTTGGTATGGGTTAATAAGCATCTGTTATCCAATAGTCAAGAAAAGCCTGGAGCAACAGCATGCAAGGCTGTGTGCAAAGGGCGACCATGACAGTGGGAACAGGGTAAGGGTTAATTGTTCTGTGCTACAGTGGAGCCGAGGGGGAGGGAGAATAGGGGAGGGGACAGTTAAAAGGGGTTCCCGCTCTGGGAGGGACAACAGAAGATCCTGGAAAGTTCCCGCCCACCCTCCCTAGGTATAAGATATGTGATTGTCGTAGGGCTTGTGGTTTTTCTTTTGTGTCCACAGGTGAATGAAGAGAAATTGTCGTGGCAGCGGCGGGCGTTGGTCTGGGCAAGGGAAGGAAGATGGCGAAAAAAGTAAGAGTGGGGATCCAACGTTGATTTGGGTCCGGAGGTTTTTTGGTTCCCGGTTAACGGAGGTTAGCCGGGAAGTGATATGGGGCACTGCAGTCACGGCAGTCTCTGAGCCAGCTTGTCGGCTTGAGGCCTATTGGAGAGTTTTTGGTTTAGGGCTGCAGTGCTATAGTGGTTATGGCCATCAGATGGATTTGAAAAAGCTATTGCTCAGACCAACGTTCTTTTTGTTAACAGGTTGCATAACAGATGTTTTTGTTGTTTACCGTTTTTTATAGCTGACAGAGTTTTTATATATTTTGATATAAAGTTTATTAAGTAAAATAAAGTAGGCTGCTACGGCCTTTTGTTATACTCCAGAATCTGGTGTGGTCTCAGTTATTGGGAATAGGAGTATAAAGGTTTTTTGGTATGGGTTAATAAGCATCTGTTATCCAATAGTCATGCGTACAGAGGCTCCTACTCTTGTCCTCCGTCTACAAGCAACGGGATACACGATCCTGGCGAGATCCGTAACAACAAGCAGGCCCTCGGTCCTTCGCACCACTAGGATCCCTGATGGGCGCAGTTTCTGAAACACATCCACCCCCTAAGGTTATAGTGTGCTAAGCACACTGCTATAGTTGTTTTACTTACCTTTTGTTCCTACAGAGATATATTTTATTCCTCTCTTTTTACTCTCATTTTTTTTTTTTTTTTTCTCTTTTTGGTTCTCCTAACAGTGTCTACGCGACCATACCGAACGTATACTCTATTTGTTAGCTGACCTACTTCCGCATTATAACATATTTGACAGTCCTATGTAACTGCTGCGGGTGTTTCTTGTGCAACTTTTGCAAATCACAGCCATACTTTGTATAGCTATCTTCTATATTGTCTGATTCATATTTGCTTGGGACGAACTGAAGAGGTGTGGAATCTCGCTCCTTTCATTCCCAACCCGGGTCACCCCCCAATATTATGGCCTTCAAAATCACCTCCCTAAATGTAAAGGGACTGAATTCCCCATTCAAACGCAACCTCCTCTGGAAAGAGGCACTGTCCCACCATGCTGACATATTTTGCGTACAAGAAACGCATTTCGATAAAAATAATTCCCCAAAATGCTCGCATAAGCGATACCCGCACTGCTTTTTTGCCAGTGCCCCCACCAAAAAAAGGGGAGTAATGATTGCAATCAATTCCTCGGTCTCCTTTCAACTACACCATTGTGAAGCCGATGAGGACGGCAGATACCTGATTCTCTCTGCAACCATTGCAAACCAACGCCTCACCCTAGTGAATCTATACGCCCCTAACACTGGCCAAAAGAAATTCTTTAACAAACTGATCTCCAAACTGACACCGTATAGATCTGACCCAGTTATATTATGTGGAGACTTTAATGAAATCGTTGACACAACCCTAGACACATCCAACCCTACTAAACGTAGGCCCTCTGCCTTGTCCTCACTTCTACATAGGGAAGATCTTTATGACCCGTGGAGATGTACCCATGACACAGAGCGAGATTACACCTTCTTCTCCAGCCCCCAGCAGTCTTACTCTCGGATCGACATGTTCCTCACAGACAAATTTCTCCTCCAATCAATTACTGAAGCACACATAGGTACAATCACATGGTCGGATCACGCACCCATATCCATCACATTATTCAATTCCAAAAAGACTACGAGTCATAATATTTGGAGGCTAAACACATCCCTCCTCACCAACCCATGCTTCGAAAATGAGCTTCGATCCGAGATTGAGACATACTTTGATATCAATGTACATTCTACTGCTGACCAATCCATAGTTTGGCATGCGCATAAAGCTTTCTCACGGGGCCTCCTCATTAAATATGGAGCACAAACTAAGAAACAACAAACGGCCATCACTGAAACCCTCCTAAAGCAGATCAGAGCTTTAGAATATGCCAACAAACAAAATCCATCTCCCAAATTGTCCCTAGACCTCAAAAACTTAAGATATGATCTTAGCGAACACCTCCACAAAAGGTTTGATTACTTCGTTAAACGTCTTAAGCTGCAATATTACTCCTCAGCTAACAAGTCAGGTGCGTTCCTGGCCAAGCAACTACGAAAATACCGGGCCAATAATAAGATACAATACTTAATCAACTCCCAGGGTAAAAAAGTTCACAATCCTCTAGATATAGCAAACGTATTTAGTGCCTTTTACGCCAAACTATACAACCTCAACGACCTAACTCCAGAATCCAAGTCAACATTAGCAGACATAGACGAGTTTCTCTCCTCTATTCACCTACCCTCAATATCCGCTGAGCAACTAGAATCTATCTCTGCACCTTTCTCCCCCGAGGAAATCCGCATGGCCATCAAGCGATTACCCTTACACAAAGCCCCGGGACCGGATGGATTCCCGAACGAATATTACAAACATTTCTCAGACGTGATTACCCCACATTTATGCACTACCTTTAACCAGTACATTAAGACAGGCAACATCCCCACAGAAGCCCTGGAGGCCCTCATTGTCACCATACCCAAACTAGGCAAATCTCCCGACAACCCAGCCAACTACCGTCCGATCTCACTCTTGAATACTGACACCAAATTATACGCAAAAATACTAGCCCAACGATTATCCAAAGTCATTCCCCTCATCATACACCCGGACCAGGTCGGATTCGTGCCTGGCAGGCAGGCCTCCGATGGTACCAGGCGCCTTATTGACTTGATCCAATGGGTAGAGCACAGTCAAACGCCTTCTCTCTTCCTCTCCCTGGATGCAGAGAAGGCGTTTGACAGGGTGCACTGGAAATACATGGAGAAGGTAATGCTCAAATTCGGTCTGACAGGGAATATCCTTCAGGCTATACTCAACCTTTACTCTTCCAGTAGCGCCAGAGTATGGACCTCCGGCATAATATCAGACCCCTTTCTCATCACTAATGGCACTAGGCAGGGGTGCCCACTCTCCCCCCTGATTTTTGCCATGGTGATGGAACCACTTGCGCAAGCCATTAGAGCCACACCAGCAATCTCAGGCATCACTGTAGGGACGGTTGAACATAAAATTGGTCTATACGCAGACGATGTTATTATTACCCTCACAAATCCCAGATATTCCCTTCCCCATGTCCAAAACACATTGGAAAAATTTAGTTCAATCTCTCTATATAAAATTAATCACAGCAAATCCACCATGTTGAACCTAGGGATAGACCCTCAAACTTCACATCATATCTCAACAACCACTCCCTACACGTGGGCTAAAAACTCCTCACTCCCATACCTGGGTATTCAACTAACCTTCCCCAGCAAATCTATGCTTCACCTAAACTATGCCGCCCTACAGGAAAAACTTATGCGCATCTCAAAAGATATCGGTAACTATACTGTCTCCTGGGCGGGTAGAATAGCTCAAGTCAAAATGTACTTAATGCCACATGTTTTGTATATGTTTCGCACGATCCCAATACCGATGCTACCCCAGCAACTGGCACAGATACAAAAGATACTCAATACACATATTTGGCACCATAAACACCCCAGACTCAAAAAAGATATCCTCTTGTCTCCTGTACGAAATGGAGGAATGGGAGCCCCCAACGTCCACGCATACTACAAAGCAGCTATACTGGATCAACTTCGGGAATGGTGGACGCCCGCATCGTCCAAGACTTGGACACAAATCGAAGCTATGGCCCTCAACGCGAACCTACAACACACACTAATGGCTGCGCTACTCAACTTGCAACAAAATCGACACTTCCTACTTACGGTAACCGCAGCCATGCGAGTGTGGTCAGCCACTGCTCACAAATCCAAGAGCATACCCAAATCTATCCTCTCTAAAATAAACCTCCATGCACTAGAGTTGATCTCCCCTAATCTATCCCTCCAAGTATGGATACAAAAAGGTCTGACCAACTTGGGACAATTCATCTCCACGTCTGGACCCCACCCGTTCCCACACCTTCAACAAACCTTTGACCTCCCTGCTGATACGCTTTTCTTGTATATGAGGGTCCGCTCTATCATCGCTAAAATTGACCTCACAGCACATCACTCTGAAATGACTGACATCCTGAATTTTTACAATACCCCAAACCCTGCAGTTAAAGGCATTGCATGGATTTACAAGTTATTAACAACGCCCTCCGAAGATCACACCTCTTCATCCATCATATTCTGGTCCACACTCACAAGCTCGCCACCAAAGCCCCCATTGTGGCACAAAGCCCTGACCATTCCTCTTCAAGCCTCAAAATGCATAACTCATTGGGAATCGGCACAAAAACTATTCCACAAGTGGTACTACACCCCAGCCAGATTGGCAAATATCTACCCGGCTACCTCCTCTCAATGTTGGAGAAACTGCTCCGGCAAAGGTACCCTGCGACACATATGGTGGGACTGCCCTAACATCCACCAGTACTGGAAGGAGGTCTCCGACCTCATCTCACAGCTCTGCAAAATCCCACTGCCGTTATCCCCACTGGACCTACTCCTGGGTCTTAACGTCCCCAATTGGCCCAAGAATATCAGAACCCTTGCGACGCATATACTTATTGCAGCACGATTAGCTCTAACAAAAAAATGGAAAGCCGCACAAGCCCCCTCTGGATCGGAACTCATCGCTCTACTAAACAACCACTTCCTAATGGAATTCTCCTTTGCTAAGGCCAACTTCTACATTGCAACGTTTCGTCTCCACTGGGATCCCTGGATCACCGACCCGAGGAGTGCAACATTACCCTGACTGTCTTCTTCTTTTACCTTGTGACATATCTAATGGTATACACCCTTACCCTGCAGATTGCTACAATTCCGCACATCTAATATGCAAAGTAAACAGAAACCCCCACACCCAAAGGCCCCCCGCTTAGGGGCACCTCTCTCAGTTACTACTCAGACTGGGACTCGCTAACATGTCATATACTCTTTGCAAGTAGGCCCAGGAGTCTCTTTTGCTCTTCAGTTTTTCAGTTCTTACTACCTAGAAAGTTACTGGTTCCACAAGTTACCTAGTTCTGACAAATGGATGATTGGAGGCGCTGCCTTTAGTCCCATGGCACAGTTAGTACCCAGATGGGGTGCCGGGGATTGGAGACGACGCCTACACTCATCAAACTGCAACCTAAAGATTATGTATTCGCTACATATATTTGTTACAGAATGACATTAGTCACCGCACTGTATACTACTCTATGTAACCTTGCTAATACATCAACCGTCTGTACCGATACCCTGTGAAAAATTCAATAAACATATGGTTAAAAAAAAAAAAAAAAAAAAAAGTCGGACAGCCTGTCCGACATACTTCCGGCGTACCTTCGGCGGACTTGGGGCAGACTTTCTTACGAACGGACTTGCACACACACGACCACACAAAAGTACGACAGCTTAGTACGCTGTGACGTACACCAAGTCCGACGAGACTATAAAACGGAAGTTCAATAGCCCGTACGACACCCTTTGGGCTCCTTCTGCTAATCTCGTGTTTATCTCGTGTTAGTAGAAGTTTGGTGAGAGACGATTCGCGCTTGTGAGACTCGTATTTTTCAGTTCGTTTTAACTGTTGTTCAGTCTGTGCTTGTGAGGTTTGTATCTGCTTTTCAGTGCGTTTGGTCAGTTGGCATTGAGAAATCTTTGTTTTATTGGCCGCTCGTTCCTGATTTTCAGGTCGTTCTTCACAGGCCTTGCTGTTCTTCAGTGCGTTCTGTTTAGTGCGTTCTGACCAGCCGACCGTTTTGAAGCCATGTTACCTGTACGTACTCGTCGTAGAGCTCGTGCATTGTATGTGCTTGGTGCTGTAGTTTATTCTTCAGCCCAAGACCAGTCCATGAACAGGGCGAGGAGGAGTTCATGGACCAAGAATTGGTTGCTTCAGCGTGACCAGTTCTGTCACATGCCTTTGCTCCGTGAGATCCGTGAGAATAATCCTGAGGATTTCAGGAACTTTCTCCGGATGACGGACCCCGTTTTTGACCGTTTGGTGGCTTTGCTGACCCCCTATATCAGCAGGCAGGATACCTGCATGAGGCAAGCCATCACTCCGGAGCAGAGGCTGGTCGCTACCTTGCGGTATTTGGCCACAGGGAGAAGCCTGCAGGACCTTAAGTTCTCGACAGGCATCTCCCCCCAGGCTCTGGGGATCATTATCCCAGAGACCTGTTCTGCCATCATACAGGTCCTGCAGAAGGACTATATTAAGGTAAGATATTTTTCTTTTATTAGCATCACATGTTCTTTTATGTAATCTTTGATAATGTAATGTATTTCTTGCTTCAAACACTACTTCCCATCATTGCAATATAGTGTGAATGTCCCCTTTTTATCCTCACACATGCTGGGATTTTTTCATGTTATTTTTTGTCATGCATGTATAGTTTCCTTCAATAACCTTCCCAGCATGAAGTGATGGGAACATATCCACCTAGTCTACTCATTTTGAATGTATTTTGTTGGAGTGTATTTAGTGTGCTTATAATTAGCAATTAGCTAGATTTCACCCCCCCCCCACCTGAACTCACTCCAAATAGTGTGCTGCTAATTAGCAATTATCTAGATTTCACACCCCCCCCCACCTGAACTCACTCCAAATAGTGTGCTGCTAATTAGCAATTAGCTAGATTTCACAACCCCCCCCCACCTGAACTCACTCCAAATAGTGTGCTGCTAATTAGCAATTAGCTAGATTTCACAACCCCCCCCCCACCTGAACTCACTCCAAATAGTGTGCTGCTAATTAGCAATTAGCTAGATTTCACAACCCCTCCCCACCTGAACTCACTCCAAATAGTGTGCTGCTAATTAGCAATTAGCTAGATTTCACAACCCCCCCCACCTGAACTCACTCCAAATAGTGTGCTGCTAATTAGCAATTAGCTAGATTTCACAACCCCCCCCACCTGAACTCACTCCAAATAGTGTGCTGCTAATTAGCAATTAGCTAGATTTCACAACCCCCCCCACCCCCACCCTCGTTAAAATTTGCTTGAATGTTCTGTGGTGTTGATTTGTCTAAAGCAAATCTATGTTGCACTTAGCAAAATGCATGTGCACTCTACAAGTGCATTTGTTCCAGTGCTTTAGTAAATGAGCAGAAGCTCTGCTGATTTCCATCATCAAATCATATGCAAGCCTCAAAGTGTTTTCATTAATTGCCCTTGCATGTGATTGTGTACTCTTTGCAACATGAATGCCTTTTGACATTACCTCATTTACTGTAAGCTGGTTAGCAACTGCACCTGCAGAGTGCGACAACTGCAGTCTTGTAGCCTTTGTTAGTCCCTAAATTCCTGCGTGTTGTTAAAGTAATTTTTTTTAGGGATTTCACAACCCCCTAAAATGTAATCAATGTTCTATCAGAGGGGGTGAGCAATCTGATAAGTGTGCCTTTTTCCATATTAGTTATTCCAGAAGAATTAAATTATTGAATGTTATACTGATGCTGGGGAATAATGTTTTTAATTGTCTAATTTTCTTGCAATGTTAGCTTCCAAATTAATTGATTTTGGTTTTCTTGTTTGATTCCCCAGTTTCCTTCAACGCCACAGGAATGGCAGACTGTGGCATCCCATTTTGCCAGCCGTTGGGACTTTCCCAATTGTGGAGGGGCTATAGATGGGAAACATGTCCACATTGTGCCACCACCCCATTCGGGGTCATATTATTTTAATTATAAGGGGTTCCACAGTATTGTTTTAATGGCGGTGGTGTCGGCACACTATGATTTTTTATATGTGGACGTGGGGAAGAATGGCCGGATGTCGGATGGAGGAGTATTTGCCCAGACGGAGTTCTGCCAGCGTCTCCAGAGTGGTGGCCTGGGATTGCCACCTGATGAGGATAACGTGGAAGGACTCCCCTTTGTCTTCATTGCCGATGAAGCCTTCGCTCTGAGCAAGCACCTCATGAGGCCATTCCCCCAAAGAACCCTCACCCCGGAGAGGAGGGTTTTTAATTACCGGCTGGCCAGAGCTAGAAGAGTGGTTGAGAATGCGTTTGGAATTCTGGCCAGCCGGTTCCGCCTGTTTCAAACAGCCATTAATTTGGCGGAATACAAACTTAATTTTATAATTTTATCGTGCTGCATTCTGCACAACTTTTTAAATAAGCATTCTGCCAATTATATAGGCACAGTTGGGCCTGAGGCCGGACAAATAGAAGCCAACCTTACAGGCCTGGATACTGTCCGTACTGGCTTGGCCCCCCAAAGTTCCCGTCAAGTTAGACAGCAATATGTTGATTATTTTATGGGTAGGGGGGCCATTGCAATGGGCCAGGATATATAATTTTTTGACAATAAAAAAAATATTGCTGAAATCTGGCATTATATTTATTGCTTGCCTTTCTTTTGGGCTGTCTCCTAGGTTATGGTCGAGCAGTTGTAGTGCCAACTGTATTTGAATTTTAAAAATGTCTAAATAAGCTCCATTGCCACTGTAAACAACTTTTTGACAATTATAACCAAACTGATACTGAGCCTTGAAATAACAAACCACACATTTGTTAAAATCCTATAAGGAGATGTTTTTATTAATGGTTGTTATGCATTCAGTTCTGCATTTAGTATAAAATGTTCATAGACAAAAATATAATGGTATCTTAATGATGTAGCAAAATATAATTATATTTAAATATTTCTACCTAATCCACAAAAAAATATTTTTGGCTTTTTGATTTTCCAAAACAGGCTTTTTTTTTTGGAAAATCAAGTTTTGTTTTTTTTTAAAAGCAATTTTTTTTTTTTTTTT